>CM038674.1:11980494-12580494 GCA_021605145.1 Aegilops bicornis | reverse complement strand
TATTTAGAGAATTTTTTATTGCCTTGCACCGATGAAAACTTACTTGAAGTGTCTTACTCAATCCATAGGTAGATATGGTGGACTCTCATGGCAAAACTGGTTTAAGGGTTTTTGGAAGCACAAGTAGTATCTCTACTTGGTGCTGAGAATTTGGCTAGCATGAGGGGGAAAGGCAAGCTCAACATGTTAGAGGATCCATGACAACATATTTTATCTCGTATACAAGAAAACATAACTCATTACGTTGTCTTCCTTGTCCAACATCAACTCTTTAGCATGTCATATTTTAATGAGTGCTCCCAATCATAAAAGATGTCAATGATAATATATCTATATGTGAAACCTCTCTTTCCTTATTATTTCCTATTAATTGCAACGATGACCAAAACTATGGTTGCCAACTCCCAACAACTTTTACTCATCATACTCTTTCTATGTGAAGTCATTACTCTCAATAAGATCAATATGAACTTTTTGTTTCTTTTTATATTATTTTTCTTCTTTTCTTTTATTCACTCAAGATCATCGCAAAGCAATCAAGCCCTTGACTCAACACTAATCTTTATTATATAGCTCACAGACTCGATTACATAGAGAGATCATAAAGCAAAAACTCAAAGCTAAATCATGCCATAAACTTTATTCTACTAGATCAAGATAATACTAATAGGGTCGACCTAAGAAAAACGGTAAAGATAGGAGAGGGGGTTGTGATACTATATCTGGGCACCTCCCCCAAGCTTTGCAGTTGCCAAGGGGAGTGCCCATACCCATGTGGTTATGTCTCCTTCTTTGTTGTTGGTGAAACATTCTTGGCGATGATGCCCTTTAGGATGCGATTCTCCTCCTCAAGCTTATTGACTTGCTGCTTAAGATCCATTATTTCCTTGCGGAGCTTTCCTGTAACTGCTAAGGCTCCTTGCACCCAAGGGTGTTGTATAGCTGCGGGAGAACAAGTGACACTCCTCCTCATATTTTCGTAGGAAAGAAATCTAACATTGGAAGGGATAACCGAGTTTGGAATAGCTGAGCTCAGAAGTTCCCCATCGCGAACCCAGCTCTAAGCGAGAAGTGACTTCTTGATCCTCCATGGCATCTACTCTCATCAAGTCAGCCTCCATCTCCTCCTCCGTTGCTGGCCCAAAGGGGTCACCATTGCTGTTTCTTGGTTCCGGTGCGGATTAGGTACCCGGCCTCCCGACCGACTCTTGAGAAGACATCTTGCTCTAATCTGCAGCAGCAACAGCTTGAAACAAAAACAGAGGATATTTGCGTGATACGGTGGTCAAAACCTTCGGGAGAATCACTACAAGAAATATGTCAACTTGTGACCAGCACTATTGGTCACTGAATGGTCACTATTTTCAATTTGTGACCTTTTTGTGACCAAAAACATAAGGTCAAAAGTCGGGCAACAGAATCGACTATAGCGACCTTTCTTCGGAATGGTCGAGACGTTTATGACCAAAATACGCCATCTTGTGGCGCTTTGGTCACTAGCAACCTCCCGTGCCACGTAGGCATCCAGCGTGGCAATCTGATGTGGCACAAGATTCAGCCCGGTCCAATTCGATTTTCTACATGGGCCTAGCCCAACAATTCGGCCTATTTGTGTTTTTTTCTCATATTAATTTTGGCTAAGTAGATGGGCCAAGCCCAACAATTAAGCCTTCTCATTTTGGGGTTGTGGCCTTTTCTGCTAGAAAGTTTTATTTTTTTGTAGTATAAAAAAGGTCCACTAGTCAAATGGGTCCCAGATGTCAGGTATGGATCCCAGCTAGCAAGTTCATATTCTTCATATTTCAATTTAACAGTAAATAAATAACAAGTATTTAAATTTGCACAAACAAAACACACACATAATACTCCAAATATTACCACCAGATTCAAGACGGAGCTCCTATTGTACAAATAACATATACTTTACAAGCTCTACACATAATAAGCTCTAACATATACAAGCTCTACAAGCTCTACACGTGATACATTTACAAGCTCTATACATATACAAGCTCTACAAGCTCTACAAGCTGCCCCGGTGTTAACCTCAGTAGCTCTACAAGTGTCTTCAATCTTCTTCAACATGGAGCTCCTTCGTAGCGAGCACAAATCGGGCACCTGCATCATCAATGGAAGGCAATTTTAGATCATAAAACGAATGTTCCAAGCATGCTTTAGAGAAAAGAACCAAGTAAATTTGCCCTCAATCATACAAACAAAGTTTAGAGAAAAACAAACATGAACAAGCACTTATTATGCAGTTTTTAAAGTTTTGAATACATTTATTTTCTATTAGCAAAACTGAATATGCTACTTCCTGATTCATGGCTCACTACTAGGAAAAGGCCTACTAATGGCGCACTGGTTTTGCCTACTAATGGCGCATTACCAGTGCGCCATTAGTATCACGCCACTAGTATTTTTTACTAATCGCGCACCACTGGTGCGCCATTAGTATCTGGTATGGATACTAATGGCGCACCATGCAGTGCGCCATTAGTTTTGCCCACAGTGCGCCAGTAGTGTATTCTATACTAATGGCGCACCACATGGTAGTGCGCCATTAGTAACAATTTTTTAATTTTGTTTTCTTAATCTCAGGTCACTATTTCACCTATGAGATATCCAACACATATATATACAACAAGCATCCATATAACAATCATAACCAACACACAAGTTCCATCATATATACATACATAGCCAACACACAAGTTCCATCATATATACATACATAGCCAACACATAGTTCCATCGTTACATATTACAAAAGTTTCACATTGTTCCTCCAACACCGTTAACCATCAATTCACAAAAGTTTCAGATTGATACAAAATAAAAACACAAATGGAAAAGAAGCACTCCATCCAAGCAAGCTTCCGTGAATTAAATCAAATCTGCAAAATGATAAACAAGAAGTTAGAAGAAGAAAAAGAAGAAGACTAGAAGAATACTAGAAGAAGAAGAACACTAGAAGAAGAATATGAAGAATTTTGGAAAAGAAGAAGAATAAGAAGAAGACTATAAGCTTATTATGTAAACTTGATCATTTTGTGCTAACATAAGTTATTTTGGAGCTAACCTATAGGAAACTAAGCATATAAGCTCTAAGTTTGTATATTAGAGCCAACTTAGGTAAAATGAAGCTAACCTATGTCATTTTGGAAAAGAAGAAGAATAAGAAAAAGACTATAAGCTTATTATGTAAACTTGATCATTTTGTGCTAACATAAGTTATTTTGGAGCTAACCTATAGGAAACTAAGCATATAAGCTCTAAGTTTGTATATTAGAGCCAACTTAGGTAAAATGAAGCTACCTATGTCATTTTGGAAAAGAAGAAGAATAAGAAAAAGACTATAAGCTTATTATGTAAACTTGATCATTTTGTGCTAACATAAGTTATTTTGGAGCTAACCTATAGGAAACTAAGCATATAAGCTCTAAGTTTGCATATTAGAGCCAACTTAGGTAAAATGAAGCTAACCTATAGGAAACTAAGCATATTAGAGATAACATAGGTAACTAAGTATATATATATCATTTTGGAGATCCGACATACACGACAAAGTTCAGTTCTCATGCATTGTTCTTCTCCTTCTCCTTCCTCACTGATGCGCCAAGAGCGGCGAGGCGGTGGAGGCGGTGGAGACAGTGGGATGTAGTCTTCTACCACAATTGGCGTGGTCATGTCACCTGGGATCGCCGACGCCACCACCGGTGCGTGGTCATTGTCAGGCACCACCACCATCGCGAGGCCACCTTCAGGCACGACCATCGCTAGGTCATCCTCAGCCACCTCCATCTCTTGCCCATGGTCAGCCACCACCATCTCTTGCCCTTGGTCAGCCACCACCACCAGCTTAGGTCATCCTCACCGATGCCCATCGTCATCCCTGCAGCCTCCTCATCCCCACTCGCTCCTCTTCTCCCGCACTCCATCCGGATCATCCTTCTTGTTGTCTATGTTGCTGCCAGAATCATCTTTGCTTTAGCTCTGACCAGAATCGTTCTTGCTTCGCTACATGACCATAGTCATTCTTTGCTTTGGTAGCTGATGTCATCGCTTCTTGCTGCTCCCATTACCTTTCCAAAATGCAACAATGACCGTTAACAATAAATGTGAGACAAAGCCAAATGTAGAGGAATAAGAAGAGGCAGAACGTACCGGCATCATCATCGTCAGCGTAGCGCATGCGACACATAGTCGTATTGAACACCTTCACGATGAGCATGGTGGCGTCGCTGTCATTACTAAGAGAAGGAAGTACCTGCCAGCAGTCGTGAAGGTGCACGGTAGAACTTCTCCCACCCACGAGACAAGTACATGTGGCCCTCCTTGATGACCAACTCCACATCCCACCCTCATAAACCCGCTGCCGGCCTGTCGCAGCTTCACATTATTTGCGGATCTTCACCCATCAGCATGTTCATAAAACTGTCGGGCAGCCTCTGCAGCTTTGGGACAATGAGTGATGTAGCAAACAATGAATATCATAATGAGATGGGTGAAGGGAGATCTCTGTTTTATATACTGTGTCATGGATGATACTGAAGTCTCACGTATGATAGTGAAGAACTCGGAAGCATCCAACTCAGATCATGTGTCGCAGAAGCTGGCGGTGGCTGCTTCCGCCATCTCTGATAAGCAGCAGAAGAGACCAATTAGTACCCTTACAACAGATCATAAAACATGCATGATAACATGCATGATGCCCATCATGCATCATTTTCTAACCAAGGCATAGCTCAGAAAACCACTTGCTTTGACCCGTAACTAGCTGATTACCCCAAATCTCATGGTAAAATTAGCAAGGCGTAGCATTTCTCTTACATGACCATAGCAAGAATGACACACTCCCCTAATTATTTTGCTCGCCACTAGGATGAGCACTTAATATGGATTGATTGTGCTTTCATTTTAAATTTGCAGGTAAGAACAATGAACTTATAGAAACTCCTTAATATGAATATTATACCGATGATAAAAGAAGTGAGACAAGAAGTGTCTGCAGCCTTGAGTAGATTCCCGGGACCTGAAGGTTGTTCACCCTGCTCATATCAAATATTATGTTGTATTAGCAGCAAGTAGATGTAAACTAACCTATAGCTGGAAAATAAACATATAAATGGTTGAAATACATAATTCTAGATGTAAACTAACCTATAGCTGGAAGAAACTAACTAGAAAAAGTGAAACATGGGAGGAACCTGCTGTCAGTTTTAAAGAAGCTGATATTTTTTTGAGGGGGTAAGAAGCTGAATTGCTCATTCTCCATAGATATCATACCAATTCTAGCTACATGGGGGAGCTGCTAATTCATCTTCACCAACCAAATTCAGTGAATTAAGCACATAATCCAGTCAAGCTAGCTATCGCTACCAATTGCTGCTACTTCAGTTTTAAGCAAGCATCACTATGGTACTCCAAATCATTAAGTCAAGCTACTACAAGGCAAGCTAGTGCTACCGCATCAATGGCCATGTAATGCTTCCGGGCCCGAGTGGATATGTTTATATGCAAATTGACCATAAAGCAGTGATCTGCACATTGGTCCACATGTCATTAACACTAAATCTAATAACCACTAATTAGCCTAACCACCTAAGCCAATTATCCTAAACTATAGCTAACTAACCTAAGGGCCGGCCCAGAGCGGCAAAGAACACCAACGCAACTACTACAAGCGACAACAATTAGTAGAAAAAAGCAGCGGCAGTAGCTTAGCATCAGCATCACCAGCAGCGGGGGTGGAATTTGGCCTTCAACCCTTAACAGATGAAGCACACATTTGTCTCAGCTCATGGATTTTAGTATTGTTTGCAAATCACAAATCTCCGTAAAATGTAAATAAAACACCTAAAAATAAAAGAAAACTGTAGAACATATCAAATGGGAGGCTAAGAAAATCCAAAATGATAAAGCATGCATCTATGCTGTGTCTAAAAAAACAGAAGAAAAAAGATCTCCAATCAAAACAAAGTCGGACATTTTTCTATCTCTGCTCTAATCTGCGGCCGTTTTCGTAGACAAAGTAATCTACTCCTCTTTGTGAAACAATGAGTCAAAAAAAAACTGGTTAGCGCAAATGAAGATAACCAAATTTTGGTTAGGTGGCCTCAGGCTCAGTTTACAGTTGTTGCGCTGGATTGTGAAATCTAATAGATCTTACTGCTTCAAGTAAAATAGAGAGATCATCACCTAGATGAATCACTTCCGGCAAGCTACTAACAAACTATTGAACAGCCATCCCAAGTTCTCAACGCCAAAATGTGCAATCAATACTTCATTTTCCAAGAACAAAATGTGCAATCAAGTGTGTCTGTCATTGTTCAAATTTCATCGCAGCAAAAAAATATATTCCAAGCTAGTGTGGATGCAAACCGTCCCTTGTCTCACCGTGAAAGAGAGAAATTTAGAGCTAATGCACAATGTCAAGGTCAAGGTCATATGCCGTGACCAATTATCATATCAAGAACCATGTCAAGGTCATATGTCTCTGTCTCTGTTAGGTGGTTCGACCCATGCACATGTAAATTTTCTGTCGCCTCTGTAATCTCCTCTCATTTTTCTTTGCAAAGCAGAAGATATCAGGCTAGAGACATGAGCTGAGACAAATGTGTGCTTCATCTAGCTAGAGAGGGCGGCGCGGCGCGTGCGTGAGCAGGCTAGTGAGTTGGCGGGTGGATCGGCGCCGCACCTGGGGTTGGGGCCGGGGCGGGAGCGGGCTGCGGCTGCGGCGGCCGGGCGGAGGTCCGGCAACGATCCATCTGGAGAGGGGAGGAGGCCCGAAGCCGGAGCAGAGACGACGGGGCTGCGGCGGTGCGGGGGCGCGAGGCCCCGTGTCGTCGCCGTGGGTGCTAGGGACAAGGGGAGTGAGGGCGTGGCGGAAGGGGAGGGAGGGAGGAATGGGGAGGAAGGTGGAGCGGGCGGATGGAGGACGGAGGCGCGGTACCGGGGCGGGAGCGGCCGGTCGCCGGAGGGGTCGGGGTCGGCGGCGGGGGTGGATTCCGGCGGGGGTCGGGCGGCGGGGGACGGAGGGCGGGCAAGGGCGGCGTACGGTTGGGGTGGAGGGGGCAAATTAGGTCGAGTGGGGAGGAAAGGGAGGGAGGGGAACAGGTGGAGTGAGGGGGAAGCTTACTAATGGTGCACCGCGTGGTAGTGCGCCATTACTAGTTAGAACTAGTAATGGCACTCTTCGACCTGATGCGCCATTAGTATGTATGGAAAAATGGAAAAAAAATTAATACTAGTGGCGACATCGCTTTACGTGCGCCATTAGTGTCTTCCACACTAATGGCGCATCACCAACAAAAAGGCCATTAGTATATAGTAGTGGCGCACTACTTCCACGGTGCGCCATTAGTATCAATCCTATCTATAGCCCTTTTCCTAGTAGTGGCTGCATAGTCCAGCTAGCTACACTAGTTTGCTCTCATGCAAAAATTAGAAAGAAAAAAAAGAACAACAAATAAATCAACACTGATTTCTCTAACACATACAGTAACTTGCTGATATAACTTGTATAACTTGTATATTCGTCGACGGAAAACGGGATGCAAAATCAAGTTTCAGTCTAGATCAATCTATCATGAGAAAACATGTATAACTCCGACTAGAATTTTTTAATGCAGTTGCAAATTATCCTGAAAACTTGTGCACTTAATGATGGTCTATTGTGTTACTCTGATGTGATGTGTAGTATGTAGCGCTGACCTGCAACCTATATCGAGCTAGAAGAAATCAGGGCAGAAATAAAAAAGAAATGTCAAATGAATAAACACACACACACACACACATGTACGTATACCGAGTTTTTATCAACTGTCCAAAATTCAGTAAGTAAAACAGAGTAGTCTTATCTTATGTAAACAGAGTCTCAATCAGGTGCAGCTTACAAATGTACATGAACACATGGACGTCGGTCATGTAGGCAGTGCAGTGATCCTGGATTCTACTAGCACTGCACGGCACTAACTAGTTCAGGCAGCAAAAGCAATTCACGGAATTTGAATTCGACATCTGCTGCACACGGAGCATTGGAATGGAACAACTCAACAAATCCAATGGCGCCAAATTACAAGAGCAACTAAGAACCCAACTCAACCATATTCAGAAGCAGACCAACATCTGTGCAACAAGTTCAAAAGCATTAACTGAAGAGATTTCTTTTCGGAAAAGAAAAAAAGTAACTGAAGAGATTTGGAGAACATGATACTCGAACCCACAAGAGAGAAGATTGCATATAAGTGTAGACCAAACTAAGAAGACCTTCCTAAATAGGACAAAAAAATAAAACAAGATCATAGTGGAAAATTACATTTCTCCGGTTCCAGATTCATACAGGCAAGAATCAGAAACACTATTATATCTTCAGACTAAAATAACAGCGCTGTTCCGAACATGACACAGTCCAACATGTAACTAGAGCGTAACATGGATTCAAACACCACGCAAAAACACTAAGCAGGAGACAGGGACTCTCCGAGAAGACAAGAACAAGCCAAAGAAGAGGTGACGACCTTGGTGCCCCTGGTGGCGCCGGAGATGGATGCTTCGCTGGTTTTCACCGCCTCGACGCTGCTGCTCATGGACGGAAACCGTGATCGTGTCGTGGAAGAGGATGGAAGGGAATGCAATGGAAGAAGAAATCGAAAAGGAGAGGAGAGGAGAGGGGCTGACCGTCGGGGTTCTCCATGGCGTCGGGTGTCGGGCAGCCTTCCCGCCCATGCCATGGCGCCCTGAGCGCGAAAGCGGGCGACGACGGCCGATGGATCTAGTAGCGAGAGGAGACGAGGTGAGAAAGAGAGGATCTGGTAGGGATAGGAGACGAGGTGAGGAAGAGAGGGGACCAACCTTAGTCGCCGGAGACACGCCGACGACGCGGTGGACCAAACCCTATCCACGGGAGACGGTCGCGTGTGGCCGCTGGAGCACGCGAGCACCGGATCTGGGCGCAGCGCGAGGCCGCCGCCGCCCCTCCCTCACCGCGGGGCAGGGTGCGGGTCACCTCCCACGAAAGGAGACAGAGATGGAGCCGGCGCGGACATGGATGGGACTCGGACGCGCGGCGGAGGTGGTTGCCGAGGCGGGCGCAGAGACGGGTGGGTCGCCGGGATTCGTGGGCGTGGTGGGAGGCGCCCGTGACGAGGGGAGGAGGAGAGGGCGAGGAAGGAGGGCGCCGACCATGGCATGTGAAGCGAGAGAGAGAGGAGGCGCGCCGATCTGGATCGGGAGAGAGAGAGAGAGGGAGGGCGCTGATCTGGATCGGGGAGAGAGAGAGGTGGAGGCGGGCAAGTGGGAGGGAGAGGGAGGAGAGGTGAGTGAGGTAGGGTTTGGTGCGGTGGGTTTCTTCAGATGGATAGACGGTTGGATTGCTAGCAATGGATGGATGGATGTCTGCCATGTCGTCGATCCATGTGACAGATGGTTCCACCAATCACAATCTAGCATATCTAATTGTGCATTTTCTCTTTTGTTTCTTTTATATTTTTTACTCTCTTATTTCGGGTAAACACTCAACATATTAGCCTCATGTTGTATGTTTAAATGACCTAATATTGTGCACATATGTGTATCTTAGGATTTCAAGCAATGATGATTTTGTGGTCTTCATTTGCATTGCACACAAAAATCAATTTTTCATTTTTTCAAGTGCCCGAAATGAGTTTTTTTGTAAAGAACCTACCAAATATTTGTTGCAAAATTAGACCAAATAAATTTTATAAAATACTAGTCCATATTTAATATACAATTGACCAAATGTTGGGTGTCAAAAGCTTTGATCCACCTCTCGTGAAAAAGACAAATTTCCATGATTCAAATTGAAAGCGGGTCAAATTTGAACTGCAAATGCCTCATAGTTTACTCTTTATTTTTTCCAAAAATCATTTCTAGGTACATAAGTATCTATTTAATCAGAGAAACACCAAAAAAATCCAAGATGCAACCACTATATAGGAACGGTCAAGCCCGCCGTTTTGACCGCATTTTCAAACGGGCATAAAAAATTCAAAAAAAACAAAAAATTGGAAAACCTTCGCATTGTGTCATTATATGTGACCAGGTTTCCAGGAAAAATAATAAACTTGTAATACGATAATTATTTTAAAAAAGTGTTCTCAGAAATGAGCTATCAAGTGTGAAGATTCATGGCTTTCAAGCCAAATGATCAATCTTATGGCCACATTCATGGCATAGTTTGTTCAAATGATCTCATATTGTGCACAAGGTGCATCTTGGAATTCCAAACAATGTTGCCTAAGGGAGTTTTCATTTTCTTTGCACGGAAAATTCATTTTCCATTTTCCGAAAAGTCTCAAATGAGTTTTTTTTGTGAAGGACCTACCATATATTTGTTGCAAAATTGGACCTAATCAATTTTATAAAATACTAGGTCATATTTAATGCACAATTTACAAAATGGTTGGGTGTCAAAAGTTTTGATCCACCTCTGGTGAAAAAGACAAATTCCCGTCGATTCAGCTGGAAGCGGGTCAAATTTGAACTGCAGCTGCCTCGTAGTTTGCTCTTTATTTTTTCCAAAAATCATTTCTAGGTACATAAGTATCTATTTAATCGGAGAAACACTAGAAAAAAAATCCAAGATTCAACGACTAGATAGGAACGGTCAAGCCCGCCGTTTTGACCGCATTTTCAAACGGGCATAAAAAATTCAAAAAAACAAAAAATTGGAAAACCTTCGCATTGTGTCATTATATGTGACCAGGTTTCCAGTAAAAATAATAAACTTGTAATACGATAATTATTTTAAAAAAGTGTTCTCGTAAATGAGCTATCAAGTGTGAAGATTCATGGCTTTCAAGCCAAATGATCAATCTTATGGCCACATTCATGGCATAGTTTGTTCAAATGATCTCATATTGTGCACAAGGGTGCATCTTGGAATTCCAAACAATGTTGCCTAAGGGAGTTTTCATTTTCTTTGCACGGAAAATTCATTTTCCATTTTCCGAGTGCCCGAAATGAGTTTTTTTTGTGAAGGACCTACCATATATTTGTTGCAAAATTGGACCTAATCAATTTTATAAAATACTAGGTCATATTTAATGCACAATTTACAAAATGGTTGGGTGTCAAAAGTTTTGATCCACCTCTGGTGAAAAAGACAAATTTCACGATTCAAATTTGGAAGCGGGTCAAATTTGAACTGCAGCTGCCTCGTAGTTTGCTCTTTATTTTTTCCAAAAATCATTTCTAGGTACATAAGTATCTATTTAATCGGAGAAACACTAGAAAAAAAATCCAAGATTCAACGACTAGATAGGAACGTCAAGCCCGCCGCTTTTGATCGCATTTTCAAACGGGCATAAAAATTCAAAAACAAAAAATTGGAAAACCTTCGCATTGTGTCATTATATGTGACCAGGTTTCCAAGAAAAATAATAAACTTGTAATATGATAATTATTTTAAAAAGTGTTCTTTAAATGAGCTATCAAGTGTGAAGATTCATGGCTTTCAAGCCAAATGATCAATCTTATGGCCACATTCATGGCATAGTTTGTTCAAATGATCTCATATTGTGCACAAGGGTGCATCTTGGAATTCCAAACAATGTTGCCTAAGGGAGTTTTCATTTTCTTTGCACGGAAAATTCATTTTCCATTTTCCAGTGCCCGAAATGAGTTTTTTTGTGAAGGACCTACCATATATTTGTTGCAAAATTGGACCTAATCAATTTTATAAAATACTAGGTCATATTTAATGCACAATTTACAAAATGGTTGGGTGTCAAAAGTTTTGATCCACCTCACGGTGAAAAGACAAATTCCGTCGATTCATTGGAAGCGGTCAAATTTGAACTGCAGCTGCCTCGTAGTTTGCTCTTTATTTTTTCCAAAAATCATTTCTAGGTACATAAGTATCTATTTAATCGGAGAAACACCATAAAAAATCCAAGATTCAACGACTAGATAGGAACGGTCAAGCCCGCCGTTTTGACCGCACTTTCAAACAGGCATAAAAAATTCAAAAAAAAACAAAAAATTGGAAAACCTTCGCATTGTGTCATTATATGTGACCAAGTTTCCAGGAAAAATAATAAACTTGCAATAAGGTAATTATTTTAAAAAAGTGTTCTCAGAAATTAGCTATCAAGTGTGAAGATTCATGGCTTTCAAGCCAAATGATCAATCTTATGGCCACATTCATGGCATAGTTTGTTCAAATGATCTCATATTGCGCACAAGGGTGCATCTTGGAATTCCTAACAATGTTTCCTAAGGGAGTTTTCATTTCCTTTGCATGGAAAATTCATTTTCCATTTTCCGAGTGCCTGAAATGAGGTTTTTTTGTGAAGGACCTACCATATATTTGTTGCAAAATTGGACCTAATCAATTTTATAAAATACTAGGCCATATTTAATGCACAATTGACAAAATGGTTGGGTGTCAAAAGTTTTGATCCACCTCTGGTGAAAAAGACAAATTCGTCGATTCAGCTTGAAGCGGGTCAACTTTGAACCTGCAATGCCTCGTAGTTTGCTCTTTATTTTTTCCAAAATCATTTCTAGGTAAATAAGTATCTATTTAATCAGAGAAACACCAAAAATCCAAGATTCAACCACTAGATAGGAAACGGTCAAGCCCGCCGCTTTTGACCGCATTTTGAAACGGCATAAAAATTCAAAAATTGGAAAACATTCGTGATTGTGTCATTATATGCACCAAGTTTCCAGGAAAAATAATAAACTTGTAATACGGTAATTATTTTAAAAAGTGTTCTCGTAAATGAGCTATCAAGTGTGAAGATTCATGGCTTTCAAGCCAAATGATCAATCTTATGGCCACATTCATGGCATAGTTTGTTCAAATGATGTCATATTGTGCACAAGGGTGCATCTTGGAATTCCAAACAATGTTGCCGAAGGGAGTTTTCATTTTCTTTTCACGGAAAATTCATTTTCCATTTTCCGAGTGCCCGAAATGAGTTTTTTTTTTGTGAAGGACCTACCATATATTTGTTGCAAAATTGGACCTAATCAATTTTATAAAATACTAGGCCATATTTAATGCACAATTGACAAAATGGTTGGGTGTCAAAATTTTTGATCCACCTCTGGTGAAAAAGACAAATTCACGTCGATTCAGCTGGAAGCGGGTCAAATTTGAACTGCAGCTGCCTCATAGTTTGCTCTTAATTTTTTCCAAAATTCATTTCTAGATAAATAAGTATCTATTTAATCAGAAATACATGGTTTGATGGCGAGACATCGAGGTTTGGACGGTGGCCGAGGGCCCCAACTCTAGAGCTGCCAGAAGCTCAAGATGTTCGCCAGATGGTCACTGCGCGTGACCGTGGCGTATGCTGCTTGTGTTCTGGGCGCCTAGGCATGTCTAGTGGGTTGGGCACTCCCCAGGTAGGTGCTAGGAACAAAATCACAACATAAGATTCTCACGAGGAGACCGATCGATGCTCAAACATGAATAAGCAGCCAAGTGTTTGATTTGTGGTACGGAAAATGCACATGGCTAATGGGCGTGAGTTTTGGCTGAGGATGATCAGTTACTAAGAAGACCGTCTTCACAAATTTCACCTCAAAAGGAGGAGCCTAGGTGGTACTTGCTTTGCAAAGTACCACACTGGACATAAATCCGAATGTTGAAGCTGGGCTCAAAATAATGAATGGATTGAGCTGGCATTTGGTGGAGGATGGTTATTTGGGCATAGGAAAGCGCTGTGGAAAATGGATACCATTTGGACATGCCAAAGTGGTACTTCCTTCACAAAGTGCTGCTTTGAACAGGATAGGAAAATGAATATTGTTGAGTTATTTTTTAACTAGGCAAGGAAGGTTTTGACATATTTGATGAAGATATGATCCAAACAATTTATGAGAATTTTTTGGGAATTTTTGAATAATCAGAAATATAGGTTGCTTCACAACCTAGGGCAAAAATTGACACATGGACATGACACATAGGCAAAACTGATGAGATGGCGCCTAGTCATCACAACCCACCACAATCTACAAGGCTATGACCATCTATATTGGTCGTTAACAACTAGAAATAAGGCAGCGGACCTGCACTGTTTGCTTTGTGACCATTTCGTGTAAGGAAATTACGACCTTTCTGACCAAAATGGTCGCAATGGTTTAGGGTTTGGAGCCCCCCGAACAGCTTTTGACCAATTGGTCTCAAATGGTCATAGATCTATGACCAATTCTTCCGGGGTCACTGACAGAAGGTCACTAGTTGACATATTTCTTGTAGTGAATATATAATTAATTTTTACTGACCAAAATACGTAACATACAAGAAAACGAAGTCCGGAAGGCACATGAGGTGCCCACGAGGTTGGGGGGCGCGCCTAGGGGGTAGGGCGCGCCCTCCACCCTCGTGGGGCCCTCGTGTCCTTCCCGGACTGCCACTTATTTTTCTATTTTTCTAAATATTCCAAAACGGAGAAATATTGCCTTAAAAACTGTTTTGGAGTCAGTTTACTTACCGCATCACATACCTATTCCTTTTCAAGTCCGAAATGTTCCTAAAGTGTCCCTTATGTATTCCTCCGGGGTTACGGTTTCAATAACATTGGTTTCAACATTTATGGGATTACCTGAGATATAGTGTTTGATTCTTTGACCGTTTACCACCTTCGGATTTGTGCCTTCGAAGTTATTGATTTTTATGCACCGGAACGATAGACCTCCTCAATAACATAGGGTCCTTCCCATTTAGAGAGAAGTTTTCCTGCAAAAAATCTTAAACGAGAGTTGTATAGCAATACATAATCACCTACACTGAACTCACGCTTTTGTATCCTTTTGTCATGCCATCTTTTAACTTTTTCTTTAAACAACTTGGCATTTTCATAAGCTTGAGTTCTCCATTCATCAAGTGAGCTAATATCAAATAACCTCTTCTCACCAAAGAAGTTTGAAATCATAGTTGAGCTCTTTAATGGCCCAATAAGCCTTATGCTCTAGTTCGAGAGGTAAGTGACATGCTTTTCCATAGACCATTTTATACGGAGACATATCCATAGGATTTTTATATGCAGTTCTATATGCCCATAATGCATCATCAAGTTTCTTAGACCAATTCTTTCTAGACCTATTAACCGTCTTTTGCAAAATTAATTTGAGCTCTCTATTGCTCAATTCTACTTGACCACTAGACTGTGGGTGATAAGGAGATGCAATTTTATGATTAACATCATATTTAGCCAGCATTTTACGGAAAGCACCATGAATGAAATGTGAACCACCATCACCATTAAATATCTAGGGACTCCAAACCTCGGAAAAATAACTTCTTTAGGCATTTTAATAGAGGTGTTATGATCAAGACTACTAGTTGGAATAGCTTCTACCCACTTAGTAACGTAATCAACAAAGAACTAAAATATGTGTATATCCATTAGAGGCAGGAAAAGGTCCCATATAATCAAAGCCCCAAACATCAAATGGTTCAATAACAAGTGAATAATTCATAGGCATTTCTTGACGTCTAACAATATTACCAATTCTTTGACATTCATCACAAGACAAGACAAAATTACGGGCATCCTTGAAGAGAGTAGGCCAATAAAACCAGATTGCAATACCTTATGTGCAGTTCTATCTCCAGCGTGGTGTCCTCCGTAAGCTTCGGAGTGACACTTATGTAGGATCTGTTCTGTTCATGCTCGTGCACACAACGCCTAATAACACCATCTACTCCTTTTTTATAAAGATGTTGGTCATACCAAAAGTAATGTCTCAAATCATAGAAAAACTTTTTCTTTTGCTGATATGTGAAACTAGGTGGTATAAATTTAGCAACAATGTAATTAGCATAATCAGCATACCAAGGGGTACTACGAGAAGTATTTATGACATTTAACTGCTCATCAGGAAAGCTGTCATCAATAGGTAGTGGGTCATCAAGAACATTTTCTAACCTAGACAAGTTGTCTGCAACGGGGTTCTCATCTCCCTTTCTATCAACAATGTGCAAATCAAATTCTTGTAGCAAGAGAACCCATCTAATAAGTCTAGGTTTAGCATCATTCTTTTCCAAAAGATATTTAATAGTAGCATGATCAGTGTGAATAGTTACTTTAGAATCGGCAATATAAGGCCTGAACTTATCACAAGCAAATACAACTGCTAAGAATTCCTTTTCAAAGAGTAGCATAGTTTATTTGAGCATTGTCTAGAGTATTTCTAGCATAATTGATAACTTTTAATTTCTTATCAACTCTTTGCCCTAGAACAGCACCTACGGCATAATCACTAGCATGACACATAATTTCAAAGGGTAAATTCCAACTGTGGGCGGAACAATAGGTGCAAGAGATCAATGCTTTCTTAAGTATTTCAAATGCTTCTACACAATCATCATCAAAGACAAATGGTATATCTTTTTGTAATAAATTAGTCGAGGCCGAGAAATTTTTGAGAAGTCCTTAATGAACCTCCTATAAAATCCGCGTGACCAAGGAAATTTCTTATACCTTTGATGTCCTTGGGACATGGCATCTTTTCAATAGCATCAACCTTGGCTTTATCAACTTCAATACCTCTTTCGTAAAACTTTATGCCCCAAGACAATACCTTCATTAACCATAAAGTGGCACTTTTCCCAATTCAAGACAAGATTAGTTTCTTCACATCTCTGCAAAAACTCGATCAAGATTGCTCAAGCAATCATCAAAAGAGGATCCATAGACGGAAAAATCGCCCATGAAAACCTCACAAATCTTTTCACAAAAGTCGAGAATATAGCCATCATGCATCTTTGAAAGGTAGCAGGTGTATTACATAAACCAAAAGGCATACGCCTATAAGCAAAAGTACCAAAAGGGCATGTAAAAGTAGTCTTTGATTGATCCTTAGCCGACATAGGTATTTGAGAGAAACTGTAATAACTATCTAGAAAGCAAGAATGTGTATGTTTGCATAATCTTTCTAGCATTTGATCGATAAAAGGTAAGGGGTAATGATCTTTCTTAGTAGATTTATTTAATTTGCGGAAATCAATTACCATCCTATAACCTGTAATAATTCTTTGCGGGATCAATTCATCTTTATCATTAGGAACAATAGTGATACCTCCCTTCTTAGGGACACAATGAACAGGACTTACCCACTGACTATCAGCAACGGGATAAATTATACCTGCCTCCAGAAGCTTTAGTATTTCTTTTCTTACCACTTCTTTTATTTTAGGATTCAAACGTCTTTGAGGATCACGAATTGGTTTGGCATCTGCTTCCAAATTTATTTTATGTTGACATAGAGTGGGACTAATGCCCTTAAGATCATCAAGAGTATATCCAATAGCAGCTCGGTGCTTCTTCAGAGTTTTCAATAATCTCTCTTCTTCATGCTCAAAGGTTAGCACTAATAATAACAGGATATATTTTGTTTTCATCAAGATAAGCATATTTAAGATTATCAGCAACGGTTTAAGCTCAAACACAGGATCACCCTTAGGTGGAGGAGGATCCCCTAGATTTCAACAGCAAATTATGTTGCGTAATAGGTTCTCGTTTAAAGAATACTTCATCTATTTCCCTTCTTTCATTCATAAACATATCATTTTCATGGTCTAGCAAATAATGTTCTAGAGGATCACTAGGAGCTACGGCAATAGAAGCTAGACCAATGATTTCATCCTTACTAGGAAATTCTTCTTCACGGTGTTGTTTACTAAATTTAGAGAAGTTAAACTCATGAATCATATCATCCAAGCCAATGGTAACAATATTCTTTTCGCAGTCTATCTTAGCATTAACAGTGTTTAAGAAGGGTCTACCAAATATAATGGGACAAAAGCTATCTTGTGGGGAACCAAGAACAAGAAAATCAGCAGGATATTTAGTTTTCCCACACAAGACTTCAACATCTCTAACAATCCCAATGGGTGAAATAGTATCTCTATTGGCAAGCTTAATTGTGAGATCAATTTCTTCTAACTCAATAGGTGCAATATCATGCATAATTTCTTTGTATAAATCAATGGGTATTGCACTAGCGCTAGCACCCATGTCACATAAGCCATGATCACAATGATCTCCTATTTTAACAGAAATAACAGGCACGCCTACCACAGGTCTATGTTTATCTTTAGCACAAGGTTTAGCAATTCTAGCGGTTTCACCGTAGAACTGAATAACATGCCCATCGATATTATCAGACAAGAGATCTTTAACCATAGCAATATTAGGTTCTACTTTGACTTGCTCAGGAGTTGTATAAGTTCTAATATTGCTTTTATTTAACCACAGTTGAAGCTTTAGCATGATCCTTTATTCTAACAAGGAAGGGTGGTTTCTCAAATAAGAGGTAGGAACAATAGGATCATTATAAGTGACAATCTTTTCTTCAACTTTAATAGGTGCAGCTACTTTTACTTCTATGGGAGGATGATATGTAAACCACTTCTCCTTAGGGAGATCAACATAAGTAGCAAAAGATTCACAGAAAGAGGCTACTATCTCAGAGTCAAGTCCATATTTAGCGCTAAACTTACGGAAAATATCGATATCCATAAAAGATTTAACACAATCAAACTTAGGTGTCATACCTGACTCCTTACCTTTGTCGAGGTCCCAATCTTCAGAGTTGCATTTAATTCTATCCAATAAATTCCATCTGAATTCAATAGTCTTCATCATAAAAGAGCCAGCACAAGAAGTATCGAGCATGGTGCGATTGTTCTCAGAAAGCCGAGCATAAAGATTTTGAATAATTGTTTCTATTGAGAGCTCATGATTGGGGCATGAATATAACATTTATTTAAGCCTCCCCATGCTTGAGCGATGCTTTCTCCCTCTCGAGGCCAAAATATATATATATAATTGCGATCATGATGAACAAGATGCATAGGATAATACTTTTGATGAAATTCCAATTTCAGTCTTCTATAGTTCCATGATCCCGTATCATCACATAGCCTATACCATGTCAATGAATCTCCCTTCAAAGATAAAGGGAAGGCCTTCTTCTTAACAATATCATCGGGTATACCTGCAAGCTTAAATAATCCACAAACTTCATCCACATATATTAGGTGCTCATTAGGATGCTTTGTTCCATCTCCTACAAAAGGATTAGCTAGCAGTTTTTCCATCATACCAAGGAACTTCAAAAGGAGTTTCATTTTCAATAGGTTCAGTAGTTGAGGAGCAACTCTTTGTTTCATCGGGTCGGGGTGAAGATACCCCGAACAAGCCCTCAGAGGATTACTTTCCATAGTAACAAGTGATGCTTAATTTCAGCACACTATATAAATTTTTCCTTACCAAATTCCGCCTACCAAAGGTGCTTCGCTCCCTGGCAACGGTGCCAGAAAAGAGTCTTGATGACCCACAAGTATAGGGGATCTATCATAGTCCTTTCGATAAGTAAGAGTGTCGAACCTAACGAGGAGCAGAAGGAAATGATAAGCGGTTTTCAGCAAGGTATTCTCTCGCAAGCATCAAATAAGTGGTAACAGATAGTTTTGTGATAGGATAATTTCTAACGAGCAACAAGTAACAAAAGTAAATAAAGTGCAGCAAAGTGGCCCAATCCTTTTTGTAGCAAAGAAAAAGCCTGGACAAACTCTTATAATAAGAAAAGCGCTCCCGAGGACACATGGGAATCTCGTCAAGCCAGTTTTCATCACGTTCATATGATTCGCGTTCGGTACTTTGATAATTTGATATGTGTGTGGACCGGTGCTTGGGCGTTGTTCTTACTTGAACAAGTATCCCACTTATGATTAACCTCTATTGCAAGCATCTGCAACTACAACAAAAGTCTTAAGGTAACCTAACCATAGCATGAAACATATGGATCCATATCAGCCCCTTACGAAGCAACGCATAAACTAGGGTTGAAGAGTCTGTCACTCCAAAGAACCCATCATCTACTTATTACTTCCCAATGCCTTCCTCTAGGCCCAAATAATGGTGAAGTGTTATGTAGTCGACGTTCACATAACACCACTAGAGGCTAGACAACACACATCACATCAAAATATCGAACGAATACCAAATTCACATGACTACTGATACGTCTCCATCGTATCTATAATTTTTGATTGTTCCATGCCAATATTCTTCAACTTTCATATTCTTTTGGCAACTTTTTATATTATTTTTGGGACCAACATATTGATCCAGTGCCCAGTGCTAGTTCCTGTCTGTTGCATGTTTTTTGTTTCGCAGAAATCCAATACCAAACGGAGTCCAAACGGGATAAAAACGGACGGAGATTTTTTTGGAATATTTATGATTTTTGGGAAGTAAAATCAATGCGAAACGGTGTCCGGGGTGGCCACGAGACAGGGGGCGCACCCTCCCCCCCTAGGCGCGCCCTGGACTCTCGTGGGCCACCCGTAAGGCGGTTTACGCTCTTCTTTTGTCGCAAGAAAGCTAATTTTATGAGAAAGATCTGGGCAAAAGATTCACCCCAATCGGTGTTACGGATCTCCGGATATAAAAGAAATGGTGAAGGGGCAAAATCTGAGAACGCAGAAACAGAGAGATAGATCCATTCTCGGAGGGGCTCTCGCCCCTCCCACGCCATGGGGGCCATGGACCAGAGGGGAAACCCTTCTCCCATCTAGGGAGAAGGTCAAGGAAGAAGAAGAAGAAGAAGAAGGGGGGCTCTCTCCCCCTTGCTTCCGGTGCCCGAGGCATGCCGGGGGCCATCATCATCACCGTGATCTTCACCAACACCTCCGCCATCTTCACCAACATCTCCATCACCTTCCCCTTCTATCTACAACAGTCCACTCTCCGCAACACTGTACCTCTACTTGAACATGGTGCTTTATGCTTCATATTATTTTCCAATGATGTGTTGCCATCCTATGATGTCTGAGTAGATTTTCGTTGTCCTATCGGTGATTGATGAATTGCTATGATTGGTTTGAGTTGCATGTTTTATTATTGGTGCTGTCCTATGGTGCCCTCCGTGTCACGCGAGCGTGAGGGATTCTCGTTGTACGGTGTTGCAATGCATTCAAGATGCTCTTATAGTGGGTTGCGTGAGTGACTGAAACACAAACCCGAGTAAGGGGATTGTTGCGTATGGGATAAAGGGGACTTGATACTTTAATGCTATGGTTGGGTTTTACCTTAATGAATCTTTAGTATTCGCGGATGCTTTCTAGAGTTCCAATCATAAGTGCATATGATCCAAGAAGAGAAAGTATGTTAGCTTATGCCTCTCCCTCAAATAGAATTGCAATAGTGATTACCGGTCTAGTAACGTAGTCAATTGCTTAGGGACAATTTCACAACTCCTATCACCACTTTTCCACACTTGCTATATTTACTTTATTGCATCTTTATCTAAACAGCCCCTACTTTTTATTTACGTGTTCTTTATTATCTTGCAAACCTATCCAACAACACCTACAAAGTACTTCTAGTTTCATACTTGTTCTAGGTAAAGCGAACGTCAAGCGTGCGTAGAGTCGTATCAGTGGCCGATAGGACTTGAGAGAATATTTGTTCTACCTTTAGCTCCTCGTTGGGTTCGACACTCTTACTTATCGAAAGAGGCTACAACTATCCCGTATACTTGCGGGTCATCAAGACCTTTTTCTGGCGCCGCTGTCAGAGTCGTAGCGTGGGGTGAATATTCTCGTGTGTGCTTGTTTGCTTTATCACTAAGTAATTTTTATTTGCTGTTCTAAGTTGTTCTCTATCTTTAGTTATGGATATGGAACGCAAAATACCAAAAAAATTAGGTGTACTTGCTACTCATGGAGATGGGGTAACTCCTAAAACCCTCGATTCTCATTATGCGAAAGATATTATGTACTACTTTGATAATCCTGAGAAAACCCCATTCAACTTTATAATGGGAGACAAGTTGGATCAACGTGAATACTTTAGGGATTATCGCCGACACAAAAGGGAAACTACTATGGGATCAATTTATTATGTTGCGTTGGTATGCCTGGAATCTATGCTTGAGATATGATATTACTTGTTGCTCTAGGATGGAGGCTCCACACCTTCCCTTTTCATGAAAATTTAATGATAATGAAACCTTAGCTTCTTATGCTAATGTTATATATGATTACTATGATGTGGAACAAATAGAAGAATTTGTTGCTTTTAAGGCTGCTTATGAAATTAAATCTTTGTTTGAAAAGTATGAAGCTTTAGATGATGATGCTTATAGGCCTGAAAATCTTGCTATACTTAGATATTGCTATGAAAATTATGAATACAATTACTATATTAATGCATTTATTGAGAAAGTCTCCGCTGTCCAAGAAGAGACTAATATTTTGCAGGAAGCTATGGAAGAAGAAATTGATGAAACAGTGAGCTCATTGGATGAAAAGATGATGAGGAGAGCGAAGAACAAAAGGAGGAAGAGCGGATTAGCTACCCGTGCCCACCTTCTAATGAGAGTAATCCTCCAACTCATACATTATTTAATTCCCCTCCGTGCTTACCGAAGGATGATTGCTATGATCCCTTGAATTTGTTTGAAATATCCCTTTTTGATGATGCTTGCTATGCTTGTGGCCAAGATGCCAATATGAATTATAATTATGGAGATGAACTTGCTATAGTTCCTTATGCTAAACATGAAATTGTTGCTATTGCACCCACGCATGATAGTCCTATTATCTTTTCAAATTATCCCTACAACACTATATCGGAGAAGTTTGTGCTTATTAAGGATTATATTGATGGGTTGCCTTTTACCATTGCACATGATGATTTAGATAGATATAATATGCTTGTGCCTGCTGCTCCTATTTGCAATTATTATGAGAGAGGAACTACATCTCCGCCTCTTTATGTTTCCAGTACGTTAGAATCGCAAGAATCTGCTTATACTATGCATTGGCCTTTACTATGTGTGCATGAATTGTTCTTTTAAGACATGCCGATGCATAGGAAGAGAGTTAGACTTCGTTGTTGCTTGATATATGTTACTTTGTGCTCACTACTAAATTACAGATCATTGTTAATTAAAATTGGCTTTGATATACCTTGGGATCCGGGTGGATCCATTACTTGAGCACTAAATGCCTAGCTTAATGGCTTTAAAGAAAGCGCTGCCAGGGAGACAACCCGGAAGTTTTAGAGAGTCATTTATTTCTGTTGAGTGCTTTCATATAGTTTAAAAAAAAAGAGGGGAACCTAAAAACTTTTCAAAAAGGAAAGTGAAAGTGAGAGAGATAAGCATTGTTGAAGTGGGAGAGCTCCTTGAACTTTGTTCATGCTCACGGAAACTTTGTGAATCTTGATTACAGAAAATTTTCAACAAAAATAATTATCCCCTTGTATAATTCCATTGTATTATAAAAAATAATGTGCCAAGGTTTGCCTTTAGGATGTTTACAATGCTTGTTGGTTTGTACGGTGCAGGACAGAAACTTTGGCTGTAGTGCGCGATTTTACGTTTTTAACTGGAACGTCAATTGGTTCTGATTCCTTTTGCACTGTCTTTCTATACAATTTTTTTATTTTTCCTAATTTTTGTAGAATTGTTGGGGTACCAGAAGTATGGTGGATGTTCAGATTGCTACAGACTGTTCTGTTTTTGACAGATTCTGTTTTTGATGCATAGTTTGCTTGTTTTGATGAATCTATCAATTTATATTCGTGGATTAAGCCATCAAAAAGTTATATTACAGTAGACACAATGCAAAAACAAAATATGAACTGGTTTGCAACAGTACTTAGAGTGGTGATTTGTTTTATTATACTAACGGATCTTACCAAGTTTTCTGTTGAAGTTTTGCGTGGATGTAGTGTCTAATCTAGGATGTCTCGATATGAGGAAAAGGAAGTGAGGCAAGAGCTTAAGATTGGGGATGCCCGAGGCACCCCAAGTAAATATTAAAGGAGACTCAAGCGTCTAAGCTTGGGGATGCCCTGGAAGGCATCCTCTTTCTTCAACAAGTACCGTATGTTTTCAATTCGCTTGCTCATGCATTATGTGCAAGTCTTGGAGCCGCCTTTTTGCGTTTAGTTTTCATTTTTCTTCTATGCACCATGCTGGTATGAGATAGTCCTTGGTTGATTTATAGAATGCTCATTGCACTTCACTTAAATATTTTGAGTATGGCTTTATAGAATGCTTCATGTGCTTCACTTATATCATTTGAAGTTTGGATTGCCTGTTTCCCTTTACATAGAAAACCGCCATTTGTAGAATGCTCTTTTGCTGAACTTATAATTGTTATAGCGTGGGCATATCTTTTGTAGAAAGAATTATACTCTCTTGCTTCACTTATATCAATTTAGAGAGATGACACGAATTGGTCATTCACATGGTTAGTCAT
The DNA here is from genome assembly GCA_021605145.1 of Aegilops bicornis. NCBI lineage: Eukaryota > Viridiplantae > Streptophyta > Magnoliopsida > Poales > Poaceae > Aegilops > Aegilops bicornis. The sequence continues at coordinate 12,556,232 of CM038674.1, read as the reverse complement.
AAAATCCTACATAAACTTGTAGATCGCTGAATATGATGTGTTTGATTCCTTGCAATAGTTTTGCGATATAAAGATGGTCATATTAGAGTCATGCTAGTGGGTGGTTGTGGATTGTAGAGACACTTGTGTTGAGGTTTGCAAGTCCCGTAGCATGCACGTATGGTAAACTGCTAGTGACAAATTTGAAGCATGGTGTGTTTCTTTGATTGTCTTCCTTATGAGCGGCGGTCGGGGACGAGCGATGGTCTTTTCCTACCAATCTATCCCCCTAGGGGCATGTGTAGTAGTACTTTGCTTCAAGGGCTAATAAAACTTTTGCAATAAGTATATGAGTTCTTTATGATTAATGTGAGTCCATGGATTATACGCACTTTTACCTTTCCATCATTGCTAGCCTCTTCTTGGTAATGCAGTATTGCCCTTTCTCACCCTCGAGAGTTGGTGCAAACTTCACGGTGCATCCAAACCCCGTGATACGATATGCTCTATCACACATAAGCCTCCTTATATCTTCCTCAAAATAGCCACCATACCTACCTATTATGGCATTTCCATAGCCATTCCGAGATATATTGCCATGCGATTTTTCATCATCATCATCATATACATGACTTGAGCATTCATTGTCATATTGCTTTGCATGATCGTAAGATAGCTAGCATGATATTTTCATGGCTTTTCCGTTTTTTTGATGTCATTGCTACGCTAGATCATTGCACATCCCGGTACACCGCCGGAGGCATTCATATAGAGTGATATCTTTGTTCCAAAAGATTTAGTTGTAATATTGAGTTGTAAGTAAATAAAAGTGTGATGATCATCATTGTTAGAGCATTGTCCCCAAAAAGAAAAGAAAAAGAAAGGCCAAAAAGAAAAGAAAAAAGAAAAAGGAAGGCCAAAGAAAAAAAAGAAAAAAAGAAAAATAAGAAAAAATAAAAAAAGAATAAATAAAAATGGGCAATGTTACTATCTCTTTTTCCACACTTGTGCTTCAAAGTAGCACCATGTTCTTCATGTAGTGAGTCTCATATCTTGTGCTTCAAAGTAGCACCATGTTTTTCATATAGATTGTCTCCTATGTTTTCACTTTCATATACTAGTGAGAATTTTCATTATAGAACTTGGCTTGTATATTCCAACGATGGCCTTCCTCAAATGCCCTAGGTCTTCATGTCGGAGTAATGGGCCACGGGTAGGCTAACCCGAGCCCCTGAACCTTTCAAGACATCGGGCAGATCAAGCCACTCAAGACCCCAAGATGAAGAGCCGCTTTTGAGAGTCGGCGGCAAGGTCACCGACCGCCCCTCACGGCCGAGTCCTGTGGACGACTTCGAGATAAGCCGACTCCTAATCGGGCGGCTTCCAGAGAAGCGATTATGGGGAGTCGGCCCATGACTCCAACCACCTCCGCCTTCCGCAACAATGGATCGGATCGGGTATGGCCGCCATACGGCCCATACCTACCCCGCTTTGGCGAAGGCGTGCATGGCCACAGCAGTGCCGCATCAACGGAGATCTCCATCCGCGCAGATCGCTGCCATGCCAGCCTCGGGACATCAGCCTCCTGCGGGCGGCGCCTCAGGCCCACGACGGCCCCTGCTCAGACGACCCGGAGACGGCGGGTCCCGCCCGCCGCCAGGGATACGTAAGACGGCGAGAGTGCCACAAGACGGCCCGCTGGGAGTCGGCCCCTCAGAGTCGGTCAGCCCTCCCACGGCCCCACACGCCATTAACTGCATAAGACAAGATGGATGGCGATGTTTCACTGCCGTCAGCGGCAGACTGCTACATGACCCCATGACCAAGCCAGCCATTATTAGAAGCATCGGCTACAGAATCCGCAATGGCAAGACTACCGCCATGCGAACATATTCTGCTGGCCCATCGGCGGGGCCCCGTAAGTCAAGTCGGCGGAGAAGACGGTGACCTGAGAGACAGACGGCTGGGACGCGCGCCCAGCGAGATTACCATTGTACCCCTGAGGGGTAGGCCTATATAAGCCCCCAGGGCACCCATGCACCGGGTGATCCCTTTTTGAGCACTAGACCAGATCATATAGGAAGGAGGGAGCTAGCCTTGCCTTCTCCTACCTCCAGAAAACAGCTCAAGGAGCAACCTTGTACCCACTTTGCCATAGTGATCATGCGGAGACCCCGCAGAGCAGCAGTAGGGGTGTTATCTCCTCAGAGAGCCCTGAAGCTGGGTAAGATTCGCCGGCGTGCATGTCTACGCCTCATCCCGCTTCTGTGCACCAATGACGCTCTACTCGCCCCGACCATGATAAGCCATCCCTTGGCATATGTCGCACCCAACCATGAATGCTTTATTGGTACGCTCGAAGTATTATTGTTTTTTATGTCAAATGATAGACTATTGCTTTGAATCACTCGTGTCTTAATATTCATGCCATGATTAGACATATGATCAAGATTATGCTAGGTAGCATTCCACATCAAAAATTAACTTTTTATCATTTACCTACTCGAGGATCTAGCAGGAATTAATCTTGGGGATGTCATCATTCCATCTAGACTATAATTTTGATTTTCCATGCTTTATTCTTCTAACTTTCATATATACTTTTGGCAACTTTTTGATTTTGGGACTAACATACGCCAGCTTCGTTTGCATGTTTTGCAGTTCAATACTCAATAAACAGAGTCCAATGACTTTAAAAATGAGTTTGTTTTGCTCATTGGGAGGAAGACCAAACGCCGAACTGGTGGTTGGCCACGCTTACCTCACAACACTTCCGTGTGCTATCTATCTCATTCAGTTAATTTTTTGCATCGAATGGCTGACGCTTGATCTCAAGAAGAAAGCTAGATTTCAAGAATTTGTCAGCGATATGTTTGAATGGTCCAAAAAATCCTTTGACAAATTCTATACTGAAATTCATGACTGTCATTTTGGATACAGAAGTGCCCTTCCTTGCAAAAACTAACTCATGTAGGTAGATTGATAACCCACAAATATAGGGGATCGCAACAGTTTTCGATAAGTAAGAGTGTCGAACCCAACGAGGAGCTAAAGGTAGAACAAATATTCCCTAAAGTTCTATCGACCACCGATACAACTCTACGCACGCTTGACGCCTTCCTCGGCTTACCTAGAACAAGTGTGAAACTAGAAGTACTTTGTAGGTGTTTTGGATAGGCTTGCAAGAAAATAAAGAACACGTAAAAAGTAGGGCTGTTTAGATAAAGATGCAATAAAGTAAATATAGCGCAGTGTGGAAAAGTGGTGGTAGGAATTGTGAAATTGCCCCCTAGGCAACCGACTACGCATTTAGACCGATAATCACTATTGCAATTCTATTTGAGGGAGAGGCATAAGCCAACATACTTTCTTCTTGGATCATATGCACTTATGATTGAACTCTAGCAAGCATCCGCAAATACTAAAGATTCATTAAGGTAAAACCCAACCATAGCATTAAAGTATCAAGTCCCTTTATCCCATAATGCAAAACAACTCTACTTACTTCCGGTCTCAGGCTTCTCGCCACTCACGCCCACCCACCATAAGCAAATCATAAACATAGTGCAAACCCTCGCAGCTGGAATCCTCATGCTTGCGCCGACACGGAGGGGCACAATAGGACAGCACCAATAATAAAACATGCAACTCAATCCAATCATAGCAATTCATCAATCACCGATAGGACAAATTAAAATCTACTCAGACATCATAGGATGGCAACACATCATTGGATAATAATATGTAGTATAAAGCACCATGTTCAAGTAGAGGGTACAGCGGGTCATGGAGAGTGGACCGCTGGATATAGAAGGGGAAGGTGATGGAGATGTTGGTGAAGATGACGCTGTGTTGGTGAAGATCGCTGGGTGATGATGATGGCTCCCATAGCCGCCTCCCGGCCACACCCCAAGCAAGGGAGAGAGAGCCCCCTTCTTCTTCTCTTCTTCTTTCTTCCTTGACCTCCTCCCTAGATGGGAGAAGGGTTTCTCCGGTCCTTCGCTCCCATGGCATGGGAGGGGCGAGAGCCCCTCTCTGGAGATTGGACTCATCTCTGCCTCTCTCTGCTTCGCTTCTCGCATTCTACCCTTCACCATTTCTCAAATATCCGGAGATCCAGAATCTGATTGGACCGAACCTTCGCTAGCATCGATTTCCAAAAATTAGCTTTCTTATGCCAAAGAAGGGCATCAATCACTTTATAAGTGGCCCACGAGATAGGGGACGCGCCCCTTGAGGGGTGGCGTGGCCCTATCTCGCGTGGCCACCTCTGCATCGCCTCATGTTGATTCTTCCTCCCAAAAATCACAAATATTCCAAAAAAATTCCGTCTGCTTTATCCCGCTTTGACCTGCTTGATATTGGGTTTCACAAACATAAAACATGCAACAAACAGAACTGCACCTGGCAATCGGATCAATATGTTAGTCCCAAAAAATAGTATAAAAATTTGCCAAAAGTATATGAAAGTTGAAGAATATTGGCATGGAACAATCAAAAATTATAGATACGACGGAGACATATCATAGATGAACTCAAATTCCAAGTGGTGCTCCCAACTCTTGATGAGCTACATCAACCTTGAGCAACCCACATAAGTTCAACTACATGATCACGATCAACACCACCACCCAAGGTATGTTATTCCATCTAAGAGAAGCTTTACTCCAAGTCATGAGTGAAAGCAACTCGGCAAGATGTTAATACATCAAGATGCTTAAACGAAAAATGGTAACCCCATTGTGAGCTTAAAATGATGAGTGTGACCTATGATCAAGTGATATCACTTGACTCCTAAGTCAATATACTCTAACATAGGTGACTTCATCTAGATTTCTTTAATGTTTCTTCTCTTTTATTTTCTATTCTGCATTCCCTCATCCAATTCATTGCAAATCCTTCAGTTAATTCCTTGCAAAACCTTGTGAGATCTTACTTGTCTAGTGAGCTGAGGTGACAAGTGTTTTCTCTGTGATGAACTCGCTCACACCGATCTGTTGTTTTCGGTTTAACCGAATCCTTTCGGTGCAACCGAAGCATAAAACTCGGTGCCACCAATTTCACTACAGGAAAGACATTTTGCCACTTGTTCCTGCATTCTTTTGATGCAGATCCACTCAATGATTCTTGTCCTCTACTAGCATCACATTCAACTTGCCGCTTTGTCCCTGTGGACTCAAGGACCAAACCCATTTGTGACAAAAATCCAGAAGACCCTTCTTGGAAATTGATGTCAAAGGGGGAGAGAGAGATCACATCAAAGCTTAATCATATCTATAGGGGGAGAGAATACTCAAGGGGGGAAAGAGTAATCATCAAGGATCCCAGATGCTTGGTGTTCAAGAGGAGAGAAGTCACATGTCTTCCAGAGGGGAAAGACATGTTCATATTTGTTTGTTTGCATTAGCTTTGTTTATTTTCTTTGAGCTCTGATTTTCTCTGCTCCTATCTTCTCCAAAGGTCCCATGCTAGATCTGTGGGGAGCAAGACATCTAAGGGAAGGAAGTCCTTGAATTCATGGCACATCTTTACCTTTGGGGACATGTCTATATTCATTGTGGTACTTAGTACTCACTCTACATGTCATCCCAGTCTTAGTACTCTTGTGGTTTCTTTTTGTTTGCTCTGGCTAGTAGGTGGGTCTGTGTTATCTAACCTTGTTTACGCAGGTTCATTCCATCCTAAGCCAACTCAAGACCATAAGGTAAGTATATGCATCACAGTCATGTGTATGAGGAATTCTTGCTGATGTACATATTGTTTGCAAGAAGGACACATGAGCATGAAGGTACACTTCCCATATTCACATCATTTGCTCTGATGCCTATAGCCAAGATACACGTAACACATTGCTTACTTTGTCATGCTTATGCATTCACATGCTCCTATATTCCATATTCACATGATTGCATACATGTAGGGGGAGCCTATGCATTTTACTTGTCTTTCCAAAGCTTTACTTGTTATTCTCTAAAGCTTTGATGTATGTTGTCATCAATTACCAAAAAGGGGGAGATTGAAAGCACAAGTGCTCCCTGGGTGATTTTGGTAATTAATGTCAACATATCTCTTGTTGGACTAACACTTTTACCTAGTATGTTTCAGACAAGTTCAACAATGAAGTGGCATGGACTAGAGGATGTGGAACCCCTTCAAGATGCTAAGGACAAAGGATTGGCTCAAGCTCCAAGCTCAAGACTCTACTTTTTCTATTTCAGTGATCCAAGATCACATTGAGTCGATAGGAAAAGCCAATACTATCAAGAGGGGATGAGGTGTTGCTTAATGGCTTGCTTACTCAAAATGCTTAGTGATATGCTCCAAAGCCCTCAACTACCTTCTCACATCCACATATGACCTAAACCAAAAGTCAAACTCGGCACCACCGATTCTTTCTATCCGGCACCACCGAGTTCAGATGTCATAGCCACTGCCACAAACCCTAGGCAAATCGGTCTCACCGATAGGGATCTCGGTCTCACCGAGATGGGATTGTAATCTCTCTATGTATGTCCATTACCCAAATCGGTCCTACCGAGTTTGTGTGATCGGCACTACCGAGATTACAATGCAACCTCTCTGTTCCTCTTTGTAACATTTCGTCCAACCGAGATGAGCGAATCGGTCCCACCGAAGTTTGGTTCTCGACCAACCCTCTGTGTGTCCATTACCAAAATCGGTCTCACCGAGTTTGTGTAATCGGTCTCACCGAGATTACATTATGCCCTAACCCTAACTATATCGGTAATCCTAACGGTCACATGGTTTGCTAAATCGGTCCGACCGAGTTTCTCAATTCGGTCCCACCGAGATTGGTAAGTTGTGTGTAATGGTTAGATTTTGTGTGGAGGCTATATATACCCCTCCACCCACTCTTCATTTGTGGAGAGAGCCATCAGAACATGCCTACACTTCCAACCTACATTTTCTGAGAGAGAACCACCTACACTTGTGTTGAGACCAAGATATTCCATTCCTACCATATGAATCATGATCCCTAGCCTTCCCCAAGTTGCTTTCCACTCAATTCTTCTTTCCACCAAATCCAAATCCTGTGAGAGAGAGTTGAGTGTTGGGGAGACTATCATTTGAAGCACAAGAGCAAGGAGTTCATCATCAACACACCATTTGTTACTTCTTGGAGAGTGGTGTCTCCTAGATTGGCTACGTGTCACTTGGGAGCCTCCGACAATATTGTGGAGTTGAACCAAGGAGTTTGTAAGGGCAAGGAGATCGCCACTGCGTGAAGATCTACCCTAGTGAGGTAAGTCCTTCGTGGGCGGCGGCCATGGTGGGATAGACAAGGTTGCTTCTTTGTGGACCCCTTCGTGGGTGGAGCCCTCCGTGGACTCACACAGCCGTTACCCTTAAATGGGTTGAAGTCTCCATCAACGTGGATGTACGATAGCACCACCTATCGGAACCACGTCTCGAAAATCTCCGTGTCTCCAAATTGCGTTTGCACACTCCAATCCCATCGCTTTACATTCTTGCAAGTTGCATGCTTTACTTTCCGCTGCTCATATACTCTTTGCATGATTGCTAGTTATGTATTGTAATTGTTAAACTTGTGCCAAAACTCCACTTCAACTTAAAGAAATTAAAAACTACAACATTTCTCACTTAGTGTCTAATCACCCCCCTCTAGACACCTCTTCTCGATCCTTTCAGATTCACGTTCGACCATTCGATCTCCAGTGTTCCGAGGCCATATCTCATATATGCTAGGCTCACAAGTTTTACACTGAGTATTCACAGCGTGCAAATCTGGCTTGCACCCGTTGTATTTGAATGTAGAGATTATCACACCCGATCATCACGTGGTGTCTCAGCACGGAGAACTTTCACAACGGTGCATACTCGGGGAGAACACTTATACCTTGAAATTTAGTAAGGGGTCATCTTATAATGCTATCGCCACACTAAGCAAAATTAGATGCATAAAAGATAAACATCACATGCAATCAAAATATGTGACATGATATGGCCATCATCATCTTGGGCTCATGATCTCCATCACCGAAGCAACATAATGATCTCCATCGTCACCGGCTTGACACCTTGATCTGGATCATAGCGTCGTGGTCGTCTCGCCAACCATTGCTTCTACGACTATCGCTACTGTTAGTGATAAAGTAAAGCAATTACATGGCACTTATATTTCATACAATAAAGCGACAACCATATGGCTCCTGTCAGTTGCCGATAACTTTTACAAAACATGATCATCTCATAGAACAAGCTTTATATCACATCATGTCTTGACCATATCACATCACAACATGCCTTGCAAAAACAAGTTTACACGTCCTCTACTTTGTTTGTTGCAAGTTTTAAGTGGCAGCTACGGGCTGCTAGCATGAACCGTACATACCTACGTCACAAAAACCACAACAGTGATTTATCAAGTTTGCTGTTTTAACCTTCACAAGAACCGGCCGCGGTCAAATTCGATTCAACTAAAGTTGGAGAAACAGACACCCGCCAACCACCTTTATGCAAAACTAGTTGCACGTCTATCGGTGGAACTGGTCTCATGAATGCGGTCATGTAAGGTTGGTCCGGGCCGCTTCATCCAACAATATCGCCAAATCAAAAATAAGACATTGGTGGTAAGCAGTATGACGATCACCGCCACAACTCCTTGTGTTCTACTCGTGCATATCATCTATGCATAGACCTAGATCGGATGCCACTGTTGGGAAACGTAGCATGCAATTTCAAAAAAATTCCTACACTCATGGAAAATCTATCTAGGAGATGCATAGCAACGAGAGGGGAGAGTGTGTCCACGTACCCTCGTAGACCGCAAGCGGAAGCGTTAACTTAACGCGGTTGATGTAGTCGAACGTCTTCTCCAATCAACCGATCAAGTACCGAACTTACGGCACCTCCGAGTTCTGCACACGTTCATCTCAATGACGTCCCTCGAACTCTTGATCCAGTAGAGGCACGAAGGAGTCGATGAGTTACGTCAGCGTGACGGCGTGATGACAGTGTTGGTGAAGTGATCCGCGCAGGGCTTCGCCTAAGCACTGATACGTCCCCAACGTATCTATAATTTTTGATTGCTCCATGCTACTTTATCTACTGTTTTGGACTATATTGGGCTTTATTTTCCACTTTTATATTATTTTTGGGACTAACCTATTAACCGGAGGCCCAAATTTCGTAATTGTTGTTTTTGCCTATTTCAGTGTTTCAAGAAACGGAATATCAAACGGAGTCCAAACGGAATGAAACCTTCCGGGAGCGTGATTTTCTCACGAGCGTGATCGAGGACTTGGACCCTACTCAAGGAACAAAAGAGGCGATCCACGAGGTGGGGCGCCTAGGGCGCACACCCTGCCTCGTGGGCCCCTGTTGCTCCACCGACGTACACCTTCCTCCTATATATACCTACGCACTTCAAACAATCGTAAGCAGAGCCAAAAACCTAATTCCACCGCCGCAACTTCCTGTATCCACGAGATCCCATCTTGGGGCCTGTTAGGAGCTCGGTAGGGGGGCATCCACCACGGAGGGCTTCTACATCATCACCATAGCCCCTCCGGCGAAGTGTGTGAGTAGTTTACTTCAGACCTACGGGTCCATAGCTAGTAGCTAGATGGCTTCTTCTCTCTTTTTGGATCTCAATACAATGTTCTCCCCCTCTCTCGTGGAGATCTATTCGATGTAATCTTCTTTTTGTGGTGTGTTTGTTGAGACCGATGAATTATGGGTTTATGATCCAGCTTATCTATGAATAATATTTGAATCTTCTCTAAATTCTTTTATGTATGATTGGTTATCTTTGCAAGTATCTTCAAATTATCCGTTTGGTTTGACCAACTAGATTGGTAGTTCTTGCAATGGGAGAAGTGCTTAGCTTTGGGTTCAATCTTGCGGTGTCCTTACCCAAAGGATGTGAAAGGGTTGCAAGGCACGTATTGTATTGTTGCCATCGAGGATAATAAGATGGGGTTTTTATCATATTGCATGAATTTATCCCTCTACATCATGTCATCTTGCTTAAGGCGTTACTCTGCTTTTTTAACTTAATACTCTAGATGCATCTTTGGATAGCGGTTGATGAGTGGAGTAATAGTAGTAGATGCGTAATCGTTTTCGTCTACTTGTCTCGGACGTGATGCCTATATACATGATCATACCTAGATATACTCATAACTATGCTCAATTCTCATCAATTGCTCAACAGTAATTTGTTCACCCACCGTAGAATACTTATGCTCTTGAGAGAAGCCACTAGTGAAACCTATGGCCCCGGGTCTATTCTCATCATATCAATCTCCATCACTTTAATACTTGCTTTGTTTTTACTTTGCCTTTTACTTTTTACTTTGCATCTCTATATCAAAAATACCAAAAATATTATTTATCATCTCTATCGATCTCACTCTAAGTAAGTGACCGTGAAGGGATTGACAACCCCTAATCGTGTTGGTTGCGAGGAGCTATCGTTTTGTGCAGAATGCGAGGGACTTGTGTGTGGCCTCCTCTTTGGATTGATACCTTGGTTCTCAAAAACTGAGGGAAATACTTACGCTACTTTATTGCATCATCCTCTCCTCTTCGGGGAAATCCAACGCAGTGCTCAAGAGGTAGCCAGCACTACGACAATATAACCGGAGGAGTAAACGATGGAGGGGGCACCGCACACGGCTAAACAATTAGTGTGTCTTGGGGTGCCCCCTGCCCCCATATATAAAGGAGGAGGGGAGGAGGCCGGCCACCAGGGGCGCGCCATGGAGGGGGGGTCCTACTAGGACTCCACTCCTAGTAGGATTCGGTCCCCCCTCTTTTTTCCTTCTTACGGAGAGGGGTAAAGGGGAAAGAGGTGGAGAGGGAGAAGGAAAGGAGGGCCGCGCCCCCACCCCTTGACCAATTTGGATTGGCTTGGGGGGACGTGCCCCACCTCCTGTGGCCTGCCTCCTTCTCTCCACTATTGCCCATGACGCCCATTAACTTTCCCGGGGGATTCCGGTAACCTCCTGGTACTCCGAAAAATTCCCAAACCACTTCGAACCATTCCGTGTCCGTATATAACCTTCCAATATATCAATCTTTACCTCCACGACCATTTCGAGACTCCTCGTAATCTCCGTGATCTCATCCGGGACTCCGAACAACCTTTGGTCACCAAAACACATAACTCATATAATACCTATCGTCATTGAACATTAAGCGTGCGGACCCTATGGGTTAGAGAACTATGTAGACATGACCGAGACACCTCTCCGGTCAATAACTAATAGTGGAACCTGGATGCTCATATTGGTTCCCACATATTCTACGAAGATCTTTATCGATCGAACCTTAATGTCAACATAGTTATTCCCTTTGTCATCGGTATGTTACTTGCCCGAGATTCAATCGTCGGTATCTTCGCACCTAGTTCAATCTCGTTACCGGCAAGTCTCTTTACTCGTTCTGTAGTGCATCATCCCACAACTAACTCATTAGTCACATTGCTTGCAAGGCTTCATATGATGTGCATTACCGAGAGGGCCCAGAGATACCTCTCCGATACTCGGAGTGACAAATCATAATCTCGATCTATGCCAACCCAACAAAAACCTTCGGAGATACCTGTAGAGCATCTTTATAATCACCCAGTTACATTGTGACGTTTGATAGCACACAAGGCATTCCTCCGGTGTCCGGGAGTTGCATAATCTCGTAGTCGGAGGAATATATATTTGACATGAAGAAAGTAGTAGCAATAAAACTGAACAATCATTATGCTAAGCTAACGGATGGGTCTTATCCATCACATCATTCCACTAATGATGTGATCCCGTTATCAAATGACAACTCATGTTCATGGCTAGGAAACTTAACCATCTTTGATCAACGAGTTAGTCTAGTAGAGGCATACTAGGGACACGTTGTTTTGTTTATGTATTCACACATGTATCAAGTTCCGGTTAATACAATTCTAGCATGAATAATGAACATTTATCATGAGTAAGAAAATATAAAATAACAACTTTATTATTGCCTCTAGGGCATATTTTCTTCAGTAGGATCTTTTTGTTGCGAATATATATATGTGCGTAATTTGTCCATGAAAGAAAAAGGAATTCGATCAAGAACACATGTGCTTTTCTAAAATATAACAAACATGTAATCAAATTTCATAAAACACATGCCTAATATTGTGGTACATGGTGGGAACAGAAACATCTCGGGAAGCTCATTCCGAGTAGGTTTTTATTTTTGGCACGTTTTTGGAGGAGCGGCTATGTCTAGCCCATAGCGAGATGAAAGGTCGCCTACGTCACCCACTAGATGGGCAAGGCCTAGCGGGTGATGGGAGACTTTCCCTGTTAGTGAGCCCAGCATTTGTACAAACTGGCTTTTAGGTTTCTTGTTCTTTTTATTTTATTAATTTTAATTATATTTCTCAAAGAGTTAATTTCAAATACATATAAAAACATTCATTGTGTGATAAGAAAAGGTTCATATAGTGTCAAAAGAACATAGCTTACGGCAGAGCTACTGTAATGGGCTGGCCCAGTATTGCGCTAGCTAGAGGCTAGACGGTGCTACATCTCGCAACGGACAAGACATAGCACTCGCGGACCTTTAGCCCCGATCCAATTCCACGCCTTAAGCGCCAGTTTTAGAGAGCTCCTCTTCAGCGCCTTTCGCGCCAGGTAGGAAACCTAGCGCTCACATGATGCTCGCCTATGCCTAGCCCAACAAAGGCGAATGGTCCCTCGCGTCGGTCGAATCGCTTGTCTCTTCGATCACTTGGTCGCTTGTTCTTTGATCACTTAGGTCGATGGTTGATCGTCAGCCGTTAACCGGTCAGTTGTTGACCAGACAACCATTTGGACCTTTGTAAAAAAATAAATCTGAATATTTCAGAAAACAAAATGAAAAAACATGGATTTGAAAAAAAAATCATAGATTTGAATAAAAAGTTCACGAGTACAGAAAAAATTTCATGGAATTCAAAAAAAGTTCATATATTTTAGGGAAAAGGTTCATCGACTTGCAAAAAAGTTCATCAATTTTGCAAAAAGTTCACGAATTTGCAGAAGTTCATCGATTTTGGAAAAATATTCACGAATTTTAAAATCATTTTGAAAAAAATCTTCAATTTTGCAAACTTGGAAAACCGGTTTGGAAAGATTTCCAAAACCGGGAGCTTCCGCGAACAGAAGAAAAAAGAAAGAACAGAAAATAATGAAGTACTCACAACAGGTGAGATGTCCCTGTGTTCTGTTTTGAGAAGGTGAGGTGTCCTTGTTGGTTACCGTAGTTCATACTAAACAAGGTGGTCATGAGTTAGAATCTCGTCGCACACACCTCTTTTTGAAGGTTAATAGGAAAAATGAAAAATGGTCCGGCTCGGCGCGGAAAGCGCCGGTTTGCGGATAACACATTAACAGGCGCGGAAGGCGCCAAGCAGGAGTTGGCCCGGTTTTATTGTATTTCACTAACAGGCGCACACACCCTCCAACTGAGAGGGCCAACCCATTTAGGAACTCTAGTGTATTTTCTTCTGCCATTTTTTCCTTTTTCGGTCTTTTCCTTTTTTTAATGTTTTCTATAAGTACAGTCTTTTTTCAAAATTGAGAAGTTTCTTTAAATTTGTGAGCCTTTTTTAAAACCACATGAACTTTTCTAGATTCTTGAACTTTGTTTCAAAATTGGTGAACTTTTTCAATCAGCTAACTTTTAAAGAAATCCTCAAACTTTCAAATCGGTGAAGTGTTTTGTCAAATCAATGACCTTTTTTCAAATTCATGATTAATATATTTTAAAATTCATGAAGTTTTTCCAAATACATGAACTTTCTTCAAAAGCATTGAACTTTTTAAAAAATTTGAACCTTTTCCCGATCCGCAATTTTTTTTCAAATTCGTGAACATTCTTTTCGTAATCGCAATTTTTTTCAAATTCGTACTTTTTTCTGAATTTGCAAACTTTTTCTGTTTTTTGTGGTTTCTTGGATTTATTGATTTTTTTCCTGAAGAATCAATAGTTGACGGGTGAGCTCGTCAACTCTAGGCCGGTCAACCATTGACCAAGCGGAGCAGGTGCGCCCTCGCGAGCCATCGTCCGCCCGTCTGATGGGCCGGCCCATTTTTTCTTGCGCATGGGTGCCAGATTCCCTAACTGGCGTAGAAGGAGCTGATTAGGATGACGTTGGATGGTTAGAGTGGTATCCCAGATCTCCGCCGCGTTCAAATCGGTGCTACATTTATTCCTGAATTTATTTCAGGATTTCCGGCGATGCACATTCAGTAGGAGGAAACGTTCCCGTCGATGACGAGGTGCCTACGGTGACTTCGTAAATTTCAAGATGATATGTCGGCTCCGTCTTTCAGTGGTGCTCATAGGGATAGGGTGTGCGTGTGTGCATTCATAGGGGTGAGTGTATGCGCGTGTATATGAGCGCTTGTGTCTGTACTGATGTTAAAAAAACTCTCTTTTGCTTTTGTTTTTATCGGTGGATCATTGTCTACTAAAGCATCTCTAGCTGATCCTAAAAGATAGAATATCCGGCCGACTATAGTTTAGTGGACTATTTTTACTCCACTAAATTTTGACTAGACCTAGTGATCTTCTAAATTTAGTGGAGTGATTTTTTTTGCCAAATTCTTTTTTTTTTGTCATTGAAATGCACTCCACAATGTTTCTATTTCATTGAACGACATCTTCATACATCAAAGTATATAATTCACCAATTCTTCGCTAAAAAATAAAACAAAAAAAATTAGAACCACAATTAGACATTTTAATAGAATCTGATTTTCATAACTGCACCCACTACTTGAACTAATAGAACAATTCTATGTCTTCATTATGAACATTGTTGATTTTCTCAATTGCCTTCTTAAACTTGCACACTTCTTTCTTATTCAGTTCCACACAATTCAACATTGCGTCGTCTTGACTCATCTATAATATCTACTCTAGCCGGTTGACATTGCGCTGGTCGACTCCTACCTCAACCGCCCGTGAAATACACCGACCGCAAGTGCTACATGCGATGTCGATCGGATTTACAAGCGCTTTGCAAGGAGATGGACGAGACAGTGAATGAGGTGTTTGGCAAGAGCGAAGAGTGGAGGATATCACCGGCTCACGATCACGCCCGCCACCACGACCACAAAGCCCGGCGTCTCATTTAGTGCCTCCGCCAGGAGGAAGAGTAGTGGATGGTAAGCGCCGCCGCGCTCTAGTCCCAAAGAAGGCCACCGCTTCTTCCTCCCGTTGAAGCTAAGCTTGGCGGCCTGTTCATCGTCGGCCGATTAGCCTCTCAGTGCAGAGGCAGAGTCAAGGGACAAATGGAGACTGTGAAGGCGGAGCTGGAGCTTCATTTCATGGTACTCACACCTGGACGGACGTCAGCGATCATTTGAATTAGGTTTAGAGTCGGGTTAGTTAAAATATGTCCGAATGTAATGAATTCCGTCTGGTTTATAGAAAACAGCCGGTTTCCATGATTTTTGTTTGATTTGTTTGAATTTTATTTGAATTGTATGCGGATAGCGTTGTATGACCGCTTTTCAGATTCGTGTTCAAGCGGAGTGGTCCTCTCTCCAGCGATTTAATGCGTAAGAAAATTTGCGAGTCGCCGTTGGAGATGTCGTAAGTTGAATGACGGCGATGCGTGCGCGTAGATATATTCATTTTCTTGGTTAGTTTCCTATTAACCTCGCCGCGTGTCCACGGGTACCCCCGAAGAGCACCTAGGGCCTGGGCTGCACTTGTCCAGCGATGTCAGTCGTCCTCCGCCCAGCCATCGGCCACCAGCCAGGCTAGCTGGCTTGGACGGTGAACGGATGAGGGGCAGAGGAAACAGCAGGAGCTCTGGCTTTGCATTAAGAAAAAGTGAATTGGCCAGTTTATAAGAAAAACTGGCCGAAAACCAATACATCAGAACACACCAGCCGCGAGGCTGCATACCTAACGAGCCGACTACCCTGTCGCCCAAACGACCAGAGTTGCCACTCCACCACACGACCTGGAGCCGCCACTCCAGCTTACAAACAACATAAACTCACACACGTCGGCCCCGAGGCCGCACTCCACATGAGTCGACGACTCTATCGTCCACACGACCAAAACCGACACTCCACAGCACAGAGGTGCTCGCCGGAGCCGCCACTCGGACTTCCCCGCCGACCCCGAGGCTGCGCTCATGCATGACGATACCCGGCTGATGGGTTGGGACTTGGGAGACACGTACAGCGCTTGCTTCGATTTCGAATGACCTCAAGCATCGGACGCACAGGTGTCTCGCCGGTACGTCTTCCCTACGTGCTTTGGGTCGAATGCAAGCGAGGAGAGGAACTAACCGGCACGTATGACTCAACTTGTTTTTTTAGTTTTTTTTAACTATTAGTTGAAGAACTAGTTTAGTTGAAAGGATACATTGTGCAAATGTCAACGAGTTTGTGAAATGGGGTACAGTTGTCGTAATTTTCTTCAATGGATTCTTACCACTAATAAAAGTCTGAATGACGCCGGCGCATTAGTTCGGACGTTTGCGAGCAACCTACCCGGTAATAATCGGACTCGTCCGGTCGTAAGATGAGCGGCCAGACGCCCAGACCTCGCCGCCTTCGTGTTCCCCGCAACAACACGACGACTGACCACTCATTCTTCGTTCCCTTCGCCGTGACCCCGCGACTGAGATGGCGACGGCGACGTCCGTCTCCGGCCAGCCAGCTAGCTGGCATGCACCGACGGCGGAGCACCGCACGGCCAGCCCGCAGCACGGGTCCCATCCTTTTTTTTTCCATCCTGGCAGTGGCCGTACGTCCTCAGATGGATGTGCACGTCGAGACAGCGACGGTGGACCATATAGGGGCTGTTTGGTTTACAACTAATTTTGCCAAACGTTGTCACACCTAAGCTTTCGCAACTTTGAACAACTTAGGTGTGCGTTTGGTTGAAACCACACCTTAGGCAAGCCATACTAGGGCCCCACATTATATACACATAAAAAGGGTGGCAAGATTTCCTTAGGCTTGTCAACTTGTGACTTTCAGTTTGTGAAACTATGCTTAGGCAACCTTGGCGAAAATGTATGTTAATCCAAGGCATAGAACCAAACAGCCCCATACTCTTTCCGTCAGGAACTACTTATCTTAAAAATAAATAAAGATAGATGTATTTAGAACTAAAAAATGTGACAAGTAATTTCGGACGAAGGGAGTATATCCCAGTCTGGCTTCCTGGGTAAAAAAAAACGTGTCGAGTGCAGCAAACAGCAACATCTATCTCTGACCATAAATTAGATATAAGCCAATTATGTACTGTATTACCGAATGTGAATTCCATGGATAAACACTAACAAAATATGTTACTACTGGAGAAGTATTTTTAATGTTCATGGAGCTCAGCTTAACAAGACGAGAGTAGATCGAGGAGAGGACTCGGTCTACATAAACTACATGTACGCTAAGCGTCCAGGCTGGCGAGAAGTCTCCATGGCCAGCAGTAGCGTCCAAGTGGTCTAGTTGACGTGGTCCGTACAAGTGGACGGCTCAGATGTCCTCGCCTGTCTTGACGGGCGGATCGGATGTTGCGGGGTCGAAGGATTTGGCATTTCGCGCGTGCATGCATGCACGACCGGGCGTACAGTTGAAAGTTGAGCGCGTTTGAACAAGACCTCTTCCCTCGTTCACCAAGTTGCGATCAATTGTTCTATGCTCCTAGATATACACGAATTTATTAAGCTTATGAGCAACTTATATGTTGTTGAGTGGTTTCATGATATATGGCCATTATTTCGTTTTTGCCAAAGAATGCACACTTGAATGGCACACATGTTTTCATTTGTTGTAGCCCAAATACTCGTCTCAAATATCAGAACGGTTTTGCTATAGTAATTATTTCTAAGTCACCACCGGGAACTAGCGGTCGGAATTTTGGAAAAAGCTTGATATGTGGCAGCTATGAGCATAAGCATCGGAGTCAGAAAATAACTACTTTCATGTTAACTGGAACAAAGGCCAATCAGGTTCAATGCCAGAGGGAGTGAATGATACGGCGATTGTTTTAATCCCTAAAGTTCCTCACCCTAAGGAGCTGAAGGATTTCAGGACAATCAGCTTATGCAATATAATTTATAAGATCGTGTCCAAGTGCTTGGTTAATCGACTCCGGCCTTTGCTAGCGGAGCTGATTTCGGAGAACCAAAGTGCATTTATTCCGGGTCACCTCATCTCGGACAACTCTATTATTGCTTTTGAATGTATCCACCACATACAAAGTCTGAAGAACAATAGTCGGCGGTTTGTGCTTATAAACTTGATCTTTCAAGGCGATGATCGTGTTGATTGGCTTTTCTTGGAACATGCCCTAGGTAAATGGGGTTTCTCGGATCAGTGGATAGCATGGATTATGACATGTGTGAAGTCAGTGAGATACTCGGTAAAATTCAGTGGGAAATTATTGAAGGTGTTT
This sequence comes from Aegilops bicornis, assembly GCA_021605145.1. Lineage (NCBI taxonomy): Eukaryota > Viridiplantae > Streptophyta > Magnoliopsida > Poales > Poaceae > Aegilops > Aegilops bicornis. The sequence goes on along the minus strand of CM038674.1, from coordinate 12,537,818 downwards.
ACCCCCTCTAGTGGACTTCAACAAGGTGATCCACTGTCCCCGTTCTTATTCCTCTTTGTTGCTGATGCTTTGTCTGCCCCGATCTCTAAATCAGTGAATGAGGGGAGTATGAAGGGGGTGAGTATATGCCGTGGTGCACCGATCACATCTCACCTCCTGTTTGCGGACGACATATGCTGTTTTTCAAATCTTCATGCGAACAAGCAAATATTGTCAAAGGTTTGTTGAACACTTACTCCTCAGCGACGGGTCAACTTATTAACCCCGAGAAGTGTTCCATCCTTTTTTCGGATAATTGCAATGAGCCAGTCGCGGAAGAGGTAAAGAGCATTTTGGAGATAAGGCAACACGTGTTTGCACCAAAATATTTAGGCCTTCCAGTGCCAGAGGGAAGAGTTCACAAAGGGCAGTTTGAAATGTTACAGGAGAGGCTAAGGAAGAGGCTGACTGATTGGAGTGAACAATATATGTCTGTTGGAAACAAGGAGATCCTAATAAAGGTCGTGGCTCAAGCAATCCCCACCTATGTTATGAGCGTGTTCGGTTGCTGCATCGGTATGTGATGACCTAACCAAAATGATGAGACAAAGATCTTGGTGGGGAGTGGAAAATTGTAGGAGGAAGATCGGTTGGCTCAGTTGGGAGAAAATGATGCTACCAAAAGCTATGGGGTGCATGGAGTTTCGAGATATGCGGGTGTTCAACCAAGTTTTGCTGGCCAAGCAAGCTTGGCGCCTTTTGGACTGCCCGGACAGCCTTTGTGCCCGCCATCGCGAAGCTAAATACTACCCACGGGGTAATTTACTCGACACTGTTTTTTCCTCAAATTCGTCAGCAGTCTGGAAAGGTATTGTTCATGGTTTGGAACTTCTGAAGAAAGGTATTATTTGGTGTGTTGGAGATGGCACATTAATCAAGACATGGAGAGATGCTTGGATCCCGAGAGGGCATAACTGCAGACCAGTCACACCAAAGAGGAATTGCCGGTTTAATTGGGTGGCTGACTTTTTGAATGAACACGTGGCATGGAATGTGCAAAGACAGAGGGAGAATTTTTGGGACCTAGATGTTCGTGAGATATTGAATTTTCGAACTTCACCATGGAATGGCCAGTACTTCATTGCCTAATTCCCGGAACGGAGTGGCCAATTCTCAGTCCGGAGTGCATATCACCTTGCAACAGAGGTCCAGTTTTCGATGGGGATGGGCTCATCGAGTGGAAATCCCTCAGGCCGTAGACCGATTTGGCAACGGATTTGGAGTGCAAATGTCCCTCTCAAGATGAAAATCATGGCTTGGAAAGCTGCTCGGGGGCTCTGGCTACGAATGAATGCAAAAAGTACAGGCATATCTCTACACGGGATGGATGTCCGGTCTGTGGGAGGGAGAAAGACACTAGCTTCAGTCCAAGTGCACGTATGCAGGCCACGCAGCTAACTGGTCTAACTGCGACGGCTGGGATGCCCTCACGTGGTGGAACGGACCGCGCTGGCTCAGCCTCCTCTCGCTTCATTGCTGCGGCCCGGTGAGCCGGCGAGAGGACACGATTGCCTCTTCCGCTGCGTTTGGCGCTTGTTGGTGCGAGAAGATCTGCGTCTTAGATATTTATTTTTTCAAATGAAAGGGGTTTTCCTCTGCCCCAACTTTATTAAGCCAATGCTTAAGCATAGCAACCGGACTGTTAAACAGCCCTCGGCGACAACCAAAGTAGCAACCGGACCGTTTCGTCTTAAATATATAGACCTGCTAATAAATCACGCACCAAAGGCACACCATTTGGATGGATGGTTAAATACAAATTCCCAAAAGTCAGAGAGTCTATGGTGATGATATTAGTTCATTTAACGCCTAGCCTTCGTCTTTCATTATAATTATTTTAAAACGGGATTCTTATAAAATTATGAAAATTCACTTTATAAGAATGGAAGAATGAGACTGTCGACCGATACTGGATCACCCTCCCCCAAGGTGAGCTCTCTAGGCTAGCCACGCTCTCGCTCCTGCCGCTGGCCACTCCGGCCGCGGCAGCCACCTTCAACGCCCGTATGGCCCCCTCCTTCGCCAGTTGTTCCCGTCCGGGGCCCCCGGCCGGCGCCGTTCCGCCCGCCCGTTCTTGCGCCGCTTACGTCCTGCGTCCGTCACAGGCCTCCTCCGCGATCTCGGCTGCGTCAACGGCCTCCGTGTCAGATCCGGCCACGACGCCACGTATCCTGCAGCGTGGGAGGTCGATGTGGGTGGGACCTGGCTCCGGACCGCCGGATCTGGCGTCTCTTGCGGGCGGCCGCCTAAAATCCGTTGTGGCTCTCCCATCTCCCTCGGCCGCCCTCCGCTCTGGCCAGGCTGGGATGGCGGGGCGTGTCACGGAAGAACCGGAAAGCCGCCTCTTCCTCGGTGGGTGCTGGGGGCGCCGCCAGCGGCCGCGCTCGGACCGGGGCCGCGGCTTCAATGCGGCAGCAAGTCGTGCGGCCTTCTTAAACCAGTTCCGGGGTAAGTGTTTCCGCTGCCTGAGTGAGCTCCACCGCCGCATCGACTGCCGAGACCCGCTTTGCTGCATCATCTGCAAGCGTGCCGGGCATTTCGGCAAGGAGTGCCCCCAGAATCCCAGGAACAGGGGTCCAGGAGGGACCGCCCACGATAGGTTGGGGCCGCTACCATCCTCTGCTCCGGTGCGCGACTGCCTGAGCTTTCCGCCTGCGCCGGCTTGGCCCGATGGACCTCCGCCGCTGCGACCCAGCGCTGACGCCAGCGCTTCCAAAGCAACAAGGTCGTTGTGGCGTCCCCCGACCTCGAGCATGCTGAGTTCATTCTGCGGCAGCACGCCGTCACCCTCACCGCCGCCGAGCGCCGCCACTCCACCAACCCGATGGTGGTGGGGAAAGCCATCCACGAGCAGCTCTGCAGTTCGCCGCACCAGCTTCGCGTCACGGCGCACCACCCGGAGGCCTTCCTCGTCCACTTCGACCTCCCGGTGCACCGCGACAATGCGGTGAGGCGCGGCGTGCTCAAAGTTGATGGCGGCAAGTTCTTCATCAAGGCCTGGAACGAGGCCGAGCACGCGACGATCGTCAAGTACAACCTCCACGTGCGCGTCGTCATCGAGGACCTGCCCATGCAATTCTGGTTGCTTGCCGGGCGGAGGAGGCCACTGGCGATTTGGTAGCGTCGATCACCTCGACTCGCACACGCTCGAGAGGGGGCATACAAGACCTTCGCGTGCTGGCTCTGGGTGTGGGATGTGGCACACATCCCGACAAAGCGTGCGCTGTGGGTGCTCAAGCGCGGCGCTGGACGCGCCGACGAGGTGCTCGGCTTCGCACTGCTCGACCGCCGCCTCCCCCCTCCCCCTGGCGCGCTCCGTTTCGACCTCCTTGTGCACGTCGATCTGGTGGAGGATTGGACGCTGCTCTCGCCACGCTCGTCGCGCTCTGGGCAGAGCAGCCTCCCATCCCCCTCTGACGACGACGACCGCCCGTTGCCGTGCATCGAGCTGGGCACATGGGTGGCACACGTCGAGGATGGCCAAGATCCGCGTCGCCGCTCTGCCTCGCACGGCCCGGCTGCGGGATGTGATGGCCCCATCCTCGGGTAGCATGGCCGCGACCAGGACGATGGCGACAGCACTGGTGGCTCCGGCCGCTCTGGAGGGACCGCTTGCTCGGTCGCGGCTGCCACGCCAAGGGCAGCGATGCGGAAGTTGTCTCCGGGGCGCATCGCCGCCGTAGCCGCACCCCGGCCGGGCGGCGCAAAGGGCTCCCTTCCGGCGATGCCTCCGGCGCGATGGCCCCTGCGGCGCCCGGCCACCTCCTCCGCTCCCACCCCGTCGGGCCCACGCCGGAGCAAGAAGACCCAGTCGCGCGCTTCTTTAGCTTCTCGAGACTACGGCCGTCAGGCTCTCCCGCCGCCCAAGCGGACTACATGCAGGAGATGGAAAACGCCATGGTCGAGACCCTGCGGTCCATACCGGGCGTTCAAGATGGCGGCCGCTCCCCACCCTCCCGCTTCCCACCGCAAGAGCTCGGCAGCCGGAGATGATCCCCGCACTGCTGCCATGCGTCACCTTCCTACTGTGGCCACCGCCGCTTCCGGATGTCAGCGATCACGGAGGGTGGGCACCATCCAGACAGGACGCGGGTGGCGGTGGAGCACTGAGTACGCTCCTCGCCCCCGCCCGTCATCTGCGACCCGCCAGCCCGCCCGTGCCACGCTGCCTCCACTCCCTCTCGCCGCAGTGCTCGTCAGGCTGCTGTGGCAAACCCGACTCCAGTGGCTCAGCGGGCAGTGCTGCGTCTGGTGCGAGGCTGGCGTGCTTTCGGGCGAAAAACAGAATGACCCGGCGGCCCTCCTCATGAAGCGGTTCCAGAGCCGTTGTCAAGCGATGACATTACTGCGATCGCCAAGCTCACTATTCTGGACCAGGCTGCCCTGAAGATCGCCACTGACATGGCCGGGATCGCCGGCGCCGAAGAGTCCCTCCATGTCTGATCATGATAGTTAGATCTTCGTTTAGTCTCCGTCGGCAGCTGGTCTTAAACCAGCTTGAGTTAGGGCTAGTCTTCATGTGTAGTGTTCCTGGTGTGTGGTGTGTTCGATGACGACGGGGTTTTGGGCCTGTTGGTGGCCGTCGTCGCCCCCGGGCAAGTTGTAAGGTGTTCAACTCTGTAATGTTTAGTAGATATGATCGACGGAGAACTGCATGGTGTTCTGGTGAGTGACAACGATTTAATCTTCATGTCCTGGAATGTCCGCGGTTTGAACTACCCGGCTGCGTCACGACAATTCGAGAGGTAGTGCAGGCTAACCACGTTGTCGTACTAGCGTTGCAGGAGACGAAGGTGGAAATCTGGTCTGCGGTCGTGGCTATGGAGTTCGGTGGCGCATGTTTGCAAGGATGTGTAGTGCTTTGGCCTTGCCAGGGGACGAGAAGGCGGCGGCGATTTTTGGGACATCTTTGGTAGTCGGCGTAGAGTCCCATCATTTAGGCAGCTTCTCCATCACGGCTGAAGTAGTGCCCAAGTTAATTTGGCGATCCCTTCGGATCACCATGGTCTATGGGCCGACACCGACGCCTTTAAAAGGACGGCATCTGGCCGAAGCTCGCCGCTGCTCCTCCGGCCGGCGAACCATGGATGATTAATGGAGATTTCAACATGATCTATCAAGCGAGCGACAAGAGTAACAGCAACGTCAAAGGGAGGATGGTGGGCAAGTTCAGAAGAGCGCTGGACTGGGCTGGCCTGAAACAAATCAAGTGCAGGAACGGAAGATTCACCTGGAGCAATGAGCGGGAAAACCCTACCCTCTGCAGTCTCGACAAGTTTTTCTGCAATGACTCGTGGGACATGTCGCACCAAGATCACATGCTTATGGCAGCCTCAACCTCCTTCTCTGATCATTGCCCACTAATTCTTGCAAAAGCTTTCACGCCCGTCAGAAAAACCAGGTTCAGGTTTGAGAGCTTCTGACCAAATTTTCCTCACTTCTACAAAACAGTTTCGCGTGCCTGGCAGCGTCCCGTCCCACACGACTGCCCATTCGTGAGGATGAAGAGAAGGCTTGCTAGAGTCGCTGCTGACCTCAAGATCTAGAGTAGGGCCACTTTTCGCAAGGTCAGGCAGCAGCTGCACATTGCAAACGAGGTGATTCTGCAGTTTGATCTGGTGCAAGAGCACCGAACCCTCACGGCGGCAGAGCGACATCTGAGGAAATCCTTGAAGCTGAAAGTGCTTGGACTTGCTGCAATTGAGCGAGCGAGAAATAAGCAGGCCTCCAGGGTGAACTGGGTGCGTGCGGGGGATGCGAGCACGCGTTTTTCCATGCTAAGATGCAATCTCGCCGCAGAAAGAATTTCATTCACGCGCTCTGCAGCAATGGCAAGGTTGTCGTGGATCACAACGAAGAAGGCAGATCATCCTCGACCATTTCTCCGAAGCCTTGGTCGCATGACAAGCAGCGAGGCTGCACCACAATGGGACGATACCGAGCATTCCAGCTTGTTGCTCCGTCCCGAGCTGGATGGGCCGTTCACCATGGCGGAAGATGCAGGCGGCAATCTGGCGTCCCCACATAAAAGGCACCAGGCGGGACGGTTTCTGCGAGTCGATTTTATCGATCGTGTTGGCCGATCATCAAAGAAAAGGTCATGGCAGTTTTCAACAAATTCTGTCAGATGGCCGGGAGTAATTTTGCTAATCTCAACTCAGCGCTCATTCCCCTGCTACCAAAGAAGGACGATGCATCTGAGATCAGTCACTACAGGCCCATCAGCTTAATTCACTCCATGGCAAAGTTAATCTCCAAAGTTCTCGCTCTCCGCTTATCCCCTGCTCTGAACGGAATCGTCTCGCCGGCGCAAACTGCCTTTTAGAAAGGAAAATGCATTCATGACAGTTTTCAGTATGTTCAGGGCTGTGTCAGAATGCTGTGCAGGGAGAAAAGGTAGGCCTTGCTCTTCAAGCTTGATTTTGCTCGTGCCTTTGACTCTGTATCATGGGCCTACGTGATCGAGCCGCTGCAGCGCATGGGTTTTTCACAGCGCTGGCAAAACTGGATGGCTCTGCTGCTTTCAACTGCATCGTCCTCCTGCCTTCTCAATGGATCGCCGGGGCCAAATTTCTTTCACGCCTGTGGGCTCAGGCAGGGCGATCCATTGTCTCCTCTGCTGTTCATTCTGGCTATTGACCCGCTGTTTTGTCTGCTGGATGTGGCCACAGCAACGGGTTTGATCGCTCCACTGCCGGGACATGGAGCAAGCATGCGGGTTAGTCTGTACGCGGACGATGCAATCATTTTCGCCGATCCAATTAAGGAAGAGGTCACCACCCTTCTGAGTCTGCTGCATTCCTTCGGAGAGGCCACGGGGTTGAAGCTCAACCAGGCCAAATCTGCAGTGATCCCAATGAACTGCGACGCTCTGCCGTTGTCCGAGGTGCTGCAAGGGTTCGGGGGATCGATTGCTAGTTTCCCCACAACCTACCTGGGCCTGCCGCTGTCCCCCAAGAGGCTACGTTTAGTGCATTTTAGTTCCTCATCGAAAGAATCAAGTCGCGTCTAGCGGGCTGGAAGGGCAAGTTGATGTCGCTGGCGGGTCGATGCATCCTGGTGCGGGCTGTACTCTCTGCGCTGCCAACCTTCGCCATGACCGTGCTCAAGGTGCCGAAGAAAATCCTCAAGGAGATTGACAAGGCGAGGCGTCGTTTTCTATGGGCCCAAGGCAGGCGTGACGGGAGGGAAGTGCAAAGTGTCGTGGAAGCAGGTGTGCACTCCAACAGAGAAGGGCGGCCTGGGGATCCTTGACCTGTCGCGTTTCGGCTAAGCCCTTCTCCTGCGCTGGTTATGGGCGTCATGGCAGCAATCGATGAGGCCACAGACGGCCTTCCCTTGCCATCATGCGATAGCAGGGGACGAAGCTGTTGCGAGAGCAACAACGGTCACCATCGGGCGACGCCAAAGGGCAGGTTTCGGACATGCCCACGGCTCGACAACGCACCTCGAACATCAACTTCCCGAGCCTGTTCAAGCACTCGAGGCGCAAAATTCGATCGGTTGTCGCTGCCCTCGCCAACGATCAATGGATAAATGATCTCAGCCACGGCGACACAACCTCCATTGCTGTCGATTTCCTCAGACTATGGCGACGGCTCCAATAGGCTCAGATCACCCTCGACAACCAGGTCGCTCGTACTCGACTAGGAGGAGGGTGCTCGTACTCGACTAGGGCGGCGTACAAGATGTTTTTAGAGGACGCGCCGAGAACGGGCCACGACATCGTCATCTGGAAAGGTTGCAGAGGATGGCTGCTATACAACAACAGAATCTGGTGCAATGACAGGTTGCAGAGGAGGGGGGTGGCCAAACGGTTATTTCTGCGGCCTCTGCCTGAGAAGCCTCGAGTCTTCGCTGCATCTCATATGGGACTGCCCCTTCTCTAGGCTGGTATGGAGCACGGTTGCCACATGGAAGCGGCTGCTGCCGGGCTTAAGCCGACGGCCTGCCCACAGTTCTCTTCAGCATTGCTGTTGATGATCGAGCGCAGAACCGGCCCGACCGGAGGAGGGAGACAAAAGCGATGGCGATGCTGGTGGCTTGGCACATTTGGAAGGAGCGGAATGCATGCGTTTTCGGAGGAAAGCGCCCAGACTGACGATGTGCTTCAAGCCGTCAAACTTGATCTTCAGTCTTGGAGGGCTGCTGGAGTAGCATGTCTAGAGCCCTGTTCGGGATGCATCTGCGAGGTAGTTAGCTAATGTTGGGCGTCTCTGGGCGCGCCTCTGCTTTTCTCTTTTCTCTGCTCTTGTGAGCCTTTTCTCTTTACCATGATCACTTGATCCCTGCATGTTTTCCGTATGCTTCCTTCTAAATCAATGAAGCCGGCCAAAAACAGGATCTTAAAAAAAACTTTATAAGAATATAATGAAACCAATTTGATATTATAAATGTTGATTTTTTTCATAAACATAGTCAAACTTTAAAAAGGTTGTCTTAGGACAAATCTAGAATTTCAATTGATTTGGAACATAAGGAGTGTTATTTTAGTTTCATATTTTCCCTTTTAAATGTCCTCAGTTTTTAATATGTGTTCTCAACTTTTTGTTTTTCTTATTATCCGAGCTCTTCTCAAGAGAGCCACTATTTTACTATGATTTATGAGTTCCGTGTTATTTTGCAATTTTATATGCGGACTGCGCTGCCATATGCGGACGTGTTATATAATCTGAACTCATAGCCACCCTTCCCGAAAAGAAAAGAAAATTGCATTGCAAAAAAACTAGGAGGCCCACTTTTGAACAAATGATATCTATTGATTGGAATTCTAAGGCAAAAACTCCTGTACTTTATTTAATATACCCCCCCCCACCCCCAAGTATCAATATAAATTATTCCTTGGGAATGTATAAATATCTGTTATGTATATACTCCCTCCGTCCGAAAATACTTGTTCTTGAAATGGATAAAATAGATGTGTCTATAACTAAAACAAGTCTAGATACATCCATTTTTAGGACAAGTATTTCCGGACGGAGGGAGTACTTCTTTGTGTAGTAGTGATCACATGATCGACCGACTCAATCTCAACAGCAAGTACAACAATGGAGCAGCCGATGCTAAAGGCCCTAACTCTATCTTGTCCTGCTCACACATTCATAAATTTTCCCAAAATAAATCCACATATATACTCCCTCCGTCCCAAAAATTTTGTCTTAGATATGTCTAGATACGGATGTATCAAGTCACGTTTTAGTATTATATACACCCGTATCTAGAAAAATCTAAGACAAGAATTTTGGGACGGAGGAAGTACATGTGTATGTCCATGTATAGTGACTTTTTGTTGTATAATGTATAACAGACAAATCAAAATAAATAGCCGTCCTGTGTGGGACCCCCTATATGTTGCTCTTTACGATCCGCACCCCCCCCTACCTCGACTGGGCTAGCTCGTACATCGGGTGTTGTTGCTGGTTATTTCGTGTTCTTGGTTTTTCTATTTTCCTTTGCTTATTTGTCTCTTATTTACATTTTTTTCAAAAATCACGAAATTAATCTATTATTAAAAAGTGATAAATTCTAAATAATGTAAATGTTTTTAGCATTGAACAATTGAAAATAAGAAATAAATAGAAATAAAATAAAAAAGTAGAAGTAACAATACAAATAAAAAACAAAACATCAATTCGGCCACCGGTTTGGCGAGATAGAACCGAAGACATGTTGAGGCGGCACTGTATTGTTTAAGCGACCCATTGCGGCATCGCCTCGCCCACTCAGCCCTCGCCGCCTCCTTTCGAGTATCAATGTATCAGGAAGGCAAAATCTGCTGGAAACCAGGGCACAACTTCCAAGGTCGTGGCGGCCGCAAGGCAGCACCGCAACAACAAACTGTTCTCCTAGATATGGGATATTTTTGGGGCCGAGCAACCCCGTGTCTGTCATGCTCCGAGCTCATTTTCATGTCTTTCTATGTACATGACTTGGTGAGTTGATCTAATCCCATGTTGTACCACTCTCCTTCTATCAATGAAAAGATACACAACCTTAACGTATTCGTGAAAGAAAGATTTGGGATATTTCTCTCCCAATTTTGTTCTCCATGCAAGTAAATGATGTTATCCTGGAATTTATTGTAGTTTTCTTATGGTTTTGTTTGTAGCATGCTGCTTTTTATCTACTACTCGCACAGTTAGCATCATGAGCTTAGTAATCACCGTAGGTAGCAGTAGTAAATTAGTCGAGGCGGACGGCGAGTGTGCAGACTGTATATACACTGCATCCGTGCGTACGTGCCCCCGGCCCTCACAGCACGAAGACCACTCATTCGCCCGTCCCCGTTGGACGCGAGCCCGCGACCGCGACGTCCGGCCGTCTCCGGCCAGCCAGGCTAGCTGGCACGAGCCGATCGACGGCGGAGGGCAGCACGGGATCCGATCCTGGCCGTCCGCCCGCGCGTCCCCACGTGATAGCTAGGGACTGGAAGACGGCGACGTGCGGCGGTGAAATCATGCCCCTGCCTTCCAGGTAAAAGACGTGTCGAGTGCAACAAGCAGCAACGTCTCCGTCGAAGAAAGAAAAATATACTTCCTCTGTTCTTAAATATAAGTCTTATAGAGATTTTAATATGAACTATATATATAAACTTAGTTTAGAGGGTAGATTTCCTTATTTTGCTGCGTATGTAGTCCATACTGAAACTTTTATAAGGACTTATATTTGAATGAGTGAATCTACACTTTAATATATGTCTATATACATCTGTATGCAGTTTGAGTGGAAGACTTATATTTACGAACGGAGGAAGTAGAATGCATGCATAAATGTACTCGTTAAACCCTAAAATTATCGTTGTTTAAAAAAGGTTAATAGCGGAACGAGTCAGGTAGATAGAGGGGAGAGGACCTTCTTTATTTTAACGAGCTGATGATGACCTGGTCTTGGTAGACCGTATGTATATAGAGTACATGCGTCCAGCTCGGCGGGAAGTCTCCACGGCAGCAGGTTGACGTGGTCCGTTGAGGTGGTCAGGCGAGCGATCCGCACGTACGTCATCACCCAAGGGGGCGTCCTGCACGCCACGCTGGTGCGAGGGCCGACGCACGGCCCAGATGTGCCCACGTGTCGCCACGGACGGATGGATGTCGCGGGGTTCAAGGCTATTGCTTCGCGCCGCCGCGGATGACGACAGCACGACCCGGCACACACTATCCAGATGGGCGCGTTTGACATTCGCGGGAAAATATGCTCCGCCCAGCCCGCGTAGACCTGCTCTGAAAAACTTAAACACCAGTCTCCTATTTGTGAATGCACGGTGGCGCAACATGAGCATAATTCAAGAGCGCCGGGGGTGCCGGCGCAGTTTCAGAAAAAAAATTCAGCACCAACCGGAATCATCGAAATCCAATGGTTTCGGTTTGTATTTCAGCCAAAGGACCAGAATTGTCACTTGAATTCAGTAAAATATTTGAGGTTTTTTTAAAAAAATATTTGAATTTATGCGTACTACGAAGACCGCTGAAATATTTTGACCGAAAGGTAAATATTTCAGTATCCACTGGAATTCAATGAATTTCATCAAAATCTCACTGGAAGTGAAAACCATAGCCATGACTCGAATGAAAACAAATTCACAAGGAAGGAGGGGCCATGCTCTGATTCAAACAGTAGTTGGACCTCTAATACAACATGTTCTGCGATGGAGTGCAACAATTTAGGAGTGTCATGGTCATGTTGGCCTGCACTAAAGCTCCGCCACAGATAGGTTTGTTAGTGATTCCCGCCAGTCCCAGACTACTATAAATGGAAGGTGTGTATGTGTGAATCATCGTGAATGGAATATGTTGAAAATGCTAACACGAGCTTCTGAAGATGATGTTTGAACAAAGCATCCATGTTGGTGTGACATCAATTTTTTAGGAGAGGGACATATGCATTTCCTTTTTGATCAAGGAACCACTCCACGCTATTTATTTCTAAAGTTGGTCGAACCAGAAAGCACATATGAAAACGGTTTTGCTATCACCGGACAACTGAGAAGTATCTATTCTCAAGTCATTCCGGTCAAGGTTTCATGGAAGCGCAAAAAGAATAACAAAATCATGATATAGCATCTGTTAGTTTAAACCAAGGACAAAAAAATATATCGAAATCGACCGAAACACCATGCAACGGACCTCCATATACGGAACACAAATAAGACACCCCAAATTTTGAGTTAAATCCACAAAATCACCAGAACTATGTCCTCGTTAGTAAAAAAAATAACATCACCCTGGTTGCTCGTCGTAAACTGCACCGAACGCAATGATAAAATCCACCTCTGTACCTTCAAACTGGTGGGACATATCATTCTTGTTCTGCCGATGGGAGACGCCCTTCAGAGTTTTTTTTTTGGGGGTGGGGGTGGGGTGCGAAGAGCAATTGCGCTGCTTTCATTATATATGAAGGGAGAATAAATGTTAGACATAGCTTAACATGGCGGAAAAAACTTAGGCTAATCCTGGAAGCACTTGTAGCAATGAGTAGAATCTCACGGTAGCTTCCACCTCGGTCAGTGTTTCATGGGACACAAAAGGGAAGAGAAAAATCTTAATCTGACAACTGTAAGCAGTGAGCCCACTAAGACAAAAGGCAATGCCACATAAAAAGTATTGCGCAAAATGTATCTCCTCCGTCTTAAATGTAAAGACGTTTTTGACACTAGCGTAAGATCAAAACGCCTTACATTTTATTGCAGTGAAGAGTACAAAAGAACATGCTAACGTTTAGACGTTGAGTTTGGAGACAAGCATCCCTGGTCCCGGAGCATCATTGTTTACGGCTCCTTGGAAGGTTGTGGCCGTTAGCTCGAGCATTTGGCAGTTGTGCAACGGTTTATGTTGGTACTATATTTGACTTGCGTATAACCAAAACGGGAGGAAACGAGACAAGGGAAAGATCCCAAGGCAATGCACAGTTGCACACCCTGTGTCCCTGTCCCGTGGTGCTGTGTGTGTCCCATGCATTTGGTCCCTCCGCATATGTTGCACCAGCTTGTCCTTTCCGTGTCATGCATTGCATTTGCGCCTCAGGGTCTCATATTCTCAAGTTTTCTCAAAAGAGGGCCTTATATGCTACAATGCATATTGTAGGGCAAGAACCTACAAAATACAACAAGATTAATTTTCTCTGAAACCAAACAAATTAAATTAAATTGGATGAAATCAGTGTACTTTATGGAGCCAAATCACTGGGATCACACAGATGCAGATAGTATCCATCAAGGGAAATAAATATGCAAAACATAGACCAAAAGGTGGAGGAAAAGTGTCAACAGGAAGATCCCAGGCATGTACGTGTGATAAACACCATATCTCCTAAGTGATGTGTGTGCCCCATGTATTTGACCTCATCTTCCCATCCAATGCAGTTGGCCACTTTTCAAAAAAGAGAATGTTGTTGGCCACCAAGCTTGTCCTTTCTGTGTCACTGTGCCCTGCTATGTCCTGCATCTCATGGTCGTCTCCTCTACACGGTGCTGGCTTTGAAGAATCACGATACAGATACATACCTGTACTGCAGTCATCCCATCTGCAAATGGTGCTAGGAGCATCCTATTGATGCCTCGCAAATTTTCTTCCGCATCCGTTTATGGACAAGGCAGAACCAACGGATACAGATGTAGGAGGCCGCCATCCACTGCTGCATGCATACACTTCAATCCGCATTTAAGCAAACCGGACTATAAATTCATGCAAACAGACCGATATTCATAAAATTTCGGATAGAAAATAACACAAATCATTCATACATAGCACGAGAATTAAGTCTAGTACAACAATGTCTCAAATTCGACTAGATTTTGATGTCCAACAAGTTTTTCATCGACGGATCATGTCGTTCCACATATATCCCCCCTTCAGCTTCATCCAACAGTGTGTGCACATAAAATGGTTGTCCCCCTGGCTTGTGATACACCACGGCAGCTCGTACGGGCTACATATAATGTGTAGAACTACTTTCAGTGAATGAATCAATCTACAAGTTGAACAAAAGGAAGCAAAATGTACGATCTCATCCTCTGCGGCGTGCAATGCCCACCTTGACTCGAGCTGACGAATCACGACGCAAAACTTGGTGACGCTGGTCTGACTAGTGTACCAACAATACCATCAAGACCTCACATTGTGTTGTCGAATGATGTACATGTCGTAGGGCTTAATGTGCTTTCGTATGCGTTAAACTTTTCATGCACTTGTTGCCGTAAGGTCGTCCCTCCGCTCCTGCCTATGAAATCCATGATATGGCCAACCATGCATCGGACAACAACTCATCCTCCATGATCGAGTAGCTCATCATCTTCCGTACTCTAAAAATGACATATCATTTGAAAATCAGTTCAATGGCATTTGACCAAACACCTGTCGAGCGTGGTATCCGCCATGGAGCTTGTTGACAAGGGGGCGGAGTGTATCTGGATACAAACGACTCCAATGTGAACATCTCCGTCGTAAAGGCGAGCGGGCGTGTCAGTGCTGGTTGCGAACGCCCGGCAATGCCTCTGGCGGTCGAACACGTACAACAGCAACGGCGGAGGTCAAGGGTGCGGATGCAAAGTAAGGGAGAAGGGACGGAGTGGAAGGAAATGGGGCCGGGAGTGGGATTGGATAGGCCGGTGGTGTCAGAGTCCTATGTGTCTGTTGTCCGGACTCCCACAACCCTCCCCACTTTGTCGCCAATTTACGGAGAAAACATGTCCGAATCTGCAAATCAACCGTCTGAGACCCACGTTGGATGACTTGCATGATCCGTATAAAGATGGCTCGAGCGAATGCAGGCGATTTACGGGTCCGCCTTGAAGATGCCCTAGGAGAGCGGTAGTCCAAAATGAAGAAAGGGCACGGTAGCTTCATAGTCTACTGTGGCACGTCTAGCTATTAACGGAGCTAAGACTTGGGCATCTTGTTTGTCACTAAGATATGTTTCAGAGAGTTCATGAGCTATTTAAGCGGCTAAGAACACATACTGTCCCTCATTGAGATCTTCATGATGCTCCAGGGGAATCAACTCTTTAGTTTGCTGTATACCAGTCTATCCTACCTACCTAGTGATGACTACAAGTACTAAAACAAGCCGACGACGCGTCGTCATTGTCGTCGTCGTGCTAAAACCCTATATGACCAACGCATCAGAACGGCAACCATCACCGATAAAGAGAAGCGAAGATCACAAGGATCCAACCTGAAGACACACAAACAAAGAGGAACAAAGATCAGATCCCGAGCAGATCTACCGAAAACAATCATTGACCGAATCTTGCAAGATCTGCTGGAGACACGGCTTCACACGCCAGCCGACAATGCTAGACGCACCACCGGGACGGGGCTAGATGTGGAGAAATTTATTCCACATTCAAGGAGCCACCGTCATCTCCGCTTCCTAAACAGAACATAAACCCTAACAAAACATGAAGAAACACCTAAAAACAAAGTTCTTCCGCCGACAAGGGCCGAGATCCACCACGCGCTTATGGCCCTGAGACCACAGGAGACGTGGTAGATCGGCGGTGCCGCCGACAGGAGGCTAAAACCCTAGCCGCATTTCCTTGGGGGAGAGACCAAGGGAGGAGAGACGCACGCTATTATCACTGCCGGCATCCACTCCATAGAATGAGATTATATACTTGTACAAACAGCAAATGATTAAACAATGCATATACATGTTTGTAGACACTTGTGCATATCAGATAAATTGTGTTAAATACCTTGGGAATGGGGCCTTTCTTGAGTGCATGTAGGACATGTGTACACACCTCCTTCTTCTTCTTCTTCTTCTTCTTCTTCTTCTTCTTCTTAATTTCTTTCGGCATTGCTCACAACCCATACAGCCTTGATATTACTTCTGTGATTTTTTTACTTTCATTGTCAAACATAGACAATATGTAGCATTGCAGGAAAATGCAAAACTTTTGAATGTCATTACTGCTGAGAAACTAAGAGTCTGTACTATCAAATATCTCAAGTAAATGCGTTGCAAATCAACGACGCAAAATATTGAGTTCAAAGTTCAGACTACCGAAAATGTCTCTACAGAATCAGCTCAAGTCGGAAGTCGATTGCATAATGTGGACTGAGAATTTTCTCCATAATTGAAAATCCATGTAGGTGCAGAGGCGGTTTTAACATAATTAACACACGATCCACACTACTATTTTCTCATCATTCGGAAGATATGCCAAATAGTACTAGTGAACATCCCACACATGAATCATCTGATTTGGTTGGCAGCAAACGTAGTGACGCAGTATCCAGCTTTAGCAATCTTCAGGCGCGTGATGGACGAAGAGTGCTCTTCGGTCGAGGCTGGGCCGAAGATCATCTCTTGGCCTGCGAAGACTACTCTTCGGCCACTTCTACTCTTTGGCCCAGAAGTGCATGTCTTCGGCCCGGGGTAGAATAAAGAACACGAACGGGATGAGTACCACTTCGGCGAAGAAAAGAACGAAGAGTCCCTCTAAAGTCTACACGAGGACGGCAGGGTGATATATTTGAAATTTCTGAACTAGGGTATACATTATCGGAATTTTTTAAAAGAAATATTTTATTTACAAAAATCTTCTTATGGCTCTCCAAAAAAACCACAAAAAGAATAACATTCTTGCAATAGAAATGTTATCCTCGACAGCTGCTATAGCCAGGTGCATCTGACTTTTGCTGATCCATGGTGTCAGTACAGTCCTGTCCAGTACACCGCTGGCAGCATAGAAAATGTGATGAAATTAAAGATGCGTGACAAAGGCTCAATGCCTCATGATTAATGATAATGATAGCACACTTAACATGTCGAGGATTCAGAGTTAAGCGTACTCCTTCCCCATCATGATAGCTAGGTCATTCTCACAGGTCGGTCAGTACCATGTAGTATTTGCAATTCCATGCCCATTTAATAATTTAATTATGGCCTGACTGAGCCGTTGAATATCTGCATCTCATTTTCATCGAACTGGCTATAGTCTAGCTGCACATAATCTACATGTACAAGAAGCAAAGTGCAGAGATTAACTCATGCCTTCAGTACATTGGTCAAATATCAGTACTGCTACAAGAAATTCCCTTTATCTGTGGAGTCAAAATTGAGACCCTATGGATAGGATAGGAAAATGAGACTCTGTCTCCTGGCTACAAGTGGCAGCAGCTAGCAAGCAAGCACGGAGGCACATTTTTATCTATTTCTCTCAGGAAAGAATAACTAATGCTGCAGCTTTAGGATTGGTGTGAGATTAGTCATAGAATAGACCCGATCGAGGGCAGACAGGTCAGCCGAGTTGAATAGTAGTATGGCAAAGGGGACAAAGTGCCACAGCTCATCCCAGGCTGTGCTGTGGCCCCTTGATGGCCTGCACGTCTCATCTCTGGCCATTCAAATCTCTGTCTGTCGCTGTTTGGTAGCTGCAGCCTGCAGGCCGGCCGGCTTGGCTTGGCCTGGCTTGGGTTGAGTCAACCTTGCCCTTGATTGCCTCCTCTTTTTTCCAAGGACTTGAGGCCACCAACTTGATCGATCTTTGTCGTCGATTCACTCATCCGTCTCTGTCCTGAGTCAACCTGCTTGTCAACCATCTCAAGGTTGCACAGCCCAAGACTTTAGGTCATCTGAATCTTGATTCCTTAAACAGCTTAATGATTTGCAGCACAAACTTTGGTCACCTGAATCTTGAACAGCTTGATGATTGGAACCTGCTTGTCAACCCCAAAACTTTGGACATCTTTATCCTGAAACACAGCTCTGGATGAGGCATCTGAATCCTGAAATAGGCTGCTGATGATTGCAAGTTGCAGACATCAACAAATTGGGGTCTGTTGATCCCAGGAGGAGAGGATGATGATCAGAAAAAATAAAAGTGGTGTTGCTGCTGATGATAAGGGCTGACAAATTCTGCAATCTTTGAACCATTCTTCCTATTTTTTTTGTTCTTTTGGGAGACAAAACCTTGACTCTGTCTTTTCTTTTTTTCCTCTTTCAAATTTCAACAGATAACACATTCTCTTGTCTCTGCTTTTGAGCATCATGAACGAACAGCACTAATCAATCCAAAAAAAGTTAGTTTTTACAGCCAAGCCATACATCTACATACACAAAGAAGATCACACAGGCACGGAGAGAGTGCCAGAAGTAGTGATACAAATCAAAGAATCGTACAGCTGAGCAGAGAAAGAAGGGATTTTTTTTTAATCCTAATCAGCCGTCCTCTGCTCAGAAGGAATGGGGCTGCTGCGCCGCCGCGCCGGAGGCGGACCCGGGGGTGCTGTGCTCCATGCAGCGCACGACCTCGGCGCGGCTGGCCACGACGCGGTGGAACACGGCGCGCACCTGCCGCTCCAGCGGCGCCAGGCCGTCCTCCAGCGCCCTGCACGCGCCGGCCAGCGCCCCGGCGCGCTCGAGAACGTCACCGGCCCGCTCCTCGCTGATGGACGCCGGGGCCTCAACCTCCGCGGCCTCGTCCTCCTCCTCGGCGATCTCCTCGAGGAGGCTGTTGAGCTCCCGCGCGGCACGCTCCACGGCCTGCATCTCGGCGAGGAGTCCTGCGGACGCCGGCGAAGACGCCCCGGAGGACGACCCCTTCTTGTCCCTCCGCCTCGACTTCTCGAAGATCCGCTCCTGGATGGCCGTCATCGGCGCCGCCCACTGCGCCTGCTTGGCCGGCGCGACGGGGCGGCTGCGGAGGCCCTATCCTGGCAGGGGCACGGCGGCGACGAGCGCCCACATGGCGAACACGAGGACGGAGCTCATGGTGTAGAGTGCCAGCCTGAGCCCGCCCCGGCGCCGGGGCCGTGGCGGCCTGCGGTGGCGGCGCGAGGTGCGCCGCCATGGCGTGCACGTGGCGCCCCGTGGACCAGTTCTTGGACGACACGCTGAAGGAGAGCGCGCGGGCTGCGCGGGAGCTGCACGGCGTCGTTGGCGCGGCCCTGGAGTCCGGGAAGAGCCTGGAGATGGCCCGGCGCGCGCGCGCGAACTGCGCGCGGTTCAGCAGCGGCGCGTCGGCGGCGAGGAGGCAGGAGGCCGCGGTGAGCGCGGCGCGGTGGGAGCCCCGGAGCGAGGCGAGCGCGAGGGAGACGGCGTTGAGCACGTCGAGCGCCTTGACGGAGCGGTCGAGCAGGTCGGCGGCGAGGCGGTCGGCGGGGGCCCTGGCGAGCGCGGCGCCCACGGGGCCCACGGCGAGGGCGTCCCGGAACGCGGCGTCCGAGGAGACCACGGCGTCGAGCAGCTTGGAGAGGAACGCCAGCGAGAGCACCGGCCCCTGCTGTGCCTGCTGCGCGGAGGTGGAGAGGGCGGCGAGGCGGTCGGCGACGTGAGCCTGGAGGGCGTCGAGGACGAGCAGCTCGTCGTCCTGCGCCGGGTCGAAGGAGGCGACGGCGGTGGCGCTGCGGCGGAAGCTGAGCAGCCCCAGGAAGCCCATCCCGCCGGTCGGCGGCGGCGTCTCTGCGGCGGCCATCCTCGTGCTCGGAAGCGGGGTCGTGGTGGGCTCTGGGCTCGGGCCTGGGCTCTGTGGATTTCTTGGTCGGAGTGGAGGGGAGGGAATGGTGGGGAACCGCTGCCGGAGCGCCGGCCATATATACTGCGGGGCAGACGGCCGCGGAGGGGCAGCTCCGCACACGCGCCTCACTTCCCTTCACGCCAATGACATGTGGGTCCACTTATCGCACGGGCCGTCGTGTCAGTGGGACAGAAGAGGTGGCGTGCTGGTGCGGTGAGGTTCTTCTCGGGCATGGTGGACTGGTTCGTTGGCTGACTTGGTTGGCTGCCACTACTGGATGGACCTGGTGTACTCCTCTCCCACATTTTCTCCTCCCTTTTCTTTTCTTAACCAATACTTATGTTTGCCAGATTTATTCCCTTAATGAATATTATCTCCATGATCTTGCTGATTATGTTTCATATAAAATATCCTGATTTCATCCTGTGCGGATTTTTGGGATATGGTTCTGGGCGCACCCTATATAGCATTTTATAATTTAATAAAAAATAATCAAATAATTCTGCAACTCTTTGGGCAAACATGGCCGAGTGTTATGCTCACATACGAAGTTTCGCTAAAAAAGGTGACTTCAATGTTCTTATGGGCAGGAAAACTAAACTACGACGCACAAAAACTTGGATAATAACTCATATATATATAGAACCGATTTTGTTTGTGTTTTTCGCACGGAAGACTAGGACCACATAAGTCATTTTATTTGCAACTTTACATGTGAGTATAATACTATACCGTGATTGTGACAAAAGAGTTTCAGAACTGTTAGACCATTTTAAAATTTATTTTTGAACTTTGTTCGGTCTAGACCCAGGTTCATTTGGGTATTTTTGGATTTCATCCAGTCTAATTTGATTTGAGAAAACCAAGCTCTCATTTGGCAGCTCTTGCCTCACTAGAAACTCCATAAACAGAATTGCAGATGGGATGAATGCAGGACATATATGTATGTATGTGTATCGTGATTTCCCCGGAAAAAAAAAAATGTGTATCGTGATTCTTGAAAGCCAACACTTAGCAGAGGAGATGAACATATACATGAGAGATGCAGGACATAGCAGGGCAGAGTGGCCAACTACATTGGATGGAAAGATGAGGCCAAATACATGGGACACACACAGCACTTAGGGGACATGGTGTAATAATTATCACACACACACACACACATACATGCCTGTTGTCTCTCTCTTGTCCCTTTCCCTCCACTTTGGTTTACGTTTGCCAGATTTATTCCCTTGATGAGTATTATCCGTACGATCCCAGCGATTTGGCTCTCTGCCTCTGTCCCCATTCAGAAGTACGTTGGCACGTTGCACATGAGATGAGTTTATGTGCATGCAGCCTGAAACCCAGTCGTGAGCAGAGGAGATGGAAATATGGGAGCCTCTGTTTGAAAGAAAGAAAAATGAATATATGAGACTGTGAGCGTGAGGTGCAAGGAATGACATGGCAGAGTAACGCGGAAAGGACGAGCTGGTGCAACATCTGAGGGGAATGGATTGAGGCCAAATGCATGGGACACACACAGCACCACGAGACAGGGACACAGGGCGTGCAAGTGCAACTGTGCATTAGGGCATCTGCAAGGCAGACCCGCAAACCGTCCGGATCCGTCTGGACCGCGGAAGCCATCCAACACAAGTCTGTATCGGTCCTCGGGCGGTCCGCACGCATTTTCTCATGTAAGTTGGAAACAAAGTGGAGGGAGGTTTGCGGCGGTCCGGACACCCGAAACGTAGGACTCCGACACCCGCGACCCACCCGGTCCCCCCTCCCGGTCCCATTTCCTCCTCCCTTTTCTTAACCCATATTTATGTTTGCCAGATTTGTTCTCTTAATGAATATTATCTGTGTGAACTCACTGATTTGGTTTCATGAATTATCCTGATTTCATCCCGGTGCGGATTTTTGGGATATGGTTCTGGGCGCATCCTATATAACATCTTAATTTAAAAATAATCAAACAATTCTGAAACTTTTTTGGGCAAAAATGGTCGAGTGTTATACTCACATACAAAGTTCCGCGAAAAAAATGACTTGACAGCCTGTTTGGTAAACAGTTGGGCAGGGGAATGGGAGTTTGCACGAGGGTGTTTATGGAGGGATTAGTCATGGGAAGTAGATTTTTACTCCCATTCCCTTGTTTGGCATATGGTGGGAATTAACATGGGATAAACCCTGCTCACGAATTAACAGGGTACCCCTGGGAAGAAATAGGTGGGAATTGGCTTCCTCAACTCTCATTCCTCTTCCCACTTAAACTCTCATTCCCTCTAATCAAACAGTACATTTTTAATCTCGTCAACCCTCAACTTCCATTCCCAATCTCTAACTCCCCCGAACCAAACACGCTGTGAATGTTCTTACGGGCGGAAAAAAACCAAAGTACAACTTACAAAACTTGAATAAGAACTTTTAAAAGAACCGGTTTTGTCTTTTTTTCACACAGAAGATCACATAAGTCTTTCTTTGCGAAACTTTACACGTGAGTGTAACACTATACGTAATTGTCATAAAAAAGTTTCAGAACTGTTAGATCTTTTTTTAATTTATTTTTAACCAGGTTCGGTCTAGACCCATGTTCATTTGGGTATTTTTGGATTTCATTCAGTCTAGTTTGATTTGAGAATTCGCAAACAAATAATTGATTTGAGAAAACCAGGCTCTCTTTCGGTACCTTGCCTAACTAGAAATTCCATAAACACCATTGCAGATGGGATGAGTGCACTACATGTACGTGTGTATGTGTATCGTGATTATTGAAAGCCAGCACTGAGCATAGGAGATGAACATATACATGAGAGGTGCAGGGCATAGTGACACAGAAAGGACAAGCTTGGTGGCCAAATACATTGGATGGGAAGGTGAGGTCAAATACATGGGACATACACAGCACTTAGGGGACATGGTAGTTATCTTATCACACATGCATACATGCCTGGGATCTTCCTCTTGACACTTTTCCTCCACTTTTGGTTTATGTTTGCCAGATTGATTCCCTTGATGAATATTATCTGCATCTGTATGATCCCAGTGATTTGGCTCCATAAAGTGCCCTGATTTCATCCAATTTAATTTGATTTGGTTTCAGAGAAAGTAAATCTTCTTGTTTTAGTAGGCTCTTGCCCAACAAGATGCATTGTACTACATATATATGAGGGCCTCTTTTGAAAAAGCATGAGAATATGAGACCCTGAGGTGCAAATGCAATGCATGACACGGAAAAGGACTAGCTGGTGCAACATATGGGAAGGGACCAAATGCATGGGACACACACAGCACCACGGGACAGGGACACAGGGTGTGCAACTGTGCATTGCCTTGGGATCTTTCCCTTGTCTCGTTTTAGTTACACGCAAGTGGTTTCGATTCCCGTATAGCTAGACAAATATAGTACCAACATAAACCGTTGCGCAACTGCCAAATGCTCGAGCTAACGGCCGCAACCCTCCAAGGAGCCGTAAACAATGATGCTCCCGGACCAGGAATGCTTGTCTCCAAACTCAACCTCTAAACGTAGCATGTTCTTTTGTATACATTTTCACAGCGTACACTTTTTATGTGGCATTGCCTTTTGTCTCAGTGGGCTCACTACTTACAGCTGTCAGATTAAGATTTTCCTCTTCCCTTTTGTGTCCCATGAAACACTGACCGAGGTGGAAGCTACCGTGAGATTCTACTCACTGCTACTAGTGCTTCCAGGATTAGCCTACGTTTTTTTTTCTCCATGTTAAGCTATGTCTAACATTTATTCTCCCTTCATCAACTGCTCTTCGTCAAAAAAAAAAAAAAACTCTGAAGGACGACTCCCATCGCGAGAACAAAAATTGATAAGTCCCACCAGTTTGAAGGTACAGGGGTGAATTCTATCATTGTGTTCGGTGCATTCTACGACGAGCACCCATAGTGATGTTATTTTTTACTAATGAGGACATAGCTCTGGTGATTTTATGAATTTAACTCAAAATCCGGGGTGTCTTATTTGTGTTTCGTATATGGCGGTCCGGTGCATGGTGTTTCGATCCATTTAGAATTTGTTTGTTCTCGATTTAAGCTAACAAATGTTATGTCAAGATTTTGTCATCCTTTTTGCGCTTCCATGAAACCTTGACTAGTATGACTTGAGAATAGTTACTTCTCAGTCTACCGGCGATAGCAAAACCGTTTTCATATGTGCTTTCTGGTATGACCAACTTTAGCAATAAATAGCGCGATGTCGTTCCTTTGTCGAAAAAGAAATGCATATGTCCCTCTCCTAAAAAAACGATGTCACACCAACATGGGTGCTTTGTTCAAACATCATCTTCGGAAGCTTGTGTTAGATTTTCAACATATTCCACTCACAATGACTCACACATACACACCTTCCATTTGTAGTAGTCTAGAACTTACAAGAGTCACTTTTTTTTTGCGCGGGAACTGACGGGAGTCAGTGACAAACCTATGAGTGGCAGAGCTTAGTGGAGGCCAACATGACAATGGCCTCTCCTAAATTGTTGCTCTCCGTCACAGAACATATTGTATTATAGGTCTAACTAGTGTTTGAATCATAGCATATTCACTCCTTCGTTATGAATTTGTTTCACTCCGTTGTGAATTTGTTTTCCTTCCAAGTCACGACTTCCTCTCGAATCATGCTCAAGCTCTGCCCACCGTGCATTTGCAAATACGAGACATGTATTTGAGCTTTTTAAAGATGAGACAATATTTGGATTATAGCAAGTGAAACCATGCCCTGTACTAAGGTTGACCGCCCACGAAGAGATGTTTTTTTTTTGCAGGGAAAGAGGTGCTTCTCTATCATGCCTATGCGAAATTAAACAAAGGTCGGGCATAGACTTATTACCCATGTATCGCATTAACCATTTCGTTTACCGGATGTAAAAAAAAAACATTTCGTTTACCATGTAGTAGTATCTACGTAGTAGGAGTAAGGCTTGGTGTTACGTAGGATAGGGGAGCAGGTCAACCTGGGCGGAGCATATTTTCCCGTGAATGTCAAACGCGCCCAACCGGATACTGTGCCTGGTCGTGCGAGCGTCATCTGCCGCGGCGCGAAGCAAAACCCTTGAACCCGGTGACATCCATCCGTCCGTTGCGACACGTGTGCACATCGCAGCTGTCCCACCAGCGTGGCGTGCGAGACGCCTCCTGGCCCTGGGCGGTGACGTTCGTGCGCCCGACCTCCTCAACGGACCACGTCAACGTGCTGGCGTGGAGACTTCCCGCCGAGCTGAACGCATGTAGGAGTATATACATACAGTCTACTCAGACCTGGTCATCATTCTCGTTAAAATAAAGAAGGTCCTCTCATCTACCTTTTTTTTCCAACCGGGCTCGCACCCCTTTTCATTAATTTTGCAATCAACGGAAATACATCAGTCTGTATTACAAGTTCACCAACAAGTACTAGCTAAGCATCATACCAAATAGGAAGCTAGAAACCATCAAAAGGAGACTGAAAGGGGAGGAGCGAGCTGGTGCATCGCCAGGAAACCCACCGCATGATGACCCTGAAACGGACCACCAGCTATGGGGCGAAAACCTGACGACACATCACACTAGCGTCCGAATAAACGACCATCTAGGGAACAGGACACCGCAGAACCGGGGCCAAAAGACAACAGTAATGATCCAGCGGGCATCAAACCCCTGTGGATGAAGGTTAAGCAAGACACCATGATGAACTAGCCGATCTGAATACCATCACCATCTCCCAGAAGAAGCCTGCCTCGCGAGAATGATCTATCCGCCAAAGCAGCTGCCACATGCGCCAACCTCTTCACACCAGCCTTGAACTTTGTCCTGTCGTCCTCCTTAAGAAGCCCTGCCCAATATAGCATAAAAGAACAAGCGGTGAAAACAACCTCCAAAGGAGTTCGAGCATCATGATTATCAAAAGTAACTTTGTTACGAAGACAGCAAATCCCCAGCAAATGCCTGCAATAATCATCATATAGAATTTATCCCCTCCCGGCAAGATTTTGTATAACCAAGCCAAGCTTTGCCATAGCGACCGGGGACTGTGGGAAACCCCAGCTGTCAATCCCAGTGTACCCCAGACAGTTCGAGCAAGCGGGCAAGAGAAAAAGAGATGATTGGCAGTTTCTATGTTATTGCAGAAAGAGCACACAGGGTTTCCAGGCCAATTCCTGCGGCGCATGTTATCACGCGTAGGAACTGCATATTGAAACAGCTACCACAGAAAAATCTTGATTTTCAGGGGGATATTAGCTTTCCACACCCCTTTGTAACTGGGGCCAGATAGATCTCTTTCCAACCAATCATACACAAATTTTGTGGTGAACTTTCCTTTTATACTCAAAGACCAGGATACTGAATCTGGTTCGTCATTCAGCGCTTTGTTCTTTGCTTCATCCACCATCCACTTCCATTGATCCACCAGCTCCCCAAAGAGCCTACGCCGAAAGGCAAGCTCATAATTGTTTGCTATAAAAGAGGCAACAGTGCATTCTTGATTTTGACAAATGTCAAACAAGACAGTAAAGCGATCATGAAGAGCACCATCACCTAGCCACGGGTCATGCCAAACTCTGGCCAGATCACCACAATTGACATTAATTTTTCTCCCAGCCATATATGTTTCCTTGACTTTCATAATGGCCTTCCAACAAGGGGAATCAGAAAAACGAGTACGGATGTTTGCAACAGTTTTGTTTTTAAAATATCTAGCACGAATAATGCGTTGCCATAGTCCATCACTAGTCTCAAGTTTCCACCACCATTTCACAAGGAGACTAATGTTTTGTTTATGGAGGTCCTTAATACCCAAGCCTCCAATTTTCTTGGATCGACAAACTCTGGTCCATTTGACCATATGAAGCACGCTTCTTTTCTTCCTCCTCCAAAAGAAACGTCTACGATGCTTATTTATCTTTTCAATGAAGGTCTTGTTAAAGAGAAACATAGACATCAAGTAAGATGGGATTCCATCCAGGCTAGAATTCAAGAGAGTTAATCTAGCCCCAGAGGATGCTGCATAGGCCACCCACGCATCCAGTTTTTTGATCAGCTTGATATCCAGGAAATCCAACTCAATGTTTTTAAGAGTGGAATATGTAACCGGCACTCCTAAGTATCTCATAGGTAAAGTGCCCACCCGGCAACCAAACATCTCTGCATACACCATATCAGTATCATTATCTCCACCAATAACGAAAACTTCACTCTTTTCAAAGTTAATTTTTAACCCTGACATAAGTTCAAACAGATACATCAGCAGTTTGATATTGACAGCTTTTTCCATGTCATGCTTGAAACATAGAACTGTGTCATCGGCATATTGAAGAATACCCACCCCTCCCTCAATCAGATCAGAGGCTAACCCATTGATGAGACCATTTTTTTGGGCAACTAGTACCATCTTAGTCAAACACTCAGCTGCCATGTTAAACAAAAAAGGAGAATGAGGATCCCCTTGTCGAACCCCCTTGGCACTCTGAATATATGGTCCCATCTCATCATTGATTTTCACACTCACTGTCCCATTTCTCAGGATTTGCGAGACCCACCCACACCATTAGGTATTAAAGCCACGTTTAGTATGACAATCGAGCAGGAACTCCCAGTTCACTTTGTCATAGGCTTTTTCGAAATCGATCTTAAAGACTACTCCCACATGCTTTTTGACATGAGTATAGTGTAGCACCTCATGTAAAGATAAGATTCCATCCACAATATGCCTCCCCTTGATGAAGGCATTTTGTTGAATGCTAAACATCTTGTCGGCTACCTTACTGGCCCTAAGATCCATGACTTTAGCGATCAGTTTATAGGGGCATCGTAACAAGCATATAGGCCTATACTGTTGTATCTTTTTGGCATCAGTTCTCTAATGAGAGATGGCTTCTTAAAGGGGATAACAATACGGATTTTTTCCATAAAGTGGCCAACGGGCGACGGAGGAAAAACTCTATGATTTCGCTTGAGTATGGTTCAATAACTATAGAAGGGACCAAAAACTTGTTATCCCATGCTACGACATACTATAGAGAGTTGTTATCCTCTCCATCTACCTGACTCTCGTGCCGCTATTAACTTTTTTTAACTGTGATAAAATTTGGGAAAAGTTTCACATCAACCGGCTGATTTTAACAAGCTCGTCCACCGCCTGCTCCGCTTGCCACGTGCTTACCTGGACCCTCAGACTTACGCGTATGCGGTCTTATGTCTTAAAACCAGAGCATCGCATCGTACGGAACGCTCTCATAAACCTCCTCCAATCGTGTTGCAATTGCCTTTTTTCTGCAACAAAGGGTGTGTTGCAGATTCTTTTTTCGCAACAGAGATCTTGTTGCAGAAATATATAGAGATCTTATTGCAAAAAAAAAAAAAAGCTTTGTAAAATTTCTGCAACAAGATCTCTGTTGCGAAAAATTCTGCAACAAGACACTTGTTACAAAAAATTTCTGTAATTTCTTTGCAACGAGACCTCTATTGCAGAAAAAATTGCAACATGACCTCTGTTGCCAAATAAAAACTTGTTCGCGTGATTGAAACAAGCAGGTTGCTTGAGAGGGTGGACTACAACAAAACATTTGTTGCAAAGATGGTTAGTGGGTAGATCAGATGGCCATCTGCAGCTCCATCCAATGGCCAGGCAGGCGATCGATCTTTTTCTGTTATCTGCCGGCGGACGCGTAGCGTCGCCCAGAAAATTTAGGGTTTATCGAGTACATTCATGGATGTATTCTATATTTTTCTTTCTTCGACAAAGACGTTGCTGCTTGTTGCACTCGACACGTCTTTTACCTGGAAGGCAGGGGCATGATTTCACCGCCGCACGTCGCCGTCTTCCAGTCCCTAGCTACCACGTGGGGACGCGCGGGCGGACGGCCAGGATCGGATCCCGTGCTGCCCTCTGCCGTCGATCGGCTCGTGCCAGCTAGCCTGGCTGGCCGGAGACGGCCGGACGTCGCGGTCGCGGGCTCGCGACCAACGGCGACGGGCGAATGAGTGGTCTTCGTGCTGTGAGGGCCGGGGGCACGTACGCACGGATGCAGTGTATATACAGTCTGCACACTCGCCGTCCGCCTCGACTAATTTACTACTGCTACCTACGGTGATTACTAAGCTCATGATGCTAACTGTGCGAGTAGTAGATAAAAAGCAGCATGCTACAAACAAAACCATGAGAAAACTACAATAAATTCCAGGATTACATCATTTACTTGCATGGAGAACAAAATTGGGAGAGAAATATCACAAATCTTTTTTTCACAAATACGTTAAGGTTGTGTATCTTTCCATTGATAGAAGGACAGTGGTACAACATGGGATTAGATCAACTCACTAAGTCATGTACATAGAAAGACATGAAAGTGAGCTCGGAGCATGACAGACACGGGGTTGCTCGGCCCCAAAAATATCTCAGATCTAGGAGAACAGTTTGTTGTTGCGGTGCTGCCTTGCGGCCGCCACGACCTTGGAAGCTGTGCCTTGGTTTCCAGCAGATTTTGCCTTCCTGATACATTGATACTCGAGAGGAGGCGGCGAGGGCCGAGTGGGCGAGGCGATGCCGCAATGGGTCGCTTAAACAATACAGTGCCGCCTGAACATGTCTTCGGTTCTATCTCGCCAAACCGGTGGCCGAATTGATGTTTTGTTTTTTATTTGTATTGTTACTTCTACTTTTTTTATTTTATTTCTATTTATTTCTTATTTTTCAATTGTTCAATGCTAAAAAACATTTACATTATTTAGAATTTATCACTTTCTAATAATAGATTAATTTCATGTTTTTTGAAAAAAATGTAAATAAGAGACAAATAAGCAAAGGAAAATAGAAAAACCAAGAACACAAAATAACCAGTAACAACACTCAATGTACGAGCTAGCCCAGTCGAGGTAGGGAGGGTGCGGATCGCAAAGAGCAACATATAGGGGGTCCCACACAGGACGGCTATTTATTTTGATTTGTCTGTTATACATTATACAACAAAAAGTCACTATACATGGACATACACATGTACTTCCTCTGTCCCAAAATTCTTGTCTTAGATTTTTCTAGATACGGGTGTATCTAATACTAAAACGTGACTTGATACATCCGTATCTAGATATATCTAAGACAAATTTTTTGGGACGGAGGGAGTATATATGAGGATTTATTTTGGGAAAATTTATGAATGTGTGAGCAGGACAAGATAGAGTTAGGGCCTTTAGCATCGGCTGTTCCATTGTTGTACTTGCTGTTGAGATTGAGTCGGTCGATCATGTGATCACTACTACATTAAAGAAGTATTTCCTCCATCCTAAATACTTGTTTTAGAAATGGATGTATCTGAGACTTGTTTTAGTTATAGATACATTCATTTTATCCATTGAAGAACAAGTATTTTCGGACGGAAAGTATATACATAACAGATATTCATACATTCCCAAGGAATAATTTATATTGATACTTGGGGTGGGGGGGTGGGTTATATTAAATAAAGTACAGGAGTTTTTGCCTTAGAATTCCAATCAATAGATATCATTTGTTCAAAAGTGGGCCTCCTAGTTTTTTTTCAATGCAATTTTCTTTTCTTTGCGGGAAGGGTGGCTATGAGTTCAGATTATATAACACGTCCGCATATGGCAGCGCAGTCCGCATGTAAAATTGCAAAATAACACGGAACTCATAAATCATAGTAAAATAGTGGCTCTCTTGAGAAGAGCTCGGATAATTAGAAAAACAAAAAGTTGAGAAAACATATTAAAAACTGAGGACATTTAAAAGGGAAAATATGAAACTAAAATAACACTCCTTATGTTCCAAATCAATTGAAATTCTAGATTTGTCCTAAGACAACCTTTTTAAAGTTTGACTATGTTTATGAAAAAAAAGTCAACATTTATAATATCAAATTGGTTTCATTAGATTCTTATAAAGTTTTTTTTAAGATCCGGTTTTTGGCCTGCTTCATTGATTTAGAAGGAAGCATACGGAAAACATGCGGGGATCAAGTGATCATGGTAAAGAGAAAAGGCTCACAAGAGCAGAGAAAAAGAGAAAAACAGAGGCGGCGTCCAGAGACGCCCAACATTAGCTAACTACCTCGCAGATGCGTCCCGAGCGGGGCTCTAGACATGCTGCTCCAGCAGCCCTTCAAGACTCAAGATCAAGTTTGACGGCTTGAAGCACATCGTCGATCTGCGGCGTTTTCCCTCTGAAACGCATGCATTCCGCTTCCTTCCAAATGTGCCAAGCCACCAGCATCGCCATCGTTTGGCTCCCTCCTGCAGTCAAGGCCCGGCATGCGCTTTGATCATCAACAGGCAATGCTGAAGAACTGTGGGCAAGCCTGGCTTAAGCCCGGTAACCAGCCGCTCCATGTGGCAACCGTGCTCCATACCAGCCTAGAAGGGCAGTCCCATATGAGATGCAGCGAAGACTGAGGCTTCGTGCAGAGGCCGCAGAAATAACCGTTTGGCCACCAGCCTCCTCTCGCAACTCCGTCATCGCACCAGATTCTATTGTTGCATAGCAGCCA
The DNA here is from genome assembly GCA_021605145.1 of Aegilops bicornis. Taxonomy (NCBI): domain Eukaryota; kingdom Viridiplantae; phylum Streptophyta; class Magnoliopsida; order Poales; family Poaceae; genus Aegilops; species Aegilops bicornis. The sequence continues at coordinate 12,506,828 of CM038674.1, read as the reverse complement.
TGCAAACATCTTTGACGGTGCGGCGCCCAGCCTTTTCAGATGATTTATGCAAAGGGTCTGCCCGTTCGGTGCGTCCTTGAAAAACATCTTGTACGCCGCCCTAGTCGAGTACGAGCGACCTGGTTGTCGAGGGTGATCTAAGCCTATTGGAGCCGTCGCCATAGTCTGAGGAAATCGACAGAATGGAGGTTGTGTCGCCGTGGCTGAGATCATTTATCCATTGATCGTTGGCGAGGGCAGCTACAACCGATCGACTTTTGCGCCTCGAGTGCTTGAACAGGCTCGGGAAGTTGATGTTCAGAGGTGCGTTGTCGAGCCAGGGGCATGTCCAGAAACCTGCCCTTTGGCCGTCGCCGATGGTGACCGTTGTTGCTCTCGCGAACAGCTTCTGGTCCCCGTCATCGCATGGCAAGGGAAGGCCGTCCAGGGCCTCATCGGTTGCTGCCAGGACGCCCATAACCAGCGCAGGCAAAGGGCCGAGCCGAATTGCGACAGGTCAGGGATCCCCAGGCCGCCCTTCTCTGTAGGAGTGCACACCTGCTTCCACGCTACTTTGCACTTCCCTCCTGTCAGCGCCTCGTCTTGGGCCCATAGAAAACGACGCCTCGCCTTGTCAATCTCCTTGAGGATTTTCTTCGGCACCTTGAGCACGGTCATGGCGAAGGTTGGCAGCGCAGAGAGTACAACCCGCACCAGGACGCGTCGACCCGCCAGCGACATCAACTTGCCCTTCCAGCCCGCTAGATGCGACTTGATTCTTTCGATGAGGAACTAAAAATGCACTAAACGTAGCCTCTTGGGGGACAGCGGCAGGCCCAGGTAGGTTGTGGGGAAACTAGCAATCGATCCCCCGAACCCTTGCAGCACCTCGGACAACGGCAGAGGCCCGCGATTCATTGGGATCACTGCAGATTTGGCCTGGTTGAGCTTCAACCCCGTGGCCTCTCCAAGGAATGCATCAGACTCAGAAGGGTGGTGACTTCTTCCTTGATTGGATTGGCGAAAATGATTGCATCATCTGCGTACAGACTAACCCGCATGCTTGCCCCATGACCTGGCAGTGGAGCAATCAAACCCCCTGTCGTGGCCGCGTCCAGCAGGCGAAACAGCTGGTCGATGGCCAGAATGAACAGCAGAGGAGACAACGGATCGCCCTGCCTTAGCCCGCAGGCGTGAAAGAAGCTTGGCCCGGCGACCCATTGAGCAGGCAGGAGGACGATGCAGTTGAAAGCAGCAGAGCCATCCAATTTCGCCAGTGCTGTGAAAAACCCATGCGCTGCAGCAGCTCGATCATGTAGGCCCATGAAACGGAGTCAAAAGCACGGGCAAAATCAAGCTTGAAGAGCAAAGCCTGCTTTTCTCCCCTCAGAGAGCATTCTCGACACAACCCCGAACGTATCGAGAACTGTCATGAATGCATTTTCCTTTCCGAAAAGCAGTTTGCGCCGGCGAGATGATTCCGTTCAGAGCAGGGGATAAGAGGAGAGCGAGAACTTTGGAGATTAACTTTGCCATGGAGTGAATTAAGCTGATGGGCCTGTAGTGACTGATCTCAGATGCACCGTCCTTCTTTGGTAGCAGGGGAATGAGCGCTGAGTTGAGATCAGCAAAATTACTCCCGGCCATCTGATAGAATTTGTCGAAAACTGCCACGACCTCTTCTTTGATGATCGGCCAACACGATCGATAAAACTGACCAAAGAAACCGTCCGGGCCTGGTGCCTTTTCTATGGGGGACGCCGGGATTGCCGCCCAGACCTCTGCCATGGTGAACGACCCATCCAGCTCAGACGGAGCAACATCCGGAATGCTCAGACTGTCCCAGTTTAGGGTGCAGCCTCGCTGCTTGCTGCGGCCCCAGGCTTCAGAGAAATGGTCGAGGATGATCTGCTCCTTCTCGCCGTGATCCACGACAACCTTGCCATTGCTGCAGAGCGCGTGAATGAAATTCTTTCTGCGGCGAGATTGCATCTTAGCATGGAAAAAACGCGTGCTCAGATCCCCGCACGCACCGGGCCACCCCGAGGCCTGCTTATTTCGCTCGCTCAATTGCAGCAAGTCCAAGCACTTTCAGCTTCAAGGATTTCCTCAGATGTCGCTCTGCCGCCGTGAGGGTTCGGTGCTCTTGCGCCAGATCAAACTGCAGAATCACCTCGTTTGCAATGTGCAGCTGTTGTCTGACCTTACCAAAAGTAGCCCTACTGCAGATCTTGAGGTCAGCAGCGACTCTAGCAAGCCTTCTCTTTATCCTCACGAATGGGCAGTCGTGCGGGATGGGACGCTGCCAGGCACGCGAAACTGTTTCGTGGAAGTGAGGAAAATTTGGCCAGAAGCTCTCAAACCTGAACCTGGTTTTTCTGACGGGCGTGGAAGCTTTTGCAAGAATTAATGGGCAATGATCAGAGAAGGAGGTTGAGGATGCCATAAGCATGTGATCTTGGTGCGACATATCCCACGAGTCATTGCAGAAATATTGTCGAGACTGCAGAGGGTGGGGTTTTCCCGCTCATTACTCGGTGAATCTTCCGTTTACGCACTTGATTTCTTTCAGTGCCAGCCACCCAAAGACTCTTCTGAACTTGCCCATCATCCTCCCGTTGACGTTGTTGTTACTCTTGTCGCTCGCTTGATAGATCATGTTGAAATCTCCATTAATCATCCATGGTTCGCCGGCCGGAGGAGCAGCAGCGGCGAGCTCGGCCAGGAAGCCGTCCTTTTGCGCGTCGTCTGTCGGCCCATAGACTGTGGTGATCTAGAAGGGATCGCCAGCTAACTTGGGCACTACTCTAGCCGTGATGGAGAAGCTGCCTAAATGATGGGACTCTACGTCGACTACCAAAGATGTCCCAAAAATCGCCAAGCGCCGCCTCTCGTCCGTCTGTGGCAGCACTACACATCCTTGCAAACCTGCGCCACCGATCTCCATAGCCACGGCCGCAGACCAGATTTCCACCTTCGTCTCCTACAACGCTTAGTACGGCAACGTGGTTAGCCTGCACTACCTCTCTAATTGTCGTGACGCTTGGCCGGTAGTTCAAACCGCGGACATTCCAGGACATGAAGATTAAATCGTTGTCACTCATCAGAACACCATGCAGTTCTCCGTCGATCACATCTACTAAACATTACAGAGTTGAACACCTTACAACTTGCCCGGGGGCGACGACGGCCACCAACAGGCCCAAAACCCCGTCGTCATCGAACACACCACAAACCAGAACACTACACATGAAGACTAGCCCTAACTCAAGCTGGTTTAAGACCAGCTGCCGGCGGAGACTAAACGAAGATCTAACTATCAGGATCAGACGTGGAGGGACTCTTCGGCGCGGTGATCCCGCCATGTCGGGCCGGGCGATCTTCGTGGCAGCTCGTCCGTAACAGTGAGCTTGGCGATCACAAGAATGTCACCGTCGGAAAACGGCTCCTGGAACCGCTTCATGAGGAGGGCAGCCGCCGTCGGGGTCATTCTGTCTTTCAGCCCGAGCACGCCCAGCTCCTGCACCAGACGCAGCACTGCCCGCTAAGCCACTGGAGTCGGGTTTGCGCAGCAGCCTGACGAGCACTGCGGTGAGAGGGAGTGGAGGTAGCATGGCGCGGGCGGGCTGGCGGGTCGCAGATGACGGGCGGGGGGACATGAGAGAACAGCTCGGAGTGCTCGCCGCCACCCGCGTCACCAATCTGGATGGTGCCCACCCGCTCCATGGTCGCTGACATCTGGAAGCCGGCGGTGGCCACAAGGAAGGCGGCATGGCAGCGTGCGGGATCATCTCGGCTGCCGAGCTCTTGCGGGTGGGAAGCGGGAGGGATGGAGCGGCCGCCATCTTCGAACGCCGGTGGGACCGCAGGCCTCGACCATGGCGTTTCCATCTCCAGTGCATGTAGTCCGTGCTTGGCGGTGGGGAGACCGCACGGCCGTAGTCTCGAGAAGTCAAGAAGCGCGCGACTGGGTCTTCTTGCTCCGACGTAGGGGGGGGGGGCGGAGCCCGACAGGGTGGGAGCGGAGGGGTGGCCCGGAGCGCTGCAGGGGCCATCGCGCCGGAGGCATTGCCGGAAGGGAGCCCTTTGCACCGCCCGGCCGGGGTGCGGCTATGGCGGCGATGCGCCCCGGAGACATCTTCCGCATCGCTGCCCTCGGCGTGGCAGCCGTGACCGAGCAGGCGGTTCCTCCAGGAGCGGCCGGAGCCACCAGTGCTGTCGCCATCGTCCTGGTCGCGGCCCTGCTGCCTGAGGATGGGGCCATCGCATCCCGCAGCCGGGCCATGCGAGGCAGAGCGGCGACGCGGATCTTGGCCATCCTCGACGTGCGCCACCCATGTGCCCGGCTCGATGCGCGGCAACTGGCGGTCGTCGTCATCAGAGGGGGATGGGAGGCTGCTCTGCCCAGAGCGCGACGAGCGTGGCGACAGCAGCGTCCAATCCTCCACCAGATCGACGTGCACAAGGAGTTCAAAACGGAGCGCGCCAGGGGGAGGGGGGACACGGCGGTCGAGCTGCGTGAAACCGAGCAGCTCGTCGGCACGCCCAACGCCGTGCTTGAGCACCCACAGCACGCGCTTCGTCGGGATGTGGGTCACATCCCACACCCAGAGCCAGCGGCGAAGGTCTTGGTATGCCTCTCCAACAGGCGCGCGAAGTCGAGGCGATCGACGCTACCGAAATCGCTTCAGGCCTCTCCTCTGCCCCGGCAAGCAACCAGAATTGCATGGGCAGGTCCTCGATGACGACGCGCACGTGGAGGTTGTACTTGACGATCGCCGTGTGCTCGGCCTCGTTCCAGGCCTTGATGAAGAACTTGCCGCCATCAACTTTGAGCACGCCGCGCCTCACCGCGTTAGCCAGTGCGCCGGAGGTCGAAGTGGACGAGGAAGGCCTCCGGGTGGTGCGCCGTGACGCGAAGCTGGTGCGGCGGACTGCGGAGCTACTCATGGATGGCTTTCCCCACCGCCATCGGGTTGGTGGAGCGGCGGCGCTCGGCGGCGGTGAGGGTGACGGCGTGCTGCCGCAGGATGAACTCAGCATGCTCGAGGTCGGGGGACGCCACAACGACCTTGTTGCCGAGCGCCGGGCGCCAGCAGGTCGCAGCAAAGCGGAGGTCCATCGGAGCCGACGCTGGCGAAGGCGGAAAGCTCAGGCTGTTGCGCACGGGAGCAGAGGACTGCAGCGGCCCCAACCTGTCGCGGGCAGTCCCTCCTGGACCCCGTTTCCTAGGATTCTGGGGGCACTCCTTGCCGAAATGCCCGACACGCTTGCAGATGATGCAGCAAAGCGGGTCTCGGCAGTCGATGCGGCGGTGGAGCTCACTCAGGCAGCGGAAACACTTACCCCGAAACTGGTTTAAGAAGGCCGCACGACTTGCTGCCGCATTGAAGCCACAGCCCCGGTCCGAGCGCGGCCACTGGCGGCGCCCCCAGCACCCGCCGAGGAAGAGGCGGCTTTCAGGTTCTTCCGCGACACGCCCGCCATCCTCGGCTCGCCAGGAGCGGAGGGCGGCCGAGGGAGAGGGGAAAGCCACAACGGATTTTAGGCGGCCGTCCTGCAAGGGGGGGAGACGCCCAGATCTGGCGGTCCGGAGCCAGGCCCCGCCCGCATCGACCTCCCACGCTGCAGGATACGCGGCGTCGAGGCCGGATCTGACACGGAGGCCGTTGACGCAGCCGAAATCACAGAGGAAGGCCCAGACGGACCGCAGGACGTAGCGGCACAGCGGGCGGGCGGGGAACGGCGCCGGCCGGGGGGCCCCGGACGGGAACAGCTGGCGAAGGAGGGGGCCATACGGGCGTTGAAGGTGGCGCCCATGGCCGAGTGGCCAGCGGGGCGAGCGTGGCTAGCCTAGAGAGCTCACCTTGGGGAGGTGATCCAAAGATCGGTTGACAGTCTCATTCTTCCATTCTTATAAAGTGAATTTTCATAATTTTATAAGAATCCCCGTTTTAGAATAATTATAATGAAAGACGAAGGCTAGGCCCTAAATGAACTAATATCATCACCATAGACTCTCTGACTTTTGGGAATTTGTATTTAACCATCCATCCAAATGGTGTGCCTTTGATGCGTGATTTATTAGCAGGTCTATATATTTAAGACGAAACGGTCCGGTTGCTACTTTGGTTGTCGCCGAGGGCTGTTTAACAGTCCGGTTGCTATGCTTAAGCATTGGCTTAATAAAGTTGGGGCAGAGGAAAACCCCTTTCATTTGAAAAATAAATATCTAAGACGCAGATCAGTCTCGCACCAACAAGCGTCAAACGCGCGGAAGAGGCAACTGTGTCCTCTGCCGGCTCACCGCCGCAGGCAGCAGCGGAAGCAGAGGAGGCTGAGCCCGCGCGGTCCGTTCCACCACGTGAGGGCATCCCAGCCGTCGCAGTTAGACCAGTTAGCTGCGTGGCCTGCATACGTGCACTTGGACTGGAGCGCTGACGCAGTTGATTTGTTCGTCGTCGTCTCCTCGGCCTCGACCACGTCAACGTGCAGCCTGCCCGACGGCGTACGTACGTGGCGAATTCTTTGCCAGGCTGGATGCATGGATCGTCTACATGGACCAAGTCTTCCTCTGGAAGAAAGTCTTCTCCCTGTTCAGCTGAGCCGACCTCGATCCTCGAAGAAAGTCCTGTCTGCTCTAAAAACGTTGCTACACGGACGACATTTCGCGGACGAAATGTAGACGACGCTGCATATCTCACCATCCATGCGTCAGACCAAAGTGCAGATAGTTGTTGGATTAGGCATCGTGCAAAGTATCGTCCCAGCATATGTCGTCTATGAAGTAGTTTCGAATCTACTTCCGTTCAGTTGAGTTCGAGCTCCATCCCGGTGATCTTAAAATATTTTCCTTTTTACAAACTTGTTATCGAGGAGTATGTAATATTTTATGTTGAGACTCGAATGGTGCGTAATACTCCCTCCGTTTCTTTTTAGTCTGTATATAAGATTTGGTCAAAGTCAAGCTTTACATAGTTTGACTAACTTTATATTAAAAAATATCAACATTCACAATATGAAATCTACATTTTCAGATGCACCATGAAATGTATTTTCATATTATATAGTTTAAGTATTGTAGATGTTCATATTTTTTAATATAAATTTGGTCAAACTTTATGTAGTTTGACTTTGACCAAAACTTATACACGGAGTAAAAAGAAACGGAGGGAGTAGTACCATAGGGTATTCAAGGTCAAAAAAAAAGAGTACCATAGGGCATCCCAACGACGACCGCAAATTTTCTCCCGCATCCATCCGCGAACAGGGAGTGACCAGTCCACGAACATGGATATGATATGCCGCCATCCAACGTTGCCCGCATACATTTCAAACTTTTTTAAGTAAACCGGATGAAATTCATGCAAACACGGTCGGATTTCATACAAACATGACTGATTTCATACAAACCGAACAAAAGCTGTTACATTTTGGACATAATTAACTAAAAAGGTAAAACTATGTGCATGTAGTTTACGGTCGACCGCGGCGGATCCCTTTGTCATCCCCATGTCCAGCAGCCCGCTAACCGGACTGCTGGGAGTCATGGAGGCACATTCTTCCCTCGTATCTTCCCTATGTCCGGCTGCGCCGCTCATCGAAGTGTGAAAGAGGGTGCTTCAGCCGGAAGGGAAGGGTGCTTCCGTGGAGCCCAGACAGGTGTGCCAAGGATGGTATGAGATAAAGACGAGGCAGGTTACTGGCTGTACAAACCGGCGACGCGTCGGCGGTAGCCTTCATGGGATATAAGCGGCAGCGGCCTCCCGTATTCTACTTCTCCTCGATAATGGCGGTGGGCGCGTATGTGCGGGCCGCCACCTCGTCGACATCCGCGCAACCGACTTCTTTCTCTGCCTGCATGGCGCGGCCGCGTCGACGGTGGATGGCACGGTCGCAGGCACTGGCGGGCATGATACGACGCGACGTCGTCGACGGCAGCGATGATGCCCGTGTTCTCAAAGATATGTCGGCTCGAGCAACTCGCCACTCCTCCGCGTGCTGGCCTAGAGCGGCGAGTTGGTGAAGCATGTGCCAGATTGGGTCATTAACTTGGTCCATCGCGCGTATCTGCCGGGTTCGGCGGACCACCTAGCCAGCTTTTATGCCGGAGAACTGCTTTTCTGCTCATCGGATGTCATCGAAAGAGTGGAGTAAACGGTGGAAGGAAGGGATCGAGTGCGGTGGAGTGGTGCGATTTTTGCCCGCGTCTGTCCTTGTTTAAGTAGAGGGCGGACGGGAGGAGCTTGCTTGGCTTTGCGTTTAATGCCGGCCCGCTCCTGAACGGATGTGTGGCCGGAGTAGGTTTCTCGGCTTCCACACGGGTTAATGGAGGTTTTTGAATGTGACAAGGAGGCGTGTTCAGCAGGGCATGCAGCGGGCGGTGCTCTCGGCCCGCGCGTCACTTCAATGGCGGAGGCAGTGAAAGGTCGCGTCCGCCCTGAGCTGCCTTTAATGTGGAGCAGCATGCTCTATGGCGGCATGAATGCAGACAGTTGGCGACGCGCGTGAGAGGCTTAGGGTTTTTAATGGGCGGGCGTCGAGAAATGGACGTGACAACGGTTCAAACTCCCGCAAACCTGCCAATATTTGTCTTCGGTTTATAGAGAAAACGCGTCGGACAGCGTCACCGGATATTAAGTTGTATATTTGTATACCCCTTGTAACGTTATCTGGCATGTTGTAACGATCCTAGATTGTAAGATCTGAGGGCCTGCGTGCCATATCTCTAGGGACTTTCTCTCCCTATGTATACTCTGAGATGTAACAGAATCAATCAAGGAAATCACTTTCCAACTTGGTATCAGTCGCCAGGACCCTCACCATGGCCGCGGACGACACCTCCTCCTCCGCCGCCGCCACGAGCTCGGCTACGTCGCCGGGCACCCTCTCCTCCTCCTCCTCGGCGCCTGCCGCCGGCACCTCCCCGGCCACCGCGCCCACCACACCTCCCTTCGTCTTCGGCATGTCCCCCACTCTCTTCAGCGGCTCCTTCACCGCCGCGGCACCCTCTCAATTTGCCCCTCTCTTCACCAACGCCGGCTCCTCCTCAAGCCGCCTCTGCCCCAGCCGCTCCCACCCCATTTTTCGTGATCACATCATGAACCACATCAAGTTCCTCCTTAACCCTGCCGATCACAATTATCATAAGTGGAAGACTTTCTTCCTGATGGTCCTGGTTCGCTACGGTGTCTCCTACCTCCTCGACCACCCTCCACCTCCCAATGCTCCGTCCCTCTACCTTGAGCTCGACGCCCATGTCGTTCAGTGGATCTACGCCACTCTCTCCGACACCATGTGTGACCACGTTGTTGGCGCCACCACCACCTACGCCCTCTGGCACAAGATCAAAGATTTCTTCCTCGCCAATCGCGACGCCCGCTTCATGATCCTCAACCGTCAATACCGCAACCTCAAGCAGTGGTGACCTCTCGGTGTCGAATGCACGCCGCCGTCTCAAACTCCTCACCGACGCTCGCTGACATCGACCATGCCGTTACCGAGGTGGATCTCACCACGCAGTTTCTTCACGGCCTCGACAAGCTGCTCGACACTATCCGCGTCGCCCCTTGGCGACCAGGGCCTCCCCTTCGACACCGTCCTCTCCCGTGTTGTCCTTGTGGAGGAGTCGCAGCACAGCTGCAGCGCGGAGGAAGGCGCCTCGCTGCTCGCCATGGCGGGCGGCAGCTCCTCGGCGGCGGTTCCTCGGCCGCTCCTCCGGTGGTCGCGGGGTGATCGCGCTGACCACTCCTATGATCGCGCCCGACGCTCCCCATCTGCCGCCCCTCCTCCAGCCAAGGGCGTGGTGACCGCTCTGGTGACAGCGGTGACCATGACGAGGCGCGGGCGCGGCGTGGCCGTGGTAGCGGCGACAACTCCGGCGCGTCGTGAGCGCCGTTCGTTCTCTCCCTTCACGGGGTACTTTGCCCCGTACAGGATGGCTCTCCCAACGCCCCGTCCTGGCTGGATTCCGCCGAACGCCGCCGGTGTTCTTGGGCCTCGGCCCGGCGCCCACGCCCAGGCGTACCCTGCATACGCGCCGTCGCTAGTGCCGTCCAGTCCCTACTATCAGCCCCCAGAGCCCTCGTGGGACCACCTCGCCATGCTCCACACCGCCTTCAAAGAACGGGCGGCCACGCCATGCCTCCGGCTCCCGAGTGGTTTCTTGATGATGGCGCTTCCTGCGCACGTGATGTGCACCCAAGGTACCCTGACCTCGTTGAGTTCTTCATTTTCGCATTTACCTTCTAGCATTGTTATCGGTAATGGGCATCACCTTCCTGTCACCGCCACCGGATCCACCACCATCTCCCTCATAATTTTTGCCTCGCTGACATTCTTGTCTCACCCAACGTAGTCACTAGCCTCATTTCTGTTCGTAAATTCACTAAAGATAATTCTTGCTCTATTGAATTTTACCCGTGTGGTTTTCTTGTGAAGGATCTTCGCACTCGATTTAGTTCTCATGATCTCCGTTAGCCATGGCGACCTCTACCCTTCGTTGGCAATAAACCGCGCCAAGGCGTCCGCTCTCCTTGCAGCCACCCCCGCGGATTTGTGGCATCGTCGCCTTGGGCATCCCGGCGTCCACACATTTTCTTCCCTGTCTACACAGTTAGATTGTAATAAGGCTCCTCACACGCCATGTAGTGCTTGCCAACTTGGCCGGCAGCCTCGTTTACCCTTTCCCTCTTCTTTTAGCAAAACTTATGCCCCCTTTGATTTAATCCACTGTGATTTATGGACATCACCTGTTGCTAGTTTCTCTGGTTTCCAATACTATCTTGTGGTGCTTGATGATTATACGCATTACTCCGGGACCTTCCCCCTACGCAACAAGTCTGAAACTTCCACGGTCCTTCAACGCTTTTTTACGTTTATTCACACCCAATTCCATGTAATCATCAAAAGCATGCAGTGTGACAACGGTGGTGAATTTATCAACTCATCTCTTCACGCCTTCTTCTCCTCCAACGGCGTTGCTTATCGCTTCTCTTGCCCCCATACTTCACCACAAAACGGAAAAGCGGAACGCATGATTCGAACCACTAACGATGTCTTGCGCACCCTTCTTCTTCAAGCCCACCTCACACCACCATTTTGGGTTGAAGCCCTTCACACAGCCACCTACCTTCTCAACCGGCGTCCCTCTCGTGTCATTGCGCCCCACACACCACATTTTCTTCTCTATGGTGTTGCACCCACATATGACCACCTTCGTGTCTTCGGCTGCCTATGCTTCCCGAACCAATATGCCACCATGGATCATAAACTCGCTCCACGCCGTCTCCGTCAAGGCTTTCCTTGGCTATGCGCTTGAACACAACGGTTACCGTGTTTCGACCTCGACTCACGCCGCGTCATCGTATCTCGCCATGTTATATTCGATGAAACGATTTTTCCATACCGCTACCGCACACAGGACCACAACACGGGCAGAAAATCCCCATGCATAGATCCAGCCCAGCCCCGATTTCCCCCCTGGATCCTTCCTGTAACGCCCGGATAATCATGCTACAGTAATCCCACGCTAATCGTGCCATGACACCTCGGTTACTGTTGCTATCCTCGTAATAATTCGGAACAATTCGAAATTCAAATTCAAATTAATGATAACAATAAAAGTTTCCAAAAATTAAGACTAAAATGTTCGGTGGTTGTCAAATATTACAAAGGTAATTTTGGTGAAGTAAACACATTTTTAGAAAATGTCTAAATAATTAAAACTGATTTAAAACAGGAAAAAGTAAATAAATAAAAGAAAAGAAAACAAAACTAAAACAAAACAAAAGGAAGAAACCCCCCGGGGCTCCGGCCCAACTCGGCCACGACCTGCCAGGCCGGCCCAAATCCCCCTTGGCCCAGCCGGCCTCCCCATAACCCCCACTCCCCCCGGTCCAACCCTAGCCACCGACACTTTCCCCCCCGCACCCAAAATATCTCCTCCTCCCTCCCGATTGGATCGATCGAGGAGGAGGGCGCCATCACCGACGCCACCCGGAGCTCGCCGCCACCTCACCGGACTCCTTCCTCCCAAGGCCATCCCCATCGTCCTCCCCGACCTCCACCGAGCACCTTGCCCTGCTCCTCCTCGATGTGAGCTTCTCCTCCTCGACGTTTCCTCGCGGTCATCAAGGTGCGCACGCCACGCCATGCCACTCACCGCGCTTCTTCCGCTGCCGCCTCTCTCCCCCTCGCCCTGCTCACCGCCTGTCTCCAGACGCGCCGCCCGTGCGCCAGCCACGCTACACCGACCCCGGGCCGTGATCCAAATGACCCGGCCTCCTTCCTCTCGCGACGCTTGGCGCCCTGCTCTACCCTCTCGCGCTGCTGCTGCGTTTCGCTGCGCCAGGTTGCTGCCGGCCACGCCCGACGCGCCAAGGCTTGCCGCTTCGTTGCCTTCGCCGGCGTCCCCCTCCGTGCGCGATTTCGTGCCTCGCTTCGTCCTCGTCGGTGTTGCTGTTGCCGACAACAAGCCTGGTTCGCCCTGCTGACGCTGCGTTCAAACTGCCGCTGTCGCCTTTCTCCGGCCGGGCCGTGGCGGCCTCAGTGGCCTCGGCGCACACGGGCGCCCACGCCACTCAAGCACTGGACCCAAACCCACTAAGGCCTCTGTGCCATCGACTGTAGGGCCCGCCCCGTAACGCCTTAATAAAAAAAAGGATTTAAAAATAAAATAAATAAATAAATAAATAAATAAAATAATTAAAACATTAATTAATTAATTAAAGAATTAATTAACTTAACCAATCCTGATTAGTTAACCTAATTAATTGTAGTTAATAAACCTAATCATTTTAGTTAGATTAACTAAACATGATTAGTTAGTCTTAGACAATGACAACCGGGTCCCACCATAAGATTGACCTACCAACCCTCGCTGATCGCCGACGTCAAGATGACATCATGCTGATGTCATAATTCCATTTTCGGATTAAATTAAATAATTAATTAAATTCTAGAAATTAATAAAATCTTTAGAAAATCATATCTTTTAACCCGTGAATCGATTAAATTATTTTCAACATGAAAGTTGCTTTTAACGACGAGACGATTCCTGGATAACGCAACCCGCTCGTCTTCGCCTTACACCCCTAACCTATCAAACTCGCAACTTTCCCCCTCCGCTCCTTTTTTCGAAACGCGAAACAAGGGATACTTTCCCGGATGTTTCCTTCACCCGTATCACCTCATACCGCGTTAGGGCACCTCTAGCACCGATACTTGTCTTGTCATGCATCGCTATGCATCCGCTTGCTTAAATATTTATTGTTTCTTTCCCCTCTTCTCTCGCTAGACACCGAGACCAACGCCGCTGCTACCCAGTACGACTACGGAGTTGATGACCCCTCCTTCTTGCCAGAGCAACCAGGCAAGCCCCCCCCCCCTTGATCACCAGATATCGCCTATTCTACTCTCTACTGCTTGCATTAGAGTAGTGTAGCATGTTACTGCTTTCGTTATACCTATCCTGATGCATAGCCTGTCCTTGCTACTATCATTGTTACCTTTACCGCAATCCTACATGCTTAGTATAGGATGCTAGCTAGTATTCCCATCTGTGGCCCTACATTCTTGTCCGTCTGCTGTGCTATACTTGAAGGAAATATGCCCTAGAGGCAATAATAAAGTTATTATTTATTTCCTTATATCATGATAAATGTTTATTATTCATGCTAGAATTGTATTAACCGGAAACATAATACATGTGTGAATACATAGACCAACATAACGTCACTAGTATGCCTCTACTTGACTAGCTCATTAATCAAAGATGGTTATGTTTCCTAGCCATGAACAAAGAGTTGTCATTTGATTAACGGGATCACATCATTAGGAGAATGATGTGATTGACTTGACCCATTCCGTTAGCTTAGCACTTGATCGTTTAGTATGTTGCTATTGCTTTCTTCATGACTTATACATGTTCCTATGACTATGAGATTATGCAACTCCCGTTTGCCGGAGGAACACTTTGTGTGCTACCAAACGTCACAACGTAATCGGGTGATTATAAAGGAGCTCTGGTGTCTCCAAAGGTACATGTTGGGTTGGCGTATTTCGAGATTAGGATTTGTCACCCGATTGCTCTGGAGAGGTATCTCTGGGCCCTCTCGGTAACGCACATCACTTAAGCCTTGCAAGCATTGCAACTAATGAGTTAGTTGTGAGATGATGTATTACGGAACGAGTAAAGAGACTCGCCCAATAGCGAGATTGAACTAGGTATTGAGATACCGACGATCGAATCTCGTGCAAGTAACATACCGATGACAAAGGGAACAACGTATGTTGTTATGCGGTTTGACCGATAAAGATCTTCGTGAGAATATGTAGGAGCCAATATCAGCATCCAGGTTCCGCTTATTGGTTATTGACCAAGAATAGTTCTAGGTCATGTCTACATAGTTCTCGAACCCGTAGGGTCTGCACGCTTAAGGTTTCATGGCGATGCTTATATTATGAGTTTATGAGTTTTGATGTACCGAAGGAGTTCGGAGTCCCGGATGAGATCGGGGACATGATGAGGAGTCTCGAAATGGTCGAGACGTAAAGATCGATATATTGGACGACTATATTCGGACATCGGAAAGGTTCCGAGTGATTCGGGTATTTTTCGGAGTACCGAGAGTTACGGGAATACGTATTGGGCCTTATTGGGCCATACGGGAAAGAAGGAAAAGGGCCTCAAGAGTGGCCGCACCCTCCCTTGGTCTGGTCCGAATTGGACTAGGGAAGGGGGCGCCCCCTTCCTTCCTTCTCCTTTTCCCTTCCTCTTTTCCTATTCCATATGAGAGGTGGAATCCTACTAGGATTAGGGAGTCCTAGTAGGACTCCACACTTGGTGCGCCCCCTCCTAGGGCCGGCCTCCTCCTCCCTTGCTCCTTTATATACGGGGGCAAGGGGCACCCCATAGACACACAAGGATCTACGGATCGTTCCTTAGCCGTGTGCGGTGCCCCCTCCACCATATTCCACCTCGGTCATATCGTCATGAGTTTAGGCGAAGCCCTGCGCCGTAGAACATCATCATCGCCACCACGCCGTCGTCTTGTGGAACTCATCCCCGACACTTTGCTGGATCGGAGTCCGGGGATCGTCATCGAGCTGAACGTGTGCTGAACTCGGAGGTGCCGTACGTTCGGTACTTGGATCGGTCGGATCGTGAAGACGTACGACTACATCAACCGCGTTGTGCTAACGCTTCCGCTTACGGTCTACGAGGGTACGTGGACAACACTCTCCCCTCTCGTTGCTATACCATCACCATGATCTTGCGTGTGCGTAGGAATTTTTTTGAAATTACTACGTTCCCCAACAGTGGCATCCGAGCCTGGTTTTATGCGTTGATGTTATATGCACGAGTAGAACACAAGTGAGTTGTGGGCGATACAAGTCATACCGCTTACCAAAGATGTCATACTTTGGTTTGGCGGTATTGTGAGATGAAGCGGCCCGGACCGACATTACGCGTGACGCTTACGCGAGACTGGTTTCACCGCTGCGAGCACTCGTTGCTTAAAGGTGACCGGGCGGGTGTCTGTCTCTCTCACTTTAGTTGAACTGAAAAGTGTGGCTACGCCTCGTCCTTGGCGAAGGTTAAAACAGCACCAACTTGACAAACTATCGTTGTGGTTTTGATGCGTAGGTAAGAACGGTTCTTGCTCAGCCCGTCGCAGCCACGTAAAACTTGCAACAACAAAGTAGAGGACGTCTAACTTGTTTTTGCAGGGCATGTTGTGATGTGATATGGTCAAGCCGTGATGCTATATTTTATTGTATGAGATGATCATGTTTTGTAACCGAGTTATCGGTAATCGGCAGGAGCCATATGGTTGTCGCTTTATTGTATGAAATGCAAGCGCCATGTAATTGCTTTTACTTTATCACTAAGCGGTAGCGATAGTCGAGAAGCAATAGTAGGCGAGACGACAACGATGTTACGATGGAGATCAAGGTGTCGCTACCGGTGACGATGGTGATCACGACCAAGCCTTTTGGAGATGGAGATCACAAGCACAAGATGATGATGGCCATATCATATAACTTATATTGATTGCATGTGATGTTTATCCTTTGTGCATCTTATCTTGCTTTGATTGACGGTAGCATTTTAAGATGATCTCTCACTAAAAATTATCAAGACGTGTTCTCCACGAGTATGCACCTGCTACAAAGTTCGTCGTGCCTGCAGACACCACACGTGATGATCGGGTGTGATAAGCTCTCGTCCATCTACAACGGGTGCAAGCCAGTTTTGCACACGGAATACTCAGGTTAAACTTGACGAGCCTAGCATATGCAGATATGGCCTCGAACATGGAGACCGAAGGTCGGCGTGAATCATATAGTAGATATGATCAACATAGTGATGTTCACCATTGAAAACTACTCCATCTCACGTGATGATCGGTTATGGTTTAGTTGATTTGGATCACGTGATCACTTAGATGACTAGAGAGATGTCTGCCTAAGTGGGAGTTCTTAAGTAATATGATTAATTGAACTTTAATTTATCATGAACTTAGTCCTGGTAGTATTTTGCAAATTATGTTGTAGATCAATAGCTCGCGTTGTTGCTTCCCTATGTTTTTGCTTCCCTATGTTTTTATATATGTTCCTAGAGAAAAGTTATGTTGAAAAATGTTAGTAGCAATGATGCGGATTGGATCCGTGATCCGAGGTTTATCCTCATTGCTGCCTGTAAGAATTATGTCCTTGATGCACCGCTAGGTAGCAGACCTATTGCGAGGCGGAAGCGGCGGGCGTTATGAGCGTTTGGCTAGCTCAATATGATGACTACTTGATAGTTTAGTGCACCATGCTTAACGGCTTAGAATCGGGACTTCAATGGCGTTTTGAACGTCATGGACCATATGAGATGTTCCAGAGTTGAAGTTAATATTTCAAGCAAATACCCGAGTTGAGAGATATGAAGTCTCCAACAAGTTCTATAGCTAAAAGATGGAGGAGAATCGCTCAACTAGTGAGCATGTGTTCAGATTGTGCAGGTACTTCAATCGCTTGAATCAAGTGGGAGTTAATCTTCCAGATAAGATAGTGATTGACAGAATCCTCTAGTCACCATCACCAAGTTAGTAGAACTTCGTGATGAACTATAATATGCAAGGGAACTATTCCCGAGCTCTTCGTGATGTTGAAATCGACGAAGGTAAAAATCAAGAAAGAGCATCAAGTGTTGATGATTGACAAGACCACTAGTTTCAAGAAAAGGGCAAAGGGAAAGAAAGGGAACTTCAAATAGAATGGCAAACAAGTTGTCACTCCCACGAAGAAGCCCAAAGCTGAACCAAAGCCTGAAACTAAGTGCTTACACTGCAAAGGAAATGGTCACTGGAAGCGGAAATGCCCTGAATATTTGATAGATAAAAAGGATGGAAAAGTGAATAAGGGTATATTTTGATATACAGATTATTGATGTGTGCCTTGCTAGTGTTTATAGTAGCCCCTGAGTATTTGATACTTGTTCGGTTGCTAAGATTAGTAACTCGAAACAGGAGTAACATAATAAATGTATACTAGTTGAGGGAAGTGACGATGAGTGTTGGAAGTAGTTCCAAAATTGATATGATCATCATCGTACACTCCCTATATTTTCGAGATTAGTGTTGAACCTAAATAATTGTTATTTGGTGTTTACGTTGAGCATAAATATGATTAGATCATGTTTATTGCGATACGATTATTCATCTAAAACAGAGAATAAATTGTTATTCTGTTTACATGAATAAAACCTTCGATGGTTACACACCCAATGAAAATGGTTCGTTGGATCTCGATCGTAGTGATACACATATTCATAATATTGAAACCAAAAGATGCAAAGTTAATAATGATAGTGCAACTTATTTGTGGCACTGCCGTTTGGGTCATATCGGTGTAAAGTGCATGAAGAAACTCCATAAAGATGGATTTTCGGATCACTTGGTTATGAATCATTTGATGCTTGCGAACCGTGCCTTTTGGGCAAGATGACGAAAACTCCGTTCTGCGGAACAATGGAACAAGCTACTGACTTATTGGAAATAATACATACCGATGTATGCAATCCAATGAGTGTTGATGCTCGTGGCGTGTATCGTTATTTTCTGACCTTCATAGATGATTTAAGAAGATATGGGTATATCTGCTTGATGAAACATAAGTCTGAAACATTTGAAAAGTTCAAAGAATTTCAGAGTGAAGTGGAGAATCATCGTAACAAGAAAATAAAGTTTCTACGATCTGATCGTGGAGATGAATATTTGAGTTACGAGTTTGGTCTTTATTTGAAACAATTTGAAATAGTTTCGCAACTCACGCCACCTGGAACACCACAATGTAATGGTGTGTCCGAACGTCGTAATCGTACTTTACTAGATATGGTGCGATTTATGATATCTCTTATCGGTTTACCACTATCATTTTGGGGTTATGCATTAGAGACAGCTGCATTCACGTTAAATAGGGCGCCATCTAAATCCGTTGAGACAACACCGTATGAATTATGGTTTAGCAATAAACCTAAGCTGTCGTTTCTTAAAATTTGGGGTTGCGATGCTTATGTGAAAAAGTTTCATCCTGATAAGCTCAAACCTAAATGGAGAAGTGCGTCTTCATAGAATACCCAACGGAAACTGTTAGGTACACCTTCTATCACAGATCCAAAGGCAAGATATTCGTTGCTAAAATGGATCCTTTCTAGAGAAGGAGTTTCTCTCGAAAGAAGTGAGTGGGAGGAAAGTAGAGCTTGATAAGGTAATTGTACCTTCTCCTGAATTGGAAAGTAGTTCATCACAGAAATTACTTCCGATGATTCCTACACCAATTAGTGAGGAAGCTAATGATGATGATCATGAAACTTTAAATCAAGTTACTGAGAACCTCGTAGGTCTTCCGAGTACGGTCCGCACTCAGTGGTATGGTAATCCTGTTCTGGAAGTCATGTTACTAGATCATGATAAACCTACGAACTATGAGGAAGCGATAATGAGCCCAGATTCCGCGAAATGGCTTAAGGCCATGAAATCTGAGATGGGATCCATATATGAGAACAAAGTATGGACTTTGGTGGAGTTGCCCAATGATCGGCAAGCCATATTGTATAAATGGATCTTCAAGAGGAAGTCACCGTTGATAGTAATGTTACTATCTACAAAGCTCGACTTGTCGCAAAAGTTTTTGACAAGTTCAAGGTGTTGACTACAATGAGATTTTCTCAATCAGAGCGATGCTTAAGTCTGCAATACGAATCATGTTAGCAATTGCCACATTTTATGAAATCGGCAAATGGATGTCAAAACTGCATTCCTTAATGGTTTTCTTAAAGAAGAGTTGTATATGATGCAACCGGAAGGTTTTGTTAATCCTAAAGGTGCTAACAAAATGTGCAAGCTCCAAAGGATCCATCAATGGACTGGTGCAAGCATCTCTGAGTTGGAATATACACTTTGATGAGTTGATCAAAGCATATGGTTTTATACAGACTTTTAGGAAAGGCCTGTATTTACAAGAAAGTGAGTGGGAGCACTACCGCCTTTCTGATAAATATGTGTGAGTAACATATTGTTGATCAGAAATGATGTAGAACTTTTTCTGGAAAGCATAAAGGAGTATTTGAAAGGAGTTCTTTAAAAGAAAGACCTCAGTAAAGCTACTTACATATTAAGCATCAAGATCTATTGAGATAGATCAAGGCGGCTTGATAAGTTTTTTCAATAAGTACATACCTTGTCAAGATTTTGAAGTAGTTCAAAATAGAACAGTCAAAGAAAAGTTCTTGCACATGTTGCAAAGGTGTGAAATTGAGTAAGACTCAAATCCCGACCACGGTAGAAAATAGAAAAGAGAATGAAAGTCATTCCCTATGCCTCAGTCTTAGGTTCTATAAAGTATGCTATGCTATGTACTAGACCTATTGTATACCTTGCTCGAATTTGGCAAGGGAGTACAATAGTGATCTAGGAGTAGATCATGGACATTGGTCCGTAATATCCTTAGTGAGGACTAAGGAGATGTTTCTCGATTATGGAGGTGATAAAAGAGTTCGTTGTAAAAGTTACATCGGTACAAACTTTTAGACTGATCCAGATGACTCTAAGTCTCAATCTGGATACATATTGAAAATGGGAGCAATTAGCTAGAGTAGCTCCGTGCAGAGCATTGTAGACATAGAATATTTGCAAAATACATACGGTTCTAAATGTGATGACCCGTTGACTAAGCTTCTCTCACGAGCAAAACATGATCATACCTTAGTACTCTTTGGGTGTTAATCACATATCGATGTGAGCTAGATTATTGACTCTAGTAAACCCTTTGGGTGTTGGTCACATGACGATGTGAACTATGGGTGTGGATTGGTGTTAAATCACATGGTGATGTGAACTAGATTATTGACTCTAGTGCAAGTGGGAGACTGAAGGAAATATGCCCTAGAGGCAATAATAAAGTTATTATTTATTTCCTTATATCATGATAAATGTTTATTATTCATGCTAGAATTGTATTAACGGAAACATAATACATGTGTGAATACATAGACCAACATAACGTCACTAGTATGCCTCTACTTGACTAGCTCATTAATCAAAGATGGTTATGTTTCTTAGCCATGAACAAAGAGTTGTCATTTGATTAACGGGATCACATCATTAGGAGAATGATGTGATTGACTTGACCCATTCCGTTAGCTTAGCACTTGATCGTTTAGTATGTTGCTATTGCTTTCTTCATGATTTATACATGTTCCTATGACTATGAGATTATGCAACTCCCGTTTGCCGGAGGAACACTTTGTGTGCTACCAAACGTCACAACGTAACTGGGTGATTATAAAGGAGTTCTCTGTGTGTCTCCAAAGGTACATGTTGGGTTGGCGTATTTCGAGATTAGGATTTGTCACTCCGATTGTCGGAGAGGTATCTCTGGGCCCTCTCGGTAACGCACATCACTTAAGCCTTGCAAGCATTGCAACTAATGAGTTAGTTGTGACATGATGTATTACGGAACGAGTAAAGAGACTTGCCGGTAACGAGATTGAACTAGGTATTGAGATACCGACGATCGAATCTCGGGCAAGTAACATACCGATGACAAAGGGAACAACGTATGTTGTTATGCGGTTTGACCGATAAAGATCTTCGTAGAATATGTAGGAGCCAATATGAGCATCCAGGTTCCGCTATTGGTTATTGACCAAGAATAGTTCTAGGTCATGTCTACATAGTTCTCGAACCCGTAGGGTCCGCACGCTTAAGGTTTCCATGACAGTTATATTATGAGTTTATGAGTTTTGATGTACCGAAGGAGTTCGGAGTCCCGGATGAGATCGGGGACATGACGAGGAGTCTCGAAATGGTCGAGACGTAAAGATCGATATATTGGATGACTATATTCGGACATCGGAAAGGTTCCGAGTGATTCGGGTATTTTTGAATGCAGGAGAGTTACGGGAATACGTATTGGGCTTTATTGGGCCATACGGGAAAGAAGGAAAAGGGCCTCAAGGGTGGCCGCACCTCCCCTTGGTCTGGTCCAGGTGGACTAGGGAAGGGGGCGCCTCTTCCTTCCTTCTCCTTTTCCTTCCTCTTTTCCTATTCCATATGAGAGGTGGAATCCTACTAGGACTAGGGAGTCCTAGTAGGACTCCACACTTGGTGCGCCCCCTCCTAGGGCCGGCCTCCTCCTCCCTTGCTCCTTTATATACGGGGGCAGGGGGCACCCCATAGACACACAAGTTGATCTACGGATCGTTCCTTAGCCGTGTGCGGTGCCCCCCTCCACCATATTCCACCTCGGTCATATCGTCGCGGAGTTTAGGCGAAGCCCTGCGCCGGTAGAACATCATCATCGTCACCACGCCATCGTCTTGTGGAACTCATCCCGACACTTTCTTTGGATCGGAGTCCGGGGATCGTCATCGAGCTGAACGTGTGCTGAACTCGGAGGTGCCGTACGTTCGGTACTTGGATCGGTCGGACCGTGAAGACGTACGACTACATCAACCGCGTTGTGCTAACGCTTCCACTTACGGTCTACGAGGGTACGTGGACAACACTCTCCCCTCTCGTTGCTATACCATCACCATGATCTTGCGTGTGCGTAGGAAATTTTTTGAAATTACTACGTTCCCAACAATACTATCGGGCCGTGATCACTCGGGAGGTGATCACGGGTATATACTATATACTTTATACATGATACATGTGGTGCTTAAAGTCGGGTCGGCTCGAGGAGTACCCGCGAGTGATTCACGGATTGGGGGCTGAAAGGACCTTTGTCCCGACGGCCCTCTGGATGGATCTTTGTGGCGGATCGACAGGGCAGGTTGAGACCGCCTAGGAGAGATGTGGGCCTGGACCTGTTCGGCGTTCATGGATACTTAACACGCTTAACGAAGTTCTTGGTATTTGATCCGAGTCCGCCATTTGGTCTATACGCACTAACCATCTACGCGGGAGTAGTTATGGGTATCCCGGCGTCGTGGTATCAGCCGAAGCCTTCGTGACGTCAGCGACTGAGCGGCGCGCGCCAGATTGGACCGTGTAACGTGACTTCCTTTGTAATGGAGGTTGCTAGGTCTGCTTCCGGCCGCGTTCGCAACGTGCAGGTGTGCTAAGGGCGATGGGCCCCGGACCCACTGGCGCTTAGGGTTAGAAGCGTCTTGACCGCTCTGTTGGCCTAGGTCGGGCTGCGACGTGTTGATCTTCCGCGGCCGGGCATGACCCAGAAAAGTGTGTCCGGCCAAATGAGATCAAGCGTGTTGGGTTATGTGGTGCACCCCTGCAGGGAAGTTAATCTATTCGAATAGCCGTGATCTTCGGTAACAGGACGACTTGGAGTTGTACCTTGACCTTATGACAACTAGAACCGGATACTTAATAAAACACACCCTTCCAAGAAGCGTAGTCAGAAGCGTAGTCAGAAGCGTAGTCAGAAGCGTAGTCTTCGACAGGATTAGCTATCCCCCTCTTATTCTGGCATTCTGCAATTCAGTCCACTGATATGGCCCTTTACACATATATCCATGCATATGTAGTGTAGCTCCTTGCTTGCGAGTACTTTGGATGAGTACTCATGGTTGCCTTGTTCCCCCTTTCCCCCTTTCTTTACCCGATTGCTGCAACCAGACGATGGAGCCCAGGAGCCAGACGCAACCGTCGATGATGACTACTACACTAGAGGCGCCTACTACTACGCAGGCAGCCCGCATGACGCACCACCAGAGTAGTTAGGAGGATCCCGAGCAGGAGGCCTTTGCCTCTTTCGTCTGTATCCCGCTTTGTGCTAGCCTTCTTAAGGCAGACTTGTTTAACTTATGTCCGTACTTTCGAGATATTGTTGCTTCCACGACTCGTCTATGATCGAGCACTTGTATTCGAGCCCTCGAGGCCCACGGCTTGTATTATGATGCTTGTATGACTTATTTATGTTTTAGAGTTGTGTTGTGATATCTTCCGTGAGTCCACGATCTTGATCGTACACATTTGCGTGCATGATTAGTGTCTGATCGAATCGGGGCGTCACAAGTTGGTATCGAGCCGATTGCCTGTAGGAATCCCCTTCCACACTCCTTGGCGAAGTCGAGTCTAGACATTGCAAAACTTTTACTAACTTGGCTGTGTGCCTTACGGGCCCACGCCGCCATTGGGTGGCACTAGGATCTTTACTCCTCGACCTTTACTCGGGACTCTGAACTCTCTTCTACTCGGGTTAAACGAATTTACTAACTAACACTAGGATCCCGTGACCACATTCACCCCAAAGTTGGATAAAGCCATAGCTATTTCTTGGAATAGTATTTGAACAATTTCCACACTGTCGTTTGACTCCTTTAAAACGTCTTTGTTTTCAGATGGAACCCACGAGGCAGGTCGTGCGCCACACGACGGCCATTGGTGCCCCGGGATCACCTGCCGTGCTAGTTGATATGATGACCTATCTGGGTTATCGCTGGCACCCTGAGTACACCGTCTCTGAGGAGTACCAGGACTTTAACCGAGGAGCGATGCAGAGCCATCGTCCACATGCTCTCGGGAGTATGACTCCACTCATCGCGGCCGCACACCGCTCATGGTGTTGGAGTGACTATCGATATGGCAGTTCACGATGCTGCTTATGCTGCTCTTACCCGTCTTCGTGGAGAGTATCGAGTAGGACACCTCCCCTTTCAGGCACATTGCTATCGCATCCGATGTTGGTGCGGAGGGTTATTACACTGCTGCCTACTCCACTGTCACGCGAGAGCCCTTCTACCATCAGAACCTGGTTCTGCATGCTGATGGGCTAGATCGAGCTAACCGAGCTCTTCTCCACGAGTTGTACACCACCCGTCGGCACCTTTACCGTGCTCTGACGCTGTTGCACCCCTTTGTTCGATCCAGAGCTGCCGATTCTGCGGTCTACCCAGCCAGACCGTGGATGCCCGAGGTGTCAGATGGCCAGATGTGGGAGGCTACTCTCCCGCACTTGGCCCTCTTCTACCACCTGAGCGTCGGGTTCTGCACCAGAGTATCCACGGCCCCCAGGTCACTGACATGGAGGACTATCCGCTGCCGCACTACCAGCTTTCAGGCTACAACTACCTCTGCAGTATCGCGTGGGACTGATGTAGGCTTGCTTGTTAAGTTTTAGATGCATTCGTCATGAGCTGCGTCACCTATGATGTCTTAGTCTATGTCTTGAACTCTCATGTACCGAACTCTATGCATGATCCCTTTTGTATGATATGCCGCCTACTATGTAGTTTCTATCGTGCTGCTTTCATTATGCATGTTTCATCATGAATGATTCTTGTCCTTTGCAAATTTCTCAAATGCTGAACTACCCCTGTTATATATTAGCAGGATGGTTAGACCAACTGGTCGTGGTCGTGGTGGCAACTTCCCACCACCGCCTGAGTACATGGCTGGTATGATCCAACAGCTTGAGATGAATCGCCAGTTCATGGAAAACATGATGGCTCAGTTTCCTCGCCCCAATATGAACCAGCAGCCAAACACAGTAACTCTGCAGGATTTCATGCGCCTCAACCCAAGTGTGTACCGCAGCTCAACCCAGCCCCTGGATGCTGATGACTGGCTCCGTGACATCACCTATGAGATGGAGTCTGCTGATGTAGCCCCTGCCAGCTATGTCACCTTTGCTTCCTTCTTCCCGAAGGGACCAGCACATCAATGGTCGGACAGCCACAGCGTACTCAGCCACCGGAACAATCATCACCGCCGCACTTCCAAGCTACTTTCCGTGCCGCTTCATCCTCAAGGAGTCATGGACGGAAGAAGCGTGAGTTCATAACCTCACCCAAGGCAACAAGACTGTTGAAGCTTATCGTGGGAGTTCCGGACTTGTCTCGCTATCTTTGAAGAGGACATTGCAACCGATGCACTTGCAGACAGGAGAAGTTCCGTGGCGGCCTTCAAGCCGACATCAAGCTCGCACTTCTAGTGCACGACTTTGCTGATTTTGCCACCTTGGTGAACAAACCCATCAATGTCGTAAACTGGCCTGCAGGAATACCCAGAGCTCTAACAGCGCAATCGTGACACGGCTCATCTTCGGGCCCGTCCTCGCAGGTTGAAGATATGGATTCCCAACAAAGCATGTACCAGCCCAACTGTACCTGCCCCAAGGCAGACCTATGCTGCACCTCGTCTGCCTACTCCTCCAACTAGGCAGCCAAGGCTTCCAGCTCCACCACCCGGAGCTCCTGTTCCCACTCCCAATAATGGTCTGTGCTACATGTGTGGTCAACCAGGTCACCTTGCCAGGAACTGCTATCAGAATCAGAACCAGAATCAACTGGCCCTCCCCGCAACTGACCATGGAAGCAACCAGCCCCGCAACAACAATGCCAAGTCTTATGGTCATGTTCATGCCAACCACGTTGATCTCAACGAAGCTCAAGACCAGCCTGCTCTTCGTGATGGGTACACTCCTCGTTAATTCAAGATCTGCATCTCGCTTTATTCGATTCGGGAGCATCGCATTCATTCATATCAGCAGAGTTTGCATTCATGCATGGCATTAAATATGAAGAGATGAACACTGCGCTAGTAGTGCACACTCCAGCGGGTCAATGTCAAACCTCTATGATTAGTCACGACGTTCCCGTTGGAATCGAAGGACTGGAATTCCTTGTCTCTCCCATCGTTCTGAAGTCCTGTAGCATTGATCTCATTCTCGAATGAATTGGTTAAAGGCGCATACTGCTTCCATAGTTTGCGCCACTAAGACCGTCCATCTGCTACACCCTTCTGATGAAATAATAAGCTACAATGCTCGTCTAGTTTAGAATGCCGAGGCAAGGCTCTATGCATTGAATGCATTGAACGCCGCACCACTCGAGGGCATTGAAAACATTCCTGTCGTTCGCGACTTCCGTGACGCTCTTTCTGAAGAATTTCCAGGTATTCCCCCTGCTTGAGCTGTCTATTTCGACATCTAATTGAAACCCGCCACCACTCCTATCGCCACGCGACCCTACAAGATGCCACCGCATGAACTCCTTGAGCTTAAGGAGGAAATCGACTCTCTTCGAAGTGGTTTCATTCGCCCAAGTTGCTCTCCTTGGGGAGCACCTTCTCTCTTTGTCAAGAAGAAGGATGGGACAAACCGATTGGTCCAAGACTACCGTCCTATAAACCAAGCTACCATTCGTAATAAGTATCCTCTTCCTCGGATCAATGATCCGTATGATCAGTGGCTGGTTCATCGCTGTTCTCTAAACTCGACTTGAGGTTGGGTTACCACCAGATCCGTGTTCGTGAAGAGGATATCCCAAAGACCGCATTCGTGACTCGTTATGGTTCATACGAGTACACCGTCATGTCTTCGGCTTAACCAATGCTCCAGCCAACTTCTCTCGAATCGATGAACTATATATTCATGGATTACCTCGACAAGTTCGTTGTTGTTTATCTGGATGATGTCCTGGTATTTTCCAAGAACGAAGAAGAACATGCTGAACATCTTCGTCTTGTGCTGGAAAAGCTACGAGAGCATCAACTTTATGCCAAGTTCTCCAAATGTAAATTCTGGCTTCCCGAAGTAACATATCTTGGGCATGTCATCTCTAAGGATGGTATTGCCGTCAACCCTGAACGAGTTCAGGCTATTCTTGATTGGACTCCTCCGAAGAATGTCAAGCAAGTCAGAAGTTTTCTCGGTCTCTTGACTATTGCCGTCGATTAAATCGAGAACTTCTCCAAGATTGCCGTGCCTCCGACTAACTTTGTTGCATAAAGGCGTCAAGTTCCAATGGATGCACAAATGTCGTGAAAGCTTCCGAGCACTCAAAGACAAGTTGACTTCTGCCCGATACTAGCTCCACTGATACTAAGAAGGACTTCGCCATTTACTGCGACGCTTCCCGTCAAGGATTAGGCTGTGTCCTAATGCAGGAGCGCAAAGTGATTGCCTATGCCTCTCGACAATTGCGCCCTCACGAAGAGAACTACCCAGTTCACGACCTCGAGCTTGCTGCTGTTATCCATGCACTGAAACAGTGGCGACATTACCCTCTCGGTAATCGTTGCGAGATCTTCACCGACCACCAAAGTCTGAAGTATCTGTTTACTCAGCCAGACCTGAACCTCCGTCGGCAGAGATGGATGGAGATTGTTGCACTTTGACTTGGGTATTTCCTATACACCGTGCAAGGCTAATGTGATGGCTGATGCCTTGAGCCGCAAGTCTTACTGCAACCACCTCCAGATTCACAAGGTTCAGCCCTCACTTGTTGAAGAATTCAGAAAGCTGAACCTCCATATTGTTCCTCCGGGTGCACTCGCTCCCCCTCCTCCGGAGTTCCGCAAGATGAATCTCCGTGTTGTTTCCCAGGGTTCCCTCTATACCCTGGCTGTCGAACCCGATCTCGTGAGCTCCATCAAGACAATACAGGGATATGACTCTGAAGCCCACAAGATTAAGCGCGAACTCAAAGGAGGAAAGCCCTCATTCTTCACTATAGCTGATGATGGCGCCTTGTACTTAAAAGGCAGCCTAGTGGTGCAGTGTAAGGAGAAAAACCAGGATATCACGCAGAAAGTTATGATAGAAGATCTTGATACGCCTCTATGTATCAATCCTGGTATTACAAAGATGTAACAGGACATTCATCTAAGATTCTGGTTGTCTATCATGAAGCAAGACATTGCTCGCTATGTTGCTGAGTGTGACGTTTGCCATCGTATCAAAGCAGAACACCAAAGGCCTGCTGGAACTCTGCAACCTATCTCTATTCCTGAATGGAAATGGGACCATGTTGAAATGGACTTTGTTACTGGATTTCCCAAATTGCAGAAAGGTAATGATGCAATTCTTGTCGTCATTGACCGCTTTCTAAAGTTGCACATTTTCTGGCGGTCAAAGAAACGATCACTGCTAGTCAGCTTGCAACTCTCTACATGTCCAGAATTGTTTCACTTCACGGTATTCCACTGGTTATCAGTTCAGACCGTGGCAGCTTATTTACTTCAAGATTCTGGGGAAGTTTCCAAGAAGCTATGGGGACTCACTTATCTTTCAGTACTGCGTTTCATCCGCAGTCGCAAGGGCAGGTTGAACGTGTGAACCAAATACTCGAAGACATGCTTCGAGCTTGTGTTATTTCCTTCGGCAAGAAATGGGAGGAATCTCTCCCGTATGCTGAGTTCTCTTATAACAATAGCTATCAAGCTAGTCTGAAGATGGCCCCCTTCGAAGTGTTATATGGACGAAAGTGCCGAACCCCTCGAATCGGTCAGAAGCGGGGAACGTCCACTCTTTGGTCCGGATATTATCCAACAGGTCAAGAACAAGTCCGCATTATTCGCGAGAATCTCAAGACCGCTCGATCATGCCGAAGAGTCGATCTGACTCATCATCATAACGACATGGTCTATCAACCTGGCGAAAAAGGCTTACCTTCGAGTTACACCAATGAAGGGTGCTCACCGCTGGGTCAAGGCAAACTAGCTCCTCGCTATATTGGCCCATTCACTATTCGGAAAGGTGTGGAAAAGTGGCATATAAATCGAGCTTCCGTCGAACCTTTCTCGGAGTTCACGATGTGTTCCACGTATCACAGCTCCGTCAGCTGCTTCAAGGACCCAATCCGAGCAAAGTGGACCATGAAGTGCTCAAATTGCAACAGACCTCTCCTATAAAGAGCATCCGTCCGCATTCTCAACCAAGCTGAACGCCAGACACGCGAGGCGATCAAGTTCCTCAAAGTTCAAAGTGGTCGCATCCATTCAAGATGAAGCCACACAGGAACGCTGAGGATCGCCTGCGTGATGAATACCCGCACTGTTTCCTTCTACCTCCTAAATCTCGGGACGAGATTTCTTGTAGTGGAGGAGATTTGTAACGCCCGGATAATCATGCTACAGTAATCCCACGCTAATCGTGCCATGACACCTCGGTTACTGTTGCTATCCTCGTAATAATTCGGAACCGTTCGAAATTCAAATTCAAATTAATGATAACAATAAAAGTTTCCAAAAATTAAGACTAAAATGTTCGGTGGTTGTCAAATATTACAAAGGTAATTTTGGTGAAGTAAACACATTTTTAGAAAATGTCTAAATAATTTAAACTGATTTAAAACAGGAAAAAATAAATAAATAAAAGAAAAGAAAACAAAACTAAAACAAAACAAAAGGAAGAAACCCCTGCTCCGGCCCAAAGAGCCACCGCCCAATCAAGCCACGACCTGCCAGGCCGCCCCACCTCCCCCTCCGCCCAGCCGGCCTCCCAATAACCCCCCACTCCCCCCGGTCCAACCCTAGCCACCGACACTCCCCACCTTTTAAAAATATCTCCTCCTCCTCCCGATTGGATCGGGATCGAGGAGGAGGGCGCCATCACCGACTCCACCCGGAGCTCGCCGCCACCTCACCGGACTCCTTCCCCTCCGGCGCTCGTCCCCATCGTCCTCCCCGACCGACACCGAGCACCTTGCCCCGTTCCCTGCTCCTCGATGTGGGCTTCCTCCTCCCCTGCACGTTTCCCCTCGCGTCACATGATGCGCCGCCATGCCACTCACCGCGCCCCTTCCGTCGCCGCCTCTCCCCTCGCCGTGCTCACCGCCCGGTCTCCACATCGCCGCCTCGCCCGTGCGCCCGGCCACGCTACACCGACCGCCCGGGGCCGTGATCCAGCGATCCTGCCTCTCTCCTCTCTCGACGCTGGCGCCCTTCGCCCGCAGCTCGCCACCTCGCACTGTGCCTGCGCTGCGCTGCGCCGCCGCCACGCACGCGCTTCGCCCGCTTCTTCGCCCCCTCCGGCGACCCCGTGCCTCGCTTCGTCTCGTCCGGTGCCGCTGTCGCCCGACGGCCGCCGGGTTCGCCTGCTGACCGTGCCGAAACCGCCGCGCCGCCCTACTGGCCGGCCCGTGGCCGGGCGCCTCTCGTGGCCTCTGGCGCTGCACGGCCGCCACGCACACGGGCCTCTCACGCCCGCACGTTTTAATAAAAAAAGATTTGAAATAAATAATTAAAATAATTAAAACATAAATTAAATAATTAAATAATTAATTAACAACCTCACGATTAGTTAACCTAATTAATTATAGTTAATAAACCTAATCAAGTTAGACTCAGCTAACCTCGACGCCACGGGTTAACCGGGTCAACTGGATGGTGGGACCCTGCTGTCATCGTTTAAGACTAATTAATCAGTTTAGTTAGTCTAACTAAAATGATTAGGTTTATTAACTATAATTAATTAGGTTAACTAATCAGGATTAGTTAAGTTAATTAATTATTTAATTATTTAATTTATGTTTTAATTATTTTAATTATTTATTTATTTTTTTCTAAATCTTTTTTTTATTAAACGCTCGGGGCGCCCTCCGGGTCAAGGGCATGCAGGCCTTAGTAGGTTCGTTTCCGATGGCTCTCCACGAATGAAGAGGAGGTGGAGGGTATATATAGCCTCCACACAAAATCTAACTGCTACACACAATTAACCTAACTTCGGTGGGACCGAATCGTTAAACTCGGTCGGACCGATTTAGTAAACCTAGTGACCGTTAGTGATTTTCGGTGGGACTGACATGCATCTCGGTGAGGCCGATTCGGTTAGGGTTAGGGCATAACGTAATCTCGATGAGACCGATTACACAAACTCGGTGAGACCGATTTGGTAATAAGCTTTCCAGAGAGTTGGTCAGGTAAACTCGGTGGGACCGATTTGCTCTTTTCGGTGAGACTGAAATGTTATAAAAAGGAAACAGAGAGTTTACATTGCAATCTCGGTGGGACCGATCGCTCACTTGTTAGACCCAAACGCGTTCTGAAGGGAAGCAGAGATTGTAACCCCATCTCGGTGAGACTGAGATCCCTATCGGTAAGACCGATTTGCTTAGGGTTTGTGGCGATGGCTATGACTTTTTGGAATCGGTGGCGGGGATAGAAAGAATCGGTGTGACCGATTTTGGCTTTAGGTTTAGGTCATTTGTGGATGTGGGAAAGTTGTTGAGGGTTTTGGAGCATATCACTAAGCACATGAAGCAAGAGGCTCATTAAGCAACACCTCATCCCTTCTTGATAGTATTGGCTTTTCCTATAGACTCAATGTGATCTTGGATCACTAAAATGTAAAATGAAGAGTCTTGAGCTTTTGAGCTTGAGCCAATCCTTTGTCCTTAATATTTTGAGGGATCCACTTTCATCATCCATGCCATGCCATTCATTGAGCTTTCCTGAAACAATAGTCTTGGAATAGCATTACCTCAATGAGCTATATGTTGTTATGAATTACCAAAACTGCCTAGGGATAGTTGCACTTTCAATCTCCCCCTTTTTGGTAATTGATGACAACATATAGATCCAAGCTTCGACAAATGATAATAAAATTTAAATAACATCGTCGCTTTGAGAAGTATGTGATAAGCAAGAGCTCCCCCTAAATTTGTGGTGGAAATATGCCCTAGAGGCAATAATAAAAGCATTATTATTATATTTCCTTGTTCATGATAATTGTCTTTTATTCATGCTATAACTGTATTATCCGGAAATCGTAATACACGCGTGAATACATAGACTACAATACGCCCCTAGTGAGCCTCTAGTTGACTAGCTCGTTGGTCAACAGATAGTCATGGTTTCGACTATGGACATCGGATGTCATTGACAGCGGGATCACGCCATTAGGAGAATGACGTGATGGACAAGACCAATCCTAAGCATAGCACAAGATCGTGTAGTTCGTTTTGCTAGAGCTTTTCCAATGTCAAGTATCTCTTCCTTAGACCATGAGATCGTGTAACTCCCGGATACCGTAGGGAGTGCTTTGGGTGTACCAAACATCACAACGTAATCGGGTGACTATAAAGGTGCACTACAGGTATCTCCGAAAGTGTCTGGGTTGACACGGATCGAGATCGATTTGTCACTCCGTATGACGGAGAGGTATCACTTGGGCCCACTCGGTAGTGCATCATCACAATGAGCTCAAAGTGACCAAGTGTTTGGTCACGGGATCATGCATTACGGTGCGAGTAAAGTGACTTGCCGATGAACGAGATTGAACGAGGTATTGGGATACCGACGATCGAATCTCGGGCAAGTAAAATACCGATTGACAAAGGAAATTGTATACGGGTTGTTTGAATCCTCGACATCGTGGTTCATCCGATGAAATCATCGAGGAGCATGTGGGAGCCAACATGGGTATCCAGATCCCGCTGTTGGTTATTGCCCGAGAGCCGCCTCGGTCATGTCTGCATGTCTCCCGAACCCGTAGGGTCTACACACTTAAGGTTCGGTGGACGCTTAGGGTTGTATGAATATGAGTATGCAGCAAACCGAATGTTGTTCGGAGTCCGGATGAGATCCCGGACGTCACGAGGAGTTCCGGAATGGTCCGGAGGTAAAGATTTATATATAGGAAGTCTTATTTTGGTCACCGGAAAAGTTTGGGCATTATCGGTATTGTACAGGAGTGCGGAAGGGGTCCGGGGTCCACCGGGGTCCACCTGCCCGGGGGGCCACATGGGCTGTAGGGTGCGCCTTGGCCCATATGGGCCAAGGGCACCAGCCCCAAGAGGCCCATGTGCCTAGGGATAAGAAAAAGGGAGAGTTCAAGGGGAAGGCACCTCGAGGTGCCTTCTGGAGGATGGACTCCTCCCCCTCTTGGCCGCACCCTTCCTTGGAGGAAGGGCAAGGCTGCGCCCTCCCCTCTTTTGCACCTATATAAAGGGAGGGAGGGAGGGTGGCCGCACCCATAAGCCTGGAGCCTCCTCCTCCCAAACACCTCCTCCTCCTCCCGTAGTTGCTTAGCAAAGCCCCTGCTGGAGTTCTGCATCCACCACCACGCCCGTCGTTTGGATCATCATCAACCTCTCCTTCCCCTTGCTGGATCAAGAAGGAGGAGACGCCATCCGCCTCCGTCGTGTGTTGAACGCGGAGGTGCTGTCCGTTCGCACTAGGCCATCGGTGATCTGAATCACGGCGTAGTACGACTCCATCAACCCCGTTCCATTGAACGCTTCCGCCTGCGATCTACAAGTGGTATGTAGATGAAATCACTCTCCCATGACTCGTTGCTAGATGAACTCATAGATGGATCTTGGTGAAACCGTAGGAAAAATTTTAATTTTCTGCAACGTTCCCCAACAAAGTGGCATCATGAGCTAGGTCTGTCGTAGTTCTCTTTGCACGAGTAGAACACAATTTTGTTGTGGGCGTGGATCTTGTCAACTTACTTGCCGTTACTAGTCGTATCTTGCTTCCGCGGTATTGTGGGATGAAGCGGCCCGGACCAACCTTACACGTACACTTACGTGAGACCGGTTCCACCGACTAACATGCACTAGTTGCATAAGGTGGCTGGCGGGTGTCTGTCTCTCCCACTTTAGTTGGAGCGGATTCGATGAACAGGCTCCTTATGAAGGGTAAATATAAGTTGACAAGATCACGTTGTGGTTATTCGTAGGTAAGAAAAGCGTTCTTGCTAGAACCCAATTGCAGCCACGTAAAAGATGCAACAACAATTAGAGGACGTCTAACTTGCTTTTTGGCAGCAATTGTTATGTGATGTGATATGGCCAAGTTGTGATGAATGATGATATATTGTGATGTATGAGATCATGTTCTTGTAATAGGAATCACGACTTGCATGTCGATGAGTATGACAACCGGCAGAGAATATAGGAGTTGTCTTTATTTTTGTATGACCTGCGTGTCATTGAAGAACGCCATGTAACTTACTTTACTTTATCGCTAAACGCGTTAGCCGTAGAAGTAGAAGTAGTCATTGGCGTGACAACTTCATGAAGACACGATGATGGAGATCATGGTGTCATGCCGGTGACAGGATGATCATGGAGCCCCGAAGATGAAGATCAAAGGAGCTATATGATATTGGCCATATCATGTCACTACTTTATAATTGCATGTGATGTTTATTATGTTTGTGCATCTTGTTTACTTAGAACGACGGTAGTAAATAAGATGATCCCTTAGAACAATTTCAAGAAGTGTTCTCCCTAAGCGTACTGCACCGTTGCTACAGTTAAAGCTTCTAAGCACCACGTGATGATCGGGTGTGATGGATTCTTACGTTCACATACAACGGGTGTAAGACAGATTTACACACGCAGAAACACTTAGGGTTAACTTGACGAGCCTAGCATGTACGGACATGGCCTCGGAACACGGAGACCGAAAGGTCGAACACGAGTCGTATGGAAGATACGATCAACATGAGAATGTTCACCGACGATGACTAGTCCGTCTCACGTGATGATCGGACACGGCCTAGTCGACTCGGATCGTGTAACACTTAGATGACTAGAGGATGTCTAATCTAAGTGGGAGTTCATTTTAATTTGATTAGATGAACTTAATTATCATGAACTTAGTCAAAAACTTTTGCATAATATGTCTTGTAGATCAAATGGCCAACGCTAATGTAAACATGAACTTCAATTCGTTCATAGAGAAAACCAAGCTGAAAGATTATGTCAGCAATTATAAGTACTGGGTCCTGAACCTGAGGATCATCCTCATAGCTGCCAAGAAACAATATGGCCTAGAAGCACCGCTAGGTGAAGCACCCATCCGAGAGAACCACGACGTTATGAACGCTTGGCAGTCCTCGTCTTGATGATTACTCCCTCGTTCAGTGCGGCATGCTTTACAGCCTAGAACCGGGCTCCAAAAGCGTTTTGAGCAACACGGAGCATATGAGATGTTCGAGGAGCTGAAACTGGTTTTTCAAGCTCATGCCCGGGTCGAGAGATATGAAGTCTCCGACAAGTTCTATAGTTATAAGATAGAGGAAAACAGTTCTGTCAGTGAGCACATACTCAAAATGTCTGGGTTGCATCACCGCCTGTCCCAGCTGGACATAAACCTCCCGGACGAGGTGGTCATTGACAGAATCCTTGATCGCTCCCCACCAAGCTACAAGAGCTTTGTGATGAACTACAATATGCAGGGATGGTGAAGACCATTCGAAGTATTCTCAATGCTGAAGTCAGCAGAGGTTGAAATCAAGAAAGAACATCAAGTGTTGATGGTCAATAAGACCACTAAGTTCAAGAAGGGCAAGGGCAAGAAGAACTTTAAGAAGGACGGCAAAGAGGTTGCCGCGCTTGCAAGCAAGTTGCCGGGAAGAAGAAGTCAAAGAATGGACCCAAGCCACGACATCGAGTGCTTTTATTGCAAGGGAAGGGTCACTTTGGAAGCGGAACTGCCCCAAGTACTTAGCGGATAAGAAGGACGGCAACACTAAAGGTATATTTGATATACATGTAATTGATGTGTACCTTACCGCATTTGAGTAACTCCTGGGTATTTGATACCGTGCCGTTGCTCATATTTGTAACTCACAACAGAGCTGCAGAATAAGCGGAGACTGGCAAAGGACGAGGTGACGATGCGCGTCGGGAATGGTTCCAAGGTCGATGTGATCGCCGTCGGCACGCTACCTCTACATTTACCTACTGATTAGTTATAAACCTTAATAATTGCTATTTGGTGCCAAGTTTGAGCATGAACATTGTATCTGGATCTCGTTTAATACGAGATGGCTACTCATTTAAATCCGAGAATAATGGTTGTTCTATTTATATGAGAGAAATGTTTTATGGTCATGCTCGATAGTCAATGGTTTATTCTTAATGAATCTCGAACGTAATGTTACACATGTTCATAGTGTGAATACCAAAAGATGTAAAGTTGATAACGATAGTCCCACATACTTGTGGCACTGCCGCCTTGGTCACATTGGTGTCAAGCGCATGAAGAAGCTCCATGCTGATGGACTTTTAGAGTCTCTTGATTATGAATCATTTGACACATGCGAACCATGCCTCATGGGCAAGATGACCAAGACTCCGTTCTCCGGAACAATGGAGCGAGCAACCAACTTGTTGGAAATCATACATACCGATGTGTGCGGTCCAATGAGTGTTGAGGCTCATGGAGGATATCGTTATGTTCTCACTCTCACGGATGACTTGAGTAGATATGGGTATGTCTACTTGATGAAACATAAGTCCGAGACCTTTGAAAAGTTCAAGGAATTTCAGAATGAGGTAGAGAATCAACCTGACCGAAAGATAAAATTCTTCTGATCGGATCGTGGAGGAGAATATTTAAGTCACGAATTTGGCACACACTTAAGAAAATGTGGAATCGTTTCACAACTCACGCGCTTTGGAACACCTCAACAGAACGGTGTGTCCGAACATCGTAATCGCACTCTATTGGATATGGTGCGATCTATGATGTCTCTTACCGATTTACCGCTATCTTTTTGGGGATACGCTCTAGAGACAGCTACATTCACTTTAAATAGGGCACCGTCTAAATCCGTTGAGACGACACCGTATGAATTATGGTTTGGGAAGAAACCTAAGCTGTCGTTTCTAAAAGTTTGGGGATGCGATGCTTATGTCAAGAAACTTCAACCTGAAAAGCTCGAACCCAAGTCGGAAAAATGCGTCTTCATAGGATACCCTAAGGAAACCCTTGGGTATACCTTCTACCTAAGATCCGAAGGCAAGATCTTTGTTGCCAAGAATGGAACCTTTCTGGAAAAGGAGTTTCTCTCGAAAGGAGTAAGTGGGAGGAAAGTAGAACTCGATGAAGTACTACCTCTTGAGCGGGATAGTGGTGCAGCTCAGAAAATGTTCCTATGATGCCCACACCAACCGAAGAGGAAATTAATGATGATGATCAAGGTGCTTCGGATCAAGTTGCTACTGAACTGTAGGTCCACTAGGGACACGCCCGCACTGCAGTGGTACGGCAACCCTGTCTGGAAGTCATGTTGTTAGACAACGGTGAACCTTCGAACTATGAAGAAGCGATGGCGGGCCCGGATTCCAAAAAATGGCTCGAAGCCATGAAATCCGAGATAGGATCCATGTATGAAAACAAAGTATGGACTTTGACAGACTTGCCCGATGATCGGCGAGCGATAGAAAATAAATGGATCTTTAAGAGGAAGACGGACGCGGATGGTAATATCACCATCTATAAAGCTCGACTTGTCGCTAAGGGTTATCGGCAAGTTCAAGGGATTGACTACGATGAGACTTTCTCACCCGTAGCGAAGCTTAAGTCCGTCTGAATCGTGTTAGCAATTGCCGCATACTATGATTATGAGATATGGCAGATGGACGTCAAAACAGCGTTCCTTAACGGATATCTTAAGGAAGAGCTGTATATGATGCAGCCTGAAGGTTTTGTCGATCCCAAGAATGCTGACAAAGTATGCAAGCTCCAGCGTTCAATTTATGGGCTGGTGCAAGCATCTCGGAGTTGGAACATTCGCTTTGATGAGATGATCAAAGCGTTTGGGTTTATGCAGACTTATGGAGAAGCCTGCGTTTACAAGAAAGTGAATGGGAGCTCAGAGCATTTCTCATATTATATGTAGATGACATACTTTTGATGGGAAATGATATAGAACTCTTGGACAGCATTAAGGCCTACTTGAATAAAAGTTTTTCAATGAAGGACCTTGGAGAAGCTGCTTATATATTAGGCATCAAGATCTATAGAGATAGATCGAGACGCCTCATAGGTCTTTCACAAAGCACATACCTTGATAAGATTTTGAAGAAGTTCAAATGGATCAGTCAAGAAAGGGTTCTTGCCTCAGTATTGCAAGGTGTGAGATTGAGCTCAGCTCAATGCCCGACCACGGCAAAAGATAAAGAAGAGATGAGCGTCATCCCTATGCCTCACCCAAAGGATCTATTATGTATGCCATGATGTGTACCAGACCTGATGTAAACCTTGCCGTAAGTTTGGTAGGAAGGTACCAAAATAATCCCGGCAAGGAACACTGGACAGTGGTCAAGAATATCCTGAAGTACCTGAAAAGGACAAAGGCCATGTTTCTCGTTTATGGAGGTGACAAAGAGCTCGTCAGAAGGGTTACGCCGACGCTTAGCTTCGACACAGATCTGAATGACTCAAAGTCACAAACCGGATACGTGTTTATGTTAAATGGTGGAAGCGATGGTGGTGCAGCATTTTGCAAGCGAAGCGTCGTGGCCGGGATCTACATGTGAAGCGGAGTACATGGCAGCCTCGGAGGCAGCGCGCATGAAGCAATTTGGGTGAAGGAGTTCATCACCGACCTAGGAGTCATACCCAATGCGTCGGGCCGATCAAACTCTTCTGTGACAACACCGAGCTATTGCCCTTGCCAAGGAGCCCGTGTTTCACAAGAAGACCAGGCACATCAAGCGCCGCTTCAACTCCATCCGTGAAAATGTTCAAGATGGAGACATAGAAATTTGTAAAGTGCACACGGATCTGAATGTCGCAGATCCGTTGACTAAACCTCTTCCATGGGCAAAACATGATCAACACCGTAACTCTATGGGTGTTCGATTCATCACAATGTAACTAGATTATTGACTCTAGTGCAAGTGGGAGACTGTTGGAAATATGCCCTAGAGGCAATAATAAAAGCATTATTATTATATTTCCTTGTTCATGATAATTGTCTTTTATTCATGCTATAACTGTATTATCCGTAAATCTTAATACACTTGTTAATACAAACACTACAATAAGACCATAGTAAGACTCTAGTTGACTAGCTCGTTGGTCACCAGATAGTCATGGTTTCTGACTATGGACATCGGATGTCATTGACAACGGGATCACGTCATTAGGAGAATGACGTGATGGACAAGACCCAATCCTAAGCATAGCACAAGATCGTGTAGTTCGCTTTTGCTAGAGCTTTTCCAATGTCAAGTATCTCTTCCTTAGACCATGAGATCGTGTAACTCCCGGATACCGTAGGAGTGCTTTGGGTGTACCAAACATCACAACGTAATCGGGTGACTATAAAGGTGCACTACAGGTATCTCCGAAAGTGTCCGCATTGGGTTGACACGGATCGAGATCGATTTGTCACTCCGCATGACGGAGAGGTATCACTGGGCCCACTCGGTAGTGCATCATCACAATGAGCTCAAAGTGACCAAGTGTTTGGTCACGGATCATGCATTACGGTGCGAGTAAAGTGACTTGCGATATGAGATTGAGCGAGGTATTGGGATACCGACGATCGAATCTCGGGCAAGTAAAATACCGATTGACAAAGGGAATTGTATACGGGGTTGTTTGAATCCTCGACATCGTGGTTCATCCGATGAAATCATCGAGGAGCATGTGGGAGCCAACATGGGTATCCAGATCCCGCTGTTGGTTATTGCCCGAGAGCCGTCTCGGTCATGTTCTGCATGTCTCCCGAACCTGTAGGGTCTACACACTTAAGGTTCGGTGGCGCTAGGGTTGTATGAATATGAGTATGCAGCAAACCGAATGTTGTTCGAGTCCCGGATGAGATCCCGGACGTCCACGAGGAGTCCCGGAATGGTCCGGAGGTAAAGATTTATATATAGGAAGTCTTATTTTGGTCACCGGAAAAGTTTCTGCATTATCGGTATTGTACCGGAGTGCCTAAGGGGTCCGGGGTCCACCGGGGTCCACCTGCCCGGGGCCACATGGGCTGTAGGGGTGCGCCTTGGCCCATATGGGCCAAGGGCACCAGCCCCAAGAGGCCCATGCGCCTAGGGATAAGAAAAGGGAGAGTTCAAAGGGGAAGGCACCTCCGAGGTGCCTTGGAGGATGGACTCCTCCCCTCTTGGCCGCACCCCTTCCTTGGAGGAAGGGGCAAGGCTGCGCCCTCCCCTCTTTTGCACCTATATAAAGGGAGGGAGGGAGGTGGTGGCACCCATAAGCCCCGAGCCTCCCTCCTCCCCAAACACCTCCTCCTCCTCCCGTAGTTGCTTAGCGAAGCCCTCTTTGGAGTTCTGTGCATCCACCACCACGCCCGTCGTGCTGGATCATCATCAACCTCTCCTTCCCCTTGCTGGATCAAGAAGGAGGAGACGTCATCCGCTCCGCACGTGTGTTGAACGCGGAGGTGCTGTCCGCTCGGCACTAGGCCATCGGTGATCTGAATCACGGCGTATGCGACTCCATCAACCCCGTTCCATTGAACGCTTCCGCACGCGATCTACAAGTGGTATGTAGATGAAATCACTCTCCCATGACTCGTTGCTAGATGAACTCATAGATGGATCTTGGTGAAACCGTAGGAAAAATTTTAATTTTCTGCAACGTTCCCCAACAATTTGTGCATAGTTTTAGATTTGCTTTGGACTGCAAATGCACAATGAATTACGCTCATGGGTTACTCTTCCATGTCACATACATCTTGGTGGAGCGCTCAAAATAATAAACAATGAATACATGCACTCATCACCAAGCATAGTGAGTGATCACATAAGATAGATAGGATAATATCAAGCATGCATAAGTGTAGCTTATGATCAAACACATGATCATCAATGTCTCACAAGCATATTATCTCAACCAAAAGCTAACAAAAATTGAAATACCACCAAATAAAGCAAGAGAGAACAAAAGCAACACACTCTCTCTCTCGAAGCCTATGATCTATACATTT
Organism: Aegilops bicornis; assembly: GCA_021605145.1. Classification (NCBI taxonomy): domain Eukaryota; kingdom Viridiplantae; phylum Streptophyta; class Magnoliopsida; order Poales; family Poaceae; genus Aegilops; species Aegilops bicornis. The sequence continues at coordinate 12,465,908 of CM038674.1, read as the reverse complement.
TTCTCCCCCTTTGGCAACAAGTTACCAAAAAGTTCATTGAAAATACATAGTGCTAGATCGGCTCTCAGGCTTGATCTTCTGGTGGTGGTGGTGTAGAGATGGCTCCTCGGATGAAAGCATCCGTTGAAGTGGATGGAGCTGGAGGAGTTGGTGCTGGAGATGGTTGCACTGGAACTGTAGGGGCAGTGGCTGGTGCTGAAGTTGTTGCTCGAGTGTTTGTCACTGGCACTGCAACTGACCTCTGGGCTCTGAGCACTCTGGCAAACACATTGGTGGTAGTCTTGCCCTTCCTCTCCTGCATGTCATCCTGCAATGCTCCACAACCGATCGAATCTCGCCATACCTTGACATCTAGATCATAGAATTTTTGTTCCATGATTCTTTCCGTGCTCTCCTGGTTTTGAGTTAGGGTGGCCAACCCCTTCTCAATCCTCGGAGATGATGCTATCAAGTAACCAAGCTGCTCCTGTTTGGTTTTCAAGAAATATTCAGATGCCTCCTCTTGAGTTGGCATCTTGGCAATATCTCCTCTTTGCCTTCTCCTTCTTCTCCGAGCTTGAACTGATTGTGGATCATCTTCATTCATGACAACCTCATTGTCCTCAAAGTCTGGATAAAGTGGAAAGTGTTCCTTATCCAACTGATATTTTCCTGTGCCCATCTTTGAGTTTATCAATTCTTGAATCTGAGGTGCATATCCACACCTCCTCTTCTGATCTGCTGCAGTCCTCTTGATTGTTTCAATGATCGTGCTCATGACTTTGAACTTCATGGCACATCAAACACATGCAACATGTTGATGGCATGCCCTCGATCATGTTATGGTCACCGGACTTGGGCAACAAAGTGTGCCTCGAATCCAATTTATGGTTGGCAACCCCGACAGCGAAAGTGAACTTATCCAAACTTGTGAGTCTCTAATGCCTTGTCCGGAATTTCCTTGTACATGTGAGCCATTGAATTGTGACCCAACTTCTTCTTTGCATAAATGTCTAGGTCATCCTCATTCTCCTTGGGGCATTGATCGGACTTGCCCATTCTTCTATAGTGGACTGGTACCTTGTACCTTCGGACATCCAAACTATTCTTCCATCCTGGGTAAAAAGTGTGTCGTGGAGTAGAACCGCATGATAAGCTCATCATTCCAGCTTGGTGAACTTCATCCAACAAAATCTGCAACTCCACAAGCAACAAAGCTGTCTTGCACTCGAGGATAGTGCCGTTTATTTTCCTTGATGAATTTCCTGTCAACCCACCTCATGTCACAGACTATGGGCTTCTTGTCCAACAGAATTGTTTCATAGAAGTCCTGCTGTTCCTTTGTGTGGAACCTGTAGTCAACAGCAGTTCTTCTTCTTGAAGCATATGGATCTTCCATTCTCCACAGTCTCAGCCCTGAATCCTTCCTGATTCTCATGTCCTCAGCCACGGGATGGGCATCATTGTGGTCTGGTATCTTGGGCTTGAGCTTTCTTAGAACCTGTCCTTCATCTTCTGAATCTTCAGCAACATTGGGCACTGGGGCCTTGTTCTTCTCAGCAGCTGGAATACTCCTAGTATTCCTCTTTGGAACATGCTTGGCCTTGGAGGCAGCTTTGGGTGTTTCCTTGGGCTTGGATGTTGCACCCACTGATCTGATTGCATCTCCCATAAGCTTAGCTGCCTTTGGAGCTGGTGCAGCAAGCTCTTCCTCTTCCATCATGGAAGGTTGACCAACAATTTTGGCCATGGTCTTCTTGACCCTTTCCTTCCTCTTCTTTCCTTCAGCAGCTGGCTCTTTGGGATCAGGCCTTTTAGGCAGTTGAGTTGATGCTCTGGCCTTGGACATTGGTTGTCTTCCTGCAGGCCTTTTGGTCTTCATGCCTGGCTTTGTATTCTTTGCTGAGCCATATTCCTTCTTGAGCACCTCTTTCTTGGAAGTAGCCTCATCTTCCTCAGCTTTGTAATCTTCATCCTCTGAATCTGAAGTTCTTTTCCTCCTTTGCCTAGTTGCAGCCTTAGGCAAATTGCTAGGAGTACTTCTGCTCCCTTCATCTGAAGTTGAGGGACTAGTGCCCTCACTCAAGTCCATCTGCTCTTCTGACCTGTTCTGGCTGTCACTTTGATCAGACATACATGCAAAGCTGACTAACGACCGTGTGAAGAGTTATAGATGAGATAGAAAAGATGAGCATCACAAAATGCGAGGTTTTTGCAAAAGAATGACTCAAAAGTTCAGTCTTAGTTTTCCATGTAAAGTATTTCGGATCCACCGATTTTCAAACTCGGTGATACCGAAGCAGTTTTGGAACCTAAACTGATGATCTCGTTGGACCGAGTTTCAGTTCAGTGGTACCGAGACTGCTAGGGTTTCACAGAATCCTCAAATCGGTTGCACCGATTAGTAATTCTCGGTCAGACCGAGAGTCACTAGTGCAATGGCATAAGCCAAATCGGTGAGACCGAGTTTTTCAACTCGGTGGGTCCGAGATGGTTTCAATGAAACCTAACCCTAAAATTTGAATCACATCTAATATGTGAACTACTTTGGCTGGATAGAAGAGTTTCAATCGTGGCAAGAATCAATATGAAAACAATGTGCCAGGAATCAGACGTGGATAGCACAAAGATTAAGTCCATACCCTAACTTGGCAGTGGACTTGCTACGGCGGCAACGGCGGGGACGAAATCCGTTGACAGCGGCGGAGACCAGCGACAGGAGGCTGCTGGCGACGAGGAGACGATCCGGAGACCACGATGGCAGAGCGAGCTGTTGCGCGGGCGAAGGGTTTCGGAGAAATTTCCAAAATTTTGCCCGTGGCTATATATATAGCTCGACCCTGTCGGTGTGACCGAGTGGAACAACTCGGTGGCACCGAGATGCATAATGTGTTCGCCATAAAGAAATCGGTGAGACCGAAAAGTTCAAATCGGTTGCACCGAGATTGAAAACTCAGATCAACTTGATGATCTCGGTAGGACCAAAATGGAAGGATCGGTCAGACCGAGAATCACGAAGAGGTTTTGGAAGTTTAAGTCTGTGACGAATCAGGGACTCCGAGTGCTGCTCACACAGAGTGGTTCGAATCTGACTTGATCAAATTTTGTGATGTAGCATGAATAGAGTTTGAGACGAGAAAAGCATAGATAGCTAAAGAAGGTTCTTAGGCATTCTTGTCCATCCACTTGGCACAAAGAAAAGAATCCAAATGCATTTAAACAACAAGTGGATGTCCTTGAATGAGTAAAATATGCACCAACATGCTCACACAATAAGATGGCAATTGAAATATTTGGCAAAGCATGCACAACCAATTTTAGCATCTCTCAAGCAATTGGCGATGGCTAGGTCATCTATATGAGTATATTGACTTAGGAGTCAAATGAGAACATTTGATCATAGGTCATACTCATCGCTTAAGCTCAAGTGGGGTTACCACTTTTACATAATGCATTAATGTGTTCACACCATTAGAGTTGCTTTGAATCAATTCTTAGAGTTAAGCTCCCCCTAGATGTGAGATCCCCCCTTAGAGGGATGAACTAACCTTGGGTTTTGTCGATGATGACTTCATGTAGGTGTTGAAGATGTAGATGCTCAATGTTGATGTAGATCATTTGGAGCAATCCTTTGGAGTGAGTTGCACTTTCAACTTGCCTACATGGGTTAGTCCCACAAGGAACAAACAAGAATATCCATAGACATAGAGTGATGCACACACAACATGATGTCCATGAAAACATTAGGTTACCTTGTCCCTTGCCTTACCAACATGAGGGTTTGTGACTCCTTGAACTAGTGCAAGATGTGAAAGTTGATTGCACTTGTTCTTGCCAAATGATACTCCCTCCATTCCTTGATATAAGGTGTATAGATTTTTGAGAAAAAGTCCGAAATATAAGGTGTATTGCGTTGCACCACTCGTTTGGATAATTTTTTTAGGGATTTGATTACATTTTTTTATATCATGTAAGCTCCTCTATTTTCTCATGTCAATTAGTCATGTGTAATCTCACTCAAAACTTGTGAAATTTTCCCTCCACATGCGTTCTTTAATTTCCGTGCCAAAAACTATACACCCTATATCTAGGAACGGAGGGAGTATGAGTGAAGAATGTTGGCGGAGTCACCCTCAAGAACTCTCTAGTTCTTCTTCTTCGGGATCCACATCATCTTGATGGGAATCCTTGGAGTTGTAGTTGTACTTGATGAAGTAGAACTTGACGTAGTCTTGGGGACCCACTTGAACGAGGCTTTAGGTGCTTCTTCAAATGCATCAATCTCTTCTTGAAGCTTGTCCTTGCCTTTGTTCTTGTGGTGTTGTGGTGGAAGATCATCTTGAGCTTGTGTCCCTTGAAGGAAGTAGGATCGCATTTCTCTTGTTGAGGAACAAACTTTGTCTTGGGGTATTGATCTTCTTCCCACTCAACTCCATTGGCGTTGAACTTTCGCTCAAAAACAACACCTTGATTCTTCCGGTGCCTTCCTTGCTTATGCATAATTTCCTTGAATTCCTTACTCCCGGCAAGGCTCTTGTAAACACCTTTCTCTATAATTCCCTTCAATAAACTATTTTCTTTCTCAAGTGTAACTTGGCTAAGAGAATCATTAGTGGAATCAAGAGAACTACTAGAAGCAACAACATTGAATTTGACATTATTATTGTTACTACTAGAGGAAGTATCTTTCTTGTACTTGCTACTAGACTTGACTTGAGGCATGTAAGTAGATAAGAGTAAACGCTTGGCAATGTAAGAAGAACTTTTCTTGCGGAGATCATCATTGATTGCCTTTAAGAACTCATGCTCTTGCTCAAGATTGAGCTTTTCAAAGCGTAACTTCTCATGAGCCCTTAAAAGTTCTCGATGATCTTCAAGATAGTTTCATGAGCCATCTTAAGAGTGTTTATTTCTTTAGTTAGAAGCTCAATTTTCTCCTTATCATTGTCTTTCGTTTGATTAGCATGATTAATTGACGTTTCATCATAGTATTCATCACTAGAGTTGTCAACAAGTAAATCATCATCCACAAGCAAGTCATCTTCATCACTATTAAAATCAACATACTCGGGATGTGTTACCTTTGGACCTTTGGCCATGAAGCATCTTCCAACACCTTCATTTGGTGAGTTAAATATGTCGAGGAGTTGGTTGACACAAGTGCTAGACCGGCAACACCTTCATCATGAGTATATTCGAGTCGGAGTGATAGCTTCTCTCGGAGTGATTGTCGGAGATCGAGCCGGAAACCCATTCACCAACATGAGCTTGATGTCTTCGCTTTGTGTAGCTCCTTGATGACTTGTCCTTTCTTTCCTAATCCTTACTTCTCCGTGAGGGTCTTCGTCAGAACGATCATCTCTACTCCTCCTCTCTCTCTTGGTGGTGATTCTTCTCTTTGCTCCTTCTTCTTGGAGAATCTTCTCTTCTTTTGTGGGGTGTCGCACACTCATTGGAGTAGTGTCCGGGTCTCCCACAATTGTAGCAATTATGCCTCGACTAGAAGATCTCTTGTCATTGTAACACCTTGACTTGGAGCTTCTTTCTTTGCTTCTACTTTTGTAGAATTTGTTGAAGTTCTTCACCATTAGGCTCAATTCTTCATTGAAGATTGGTTTCTCACTTGATGATGTGGAGGCTTCACTTGAGGCTTTGTAAGCACCACTTGACTTGTTGTGAAGTTCCTCCTTATCTTTGAGTGACATCTCATGAGCAACAATCCTTCCAATGACTTCCGTTGGCTTGAGATCTTTGTAGTTTGGCATCATTTGGATCAATGTGCACACGGTATCATACTTTCCATCCAATGCTCTTAGGATTTTTCTTGATGATGAATTTGTCAGTCATCTCTTCACTCCCTAAGCCGACAATCTCATTTGTGATAAGTGCAAGCCTAGAGTACATTTCAGCGACACCTTCACCATCCTTCATTTTGAACATGTCAAGCTGACTTTGGAGAACATCCAACTTGGATTCCTTGACGGATTCGGTACCTTCATGCATATCAATCAAAGTATCCTGAATTTCCTTTGCATTCTCAAGACGGCTGATTTTGTTGAATTCTTCGTCACAATTGTTGAAGATGATGTCACATGCTTGAGCGTTGTATTGCAGCATCTTCAATTCTTCCGCGATTAGCTTCACGGTTCGGTTCTCTCCCATCAAGAATTCACCTTGCAAGCCAATACAAATAATTGCCCAAACGGCGGGGTTATGTCCAAGAATATGCATTTTCATCTTATGCTTCCAACTAGCAAAATTAGTACCATCAAAGTAAGGACCTCTCTGGTAATAATTTCTCGCTAGACGCCATACTCTCCTAGGTTGTGAAACCAAGGCTATGACCACCAAAAGCTATGGAAATCAAAGCAAATGGAGACCAAAGCTCTGATACCACTTGTAGGACCTTGAAGTATGTCTAGAGGGGGTGATTAGACTACTTGACCAATAAAAACTTAACCTTTTCCCAATTTTAGAGTTTGGCAGATTTTAGCTATTTTAGGACAAGTCAAGCAATCATCACACAATTCAAGCAAGCATGCAAAGAGTGTATAGGCAGCGGAAATTAAAGCATGCAACTTGCAAGAAAGTAAAGGGAAGGGTTTGGAGGATTCAAAGCGCAATTGGAGACACGGATGTTTTTGGCGTGGTTCCGATAGGTGGTGCTATCGCACATCCACGTTGATGGAGACTTCAACCCACGAAGGATAACGGCTGCCATGAGTCCACGGAGGGCTCCACCCACGAAGGGTCCACGAAGAAGCAACCTTGTCTATCCCACCATGGTCGCCGCCCACGAAGACTTGCCTCACTAGCGGTAGATCTTCACAAGTAGGCGATCTCCTTGCCCTTACAAACTCCTTGGTTCAACTCCACAATCTTGTCGGAGGCTCCCAAGTGACACCTAGCCAATCTAGGAGACACCACTCTCCAAGAAGTAACAAATGGTGCGTTGATGATGAACTACTTGCTCTTGTGCTTCAAATGATAGTCTCCCCAACACTCAACTCTTTCTCATAGGATTTGGATCTGGTGAAAAGAGGGTTTGAGTGGAAAGCAACTTGGGGAAGGCTAGAGATCAAGATTCATATGGTAGGAATGGAATATCTTGGCCTCAACACATGAGTAGGTGGTTCTCTCTCAGAAATGGTAAGTTGGAAGTGTAGGTTCGTTCTGATGGCTCTCTCCACGAATGAAGAGGAGGTGGAGGGTATATATAGCCTCCACACAAAATCTAACTGCTACACACAATTTACCTAACTCGGTGGGACCGAATCGTTAAACTAGGTCGTATCTATTTAGTAAACCTAGTTAGCGTTAGTTATTTTCGTGGGACTGACATGCATCTCGGTGAGGCCGATTCGGTTAGGGTTAGGGCATAACGTAATCTCGGTGAGACCGACATTACACAAACTCGGTGAGACCGATTTGGTAATAAGCTTTCCACAGAGTTGGTCGTAAACTCGGTGGGACGACGATTTCTCTTTTGGTGAGACCGAAATGTTACAAAAGGAAACAGAGAGTTCACATTGCAATCTCTGTGGGACCGATCGCTCACTTCGTTAGACCGAACGCGTTACGAAGGGAAACAGAGAGATAGCAACCCCATCTCGGTGAGACCGAGATCCCTATCGGCAAGACCGATTTGCTTAGGGTTTGTGGCAGTGGCTATGACATTTGGAATCGGTGGCGCCGGATAGAAAAGAATCGGTGTGACCGATTTTGGCTTTAGGTTTAGGTCATTTGTGGATGTGGGAAAGTAGTTGAGGGTTTTGGAGCATATCACTAAGCACATGAAGCAAGAGGCTCATTAAGCAACACCTCATCCCTTCTTGATAGTATTGGCTTTTCCTATAGACTCAATGTGATCTTGGATCACTAAAATGTAAAATGAAGAGTCTTGAGCTTTTGAGCTTGAGCCAATCCTTTGTCCTTAATATTTTGAGGGATCCACTTTCATCATCCATGCCATGCCATTCATTGAGCTTTCCTGAAACAGTAGTCTTGGAATAGCATTAGCTCAATGAGCTATATGTTGTTATGAATTACCAAAACCACCTAGGGATAGTTGCACTTTCACAGAGCCCCCGACGCAGCTTTCCAAGCCATGATTTTCATCTTGAGAGGGACATTTTCACTCCAAATCCGTTGCCAAATCGGTCTACGGCCTGAGGGATTTCCACTCGATGAGCCCATCCCCATCGAAAACTGGACCTCTGTTGCAAGGTGATATGCACTCGGACTGAGAATTGGCCACTCCGTTCCGAGAATTAGGCAATGAAGTCCTGGCCATTCCGTGGTGAAGTTCGAATCTTCAATATCTCACGAACATCTAGGTCCCAAAAATTCTCCCTCTGTCTTTGCACATTCCATGCCACGTGTTCATTCAAAAAGTCAACCACCCAATTAAACTGGCAATTCCTCTTTGGTGTGACTGGTCTGCAGTTATGCCCTCTCGGGATCCAAGCATCTCTCCATGTCTTGATTAATGTGCCATCTCCAACACACAAAATAATACCTTTCTTCAGAAGTTCCAAACCATGAACAATACCTTTCCAGACTGCTGACGAATTTGAGGAAAAAACAACGTCGAGTAAATTACCCCGTGGGTAGTATTTAGCTCGCAGTAAGCGGGCACAAAGGCTGTCCGGGCAGTCCAAAAGGCGCCAAGCTTGCTTGGCCAGTAACACTTGGTTGAACACCCGCATATCTCGAAACCCCATGCACCCCATAGCTTTTGGTAGCATCATTTTCTACCAACTGAGCCAACCAATATTCCTTCTACAATTTTCCACTCCCACCAAGATCGCCTCATCATTTTGGTTAGGTCATCACATACCGATGCAGCAACCGAACACGCTCAAAACATAGGTGGGGATTGCTTGAGCCACGACCTTTAGTAGGATCTCCTTGTTTCCAATGTATATATATTGTTCACTCCAATCACCACCTCTTCCTTAGCCTCTCCTGTAACATTTCAAACTGCCCTTTGTGAACTCTTCCCTCTGGCACTGGAAGGCCTAAATATTTTGGTTCAAACACGTGTTGCGTTATCTCCAAAATGCTCTTTACCTCTTCCGCGACTGGCTAATTGCAATTATCCGAAAAAAAGATGGAACACTTCTCAGGGTTAATAAGTTGACCCGTCGCTGAGGAATAAGTGTTCAACAAACCTTTGACAATATCTGCTTGTTCGCATGAAGCTTCGAAAAACATCATATGTCGTCCGCAAACAGGAGGTGAGATATGATCGGCGCACCACGACATATACTCACCCCCTTCATACTCCCCTCATTCACCGATTTAGAGATCGTAGGCGCATAAAGCATCAGCAACAAAGAGGAATAAGAACAGGGACAGTGGATCACCTTGTTGAAGTCCTCTAGAGCGGGTAAACACCTTCAATAATTTCCCACTGAATTTTACCGAGTATCTCACTGACTTCACACATGTCATAATCCATGCTATCCACTGATCCGAGAAACCCCATTTACCTAGGGCATGTTCCAAGAAAAGCCAATCAACACGATCATACGCCTTCGAAAGATCAAGTTTATAAGCACAAGCCGCCTGACTATTGTTCTTCAGACTTTGTATGTGGTGGATACATTCAAAAGCAATAATAGAGTTGTCCGAGATGAGGCGACCCGAAATAAATGCACTTTGGTTCTCCGAAATCAGCTCCACTAGCAAAGGCCGGAGTCGATTAACCAAGCACTTGGACACGATCTTATAAATTATATTGCATAAGCTGATTGTCCTGAAATCCTTCAGCTCCTTAGGGTGAGGAACTTTAGGGATTAAAACAATCGCCATATCATTCACTCCCTCTGGCATTGAACCTGATTGGCCTTTGTTCCAGTTAACATGGAAGTAGTTATTTTCTGACTCCGATGCTTATGCTCATAGCTGCCACATATCAAGCTTTTTCCAAAATTCCGACCGCTAGTTCCCGGTGGTGACTTAGAAATAATTACTATAGCAAAACCGTTCTGATATTTGAGACGAGTATTTGGGCTACAACAAATGAAACCATGTGTGCCATTCAAGTGTGCATTCTTTGGCAAAAGCGAAATAATGGCCATATATCGTGAAACCACTCAACAACATATAAGTTGCTCATAAGCTTAATAAATTCGTGTATATCTAGGAGCATAGAACAATTGATCGCAACTTGGTGAACGAGGGAAGAGGTCTTGTTCAAACGCGCTCAACTTTCAACTGTACGCCCGGTCGTGCATGCATGCACGCGCGAAATGCCAAATCCTTCGACCCCGCAACATCCGATCCGCCCGTCAAGACAGGCGAGGACATCTGAGCCGTCCACTTGTACGGACCACGTCAACTAGACCACTTGGACGCTACTGCTGGCCATGGAGACTTCTCGCCAGCCTGGACGCTTAGCGTACATGTAGTTTATGTAGACCGAGTCCTCTCCTCGATCTACTCTCGTCTTGTTAAGCTGAGCTCCCATGAACATTAAAAATACTTCTCCAGTAGTAACATATTTTGTTAGTGTTTATCCATGGAGTTCACATTCGGTAATACAGTACATAATTGGCTTATATCTAATTTATGGTCAGAGATAGATGTTGCTGTTTGCTCTACTCGACACGTTTTTTTTTACCTGGGAAGCCAGACTGGGATATACTCCCTTCGTCCGAAATTACTTGTCACGTTTTTTAGTTCTAAATACATCTATCTTTATTTATTTTTACGATAGTATGGGGCTGTTTGGTTCTATGCCTTGGATTGCCACACATTTTTGCCAAGGTTGCCTAAGCATAGTTTAACAAACTGAAAATCACAAGTTGACAAGCCTAAGAAAATCTTGCCACACTTTTTGTGTATATAATGTGGGGCCCTAGTATGGCTTACCTAAGGTGTGGCTTCAATCAAACACACACCTAAGTTGCTCAAAGTTGCGAAAGCTTAGGTGTGGCAACCTTTGGCAAAATTAGTTGTAAACCAAACAGTCCCTATATGGTCCACCGTCGCTGTCTCGACGTGCACATTCATCTGAGGATGTCGGCCACTGCCAGGATGGGAAAAAAAAGGATGGGACCCGTGCCGCGGGCTGGCCGTGCGGTGCTCCGCCGTCGGTGCATGCCAGCTAGCTGGCTGGCCGGAGACGGACGTCGCCGTCGCCATCTCGGTCGCGGGGTCATGGCGAAGGGAACGAAGAATGAGTGGTCAGTCGTCGTGTTGTTGTGGGGAACACGAAGGCGGCGAGGTCTGGGCGTCTGGCCGCTCATCTTACGACCGGACGAGTCCGATTATTACCGGGTAGGTTGCTCGCAAACGTCCGAACTAATGCGCCGGCGTCATTCAGACTTTTATTAGTGGTAAGAATCCATTGAAGAAAATTACGACAACTGTACCCCATTTCACAAACTCGTTGACATTTGCACAATGTATCCTTTCAACTAAACTAGTTCTTCAACTAATAGTTAAAAAAACACTAAAAAAACAAGTTGAGTCATACGTGCCGGTTAGTTCCTCTCCTCGCTTGCATTCGACCCAAAGCACGTAGGGAAGACGTACCGGCCAGACACCTGTGCGTCCGATGCTTGAGGTCATTCGAAATCGAAGCAAGCGCTGTACGTGTCTCCCAAGTCCCAACCCATCAGCCGGGTATCGTCATGCATGAGCGCGGCCTCGGGGCCGGCGGGGAAGTTCGAGCGGCGGCTCCGGCGAGCACCTCTGTGCTGTGGAGTGTCGGTTTTGATCGTGTGGACGACAGAGTCGTCGACTCGCGTGGAGTGCGGCCTTGGGGCCGACGTGTGTGAGTTTATGTCGTTTGTAAGCTGGAGTGGCGGCTCCAGATCGTCTGATGGAGTGGCAACTCTGGTCGTTTGGGCGACAGGATAGTAAGCTCGTTAAGTACGCAGCCTCGAGGCTGATGTGTTTTGATGTATCGGTTTTCGGCCAGTTTTCCTTATAAACTGGCCAATTCACTTTTTCTTAATGCAAAGGCAGAGCTTCTGCTGTTTTCTCGAAGAAAAAAAAAATCCAGACGGCGATGGACGTGGAAGGGAACATCCTTGCAAGGGGACAGAACAGAACCTGTTGGGCTGAGCTCGATCGACACACCTCCGGGGGCACGTCCAAAACAGTCGTAAGATTCTCTTGGGTTTATCGAATTCGGTTTTCATTATTATTATATGGTCCAGAGGTTGCTGTTTGTTGCACTCGACGCGGCTTTTACCGGGAAGATATGATTTCACTGTCGTACGTCGCCTTCGGCCCGTCGCAAGCTACCGCTTACGGGCGCGGATCCCTTCACCGTCCAAGCCAGCTAGCCCAGGCCCTAGGTGCTCTTCGGGATGACTGACGTCGCTGGACAAGTGCAGCCCAGGCCCTAGGTGCTCTTCGGGGGTACCTAGGAAACTAACCAAGAAAATGAGTATATCTACGCGCACGCACGGGCCGGCCGTCCAACTTACGACATCTCCAACACTGACTCGCAAATTTTCTTCTGCATTCGTCAGTGGAGAGAGGACCACTCAGTAGACACAGATACGAAAGCCGGTCATCTAACGCTATCCGCATACAATTCATATAAAATTCAAACAAAAATCATGGAAACCGGCTGATTTCCTATAAACCAGACGGAATTCATTACATTCGGACATATTTTAACTAACCCGAGTCTAAACCTAATTCAAATGATCGCTGACGTCCGTCCAGGTGTGAGTACCATGAAATGAAGCTCCAGCTCCGCCTTCACAGTCTCCAGCTGTCCCTTCAGCTCTGCCTCTGCAGCCTGAGAGGCTAATCGGCCGACGATGAACAGGCCGCCAAGCTTAGCTTCAACGGGAGGGAAGAAGCGGTGGCCTTCTTGGGACTAGAGCGGCGGCGGCTTACCATCCACTACTCTTCCTCCCTGGCGGAGGCACTCGTAGACGTGCCGGCTTTGTGGTCGTGGTGGCGGGGCGCGGTCGTGGCGGAGCCGGTGATATCCTCCACTCTTCGCTCTTGCCAAACACCTCATTCACTGTCTCGTCCATCTCCTTGCAGGCGCTTGTAAATCCGATCGACATCGCATGTAGCACTTGCGGTCGGTGTATTTCACGGGCGGTTGAGGTAGGAGTCGACCAGCGCAATGTCGACCGGCTAGAGTAGATATTATAGATGAGTCAAGACGACGCAATGTTGAATTGTGTGGAACTGAATAAGAAAGAAGTGTGCACGTTTAAGAAGGCAATTGAGAAAATCAACAATGTTCATAATGAAGACATAGAATTGTTTTATTAGTTCAAGTAGTGGGTGCAGTTATGAAAGTCAGATTCTATTAAAATGTCTAATTGTGGTTCTAATTTTTTTTGTTTTATTTTTTAGCGAAGAATTGGTGAATTATATACTTTGATGTATGAAGATGTCGTTCAATGAAATAGAAACATTGTGGAGTGCATTTCAATGACAAAAAAAAAAGAATTTGGCAAAAAGAATCACTCCACTAAATTTAGAAGATCACTAGGTCTAGTCAAAATTTAGTGGAGTAAAAATAGTCCACTAAACTATAGTCGGCCGGATATTCTATCTTTTAGGATCAGCTAGAGATGCTTTAGTAGACAATGATCCACCAATAAAACAAAAGCGAAAAGAGTTTTTTAACATCAGCATGCAGACACAAGTGGTCATATACACGCGCATACACTCATCCCTATGAACGCACACACGCACACCCTACCCCTATGAGCACCTCTGAAAGACCGAGCCGGCATATCATCTTGAAATTTACGAAGTCATCGTAGGCACCTCGTCATCGACGGGAACGTCTCCTCCCACTGAATGTGCATCGCCGGAAATCCTGAAATAAATTCAGGAATAAATGTAGCACCAGGATTTGAACCCTGGTGGGCTGGGATACCACAGTCCCTCTAACCATCCAACGTCATCCTAATCAGCTCCTTCTACGCCAGTTAGGGAATCTGGCACCCATGCGCAAGAAAAAATGGGCCGGCCCATCAGACGGGCGGACGATGGCTCGCGAGGGCGCACCTGCTCCGCTTGGTCAATGGTTGACCGATCTAGAGTTGACCAGCTCACCCGTCAACTATTGATTCTTCAAGAAAAAAATCAAGAAATCCAAGAAATCGCAAATAACAGAAAAAGTTTGCAAATTCAGAAAAAATACGAATTTGAAAAAAATTTGCGATTATGAAAAGAATGTTCACGAATTTGAAAAACAATTGCGGATCGGGAAAAAGGTTCAAAATTTTTAAATAGTTCAATGCTTTTGAAAAAAGTTCATGAATTTGAAAAAACTTCATGAATTTTAAAATATATTAATCATGAATTTGAAAAAAGTTCATTGATTTGACAAAACACTTCACCGATTTGAAAGTTTGAGGATTTCTTTAAAAAGTTAGCTGATTGAAAAAAGTTCACCAATTTTGAAACAAAGTTCAAGAATCTAGAAAAGTTCATGTGGTTTTAAAAAAGGCTCACAAATTTAAAGAAACTTCTCAATTTTGAAAAAGACTGTACTTATAGAAAACATTAAAAAAAAGGAAAAGACCAAAAAAAGAAAAAATGGCAGAAGAAAACACACTAGAGTTCCTAAATGGGTTGGCCCTCTCAGTTGGAGGGTGTGTGCGCCTGTTAGTGAAATACAATAAAACCGGGCCAACTCCTGCTTGGCGCCTTCCGCGCCTGCTTTCCGCGCCGAGCCGGACCATTTTTCATTTTTTCTATTAACCTTCAAAAAGAGGTGTGTGCGACGAGATTCTAACTCCTGACCACCTTGTTTAGTATGAACTACGGTAACCAACAAGGACACCTCACCTTCTCAAAACAGAACACAAGGACATCTCACCTGTTGTGAGTACTTACTTATTTTCTCTTCTTTCTTCTTTCTTCTGTTCACGGAAGCTCCCGGTTTTGGAAATCTTTCCAAACCGGTTTTCCAAGTTTGCAAAATTGAAGATTTTTTTTCAAAATGATTTTAAAATTCGTGAATATTTTTCCAAAATCGATGAACTTTTGCAAATTCGTGAACTTTTTGCAAAATTGATGAACTTTTTTGCAAGTCGATGAACCTTTTCCCTAAAATATATGAACTTTTTTGAATTCCGTGTAATTTTTTCTGTACTCGTGAACTTTTTATTCAAATCTATGATTTTTTTTTTCCAAATCCATGTTTTTCCATTTTGTTTTCTGAAATATTCAGATTTATTTTTTTACAAAGGTCCAAATGGTTGTCTGGTCAACAACTGACCGGTTAACGGCTGCCGATCAACCATCGACCTAAGTGATCAAAGAACAAGCGACCAAGTGATCGAAGAGACAAGCGATTCGACCGACGCGAGGGACCATTCGCCTTTGTTGGGCTAGGCATAGGCGAGCATCATGTGAGCGCTAGGTTTCCTACCTGGCGCGAAAGGCGCTGAAGAGGAGGTCTCTAAAACTGGCACTTAAGGCGTGGAATTGGATCGGGGCTAAAGGTCCGCGAGTGCTATGTCTTGTCCGTTGCGAGACGTAGCACCGTCTAGCCTCTAGCTAGCGCAATACTGGGCCATCCCATTACAGTAGCTCTGCCGTAAGCTATGTTCTTTTAACACTATATGAACCTTTTCTTATCACACAATGAATGTATTTATATGTATTTGAAATTAACTCTTTGAGAAATATAATTAAAATTAATAAAAGAAAAAAGAACAAGAAACCTAAAAAGCCAGTTTGTACAAATGCCGGGCTCACTAACAGGAAAGTCTCCCATCACCTGCTAGGCCTTGCCCATCTAGTGGGTGACGTAGGCGACCTTTCATCTCGCTATGGGCTAGACATAGCCGCTCCTCCAAAAACGTGCCAAAAATAAAAACCTACTCGGAATGAGCTTCCCCGAATGTTTCGTTCCCACCTTGTACCACAATATTAGGCATGTGTTTTTATGAAATTTGATTACATGTTTGTTATATTTTTAGAAAAGCACATGTGTTCTTGATTGAATTCCTTTTTCTTTCATGGACAAATTACGCACATATATATATTCGCAACAAAAAGATCCTACTGAAGAAAATATGCCCTAGAGGCAATAATAAAGTTGTTATTTTATATTTTCTTACTCATGATAAATGTTTATTATTCATGCTAGAATTGTATTAACCGGAAACTTGATACTGTGTGAATACATAAACAAAATAACGTGTCCCTAGTATGCCCTTACTAGACTAACTCGTTGATCAAAGATGGTTAAGTTTCCTAGCCATGGACATGAGTTGTCATTTGATAACGGGATCACATCATTAGTGGAATGATGTGATGGATAAGACCCATCCGTTAGCTTAGCATAATGATCGTTCAGTTTTATTGCTACTACTTTCTTCATGTCAAATATATATTCCTCCGACTATGAGATTATGCAACTCCCGGACACCGGAGGAATGCCTTGTGTGCTATCAAACGTCACAAGTAACTGTGTGATTATAAAGATGCTCTACAGGTATCTCCGAAGGTTTTGTTGGGTTGGCATAGATCGAGATTATGATTTGTCACTCCGGGTATCGGAGAGGTATCTCTGGGCCCTCTCGGTAATGCACATCATATGAAGCCTTGCAAGCAATGTGACTAATGAGTTAGTTGAGGATGATGCACTACTGAGCGAGTAAAGAGACTTGCCGGTAACGTGATTGAACTAGGTGCGAAGATACCGACGATTGAATCTCGGGCAAGTAACATACCGATGACAAAGGGAATAACTATGTTGACATTACGGTTCGACCGATAAAGATCTTCGTAGAATATGTGGGAACCAATATGAGCATCCAGGTTCCACTATTAGTTATTGACCGGAGAGGCGTCTCGGTCATGTCTACATAGTTCTCGAACCCGTAGGGTCCGCACGCTTAATGTTCAATGACGATAGGTATTATATGAGTTATGTGTTTTGGTGACCAAAGGTTGTTCGGAGTCCCGGATGAGATCACGGAGATTACGAGGAGTCTCGAAATGGTCGTGAGGTAAAGATTGATATATTGGAAGGTTATATACGGACACCGGAATGGTTCGAAGTGGTTTGGGAATTTTTCGGAGTACCAGGAGGTTATCGGAACCCCCCGGGAAAGTTAATGGGCGTCATGGGCAATAGTGGAGAGAAGGAGGCAGGCCACAGGAGGTGGGGCACGTCCCCCCCAAGCCAATCAAAATTGGACAAGGGGTGGGGGCGCGGCCCCCCTTTCCTTCTCCCTCTCCACCTCTTTCCCCTTTACCCCTCTCCGTAAGAAGGAAAAAAGAGGGGGGACAGAATCCTACTAGGAGTGGAGTCCTAGTAGGACCCCCCCCTCCATGGCGCGCCCCTGGTGGCCGGCCTCCTCCCCTCCTCCTTTATATATGGGGGCAGTTTTGGGGAACGTTGCATAAAATAAATTTTTTCCTACGTTCACCAAGATCCATCAATGAGTTCATCTAGCAACGAGTGAGAGAGATGCATCTACATACCGTTTGTAGATCGTGTGCGGAAGCGTTCAAGAGAACGGGGTTGAGGGAGTCGTTCTCGTCCTGATCCAAATCACCGGAGATCCTAGCGCCGAATCTGGACGGCACCTCCGCTGCTCAACACACGTCACGGTCAGCGTGGACGTCGCCTCCTCTTGATCCAGCAAGGGAAGGAGAGGTTGATGAAGATCCAAAGCAGACGACGGCGTGGTGGTGGATGCAGCAGACTCCGGCGAGGCTTCGCCAAGCAACTGCGGGAGGAGGAAGAGGTGTAGCAGGAGGGAGGCCCCAAGACTCGAGTGCGGCTGCCTCCTCCCCCTCCTTTATATTGGCCCCCGAGGGGGGCGCCCCTGGAGATTGAATCTCCCAAGGGGCGTGCCGAGGGGTTGGAGTGCCCCCAAGGCAAGTGGTGCGCCTACCCTAGGGTTTCCAACCCTAGGCGCGAGGGCCAAGTGGGGGTGCACCAGCCCACTAGGGGCTGGTTCCCTTCCCACTTCAGCCCAGGGCCCTCCGGGATAGGTGGCCCCACCGGTGGACCCCGGGACCATTCCGTGGTCCCAGACAATCTGGGTGACCCGAAACTTTCCCGATGGCCGAAACAGCACTTCCTATATATGATTCTTTACCTCCGGACCATTCCAGAACTCCTCGTGACGTCCGGGATCTCATCCGGGACTCCGAACAACTTTCGGTTTGCTGCATACTCATATTCATACAACCCTAGCGTCCAGAACCTTAAGTGTGTAGACCCTACGGGTTCGGGAGACATGCGAACATGACCGAGACGGCTCTCCGGTCAATAACCAATAGCGGATCTGGATACCCATGTTGGCTCCCACATACTCCTCGATGATCTCATCGGATGAACCACGATGTCGAGGATTCAAGCAACCCCCAGTGATACTATTCCCTTTGTCGACGGTATGTTACTTGCCCGAGATTCGATCGTCGGTATCCCAATACCTCGCTCAATCTCGTTACTGCAAGTCACTTTACTGCATCAGTAATGCATGATCCCGTGACCAGACACTTGGTCACTTTGAGCTCATTATGATGATGCACTACCGAAAGTGGGCCCAGTGATACCTCTCCGTAATACGGAGTGACAAATCCAGTCTCGATCCGTGTCAACCCAATGCACACTTTCGGAGATACCTGTAGTGCACCTTTATAGTCACCTAGTTACGTTGTGACGTTTGGTACACCCAAAGCACTCCCTACGGTATCCGGGAGTTACACGATCTCATGGTCTAAGGAAAGATACTTGACATTGGAAAAGCTCTAGCAAAAGCGAACTACACGATCTTGTGCTATGCTTAGGATTGGGTCTTGTCCATCACATCATTCTCCTAATGATGTGATCCCGTTATCAACGACATCCAATATCCATAGTCAGGAAACCATGACTCTCTGTTGATCAACGAGCTAGTCAACTAGAGGCTCACTAGGGACATGTTGTGGTCTAAGTATTCACACGTGTATTACGATTTCCGGATAATACAATTATAGCATGAATAAAAGACAATTATCACGAACAAGGAAATATAATAATAATCCTTTTATTATTGCCTCTAGGGCATATTTCCAACAGTCTCCCACTTGCACTAGAGTCAATAATCTAGTTACATTGTGATGAATCGAACACCCATAGTGTTCGGTGTTGATCATGTTTTGCTCAAGGAAGAGGTTTAGTCAACGGATCTGCAACATTCAGATCCGTATGCACTTTGCAAATTTTTATGTCTCCATCTTGAACATTTTCACGAATGGAGTTAAAGCGACGCTTGATGTGCCTGGTCTTCTTGTGAAACCTGGGCTCCTTGGCAAGTGCTATAGCTCCAGTGTTGTCACGGAAGAGTTTGATCGGCCCGACGCATTGGGTATGACTCCTAGGTCGGTGATGAACTCCTTCACCCAAATTGCTTCATGCGCTGCCTCCGAGGCTGCCATGTACTCCGCTTCACACGTAGATCCCGCCACGACGCTCGCTTGGTCAGCACCAAATGACCGCTTCCACCATTCAACATATACACGTATCCGGTTTGTGACTTAGAGTCATCCAGATCTGTGTCGGGCTTAGCGCCGACGCCACCCTTTACGCATTTGACGAGCTCTTCGTCACCTCCATAAACGAGAAACATGTCCTTAGTCATTTTCAGGTACTTCAGGATATTCTTGACCGCTGTCCAGTGTTCCTTGCCGGGATTACTTTGGTACCTTCCTACCAAACTTACGGCAAGGTTTACATCTGGTCTGGTACACAGCATGGCATACATAATAGAACCTATGGCTGATGCATATGGGATGACACTCATCTCTTCTATATCTTCTGCCGTGGTCGGACATTGAGCCGAGCTCAATTTCACACCTTGTAATGAGGCAAGAACCCTTTCTTGGACTGATCCATTTTGAACTTCTTCAATATCTTTTCAAGGTATGTGCTTTGTGAAAGACCTATGAGGCGCCCTCGATCTATCTCTATAGATCTTGATGCCTAATATATAAGCAGCTTCTCCAAGGTCCTTCATTGAAAAACTCTTATTCAAGTAGGCCTTAATGTTGTCCAAAAGTTCTATATCATTTCCCATCAAAAGTATGTCATCTACATATAATATGAGAAATGCTACAGAGCTCCCACTCACTTTCTTGTAAACGCAGGCTTCTCCATAAGTCTGCAAGATAAACCCAAACGCTTTGATCATCTCATCAAAGCGAATGTTCCAACTCCGAGATGCTTGCACCAGCCCATAAATGGATCGCTGCAGCTTGCATACCTTGTTAGCATTCTTAGGGTCGACAAAACCTTCCGGCTGCATCGTATACAGTTCTTCCTTAAGATAGCCGTTAAGGAATGCCGTTTTGACGTCCATTTTCCATATCTCATAATCATAGTATGCGGCAATTGCTAACATGATTCGGACGGACTTCAGCTTCGCCACGGGAGAGAAAGTCTCATCGTAGTCAACCCCTTGAATTTGCCGATAACCTTTAGCGACAAGTCGAGCTTTATAGATGGTAACATTACCATCCGCGTCCGTCTTCTTCTTAAAGATCCATTTGTTTTCTATCGCCGCCGATCATCGGCAAGTCTGTCAAAGTCCATACTTTGTTTTCATACATGGATCCTACCTCGGATTGCATGGCTTCAAGCCATTTGTTGGAATCTGGGCCCGCCATCGCTTCTTCATAGTTCGAAGGTTCACCGTTGTCTAACAACATGATTTCCGTGACAGGGTTGCCATACCACTCACAGTGCGGAACGTGTCCTTGTGGACCTCTGAGTTCAAGAGCAACTTGATCCAAGTACCTTGATCATCATCATTAATTTCCTCTCCAATGGGTGTAGGCACCACATGAACATTTTCTGAAGCTGCACTACTTTCCGGTTCAAGAGTTAGTACTTCGTCGAGTTCTACTTTCCTCCCACTTACTCCTTTTGAGAGAAACTCTTTTTCCAGAAAGGATCCATTCTTGGCAACAAAGATCTTGCCTTCGGATCTAAGGTAGAAGGTATACCCAATGGTTTCCTTAGGGTATCCTATGAAGACGCATTTTTCCGACTTGGGTTCGAGCTTTTCAGTTGAAGTTTCTTGACATAAGCATCGCATCCCCAAACTTTTAGAAACGACAGCTTAGGTTTCTTCCCAAACCATAATTCATACGGTGTCGTCTCAACGGATTTAGACGGTGCCCTATTTAAAGTGAATGTAGCTGTCTCTAGAGCGTATCCCCAAAATGATAGCGGTAAATCAGCAAGAGACATCATAGATCACACCATATCCAATAGAGTGCGATTACGACGTTCGGACACACCATTACGCTGAGGTGTTCCAGGTGGCGTGAGTTGTGAAACGATTCCACATTTCCTTAAGTGTGTACCAAATTCGTGACTTAAATATTCTCCTCCACGATCTGATCGTAAGAACTTTATTTTTCAGTCACGTTGATTCTCTACCTCATTCTGAAATTCCTTGAACTTTTCAAAGGTCTCAGACTTGTGTTTCATCAAGTAGACATACCCATATCTACTCAAGTCATCAGTGAGAGTGAGAACATAACGATATCCTCCGTGAGCCTCAACGCTCATTGGACCGCACACATCGGTATGTATGATTTCCAATAAGTTGGTTGCTCGCTCCATTGTTCCGGAGAACGGAGTCTTGGTCATTTTGCCCATGAGGCATGGTTCGCATGTGTCAAATGATTCATAATCGAGAGACTCTAAAAGTCCATCAGAATGGAGCTTCTTCATGCGCTTGACACCAATGTGATTAAGGCGGCAGTGCCACAAGTATGTGGGACTATCGTTATCAACTTTACATCTTTTGGTATTCACACTATGAATATGCGTAATATTACGTTCGAGATTAATTAAGAATAAACCATTGACCATCGGAGCATGACCATAAAACATATCTCTCATATAAATAGAACAACCATTATTCTCGGATTTAAATGAGTAGCCATCTCGCATTAAACGAGATCCCGATACAATGTTCATGCTCAAACTTGGCACTAAATAACAATTATTGAGGTTTAAAACTAATCCCGTAGGTAAATGTAGAGGTAGCGTCGACGGCGATCACATCGACCTTGGAACCATTCCCGACGCCGCATCGTCACCTCCGTCCTTCGCCATCTCCGCTTATTCCGCAGCTCCTGCCGTGAGTTACATATATGAGCAACGGCACCGTATCAAATACCCAGGAGTTACTACGAGTAATCGTAAGGTACACATCAATTACATGTATATCAAATATACCTTTAGTGTTGCGGCCTTCTTATGCGCTAAGTATTTGGGGAAGTTCCGCTTCGGTGACCCTTCCTTTGCAATAAAAGCACTCAGTCTCGTGCTTGGGTCCATTCTTTGACTTCTTCCGGCAACTTGCTTACCGGCGCTGCAACATCCTTGCCGTCCTTCTTGAAGTTCTTCTTACCCTTGCCCTTCTTGAACTTAGTGGTTTTTTATTGACCATCAACACTTGATGTTCCTTCTTGATTTCTACCTCTGCTAACTTCAGCATTGAAAATACTTCAGGAATAGTTTTCACCATCCCCTGCATATTGTAGTTCATCACAAAGCTCTTGTAGCTCGGTGGGAGCGACTGAAGGATTCTGTCAATGACCGCCTCGTCCGGGAGGTTAATGTCCACTGGACAAAGCGGTTGTGCAACCAGACATTTTGAGTATGTGCTCACCGATGTAACTATTTTCCTCCATCTTACAACTATAGAACTTGTCGGAGACTTCATATCTCTCGACCGGGCATGAGCTTGTAAAACCATTTTCAGCTCCTCGAACATCTCATATGCTCCGTGTTGCTCAAAACGCTTTTGGAGCCCGGTTCTAAGCTGTAAAGCATGCCGCACCGAACAAGGGAGTAATCATCAAGACGAGACTGCCAAGCGTTCATAACGCCTTGGTTCTCTCGATGGGTGCTTCACCTAAGCGGTGCTTGTAGGACATATTGTTTCTTGGCTGCTATGAGGATGATCTCGTGTTCCGGACCCAGTCCGAATAGTTGCTGCCATCGTCTTTCAGCTTGGTTTTCTCTGGGAACGCGTTGAAGTTCATGGTGACATGAGCGTTGGCCATTTGATCTACAAGACATTTTGCAAAGATTTTAGACTAAAGTTCATGATAATTAAGTCCATCTAATCAAATTATATAATGAACTCCCACTCAGATTTGACATCCCTCTAGTCATCTAAGTGTTACATGATCCGAGTCGACTAGGCCGTGTCCGATCATCACGTGAGACGGACTAGTCATAGTCGGTGAACATCTCCATGTTGATCGTATCTTCCATACGACTCATGTTCGACCTTTCGGTCTCTTGTGTTCCGAGGCCATGTCTGTACATGCTAGGCTCGTCAAGTTAACCTAAGTGTTTTGCATGTGTAAAACTGTCTTACACCCGTTGTATGTGAATGTAAGAATCTATCACACCCGATCATCACGTGGTGCTTCGAAACAACGCACTTTAGCAACGGCGCACAGTTAGGGAGAACACTTTCTTGAAATTATTATAAGGGATCATGTTATTTACTACCGTCGTTCTAAGTAAACAAGATGCATAAACATAATAAACATCACATGCAATTATATAGTAGTGACATGATATGGCCAATATCATATAGCTCCTTTGATCTTCATCTTCGGCTCCATGATCATCTTGTCACCGGCATGACACCATGATCTCCATCATCGTGTCTCCATGAAGTTGCTCGCCAACTATTACTTCTACTACTATGGCTAACACGTTTAGCAATAAAGTAAAGTAATTTACATGGCGTTTCTCAATGACACGCAGGTCATACGAAAACTAAAGACAACTCCTATGGCTCCTGCCGGTTGTCATACTCATCGACATGCAAGTCGTGATTCCTATTACAAGAACATGATCTCATACATCACATATATATCATTCATCATTCATCACAACTTTGGCCATATCACATCACAAAACACTTGCTGCAAAAATAAGTTAGACGTCCTCTAATTGTTGTTGCAAGTTTTTACGTGGCTGCAATTGGGTTCTAGCAAGAACGCTTTTCTTACCTACGTGAAAGCCACAACGTGATTTGTCAACTTCTATTTACCCTTCATAAGGACCCTTTTCGTCAATCCGCTCCAACTAAAGTGGGAGACGACACCCGCTAGCCACCTTATGCAACTAGTGCATGTCGGGCCGGTGGAACCTGTCTCACGTAAGCGTACGTGTAAGGTCGGTCCGGGCCGCTTCATCCCACAATACCGCTGAAGCAAAATAAGACTAGTAGCGGCAAGAAAGTTGATAACATCTACGCCCACAACAAATTGTGTTCTACTCGTGCAAAGAGAACTACGATAGACCTAGCTCATGATGCCACTGTTGGGAACGTTGCATAAAATAAAAATTTTCCCACGTTCACCAAGAACCATCTATGAGTTCATCTAGCAACGAATCGAGAGATGCATCTACATACCCTTTGTAGATCGGCGTGCGAAGCGTTCAAGAGAACGGGGTTGAGGAGTCGTTCTCGTCGTGATCCAAATCACCGGAGATCCTAGCGCCCGAGCAGGCGGCACCTCCGCGTTCAACACACATACGGTCAGCGTGGCGTCTCCTCTGTCTTGATCCAGAAGGGGAAGGAGAGGTTGATGAAGAT
The DNA here is from genome assembly GCA_021605145.1 of Aegilops bicornis. NCBI lineage: Eukaryota > Viridiplantae > Streptophyta > Magnoliopsida > Poales > Poaceae > Aegilops > Aegilops bicornis. The sequence goes on along the minus strand of CM038674.1, from coordinate 12,441,339 downwards.
CCAGCACGACGGCGTGGTGGTGGATGCAGCAGAACTCCGGCAGGGATTCGCCAAGCAACTGCGGGAGGAGGAAGAGGTGTAGCAGGGAGAGGGAGGCGCCAAGACTCAGGGTGCGGCTGCCCTCCCTCCCCCCTCCTTTATATAGGCCCCCAGGGGGGGTGCCGGCCCTGGAGATTGAATCTCCCAAGGGGGCGGCGGCCAGGGGGGGTGGAGTGCCCCCCAAGGCAAGTGGGGCGCCCCCTCCCCTAGGGTTCCCAACCCGAGGCGCAGAGGGGGGCGCACCAGCCCACCAGGGGCTGGTTCCCCTCCCACTTCAGCCCATGGGGCCCTCCGGGATAGGTGGCCCCACCCGGTGGACCCGGGACCCTTCCTATGGTCCCAGACAATAGTGACCCGAAACTTCCCCAATGGACGAAACAGCACTTCCTATATATGATTCTTTACCTCCGGACCATTCCGGAACTCCTCGTGACGTTCGGGATCTCATCCGGGACTCCGAACAACTTTCGGTTTGCTGCATACTCATATTCATACAACCCTAGCGTCACCGAACCTTAAGTGTGTAGACCCTACGGGTTCGGGAGACATGCAGACATGACCTAGACGGCTCTCCGGTCATTAACCAACAGCGGGATCTGGATACCCATGTTGGCTCCCACATACTCCTCGATGATCTCATCGGATGAACCACGATGTCGAGGATTCAAGCAACCCCATATACTATTCCCTTTGTCGACGGTATAGTTACTTCTTGCCCGAGATTCGATCGTCGGTATCCCAATACCTCGCTCAATCTCAAGCACGGCAAGTCACTTTACTCGCATCACTTAATGCATGATCCCGTGACCGCACACTTGGTCACTTTGAGCTCATTATGATGATGCACTACCGAGTGGGCCCAGTGATACCTCTCCGTGTCTGGAGTGACAAATCCCGCCTCGATCCGTGTCAACCCAATGCACACTTTCGGAGATACCTGAGTGCACCTTTATAGTCACCCGATTACGTTGCCAGGACGCTTGGTACACACAAAGCACTCCTACGGTATCCTGGAGTTACACGATCTCATGGTCTAAGGAAAAGATACTTGACATTGGAAAAGCTCTAGCAAAACGAACTACACGATCTTGTGCTATGCTTAGGATTGTCTTGTCCATCACATCATTCTCCTAATGATGTGATCCCGTTATCAACGACATCCAATGTCCATAGTCAGGAAACCATGACTATCTGTTGATCAACGAGCTAGTCAACTAGAGGCTCACTAGGGACATGTTGTGGTCTAAGTATTCACACGTGTATTTTCCGGATAATACAATTATAGCATGAACAAAAGACAATTATCACGAACAAGGAAATATAATAATAATCCTTTTATTATTGCCTCTAGGGCATATTTCCAACAGGCAGGGGGCACCCCAAGACACACCAATTGTTTAGCCGTGTGCGGTGCCCCGTCCATCGTTTACTCCTCCGGTTATATTGTCGTAGTGCTTGTTACCTCTTGAGCACTGCGTTGGATTTCCCCGAAGAGGAGAGGATGATGCAGTAAAGTAGCGTAAGTATTTCCCTCAGCTTTTGAGAACCAAGGTATCAATCCAGCCACGCACAAGTCCCTCGTACCTGCACAAAACGATAGCTCCTCACAACCAACGCGATTAGGGGTTGTCAATCCCTTCACGGTCACTTACGAGAGTGAGATCTGATAGAGATGATAAATAATATTTTTGGTATTTTTAATATAGAGATGCAAAGTAAAAAGTAAAAGGCAAAGGAAAAACAAAGCAAGTATTAAAGTGATGGAAATTGATATGCTGAGAATAGACCCGGGGGCCATAGGTTTCACTAGTGGCTTCTCTCAAGAGCATAAGTATTCTACGGTAGGTGAACAAATTACTGTTGAGCAATTGAGAGAATTGAACATAGTTATGAGTATATCTAGGCATGATCATGTATATAGGCATCACGTCCGAGACAAGTAGACCGAAACGATTCTGCATCTACTACTATTACTCCACTCATCGACCGCTGTCCAGCATGCATCTAGAGTATTAAGTTAAAAACAGAGTAACGCCTTAAGCAAGATGACATGATGTAGAGGGATAAATTCATGCAATATGATAAAAACCCCATCTTGTTATCCTCGATGGCAACAATACAATACGTGCCTTGCAACCCTTCACATCCTTTGGTAAGGACACCGCAAGATTGAACCCAAAGCTAAGCACTTCTCCCATTGCAAGAACTACCAATCTAGTTGGTCAAACCAAACGGATAATTCGAAGAGACATGCAAAGATAACCAACCATACATAAAAGAATTTAGAGAAGATTCAAATATTATTCATAGATAAGCTGGATCATAAACCCACAATTCATCGGTCTCAACAAACACACCGCAAAAAGAAGATTACATCAAATAGATCTCCACGAGAGAGGGGGAGAACATTGTATTGAGATCCAAAAAGAGAGAAGAACCCATCTAGCTACTAGCTATGGACCCGTAGGTCTGAAGTAAACTACTCACACTTCATCGGAGGGGCTATGGTGATGATGTAGAAGCCCTTCATGGTGGACGCCCCCTCCGGCGGAGCTCCGGAACAGGCCCCAAGATGGGATCTCGTGGATACAGGAAGTTGCAGCGGTGGTATTAGGTTTTTGGCTCCTGTTCTGATCGTTTGGGGGTACGTAGGTATATATAGGAGGAAGGAGTACGTCGGTGGAGCAACAGGGGGCGTGACCGCCTCTTTTGTTCCTTGGAGTAGGGTCCAAGTCCCCTGGATCACGTTCGGTGAGAAAATCACGTTCCCGAAGGTTTCATTCCGTTTGGACTCCGTTTGATATTATGTTTCTTCGAAACACTGAAATAGGCAAAAAACAACAATTCTGGGCTGGGCCTCCGGTTAAAGGTTAGTCCCAAAAATAATATAAAAGTGGAAAATAAAGCCCAATATAGTCCAAAACAGTAGATAAAGTAGCATGGAGCAATCAAAAATTATAGATACGTTGGAGACGTATCAGTACTTAGGCGAAGCCCTGCACGGATCACTTCACCAACACTGTCATCACGCCGTCGCGCTGACGTAACTCATCGACTCCTTCATGCCTCTACTGGATCAAGAGTTCGAGGGACGTCATTGAGATGAACGTGTGCAGAACTCGGAGGTGCCGTAACTTCGGTACTTGATCGGTTGATTGGAGAAGACGTTCGACTACATCAACCGCGTTAAGTTAATGCTTTCGCTTGCAGTCTACAAGGGTACGTGGACACACTCTCCCCTCTCGTTGCTATGCATCTCCTAGATAGATTTTCCATGAGCGTAGGAATTTTTTTGAAATTGCATGCTACATTTCCCAACAGTGGCATCCGATCCAGGTCTATGCGTAGATGATATGCACGAGTAGAACACAATGAGTTGTGGCGGTGATCGTCATACTGCTTACCACCAATGTCTTATTTTTTATTTGGCGATATTGTTGGATGAAGCGGCCCAGACCAACCTTACATGACCGCATTCATGAGACCGGTTCCACCGATAGACATGCAACTAGTTTTGCATAAAGGTGGTTGGCGGGTGTCTATTTCTCCAACTTTAGTTGAATCGAATTTGACTGCGGCGGGTTCTTGTGAAGGTTAAAACAGCAAACTTGATAAATCACTGTTGTGGTTTTTGTGACGTAGGTATGTACGGTTCATGCTAGCAGCCCGTAGCTGCCACTTAAAACTTGCAACAAACAAAGTAGAGGATGTCTAAACTTGTTTTTGCAAGGCATGTTGTGATGTGATGTGGTCAAGACATGATGTGATATAAAGCCTGTTCTATGAGATGATCATGTTTTGTAAAAGTTATCGGCAACTGACAGGAGCCATATGGTTGTCGCTTTATTGTATGAAATATAAGCGCTATGTAATTGCTTTACTTTATCACTAACGGTAGCGATAGTCGCAGAAGCAATGGTTGGCGAGACGACCACGACGCTACGATCCAGATCAAGGTGTCAAGCCGGTGACGATGGAGATCATGATGTTGCTTCGGTGATGAAGATCATGAGCCCAAGATGATGATGGCCATATCATGTCACATATTTTGATCGCATGTGATGTTTATCTTTTATGCATCTTATTTTTCTTAGTGCGGCGATAGCATTATAAGATGATCCCTTACAAAATTTCAAGTTATAAGTGTTCTCCCCGAGTATGCACCGTTGCGAAAGTTCTTCGTGCTGAGACACCACGTGATGGTCGGGTGTGATAATCTCTACATTCAAATACAACGGGTGCAAGCCAGACTTGCACGCGCGGAATACTCAGGTAAAACTTGACGAGCCTAGCATATACAGATATGGCCTCGGAACACTGGAGATCGAATGGTCGAACGTGAATCTGAAAGGATCGAGAAGAGGTGTCTAGAGGGGGGTGATTAGACACTAAGTGAGAAAAGTTGCAGTTTTTAATTTCTTTAAGTTGAAGTGGAGTTTTGGCACAAGTTTAACAATCACAATACATAGAAAGCAAGCATGCAAAGATTATATGAGCAGGGGAAAGTAAAGCATGCAACTTGCAAGAATGTAAAGTGATGGGATTGGAGTGTGCAAACGCAATTTGGAGACACAAAGATTTTTGAGACGTGGTTCCGATAGGTGGTGCTATCGTACATCCACGTTTATGGAGACTTCAACCCACGAAGGGTAACGGTTGCGCGAGTCCACGGAGGGCTCCACCCACGAAGGGTCCACGAAGAAGCAACCTTGTCTATCCCACCATGGCCGTCGCCCACTGTCGGTGTCAAAACCGGCGGATCTCGGGTAGGGGGTCCCGAACTGTGCGTCTAGGCGGATGGTAACAGGAGACAAGGGACACGATGTTTTTACCCAAGTTCGGGCCCTCTCGATGGAGGTAAAACCCTACTCCTGCTTGATTAATATTGATGATATGGGTAGTACAAGAGTAGATCTACCACGAGATCGAAGAGGCTAAACCCTAGAAGCTAGCCTATGGTATGATTGTTGTTCGTCCTACGGACTAAAACCCTCCGGTTTATATAGGCACCGAGTAGGGTTAGGGTTACACAGAGTCGGTTACAATGGTAGGAGATCTACATATCCGTATCGCTGAGCTTGCCTTCTACGCCAAGGAAAGTCCCATCCGGACACGGGACGAAGTATTCAACCTTGTATCTCCATAGTCCAGGAGTCCAGCCAAGGGTCATAGTCCGCTATCCGACACCCCTAATCCAGACTCCTCGGTAGCCCCTGAACCAGGCTTCAATGATGACGAGTCCGCGTGCATATTGTCTTCGCATTGCAAGGCGGGTTCCTCTTCCGAATACTTCATAGAAGATTTTGAACACAAGGATAGTGTCCGCTCTGCAAAATAAGTTCCACATACCACCGTAGAGAGAATAATATTTACACAAGTTCAATCTGCCGACGTATTCCGCAAATAAGTGACATCACACCACGGCCAAGCCTTTATTCAATCGTTTTACCGTCCAACCTCAAGCGCGTTTAGCGAGGCGGTTTCCTTGGCACGTCTTGTCGAAGCAGAGATCATGTCCCCTTATTCCGGGATTCTCATCAATACGGCCGTGGGTAACCCAATCGTGCCCGTCGGCACGCCTCCTCTATCGAAGGCGAGTCCCGAACGGTCACGGGGAGGGCTCCTGGTATTCAACCTCTTTATAAAGAGACCAAGGCCCCGCTCCTTTTTCTCAATCTCCATCGAATCCGCCCCTCGCTTCGAGTTCCAACACCCAAAGCTCCAGATTCAGGCGCTTCGGACCTTCGATGATGTCCGGCTCCGACCTCCAAGGCCGGTGGATGCCTTCCTCCGTCACGGAAGAAGACGTCCTAAAGCTAAGAGATGCCAGGTATCTAACCGCGTAAATCTACGCATAGGCTGCCTGCTCAAGGGCAGGTTATTCCCACTCCCAAGCCTGGTGAAAGGATGGTGTTCGCGCCTCACTTCCTTCGGGGGCTAAGTTTCCGGATGGACCCCTTCGTGAGGGGGCTCATGTTTTATTACGGGCTGGAATTTCACGACTTGGATCCGAGTCCATCCTCCACATCTCGTCGTTCATCGTCGTATGTGAAGCCTTCCTCCGCATTACCCCACACTTCGGATTGTGGCTCAAAACCTTCAAGGTGGAGCCAAAGATGATCAAGGGGCAACAGGCAAAGTGCGGATGGGCTGTTATAAGTAAGAATGCTGAAGCTCCATGGCCTGAGGGCTCTTTTCAAAAGGAGCTCAGTCTATGGCAACAAGAGTGGTTTTATATCACAGCTCCTGTGGGCACCAAATGGGTGGCGCCACCTGCCTTCGCTTGGGTCCTCCACCGCTGGGCTACGTCATGGGTCAATAAAGGACTTGATCGGGGCCGTCCAAGGACGTGGGCCTTGTTGCGTGGCCGTATTCGAGACCTCCTAGAGAGAGAGAGATCAATCTGGTCATAGTAACGCAGGTCATGCTGATTAAATCGCATCCTGCCACCGCAAGCGTCGCCCCCTCCGCCTGTGGGAGTTCAATCCGGAGGGACCACGAGCTCTTCAACACTTCATGGGCGCAACGCCCGTGGAGATGTACAAACTGTTCTTCGGATCACAAGCAATGTGTCCGGACTTGACCGAGGACGCAGGTCTGAGCTGCAATCGCCGGATGCTCAAGTAAGTAGTCCGTGCACCGACTTGCTATCCGTATATTTATCATAAACTTGCCCTTAAAAGAGCTGTCCCTTAAGCAGGAGTGGATAGCGAAAGGAAAACTGATCAGGTGTCCGCCCCCTCCCTGAGACCACGCCGGATCCAGTGTTAACCAGGATGCTGGCGGCTGCGCCTTTAGGAGAAGGCAAGGGGGGGAACAAGGAAGCTACTGCCTCCGTGAAGGAGGTTATCAAGAAAGGAGGGATCAATAATCCCTCCATCCAAGGGGAGAAGAGGACCGCCTCTGGAGATCCGGAGACCAAGGCCTCAAAGCGCAGGAAGAAATCTTCGCCAGAGGGTCCTGCGCCGGAAGATGCCCCGGCCGCATTGTTTCCCCAAGGAGATCAGCCCTCCAGCGAGCCGTAAGTAGAGAGGGGAGTTATATAAAATAAAAGACATCCCTGTTTTATTTCTGAAGATGACTGAAATTTTACCTTGTCGTTCGGATCTCAGCCCTTCTCAGCAGAGAGCTCTCGCCTTGGGGATCTTCGTCCGAGATGATGGAGAGCGGAACGCCTCCCCTGCCAGATCGCTTAGCGAGGCGACGATCCTGAGGTGTCGCCGCGGAGGGTTTCCCGAATCCGCAGGTGGAGTGCGGTCGCAGGGCCCCCGGAGCTCCTCCGTGTCCGGCCTTCGAAAAAGGCCATCAGACTAGTCCGGCACCTCCTGGTGCACGGTCGGAGGAGTTGAAGGGTATGCTCGGGTGAGTTTCTATCTCAGAGGATCACCGTGCATTGATGAGTATGGTGATTGAAAAGATTTCGTCAATGGAAAGCTGGGTTGTAATGAGGCCGCCAGGAGTTTCTTGGACGGGTTTTGAGGTACGTGGAATGATGTACCTTTTGACGGTTCCGCATATATAAGATGCGCCCCGTGTAGATGGTAGCCCTGAGACTCGTGCGTTGTCAAAATGATAAGCGTGCGAGGATCATAATCCCAGATATAATATGTCGCCCTTCCTATGTAGGTGGCGGATCGTCCGGTGGCTAGCCGGACTGATGAATTTGCCGAACCAAAGCGGCAACTTGACGTGGCGCATGCCGACATCGCGCTTGTCAATCAGCGGCTGGACGAGTCACAAGGTATGCAGTTTCTCCGTGGACACCTAGTAAGGGAGCTTGATGCCCGTGCCTTACAACATGTATGCTTGATGCAGATGGTGCCGCTGCCATGGAGAATCTTCGGGCGGAGCTTGCCCGAACCAAGGAGCAGGCCAGAAAAAGTGATGCGGCTGCCTTAAAGGCGGCCAAAGAGGTAAAAGCCGAACAGGCTCCTCACTGCCGAAGCAAAAAGGAAATGGCCGAAATGGCCGTGAAGTTGAAGAATGCTGCGACCGCTGCGAGCTTCTTGGAAAAGAAGGTCGAGCGGAGCAAGAGGACCTGAAGAAGGCCACCACCGAGGCCAAGGATGCTCGCTCTGCGATGAGAGCTATGAAGGAGGAGCTACGTCAGGCCGGAGATATCACGGCTGAAAGCCCTTTCTACTGCGGAGGAAGTTCACGGATCCTAAATATGCTCAGTTGGACCGGCTGTGGAGTAGTGCGGATGCTTATCTGGACTTGGCGGCGAGTGCCGCGGACGCGGCCGAACACTTCGGAGATCAAAAGGATCACGAGATGGAAGAGCTTTTTTGGTCGCAGTTCCGTAGTCCAGAGCGTCCACTTCCATTAACCGATCGTTTGGCCGAATGGGCGGAGATGAACAGGTTGTCTGGACTTGCCATGGAGAATGTCGTGACTCATTTGTGGCCGAAAAGGCCCGAGCCGAAGAGTTATTTTGGCTTGGTGCAACAGTTCCTTGGTGCGGTGCCGCATATCAAAGAAATGAGGCGGTCAGCATGCATAGAGGGTGCGCGGATGGCTCTTGCCCGTGTCAAGACATACTGGGCGGAGATGAAGGCCACCGATGTTGCATTCCAAGATTCGGACGGAAGCCGAGTACCTGCCAAGCACTATTTTCAGGAAGTTCTTCAGGGCGCTCGTTTAATAGAGACGAAGTGCTCGAAGAATATTATGTTCGAATAACATGTATTATTGTGAAACAATGTTTCGATGGAATTTAAAAGCTTTTTATACTTGCGCTTTCAAGAATTAAAAATACCTCCTGTGCGGCCGTTAATGTATATCTGTATATAACCTGAAAGATGGCAGTTTTTGGCTTCAGCCCCCACGCATATATTGCGGGGGTGTTTGCAGAAAATGCATTTTCACACTTGATCCAACGTCTTGGTCCTACAAAGGAGGTGATAGCGCAGCAAACTAGGCAATCGGACTATAATGCTTTATCACTTTCACTTAGCCATAGGAGTTCGACAATGGGGCTACTATATAGCCCCTAGGGGCACCGCACTCTCCTGAATTCGGCGCGAGTATGTGCCTGGCAGGGAAGCGGCCCTTCGTCAATGCGGAGGAATTCTAAAGATTCCAGCGGGTCATCGAGTGGTTGACCAGTCTCACGCTATATCATGACAGTTCGCCGCTTTCTCATCGAGGTGCTCCTCGCCGAACCGGGGCACAATCGCAAAGAGTTCTCCTCCGGTGCCGCCTTAGCCGATAGAACGGAACGTAAGGCTGCAAAACACAGGAGCCGGGCAAACCCAACATTTGACCAAAGACATGATTCGGAGCTGGTGCATATAAGGCCTAACTCGAGACGCCGAACACTCCCTAAGGTATTCGGTCTTTATGAAAATGGGTCGAACAATCGCCCTTGGTAAAAAGCCCCGGTGTCCGTGCATCGCGAAATTCGACGTGGCCTATGCCAAAACGCCAGCCTCCTCCTTGGTTATAGCAAGAAACCGGGGATGTGTATCAACAAGAGAAAGTAAAAAGGTTTACGCTGGGTCTTAATCTGAAAAGAATCCTTGCAACGGGTCCCTACTGCGACGCCTCATACTGTGTCTCCGCGCAGCCGATCCTGGATGGGTGTAGCACGGAGCTCATCTGTAAAAGAGAGGAACTTAGTTGAAAAAGATCGTGCGAAAATGTACGTTATATAAACAAAGTACAATTCGAAAAATGAACATAATTGAGATTTATTGTCTCTTGTTGTGGATGCGCGGAGCCCCTTGTACGGGGGTATGCGTCTAGCGAGCCCTTGTATGTTTACGCCGGACTCGCCCAGCCGTGTCCGGTCCGGACGACCTGTCTAAGTGCTTGTATTGGTAAAGCCGGTTTATTGTGGGGCTGTCAAGGCATCCGCACAATTTTCCGGACTCGAGGAACCCTCGATGTTTCCCTTTAATGAGATGATGCCACGTGGGACAGGCATTTTAAGTGTAAGAGATGCATAATGCGGTATTGCGTTAAAGCGGGCGAAAGCTTCGCGTCCCAATAGTGCTTGATAGCTACTTGTAAATGGGGCGAGGTGGAAGGTTATCGTTTCGCGGTGGAAGTTGTCGGGTGAGCCGAACACAACTTTAAGCAGTAGAGAGCCCCTACAATGGGCATATGGGCCTGGCATTACCCCTTGAAAGGAAGTGTTGCTATGGCAAAATTTGGTTGGGTCTATCCCCATTTTGCGGACTGTGTCCTGATATAGCAGGTTTAGATCACTGCCGCCGTCCATTAAGACTTGTGAAAATTGGAGTCCGCCAATTATCGGATCTAATATCAAGGCAGTCCAACCTGCGTTCCGTATACTTCTAGAGTAATCCCAATGGTCGAAGGTGATTGGTTTTAACAACCAGTGGCAGGACTCCTCCGGGGTAGGCCATCTGGCGCGTTCCTCTATGGGCGCCGCTCTACTTTTCCCTTTTGTCACGTGAAGTGAGTTCACTGTTTTGATTTCTTGTGGGAAATTCTTTTGTTTTCTGGTGCTCTGCTTTTGGGGTTCATCATCGTCCTCGCTTGGTGTGTTGAGCCCCTTGTGTTCGGCGTTGAGGTTGCCGGACTGATTGAAGACCCAACAATCTCTGTGGGTGTGGTTTGCAGGCTTCCCGGGAGTACTGTGGATTTGGCATATCTTGTCCAAGATTTTGTTTAAGTTAGATAGCTCGTCCCTGTTATCCTTAAGGGGCAACTTTTTATGATTCTGCCGAGAGCTTTTGAATCCGGCGTTGACTGTCGTGCTCTTCGGGCTGTTTCCCTTGGTCCGACGCTGGTCCTTGCTACGTCGTGGTTTCTCGTTTCCATCCCTGACTTCGGATGTACTTGGGTCGCTGGTGCTGCATCTTGGTAGCCAGCTATCCTCTCCCGCGCAAAAGCGGGTCATGAGGATTGTTAATGCGGCCATTGTTCTTGGCTTTTCTTGGCCGAGGTGTCTGGCGAGCCATTCTTCTCGGACGTTGTGTTTGAAAGCTGCTAAGGCTTCAAGGTCCCAAGGCAATCGACTATTTGGTTCTTTTAGTAACAAATCTGTTCCAAAATTTCCGGGCTGACTCTCCGGGTTGTTGAGCTATGTGACTTAAATCGTCGGGTGATCCGGAGGTCGGACATAGGTCCCTTGAAATTTTGCCCGAAAGGCATCCTCGAGCTCTTCCCAACTTCCAATGGTGTTTTCAGGAAGGCTTTTAATCCAATGCCGGGCTGGCCCTTTGAGCTTGAAGGGTAAGTATTTTATGGCGTGGAGATCATCTCCTCTAGCCCTGTGTATATGGAGGATGTAATCCTCAATCCAGACCCCAGGGTCTGTTGTTCCGTCGTATGCCTCTATGTTTACGGGCTTGAATCCCGCTGGAAATTCATGATCCAGCACCTCATCGGTGAAACATAGGGGGTGTGCGGCACCCCTATATTTAGGTGTACCATGATGTTCGGATACTTGATGTGTTGCCTTGCTTACTAGAGCTTGCTTTCTTGGCCCGTAGATAGATCTAACTGGGCCATCTTTTTGATGCGAATCCTTGTGCGGATCGCGTGCCGGCTTGTGTGCGGCGCCGTTTGCCGCTCTCTGTTTGCCATGGGGTCGTCCATCCGACCGGGTGGCCTCCTTGTTTGTTGATTTTGGGGGCTCTACTGCCTCCTCATCAAATTCGCCAGTAGTTTTGATTTGGGTAGCTCTTTGTTCGGCGATCGTCGCCCGTATTTGTCTGTGGTGTTGAGTACTTTGCTCCATCTGATTCTGAGTGCATCTTCCGCTGTTTTGAGCTTCCGCTTCTGCTTTTTCAGGCTACGTGCTGTGGCAACGAGCCTTTTGTGGAGGTTCTTCTGCTCCAGCAACTTGTCCGGCGTGAGTTCGTCCAGATTGTTATCTTCGCCGGGGACGGGTTGTTTATCCAGATTGTCCTGTTCTGACTGTTGCTCGATAGCATGTTCGGCGTCCATCGGTTCACCCTGCTCTATAGCTGGGTCTGTGTGGCTGTTGTCTTTGTCGAGGTGGGACTTTGAGCGGCGCTTACGTCGCCGTTTTGACTGCTTTTCGAGGGAGCGATCCTTCGTAGCGTCCCGTTGTTCCTCGTCGTCACTTCCTTTAGGTGTGTCCACCATGTATACATCATGAGATGAGGTGGTTTTCCAGTGCCCTATAGGCGCTAGTTCATGCTCCTCCTCTACATCGTTGTCCATACCGTTGATATCTTCGGAGTCGAAGTCGACCATGTCGCTTAAATCATCGACAGTGGCTACATAGTGGGTGGTGGGTGGGCTTTGAATTTCTTCGTCATCCGCATCCCAACCTTCCTGACCATAATCCGGCCAGGGCTCTACTTATAAAGAGAGAGACTTTAGTGAATTCAGGATGTCGCCAAAGGGCGAGTGTTGAAAGATGTCCGCGGCAGTGAATTCCATGATCGGCGCCCAATCGGATTCGATTGGCGGGGGCGCGGAAGGCTCGGAGTCCGGAGAGGAGTCCGGCACCTTGGAGTTACGAGCTTCGCAAAGGACGGGGTAGGTGTACGGCTCAATCGCCGTAGAGATCGCAGCCCCCGAGGCGGTGTCCAGCCACCCGTCCTCGATCGGCGCAGTCGGCTCCGAGCTAAAGGTCGGAGCGGACTCTGGTGCGGCCTCCAGGACACTTTGTTGGCAGAGCTAGATCATGCCCCTCGTGACAGTGCGGCACGCTTGGCTGTGGCTCGAACCCGTCGAAGATCAAGTCTCCGCGGATGTCAGCCATGTAGTTCAAACTTCCAAATCTGACCTGATGGCCAGGGGCGTAGCTTTCAATCTGCTCCAGATGGCCAAGCGAATTGGCCCGCAGTGCAAAGCCGCCGAATACGAAGATCTGTCCGGGGAGAAAAGTCTCACCCTGGAGCGCATCGTTGTTGATGATCGGAGGAGCCATCGGGCCTAAAGATGACGACACAGAGGAACTCTCAATGAAAGAACCAATGTCGGTGTCAAAACCGGCGGATCTCGGTAGGGGTCCCGAGCGTGCGTCTATGCGGATGGTAACAGGAGACAATGGACACGATGTTTTTACCCAGGTTCGGCCCTCTCGATGGAGGTAAAACCCTACTCCTGCTTGATTAATATTGATGATATGGGTAGTACAAGAGTAGATCTACCACGAGATCGAGAGGCTAAACCCTAGAAGCTAGCCTATTGTATGATTGTTGTTCGTCCCTACGGACTAAAAACCCTCCGGTTTATATAGGCACCGAATAGGGTTAGGGTTACACAGTCGGTTACAATGGTAGGAGATCTACATATCCGTATCGCCAAGCTTGCCTTCTACGCCAAGGAAAGTCCCATCGGGACACGGGACGAAGTCTTCAATCTTGTATCTTCATAGTCCAGGAGTCCAGCCAAGGGTCATAGTCCGGCTATCCGGACACCCCCTAATCCAGGACTCCCTCACCCACGAAGGACTTGCCTCACTAGGGTAGATCTTCACGAAGTAGGCGATCTCCTTGCCCTTACAAACTCCTTGGTTCAACTCCACAATATTGTCGGAGGCTCCCAAGTGACACCTAGCCAATCTAGGAGACACCACTCTCAAGAAGTAACAAATGGTGTGTTGATGATGAACTCCTTGCTCTTGTGCTTCAAATGATAGTCTCCCCAACACTCAACTCTCTCTCACAGGATTTGGATTTGGTGGAAAGAAGATTTGAGTGTAAAGCAACTTGGGGAAGGCTAGAGATCAAGATTCATATGGTAGGAATGGAATATCTTGGTCTCAACACAAGTGTAGGTGGTTCTCTCTCAGAAAATGTAGGTTGGAAGTGTAGGCATGTTCTGATGGCTCTCTCCACAAATGAAGAGTGGGCGGAGGGGTATATATAGCCTCCACACAAAATCTAACCATTTCACACAACTTACCAATCTCGGTGGGATCGAATTGAGAAACTCGGTCGGACCGATTTAGCAAACCATGTGACCGTTAGGATTTTCGATGGGACCGACATGCAACTCGGTAGGACCGATATAATTAGGGTTAGGGCATAACGTAATCTCGGTGAGACCGATTACACAAACTCGGTGAGACCAATTTTGGTAATGGACACACAGAGGGTTGGTCAGGCAAACTCGGTGGGACCGATTCGCTCATCTCGGTTGGACCGAAATGTTACGAAGAGGAACAGAGAGGTTGCATTGTAATCTCGGTAGTGCCGATCACAAAAACTCGGTAGGACCGATTTGGGTAATGGACATACACAGAGAGATTACAATCCCATCTCGGTGAGACCGAGATCCCTATTGGTGAGACCGATTTGCCTAGGGTTTGTGACAGTGGCTATGACATCTGAACTTGGTGGCGCCGGATAGAAAGAATCGGTGGTGCTGAGTTTGACTTTTGGTTTAGGTCATATGTGGATGTGAGAAGGTAGTTGAGGGCTTTGGAGCATATCACTAAGCACTTTGAGTAAGCAAGCCATTATTCATCACCTCATCCCCTCTTGATAGTATAGGCTTTTCCTATCGACTCAATGTGATCTTGGATCACTTAAATAGAAAAATTAGAGTCTTGAGCTTGGAGCTTGAGCCAATCCTTTGTCCTTAGCATCTTGAAGGGGTTCCACATCCTCTAGTCCATGCTACTTCATTGTTGAAGTTGTCTGAAACATACTAGGTAAAAGTGTTAGTCCAACAAGAGATATGTTGACATTAATTACCAAAATCACCCAGGGAGCACTTGTGCTTTCAATCTCCCCCTTTTTGGTAATTGATGACAACATACATCAAAGCTTTAGAGAATAACAAGTAAAGCTTTGGAAAGACAAGTAACATGCATAGGCTCCCCCGACATGTATGCAATCATGTGAATATGGAATATAGGAGCATGTGAATGCATAAGCATGACAAAGTAAGCAATGTGTTACGTGTATCTTGGCTATATGCATCAGAGCAAATGATGTGAATATTTGAAGTGTACCTTCATGCTCATGAGTCCTTCTTGCAAACAATATGTACATCAGCAAGAATTCCTCATACACATGACTGTGATGCATATACTTACCTTGTGGTCTTGAATTGGCTTAGGATGGAATGAACCTGCGTAAACAAGGTTAGATAACACAGACGCACCTACTAGCCAGAGCAAACAAAAATAAACCACAAGAGTACCAAGACTGGGATGACATGTAGAGTGAGTACTAAGTACCACAATGAATATAGACATGTCCCCAAAGGTAAAGATGTGCCATGAATTCAAGGACTTCCTTCCCTTAGATGTCTTGCTCCCCCTGAATCTAGCATGGGACACTGGGAGAAGATAGGGAACAGAAAATCAGAGCTCAAAGAAAATAAACAGAGCTAATGCAAACAAACAAATATGAACATGTCTTTCCCCTCTTGAAGACATGTGACTTCTCTCCTCTTGAACACCAAGCATCTGGGATCCTTGATGATTACTCTTTCTCCCCTTGAGTATTCTCTCCCCCTATATATATGATTAAGCTTTGATGTGATCTCTCTCTCCCCCTTTGACATCAATTTCCAAGAAGGGTCTTCTGGATTTTTGTCACAAATGGGTTTGGTCCTTGAGTCACAGGACAAAGCGACAAGTTGAATGTGATGCTAGTAGAGGACAAGAATCATTGAGTGGATCTGCATCAAAAGAATGCAGGAACAAGTGGAAAAATATCTTTCCTGTAGTGAAATTGGTGGCACCGAGTTTTATGCTTCGGTTGCACCGAAAGGATTCGGTTAAACCGAAAACAACAGACCGGTGTGACCGAGTTCATCACAGAGAAAACACTTGTCACCTCAGCTCACTAGAAAAGTAAGATCTCACAAGGATTTGCAAGGAATTAACCGAAGGATTTGCAATGAATTGGATGAGGGAATGCAGAACAGAAAATAAAAGAGAAGAAAAATTAAAGAAATCTAGATGAAGTTACCTATGTTAGAGTATATTGCCTTAGGAGTCAAGTGATATCACTTGATCATAGGTCATACTCATCGTTTTAAGCTCAAAATGGGGTTACCATTTTTCGTTTAAGCATCTTGCTGTATTCTCATGTTGTCGAGTTGTTTTGACTCATGACTTGGAGTAAAGCTTCTCTTAGATGGAATAACATACCTTGGGTGGTGGTGTTGATCGTGATCATGTAGTTGAACTTATGTGGGTTGCTCAAGGTTGATGTAGCTCGTCAAGAGTTGGGAGCACCACTTGGAATTTGAGTTCATCTACAATACGTCTCCGTCGTATCTATAATTTTTGATTGTTCCATGCCAATATTCTTCAAATTTCATATACTTTTGGAAACTTTTTATACTATTTTTTGGGACTAACATATTGATCCAATGCCCATGCCGGTTCGCTTATTGCATGTTTTATGTTTAGAGAAACCAATATCAAACGGAGTCCAAACGGGATAAACACGGACGGAGATTTTTTTTGGAATATTTGTGATTTTTGGGAGGAAGAATCAACGCGAGACGATGCCCGAGGTGGCCACGAGATAGGGCCACGCCACACCTCCGTATGCGCCCCTATCTCGTCAGAGCCACCCATAAGGCGGTTGATGCCCTTCTTTGGCCGCAAGAAAGCTAATTTTTGGAAAACGATCTGGGCGAAGGTTTCAGTCCAATCGGAGTTACGGTTCCTCGGATATTTAAGAAACGGTGAAGGGGTAGAATCCGAGAAGCGGAGAGAGTCGGAGAGATAGATCCAATCTCGGAGGGGCTCTCGCCCCTCCCACGCCATGGGAGCCAAGGACCAGAGGGGAAACCCTTCTCCCATCTAGGGAGAAGGTCAAGGAAGAAGAAGAAGAAGGGGGGCTCTCCCCCTTGCTTCCGGTGGCGCCGGAGCGCTGCCGGGGGCCATCATCATCACCGCGATCTTCACCAACACCGCCGTCATCTTCACCAACATCTCCATCACCTTCCCCCTTCTATATCCAGCGGTCCACTCTCCCGCAACCCGTTGTACCCTCTACTTGAACATGGTGCTTTGTGCTACATATTATTATCCAATGATGTGTTGCCATCCTATGATGTCTGAGTAGATTTTCGTTGTCCTATCGGTGATTGATGAATTGCTATGATTGGTTTGAGTTGCATGTTTTATTATTGGTGATGTCCTATTGTGCCCTCCATATCGCGCAAGCGTGAGGGATTCCCGCGGTAGGGTTTGCAATATGTTTATGATTTGCTTATGGTGGGTGGCGTGAATGATGTAAGCATGCAGACCGAGTAAGTAGGTTGTTTTCATTATGGGATAAAGGGGACTTGATACTTTAATGCTACGGTTGGGTTTTACCTTAATGAATCTTTAGTATTTGCGGATGCTTGCTAGAGTTCCAATCATAAGTGCATATGATCCAAGTAGAGAAAGTACGTTAGCTTATGCCTCTCCCTCAAATAGAATTGCAATAGTGATTATCGGTCTAGTAACGTAGTCAGTTGCCTAGGGGCAATTTCACAACTCCTACCACCACTTTTCCACACTCGCTATATTTACTTTATTGCATCTTTATCTAAACAGCCCTACTTTTTTTACGTGTTCTTTATTTTCTTGCAAGCCTATCCAAAAACACCTACAAAGTACTTCTAGTTTCATACTTGTTCTAGGTAAAGCGAACGTCAAGCGTGCGTAGAGTTGTATCGGTGGTCGATAGAACTTTAGGGAATATTTGTTCTACCTTTAGCTCCTCGTTGGGTTCGACACTCTTACTTATCAAAAACTGTTGCATTCCCCTATACTTGTGGGTTATCAAGACCTTTTTTAAGGCGCCGTTCTTGCAAAGTCATAGCGTGGGGTGAATATTCTCGTGTGTGCTTGTTTGCTTTATCACTAAGTAATTTTTTATTTTTGTTCTAAGTTGTTCTCTATCTTTAGTTATGGATATGGAACACGAAATACCAAAAATTAGGTGTACTGCTACTCATGGAGATGGGGAACCTCCTAAAACCCTCGATGCTTGTTATGTTCAAGATATTATGTACTACTTTGATAATCGTGAGAAAACCCAACTCAATTATGTTATGGGAGTAACGTTGGATCAACGTGAATACTTTAGGGATTATCGCTTGACACAAAAGGGAAACTATTATGGGATCAAATTCAAGCTGTTGAAGTGGTATGCTACGCAACTATGCTTGATGCATGATTATACTTGTTGTTCTAGGATGAAGCCTCCACACCTTCCCTTTTCATGCAAATTCAATGATAATGAAACCTTAGCTTCTTATGCTAATGGTATCTTTGATTACTATGATGTGGAACAAATAGAGAATTTGTTACTTTTATGGGTGCTTATGAGGTTGAATCTATGTTTAAAGCGTTTGATGATTTTGATGATTCAGTTTATAGACCAGAAAATCTTGCTATACTTAGATATTAATCCATTTATCGAGAAAGTCTCCGCTGTCCAAGAAGAGACTATCATTTTGCAGGAAGCTATGGAAGAAGAAATTGATGAAACTGTGAGCTCATTGGATGAAAAAGATGATGAGGAGAGCGAAGAACAAAAGGAGGAAGAGCGGATTAGCTACCCGTGCCCACCTGCTAATGAGAGTAACCCTCCAACTCATACATTATTTAATTCCCCTTCGTGCTTACCGAAGGATGATTGCTATGATCCATTGAATTTGTTTGACATATCCCTTTTTGATGATGCTTGCTATGCTTGTGGCCAAGATGCCAATATGAATGATGCTTATGGAGATGAACTTGCTATAGTTCCTTATGTTAAACATGAAATTGTTGCTATTGCACCCACACATGATAGTCCTATTATCTTTTGAATTCTCCCGACTACACTATATCTGAGAAGTTTGCGCTTAGTAAGGATTATATTGATGGGTTGCCTTTTACCATTGCACATGATGATTTTGATAAATGTAATATGCATGTGCTTTCTGCTCCTACTTGCAATTATTATGAGAGAGGAACTACATCTCCACCTCTTTATGTTTCCAACACGATGAAATTGCAAGAAACTGCTTATACTATGCATTGGCCTTTACTATGTGTGCATGAATTGTTCTTTTATGACATGCCGATGCATAGGAAGAGAGTTAGACTTCGTTGTTGCATGATATTTATTACTTTGTGCTCACTACTAAATTACAAATCATTGCTAATTAAAATTGGCTTTGATATACCTTGGGATCCGGGTGGATTCAATACTTAAGCACTTTATGCCTAGCTTAATGGCTTTAAAGAAAGTACTGCCAGGGAGACAACCCAGAAAGCACTTTATGCCTAGCTTAATGGTTTTAGAGGGTCATTTATTTCTGTTGAGTGCTTTCATATAGTTTAAAAACAAAAAAATAAAGAGGGGAACCTAAAAAACTTTCCAAAAAGGAAAGTGAAAGTAAGAAAGACAAGCATCGTTGAAGTGGGAGATCTCCTTGAACTTTGTTCATGCTCATGGCAACTTTGTGAATCTTGATTACAGAAACTTTTCAAAAAAATAATTATCCTTGTACAATTCCATTGTATTATAAAAATAATGTGCTAAGGTTTGCCTTTAGGATGTTTACAATGCTTGTTGGTTTGTACGGTGCAGGACAGAAACTTTGGCTGAAGTGCACGCATTTTAATTTTTAACTAGAACGTCAAATGGTTCCGATTCTTTTTGCACTGTCTTTCTGTACAAATTGTTTAGTTTTCCCAATTTTGGCACAATTATTCAATGATCAGAAGTATGGTGGATGTCCAGATTACTACAGACTGTTCTGTTTTTGATAGATTCTGTTTTTGATGCATAGTTTGCTTGTTTTGATGAATCTATCAATTTATATCAGCGGATTAAGCCATGAAAAACTTATGTTACAGTAGACACAATGCAAAAACAAAATATGAATTGGTTTGTAACAATACTTAGAGTGGTGATTTGCTTTATTATACTAACGGATCTTACCAAGTTTTCTGTTGAAGTTTTGTGTGGATGTAGTGTCTAATCGAGGATGTCACGATATGAGGAAAAGGAAGAGAGGCAAGAGATCAAGCTTGGGGATGCCCGAGGCGCCCCAAGTAAATATTCATGGAGACTCAAGCGTCTAAGCTTGGGGATCCCCAGGAAAACATCCCTCTTTCTTCAACAAGTATCGGTATGTTTTCGAATTCGTTTCCTTCATGCATTATGTGCAAGTCTTGGAGCGTCTTTTGCATTTGGTTTTCACTTTTCTTTTATCCACCATGCTGGTATGAGATAGTCCTTGGTTGATTTATAGAATGCTCATTGCACTTCACTTCAATATTTTGAGTATGGCTTTATAGAATGCTTCATGTGCTTCACTTATATCATTTGAAGTTTGGATTGCCTGTTTCCCTTTACATAGATATAAGTGAAGCACATGAAGCATTCTATAAAGCCATAATCAAAGATTTAAGTGAAGTGCAATGAGCATTCTATAAATCAACCAAGGACTATCTCATACCAGCATGGTGCATAGAAGAAAATGAAAACTAAATGCAAAAGACGCTCAAGACTGTACATAATGCATGAACGAAACGAATTCGAGAACATACCGATACTTGTCAAGAAAGAGGATGCCTTCCGGTGCATCCCCAAGCTTAGACGCTTGAGTCTCCATGAATATTTACTTGGGGTGCCTCGGGCATCCCCAAGCTTAAGCTCTTGCCTCTCTTCCTTTTCCTCATATCGAGACATCCTAGATTAGACACTACATCCACACAAAACTTCAACAAAAAACTCGGTAAGATCCGTTAGTATAATAAAGCAAATCACCACTCTAAGTACTGTTGCAAACCAATTCATATTTTGTTTTTGCATTGTGTCTACTGTAATATAACTTTTTCATGGCTTAATCCACTAATATAAATTGATAGATTCATCAAAACAAGCAAACTATGCATGAAAAACAGAATCTGTCAAAAACAGAATCTGTCTAAAACAGAACAGTCTGTAGCAATCTGAACAAACACCATACTTCTGGTACCCCAACAATTCTACAAAAATTAGGAAAAATAAAAAAGTTGTATAGCAATACAGTGCAAAAGGAATCAGAACCAGTTGACGTTCCAGTTAAAAATGTAAAATCGCGCACTACAGCCAAAGTTTCTGTCCTGCACTATACAAACCAACAAGCATTGTAAACATCCTGAAGGCAAACCTTGGCACATTATTTTTATAATACAATGGAATTATACAAGGGGATAATTATTTTTGTTGAAAATTTTATGTAATCAAGATTCACAAAGTTTCCGTGAGCATGAACAAAGTTCAAGGAGCTCTCCCACTTCAACAATGCTTATCTCTCTCACTTTATTTCCTTTTTGAAAAGTTTTAGGTTCCTCTTTATTTTTTTGTTTTTAAACTATATGAAAGAACTCAACAGAAATAAATCACTCTCTAAAACTTCGGGTTGTCTCCTAGCAGCGCTTTCTTTAAAGCCATTAAGCTAGGCATTTAGTGCTCAAGTAATGGATCCACCCGGATCCCAAGGTATATCAAAGCCAATTTTAATTAACAATGATTTGTAATTTAGAAGTGAGCATAAAGTAACATATATCAAGCAACAACAAATTCTAACTCTCTTCCTATGTATCGGCATGTCATAAAAGAACAATTCGTGCACACATAGTAATGGCCAATGCATAGTACAAGCAGATTCTTGCAATTCTAACGTACTGGAAACATAAAGAGCGGAGATGTAGTTCCTCTATCATAATAATTGCAAGTAGGAGCAGCAAGCACATGCATATTATATCTATCTATATCATCATGTGCAATGGTAAAAGGCAACCCATCAATATAATCCTTAATAAGCACAAACTTCTCCGATATAGTGTAGTAGGGATAATTTGAAAAGATAATAGGACTATCATGCGTGGGTGCAATAGCAACAATTTCATGTTTAACATAAGGAACTATAGCAAGTTCATCACCATAATTAAAATTCATATTGGCATCTTGGCCACAAGCATAGCAAGCATAATCAAAAAGGGATATTTCAAACAAATTCAAGGGATCATAGCAATCATCATAGCAATCATCCTTCGGTAAGCAAGAAGGGGAATTAAATAATGTATGAGTTGGAGGGTTACTCTCATTAGAAGGTGGACACGGGTAGCTAATCCGCTCTTCCTCCTTTTGTTCTTCGCTCTCCTCATCATCTTTTTCATCCAATGAGCTCTGGATTCATCAATTTCTTCTTCCATAGCTTCCTGCAAAATATTAGTCTCTTCTTGGACAGCGGAGACTTTCTCAATAAATGCATTAATATAGTAATTGTATTCATAATTTTCATAGCAATATCTAAGTATAGCAAGATTTTCAGGCCTATAAGCATCATCATCTAAAGCTTCATACTTTTCAAACAAAGATTCAATTTCATAAGCAGCCTTAAAAGCAACAAATTCTTCTATTTGTTCCACATCATAGTAATCATATATACCATTAGCATAAGAAGCTAAGGTTTCATTATCATTAAATTTGCATGAAAAGGGAAGGTGTGGAGCCTCCATCCTAGAGCAACAAGTAATATCATATCTCAAGCATAGATTCCAGGCATACCAACGCAAAATAATAAATTGATCCCATAGTAGTTTCCCTTTTTGTGTCGAGCGATAATCCCTAAAGTATTCACGTTAATCCAACTTGTCTCCCACTATAAAGTTGAATGGAGTTTTCTCAGGATTATCAAAGTAGTACATAATATCTTCCGCATAATGAGAATCGAGGGTTTTAGGAGTTACCCCATCTCCATGAGTAGCAAGTACACCTAATTTTTTGGTATTTTATGCTCCATATCCATAACTAAAGATAGAGAACAACTTAGAACAGCAAATAAAAATTACTTAGTGATAAAGCAAACAAGCACACGAGAATATTCACCCCATCGCTATGACTCACCGCAACGGCGCCGTAAAAAGGTCTTGATGACCCGAAGTATACGGGATAGTTGTAGCCTCTTTCGATAAGTAAGAGTGTCGAACCCAACGAGGAGCTAAAGGTAGAACAAATACTCTCTCAACTCCTATCTGCCACGGATACGACTCTACGCAAGCTTGACGTTCGCTTTACCTAGAACAAGTATGAAACTAGAAGTACTTTGTAGGTGTTGCTGGATAGGTTTGCAAGATAATAAAGAACACGTAAATAAAAAGTAGGGGCTGTTTATATAAAGATGCAATAAAGTAAATATAGCGAGTGTGGAAAAGTGGTGATAGGAGTTGTGAAATTGTCCCTAAGCAATTGACTACGTTACTAGACCGTAATCACTATTGCAATTCTATTTGAGGGAGAGGCATAAGCTAACATACTTTCTCTTCTTGGATCATATGCACTTATGGTTGGAACTCTAGCAAGCATACGCAAATACTAAAGATTCATTAAGGTAAAACCCAACCATAGCATTAAAGTATCAAGTCCCCTTTATCCCATACGCAACAATCCCCTTACTCGGGTTTGTGTTTCAGTCACTCACGCAACCCACTATAAGCGAATCATGAACGCATTGCGACACCCTAAAACGGGAATCCCTCACTCTCGCGTGACACGGAGGGCACCATAGGACATCACCAATAATAAAACATGCAACTCAAACCAATCATAGCAATTCATCAATCACCGATAGGACAACGAAAATCTACTCAGACATCATAGGATGGCAACACATCATTGGAAAATAATATGAAGCATAAAGCACCATGTTCAAGTAGAGGGTACAATGGGTTGCGGGAGAGTGGACCGCTGGAGATAGAAGGGGGAAGGTGATGGAGATGTTGGCGAAGATGGCGGAGGTGTTGGTGAAGATCGCGGTGATGATGATGGCTCCCGTGGCGTCCGGCACCACCGGAAGCAAGGGGAAAGAGCCCCTTCTTCTTCTTCTTCTTCCTTGACCTTCTCCCTAGATGGGCGACGGGGTTCCCCTCTGTTCCTTGGCTCCCATGGCGTGGGAGGGGCGAGAGCCCCTCCGAGATTGGATCTATCTCTCCTGCTTCTGCGTTCTCAGATTCTGCCCGTCACCGTTTCTCTTATATCCGGAGATCCAGAATTCGATTAGGGTGAATCTTTCGCCCAGATCTTTCTCATAAAATTAGCTTTCTTGCGCCAAAAGAAGAGCGTCAACCGCCTTACGGGTGGCCCACGAGAGTCCAGGGCGCGCCCAGGGGGGGAAGGCGCGCCCCCTGTCTCGTGGCCACCCCGGGCACTGGTTCGCGTTGATTTTACTTCCTAAAAATCATAATTATTCCAAAAAACTCCGTCTGCTTTTATCCCGTTTGGACTCCGTTTGATATTGGATTTCTGAAACAAAAACATGCAACATGATGAACCGCACTTTGGGCCTTTGGATCAATATGTTAGTCCCAAAAATAATATAAAAAGTTGCCAAAAGTATATGAAAGTTGAAGAATATTGGCATGGAACAATCAAAAATTATAGATACGATGGAGACGTATCAGTAGTCATGTGAATTTGGTATTCGTTTGATATTTTGATGTGATGTATGTTGTCTAGTCTCTAGTGGTGTTATGTGAACGTCGACTACATAACACTTCACCATTATTTGGGCCTAGAGGAAGGCATTGAGAAGTAATAAGTAGATGATGGGTTGCTAGAGTGACGGAAGCTTAAACCCTAGTTTATGCGTTGCTTCGTAAGGGGCTGATTTGGATCCATATGTTTCATGCTATGGTTAGGTTTACCTTAATACTTTTGTTGTAGTTGCAGATGCTTGCAATAGAGGTTAATCATAAGTGGGATGCTTGTTCAAGTAAGAACAAAACCCAAGCACCGGTCCACCCACATATCAAATTATCAAAGTACCGAACGCGAATCATATGAACGTGATGAAAACTGGCTTGACGATATTCCCATCTGTCCTCGGGAGCGCTTTTCTTATTATAAGAGTTTGTCCAGGCTTGTTCTTTGCTACAAAAAGTATTGGGCCACTTTGCTGCACTTTATTTACTTTTGTTACTTGTTGCTCGTTATAATTTATTCTATCACAAAACTATCTGTTACCACTTATTTCAGTACTTGCAGAGAATACCTTGCTGAAAACCGCTTATCATTTCATACGCTCCTCGTTGGGTTCGACACTCTTACTTATCGAAAGGACTATGATAGATCCCCTATACTTGTGGGTCATCAAGACTCTTTTCTGGGCGCCGTTGCCGAGTGAAGCGCCTTTGGTAGGTGGAATTTGGTAAGGAAAAATTTATATAGTGTGCTGAAATTTCTTGTCACTTGTTACTATGGAAAGTAATCCTCTGAGGGGCTTGTTCGGGGTATCTTCACCCCGACCAAGAGAGCAAAGGGTTGCTTCTCAACCCTACTGAACCTATTGAAAATGAAACTCCTTTTGAAGTTCCTTGGTATGATGGAAAAACTGCTAGCTAATCCTTTTGTAGGAGATGGAACAAAGCATCCTAATGAGCACCTAATATATGTGGATGAAGTTTGTGGATCATTTAAGCTTGCAGGTATACCCGATGATATTGTTAAGAAGAAGGCCTTCCCTTTATCTTTGAAGGGAGATGCATTGACATGGTGTAGGCTATGTGATGATACGGGATCATGGAACTATAGAAGACTGAAATTGGAATTTCATCAAAAAGTATTATCCTATGCATCTTGTTCATCGTGATTGCAATTATATTTATAATTTTTGGCCTCGCGAGGGAGAAAGCATCGCTCAAGCTTGGGAGAGGCTTAAATCAACGTTGTATTCATGCCCCAATCATAAGCTCTCAAGAGAAACAATTATTCAAAATCTTTATGCTCGGCTTTCGGAAAACAATCGCACCATGCTCGATACTTCTTGTCTTTGGCTCTTTTATGATGAATACTATTGAATTCAGATGGAATTTATTGGATAGAATTAAACGCAACTCTGAAGATTGGGACCTCGACAAAGGTAAGGAGTCAGGTATGACACCTAAGTTTGATTGTGTTAAATATTTTATGGATACCGATATTTTCCGTAAGTTTAGCACTAAATATGGACTTGACTCGAGATAGTAGCCTCTTCTGTGAATCTTTTGCTACTTATGTTGATCTCCCCTAAGGAGAAGTGATTTAAATATCATCCTCCCATAGAAGTAAAAGTAGCTGCACCTATTAAAGTTGAAGAAAAGATTGTCACTTATAATGATCCTATTGTTCCTACCTCTTATGTTGAGAAACCACCCTTTCCTGTTAGAATAAAGGATCATGCTAAAGCTTCAACTGTGGTTCATAAAAGCAATATTAGAACTCATACACCTCCTGAGCAAGTCAAAGTAGAACCTAATATTGCTATGGTTAAAGATCTCTTGTCTGATAATATTGATGGGCATGTTATTCAGTTCTGCGGTGAAACCGCTAGAATTGCTAAACCTTGTGCTAAAGATAAACATAGACCTGTGGTAGGCGTGCCTGTTATTTCTGTTAAAATAGGAGATCATTGTTATCATGGCTTATGTGACATGGGTGCTAGCGCTAGTGCAATAACCATTGATTTATACAAAGAAATTATGCATGCTATTGCACCTATTGAGTTAGAAGAAATTGATGTCACAATTAAGCTTGCCAATAGAGATACTATTTCACCCATTGGGATTGTTAGAGATGTTGAAGTCTTGTGTGGGAAAACTAAATATCCTACTGATTTTTTTGTTCTTGGTTCCCCACAAGATAGCTTTTGTCCCATTATATTTGGTAGACCCTTCTTAAACACTTTTAATGCTAAGATGGACTGCGAAAAGAATATTGTTACCATTGGCTTGGATGATATGATTCATGAGTTTAACTTCTCTAAATTTAGTAAACAACACCGTGAAGAAGAATTTCCTAGTAAGGATGAAATCATTGGTCTTGCTTCTATTGTCGTACCTCCTGGTGATCCTCTAGAACATTATTTGCTAGACCATGAAAATGATATGTTTATGAATGAAAGAAGGGAAATAGATGAAGTATTCTTTAAACAGGAACCTATTCTGCAACATAATTTGCCTGTTGAAATCCTAGGGGATCCTCCTCCATCTAAGGGTGATCCTGTGTTTGAGCTTAAACCGTTACCTGATAATCTTAAATATGCTTATCTTGATGAAAAGAAAATATATCCTGTTATTATTAGTGCTAACCTTTCAGAGCATGAAGAAGAGAGATTATTGAAAACTCTGAAGAAGCACCGAGCTGCTATTGGATATACTCTTGATGATCTTAAGGGCATTAGTCCCACTCTATGTCAACATAAAATAAATTTGGAAGCAGATGCCAAAGCAGTTCGTGATCCTCAAAGACGTTTGAATCCTAAAATGAAAGAAGTGGTAAGAAAAGAAATACTAAAGCTTCTGGGGGCAGGTATAATTTATCCCATTGCTGATAGTCAGTGGGTAAGTCCTGTTCATTATGTCCCTAAGAAGGGAGGTATCACTTTGTTGTTCCTAATGATAAAGATGAATTGATCCATAAAGAATTATTACAGGTTATAGGATGGTAATTGATTTCCGCAAATTAAATAAATCTACTAAGAAAGATCATTAACCCTTACCTTTTATTGATCAAATGCTAGAAAGATTATGCAAACATACACATTACTGCTTTCTAGATAGTTATTCTGGTTTCTCTCAAATACCTATGTCGGCTAAGGATCAATCAAAGACTACTTTTACATGCCCTTTTGGTTCTTTTTGCTTGTAGGCGTATGCCTTTTGGTTTATGTAATACACCTGCTACCTTTCAAAGATGCATGATGGCTATATTCACTGACTTTTGTGAAAAGATTTGTGAGGTTTTCATGGACGATTTTTCCGTCTATGGATCCTCTTTTGATGATTTCTTGAGCAATCTTGATCGAGTTTTGCAGAGATGTGAAGAAACTAATCTTGTCTTGAATTGGGAAAAGTGCCACTTTATGGTTAATGAAGGCATTGTCTTGGGGCATAAAGTTTACGAAAGAGGTATTGAAGTTGATAAAGCCAAGGTTGATGCTATTGAAAAGATGCCATGTCCCAAGGACATCAAAGGTATAAGAAGTTTCCTTGGTCACGCCCGGATTTTATAGGAGGTTCATTAAGGACTTCTCAAAAATTTCTCGACCTCGACTAATTTATTACAAAAAGATATACCATTTGTCTTTGATGACAATTGTGTAGAAGCATTTGAAATACTTAAGAAAGCATTGATCTCTGCACCTATTGTTCAGCCACCTGATTGGAATTTACCCTTTGAAATTACGTGTGATGCTAGTGATTATGCCGTAGGTGCTGTTCTAGGGCAAAGAGTTGATAATAAAGTAAACGTTATCCATTATGCTAGTAATACTCTAGACAATGCTCAAAGAAACTATGCTACTACTAAATAGGAATTCTTAGCAGTTGTATTTGCTTGTGATAAGTTCAGGCCTTATATTGTCGATTCTAAAGTAACTATTCACACTGATCATGCTACTATTAAATATCTTATGGAAAAGAAAGATACTAAACCTAGACTTATTAGATGGGTTCTCTTGCTATAAGAATTTGATTTGCACATTGTTGATAGAAATGGAGATGAGAACCCCGTTGCAAACAACTTGTCTAGGTTAGAAAATGTTCTTGATGACCCACTACCTATTGATGACAGCTTTCCTGATGAGCAGTTAAATGTCATAAATACTTCTTGTAGTACCCCTTGGTATGCTGATTATGCTAATTATATTGTTGCTAAATTTATACCACCTAGTTTCACATATCAGCAAAAGAAAAAGTTTTTCTATGATTTGAGACATTACTTTTGGAATGACCCACATCTTTATAAAGAAGGAGTAGATGGTGTTATTAGACGTTGTGTACCTGAGCATGAACAGGAACAGATCTTACGCAAGTGTCACTCCGAAGCTTACGGAGGACACCACACTGGAGATAGAACTGCACATAAGGTATTGCAATCCGGTTTTTATTGGCCTACTCTCTTCAAGGATGCCCGTAAGTTTGTCTTGTCTTGTGAAGAATGTCAAAGAATTGGTAATATTAGTAGACGTCAAGAAATGCCTATGAATTATTCACTTGTTATTGAACCATTTGATGTTTGGGGCTTTGATTATATGGGACCTTTTCACTGCCTCTAATGGATATACACATATTTTAGTTGCTGTTGATTACGTTACTAAGTGGGTAGAAGCTATTCCAACTAGTAGTGCTGATCATAACACCTCTATTAAAATGCCTAAAGAAGTTATTTTTCCGAGGTTTGGAGTCCCTAGATATTTAATGACTGATGGTGGTTCACATTTCATTCATGGTGCTTTCCGTAAAATGCTGGCTAAATATGATGTTAATCATAAAATTGCATCTCCTTATCACCCACAGTCTAGTGGTCAAGTAGAATTGAGCAATAGAGAGCTCAAATTAATTTTGCAAAAGACGGTCAATAGGTCTAGAAAGAATTGGTCTAAGAAACTTGATGATGCATCATGGGCATATAGAACTGCATTTAAAAATCCTATGGATATATCTCCATATAAAATGGTCTATGGAAAAGCATGTCACTTACCTCTCGAACTAGAGCATAAGGCTTATTGGGCCATTAAAGAGCTCAACTATGATTTCAAACTTGCTGGTGAGAAGAGGTTATTTGATATTAGCTCACTTGATGAATGGAGAACCCAAGCTTATTAAAATGTCAAGTTAAAAGATGGCATGACAAAAGGATACAAAAGCGTGAGTTCAATATAGGTGATTATGTATTTCTATACAACTCTCGTTTAAGATTTTTTGCAGGAAAACTTCTCTCTAAATGGGAAGGACCCTATGTTATCGAGGAGGTCTATCGTTCCGGTGCATAAAAATAAATAACTTCGAAGGCACAAATCCGAAGGTGGTAAACGGTCAAAGAATCAAACACTATATCTTAGGTAATCCCATAAATGTTGAAACAAATGTTATTGAAACCGTAACCCCGGAGGAATACATAAGGGACACTTTCCGAACATTTCAGACTTGAAAGGAATAGGTATGTAATGCGGTAAGTAAACCGACTCCAAAACAGTTTTAAGGCAATATTTCTCCATTTTGGAATATTTAGAAAAATAGAAAAATAAGTGGCAGTCCGGGAAGGACACGAGGGCCCCACGAGGGTGGAGGGAGCGCCCTACCCCCTGGGCGCACCCCCTACCTCGTGGGCACCTCGTGTGCCTTCCGGACTCCATTTTCTTGTATGTTACGTATTTTGGTCGGTAAAAAATTCATTTTATATTCACTACAAGGAATATGTCGACTAGTGACCTTCTGTCAGTGACCGTGAAAGAATTGGTCATAGATCTATGACCATTTGAGACCAATTGGTCAAAAGATGTTCGGGGGGCGCCAAACCCTAAACCATTGCGACAATTTTGGTCAAAAGGTCGTAATTTCCTTACACGAAATGGTCACAAAGCAAACAGTGCAGGTCCGCTGCCTTATTTCTAGTTGTTAACGACCAATATAGATGGTCATAGCCTTGTAGATTGTGGTGGGTTGTGATGACTAGGCGCCATCTCATTAGTTTTGCCTATGTGTCATGTCCATGTGTCAATTTTGCCCTAGGTTGTGAAGCAACCTATATTTCTGTTATTCCAAAATTCCCAAAAATTCTCATAAATTGTTTGGATCATATCTTCATCAAATATGTCAAAACCTTCCTTGCCTAGTTAAAAATAACTCAACAATATTCATTTTCCTATCACCTGCTCAAAGCATCACTTTGTGAAGGAAGTACCACTTTGGCATGTCCAAATGGTATCCATTTTCTACAGTGCTTTCCTATGCCCAAATAACCATCCTCCACCAAATGCCAGCTCAATCCATTCATTACTTTGAGCCCAGCTTCAACATTCGTATTTATGTCCAGTGTGGTACTTTGCAAAGAAAGTACCACCTAGGCTCCTCCTTTTGAGGTGAAAATTTGTGAAGATGGTCTTCTTAGTAACTCATCATCCTCACCCAAAACTCACGCCCATTAGCCATGTGCATTTCCCGTACTGCAAATCAAACACTTGGCTGCTTATTCATGTTTGAGCATCGATCGGTCTCCTCGTGAGAATCTTATGTTGTGATTTTCTTCCTAGCACCTACCTGGGGAGTGCCCAACCCACTAGACATGCCTAGGCCGCCCAGAACACAAGGCAACGCCACGGTCACATGGTGACCACGCTTGGCCGAGCATGCTTGAGCTGGGCGCTCTAGAGTTGGGGCCCTCGGCCACCGTCCAAACCTCGATGTCTCGCCATCAAACCATGTATTTCTGATTAAATAGATACTTATTTAGCTAGAAAAGATTTTTGGAAAAAATAAAGAGCAAACTATGAGGCAGCTGCAGTTCAAATTTGACCCGCTTCCAACTGAATTGACGGGAATTTGTCTTTTTCACCAGAGGTGGATCAAAACTGTTGACACCCAACCATTTTGTCAATTGTGCATTAAATATGGCCTAGTATTTTATAAAATTGATTAGGTCCAATTTTGCAACAAATATATGGTAGGTCCTTCACAAAAAAAGCTCATTTCAGGCACTCGGAAAATGGAAAATGAATTTTCCGTGCAAAGAAATGAAAACTCCCTTAGGAAACATTGTTTGGAATTCCAAGATGTACCCTTGTAAACAATATGAGATCATTTGAACAAACTATGCCATGAATGTGGCCATATGATTGATCATTTGGCTTGAAAGCCATGAATCTTCACACTTGATAGCTCATTTCTGAGAACACTTTTTTAAAATAATTACCGTATTACAAGTTTATTATTTTTCCTGGAAACTTGCTCACATATAATGACACAATGCGAAGGTTTTCCAATTTTTTTTTTGAATTTTTTATGCCCGTTTCAAAATGCGGTCAAAACGGAGGGCTTGACCGTTCCTATCTAGTGGCTGAATCTTGGATTTTTTTCTGGTGTTTCTCTGATTAAATGGATACTTATGTACCTAGAAATGATTTTTGGAATATATAAAGAGCAAACTACGCGGCAGCTGCAGTTCAAATTTGACCCGCTTCCAACTGAATCGACGGGAATTTGTCTTTTTCACCAGAGGTGGATCAAAACTTTTGACACCCAACCATTTTGTAAATTGTGCATTAAATATGGCCTAGTATTTTATAAAATTTATTAGGTCCAATTTTGCAACAAATATATGGTAGGACCTTCACACAAAAACTCATTTCTGCACTCGGAAAATGGAAAATGAATTTCCCTGCAAAGAAAACGAAAACTCCCTTAGGCAACATTGTTTGGAATTCCAAGATGCACCCTTGTGCACAATATGAGATCATTTGAACAAACTATGCCGTGAATGTGGCCATAAGATTGATCATTTGGCTTGAAAGCCATGAATCTTCACACTTGATAGCTCATTTCTGAGAACACTTTTTTAAAATAATTACCGTATTACAAGTTTATTATTTTTCCTAGAAACTTGGTCACCTATAATGACACAATGCGAAGGTTTTCCTATTTTTTGTTTTTTTTTAATTTTTTATGCCCGTTTCAAAATGCGATCAAAACGGCGGGCTTGACCATTCCTATCTAGTGGTTGAATCTTGGATTTTTTTTGGTGTTTCTCTGATTAAATAGATACTTATGTACCTAGAAATGATTTTTGGAAAAAATAAAGAGCAAACTATGAGGCAGCTGCAGTTCAAATTTGACCCGCTTTCAGCTGAACCGGCGGAAATTTGTCTTTTTCACGAGAGGTGGATCAAAGCTTTTGACACCCAACCATTTGGTCAATTGTATATTAAATATGGACTAGTATTTTATAAAATTGATTTGGTCCAATTTTGCAACAAATATTTGGTAGGTTCTTCACAAAAAACTCATTTCGGGCACTCGAAAAAAATGAAAAATTGATTTTTGTGTGCAATGCAAATGAAGACCGCAAAATCATCATTGCTTGAAATCCTGAGATACACATATGTGCACAATATTAGGTCATTTAAACATACAACATGAGGCTAATATGTTGAGTGTTTACCCGGAATAAGAGAGTAAAAAATATAAAAGAAAAAAAAAGAGAAAAAGCACAATTACATATGCTAGATTGTGATTGGTGGAACCATCTGTCACATGGACCGATGACATGGCAGACATCCATCCATCCATTGCTAGCAATCCAACCGTCTATCCATCTGAAGAAACCCACCGCACCAAACCCTACCTCACTCACCTCTCCTCCCTCTCCCTCCCGCCCGCCGCCTCCCCCTCTCTCTCTCCCCGATCCAGATTGACGCCGCCTCCCTCTCTCTCTCTCTCCCCGATCCAGATCGACGCCGCCTCCCTCTCTCTCTCGCTTCCCGTCGTCGGCGGCGACGCCCTCCTTCCCTCGCCCTCTCCTCCTCCCCTCGTCACGGCGCCTCCACCACGCCAAGAATCCCGGCGACCCACCCCGACTCCGCACCCGCGCCGGCAACCACCTCCGCCGCGCGTCCGAGTCCCATCCATGTCCGCGCCGGCTCCGTCTCTGTCTCCTTTGGGAGGTGACCCTTTTGACCCGCCCCGCTGGCGGGGAGCGGCGGCGGAGGCCTCAAGGCCCGCCCAGATCCGGTGCTCGCGTGCTCCAGTGACCACACGCGACCGTCTCCCGTGGATAGGGTTTGGTCCACCGCGTCGTCAGGCGTGTCTCCATGACTAAGGTTGGTCCCCTCTCTTCCTCACCTCGTCTCCTATCCCTACCAGATCCTCTCTTTCTCACCTCGTCTCCTCTCGCTACCAGATCCATCCAGCACGTCGTCGTCGCTCGTGCTCCGGGCCGCCATGGCATGGACGGGAAGGCTGCCCCGACACCGACGCCATGCAGAACCCCGACGGTCAGCCCCCTCTCCTCTCCTCTCCTTTTTGATTTCTTCTTCCATTGCATTCCCTTCCATCCTCTTCCCTGACACGATGCGGTTTCCGTCCATGAGCAGCAGCGTCAGGGGCGGTGAAGGCCAGCAGCAGAAGCATCCATCTCCGGCGCCACCAGGGGCACCAAGGTCGTCACCTCTTCTTTGGCTTGTTCTTGTCTTCTCGGAGAGTCCCTGTCTCCTGCTTAGTGTTTTTGCGTGGTGTTTGAATCCATGTTACGCTCTAGTTACATGATGGACTGTGTCATGTTCGGAACAACGCTGTTATTTCAGTCTGAAGATATAATAGTGTTTCTGATTCTTGCCTGTATGAATCTGGAACCGGAGAAATGTTATTTTCCACTATGATCTTGTTTTATTTTTTTGTCCTATTTAGGAAGGTCTTCTTAGTTTGGTCTACACTTATATGCAATCTTCTCTCTTGTGGGTTCGAGTATCGTGTTCTCCAAATCTCTTTAGTTACTTTTTCTTTTCTGAAAAGAAATCTCTTCAGTTAATGCTTTTGAACTTGTTGCACAGATGTTGGTCTGCTTCTGAATATGGTTGAGTTGGGTTCTTAGTTGCTCTTGTAATTTGGCACCGTTGGATTTGTTGAGTTGTTCTGTTCCAATGCTCCGTGTGCAGCAGATGGCGAATTCAAATTCCGCGAATTGCTTTTGCTGCCTGAACTAGTTAGTGCCGTGCAGTGCTAGTAGAATCCAAGATCACTGCACTGCCTACATGACCGACGTCCATGTGTTTATGTACATTTGTATGCTGCACCTGATTGAGACTCTGTTTACATAAGATAAGACTACTCTGTTTTACTTACTGAATTTTGGACACCTGATCAAAACTTAGTATACGTACATGTGTGTGTGTGTGTGTGTGTGTGTGTGTGTGTGTGTTTATTCATTTGACATTTCTTTTTTATTTCTGCCCTGATTTCTTCTAGCTCGATACTACACATCACATCACAGCAACACAGTAGACCATCATTAAGTGCACAAGTTTTCAGGATAATTCGCAACTGCATTAAAAAATTCTAGTGGGAGTTATACATGTTTTCTCATGATAGATTGATCTAGACTGAAACATGATTTTGCATCCCATTTTCCGTCGACAAATATACAAGTTGTACAACTTATATCAGCAAGTTACTGTATGTGTTAGAGAAATCAGTGTTGATTTATTTGTTGTTCTTTTCTTTCTTTCTAATTTTTGCATGAGAGCAAACTAGTGTAGCTAGTTGGACTATGCAGCCACGAATCAGGAAGTAGCATATTCAGTTTTGCTAATAGAAAATAAATGTATTAAAAACTTTAAAAACTACATAATAAGTGCTTGTTCATGTTTGGTTTTCTCTAAACTTTGTTTGTATGATTGAAGGCAAATTTACTTGGTTCTTTTCTCTAAAGCGTGCTTGGAACATTCGTTTTATGATCTTAAATTGCCTTCTGTGATGATGCAGGTGCTCAGTTTGTGCTCTCGCTCAAGGAGCTCCATGTTGAAGAAGATTGAAGACACTTGTAGAGCTACAGGGTTAACACCAGGGCAGCTTGTAGAGCTTGTATATGTATAGAGCTTGTAAATGTATCACGTGTAGAGCTTGTAGAGCTTGTATATGTTAGAGCTTATTATGTGTAGAGCTTGTAAAGTATATGTTATTTGTACAATAGGAGCTCTGTCTTGAATCATGGCGAGATAATATTTGGAGTATTATGTGTGTGTTTTGTTTGTGCCAATTTAAATACTGGTTATTTATTTATTGTTAAATTGAAATATGAAGAATATGAACTTGCTAGCTGGGACCCATACCTGACATCTGGGACCCATTTGACTACTGGACCTTTTTTATATTACAAAAAAACTAAAACTTTCTAGCAGAAAAGGCCACGGCCCCAAAATGAGAAGGCTTAATTGTTGGGCTTGGCCCATCTACTTAGCCAAAATTAATATGAGAAAAAAACACAAATAGGCCGAATTGTTGGGCTAGGCCCATGTAGAAAATCGAATTGGACCAGGCTGAATCTTGTGCCACATCAGATTGCCACGCTGGATGCCTACGTGGCCTGGGGAGGTTGCTAGTGACCAAAACGCCATAGCAGGCGTATTTTGGTCATAAACGTCTACGACCATTCCAGAAGAAATGTCGCTATAGTCATTTTATGACCGCCAGCTTTTGACCTTATGTTTTTGGTCACAAAAAGGTCACAAATTGAAAACAGTGACCATTCAGTCACCAATAGTGCTGGTCACAAGTTGACATATTTCTTGTAGTGATTCTCCCGAAGGTTTTGACCACCGTATCACGCAAATATCCTCTGTTTTTGTTTCAAGCTGTTGCTGCTGCAGATTAGAGCAAGATGTCTTCTCAAGAGTCAGTCGGGGAGAGCCGGGTACCTAATCCGGCACCGGAACCATGGGCAAACAGCGAAGCTGACCCCTTTGGGCCAGCAACGGAGGAGGAGATGGAGGCTGACTTGATGAGAGTAGATGCCATGGAAGATCCAGAAGTCACTTCTCGCTTCCGAGCTGGGTTCGCGATGGGGAACTCTGAGCTCAACTATTCCAAACTCGGTTATCCTTCCAATGTTAGATTTCTTTCCCTCTGAAAATATGAGGAGGAGTGCCACTTGTTCTCCCAAGAGCTATGCAACACCCTTGGGTGCAAAGAGCCTTAGCGATTCTGTGAAAGCTTCAAGGAAATAATGGATCTCAAGCGGCAAGTCAATAAGCTTGAGGAGGAGAATCGCATCCTAAAGGGCATCATCGCCAAGAATGTTTCACCAACAACAAAGAAGGAGACATAACCACATGGGTATGGGCACTCCCCTTGGCAACTGCAAAGCTTGGGGGAGGTGCCCCGATATCGTATCACAACCACATCTCCTATCTATACTGTTTTTCTTAGTTCGACCCTATTAGTAGTATCTTGATCTAGTATAATAAAGTTTATGGCATGATTTAGCTTTGAGTTTGTGGTTTATGATCTCTCTATGTAATCGAGTCCGTGAGCTATATAATAAAGATTAGTGTTGAGTCAAGGGCTTGATTGCTTTGCCATGATCTTGAGTGAATAAAAGAAAAGAAGAAAAAGAATATAAAAAGAAACAAAAAGTTCATATTGACCTTATTGAGAGTAATGACTTCACATAGAAAGAGTATGATGAGTAAAAGTTGTTGGGAATTGCCAACCATAGTTTTGGTCATCGTTGCAATTAATAGGAAATAATAAGGAAAGATAGGTTTCACATATAGATATATTATCATTGACATCTTTTATGATTCGGAGCACTCATTAAAATATGACATGCTAAAGAGTTGATGTTGGACAAGGAAGACAACGTAATGAGTTATGTTTTCTTGTATCTGAGATAAAGTATGTTGTCATGGATCCTCTAACATGTTGAGCTTGCCTTTCCCCCTCATGCTAGCCAAATTCTCAGCACCAAGTAGAGATACTACTTGTGCTTCCAAAAACCCTTAAACCAGTTTTGCCATGAGAGTCCACCATATCTACCTATGGATTGAGTAAGATACTTCAAGTAAGTTGTCATCGGTGCAAAGCAATAAAGAATGCTCTAAATATGTATGATTGATTGATGTGGGAGAAATAAGCTTTATACGATCTTGTGATGTGGAAGAAATAAAAGCGATGGACTGCATAATAAAGGTTCATATCACAAGGGGCAATATAAAGTGACGTTATTTCACATTGAGATTTTATGCATCCAACCACGAAGCGCATGGCAACCTCTGCTTCCCTCTACGAAGGGCCTATCTTTTATGATTATCTCCTACCTTATGCAAGAGTCATGGTGATCTTCACCTTTCCTTTTCATTTTATCCTTTGGCAAGCCCAGCATGTTGTTAAGAACCATATATATATATATATATCTAACTGGATGTAGGGGAGCATGAGTTATTATTGTTGACATTACCCTTGAGGTAAAAGGTTGGGAGGCGAAACTATAAGCTCCTATCTTTCTTTATGTCAGATTAAAACTCTGTAACCACAAATATCGCGTGAGTGCTAACAATTATGAAGGACTAAATGATAGTTGAGTATTTGGGCTTGCTATTAAGCTCTGACATAGACTCTTTCTGATGTTATGATAAATTGCAATTGCTTCAATGACTGAGATTATAGTTTGTTGGTTCTCAATAAAGTTTATGATTCATACTTTGTATTGTGAATGGATTATTTCTTGAACATAAGAAATCATATGACAAATATCTATATATGTTGTTGTTATGAGAATAATCATGATGCCTTCATGTCCGTATTTTATTTTTATCGACACCTCTACCTCTAAACATGGGTTCATATTTATCGTTATCGGATTTCGCTTGAGGACAAGCGAGGTCTAAGCTTGGGGGAGTTGATACGTCCATTTTGCATCATGCTTTTATGTTGATATTTATTGCATTATGGGCTGCTATTTCACATTATGTCACAATACTTATGGCTATTCTCTCTTATTTTACAAGGTTTACATAAGGAGGGAGAATGCCGGCAGCTGGAATTCTGGGCTGGAAAAGGAGCAAATATTAGAGAACTATTCTGCGCAACTCCAAAAGTCCTGAAACTCCACAGAATATCTTGTAATAAATAATGAAAAATACCTGCCAAAGATGAAGGCCAGGGGGCCCACACCCTGTCCACGAGGGTGGGGGCGCGCCCCCCCTCCTAGGGCGCGCCCCCTACCTCGTGGGCCCCCTGGTGGCTCTCCGATGCCCATCTTCTGCTATATGAAGTCTTTCGTCGAGAAAAAAAGAGGAAGTAACCTGTCGGGACGAAACTCCGCAGCCACGAGGCAGAACCTTGGAGGAACCAATCTAGGTCTCCGACAGGACTGTTCTGCCGGTGACACTTCCCTCCGGGAGGGGGAGATCATCGCCATCATCATCACCAACGCTCCTCTCATCTGGAGAGGGCAATCTCCATCAACATCTTCACCAGCACCATCTCCTCCCAAAACCCTAGTTCATCTCTTGTATCCAATTCTTGTCTCCAAGTCCGGGATTGGTACTAGTAGGTTGCTAGTAGTGTTGATTACTCCTTGTAGTTGATGCTAGTTGGTTTATTTGGTGGAAGATCATATGTTCAGATCCTTTATTCATATTAATACCCCTCTGATTATGAACATTAATATGCTTTGTGAGTAGTTACGGTTGTTCCAAAGGACATGGGAGAAGTCTTGCTATTAGTAGTTGATGACCCACAAGTATACGGGATAGTTGTAGCCTCTTTCGATAAGTAAGAGTGTCGAACCCAACGAGGAGCTAAAGGTAGAACAAATACTCTCTCAAGTCCTATCTGCCATCGATACGACTCTCCATGCACGCTTGACGTTAAACTTTACCTAGAACAAGTATGAAACTAGAAGTACTTTGTAGGTGTTGTTGGATAGGTTTGCAAGATAATAAAGAACACGTAAATAAAAAGTAGGGGCTGTTTAGATAAAGATGCAATAAAGTAAATATAGCGAGTATGGAAAAGTGGTGGTAGGAGTTGCGAAATTGTCCCTAAGTAATTGACTACGTTACTAGACCGATAATCACTATTGCAATTCTATTTGAGGGAGAGGCATAAGCTAACATACTTTCTCTTCTTGGATCATTTGCACTTATGATTGGAACTCTAGCAAGCATCCGCAAATACTAAAGATTCATTAAGGTAAAACCTAACCATAGCATTAAAGTATCAAGTCCCCTTTATCCCATACGCAACAATCCCCTTACTCGGGTTTGTGTTTGACCACTCCACATAACCCACTATAAGCGAATAATGAACGCATTGCAACACCCTACAGCGGGAATCCCTCACGCTCATGTGACAGCCTTGAGAGGGCACCATAGGACAGCACCAATAATAAAACATGCAACTCAAACCAATCATAGCAATTCATCAATCACCGATATGACAACGAAAATCTACTCAGACATCATAGGATGGTAACACATCATTGGAAAATAATATGAAGCATAAAGCACCATGTTCAAGTAGAGGGTACATCGGGTTGCGGGAGAGTGGACCGCTGTAGGTAGAAGGGGGAAGGTGATGGAGATGTTGGTGAAGATGGCAGAGGTGTTGGTGAAGATCGCGGTGATGATGATGGCCCCCGGCGGCGTTCCGGCTCCACCGGAAGCAAGGGGGAGAGAGCCCCCTTTCTTCTTCTTCTTACTTGACCTTCTCCCTAGATGGGAGAAGGGTTTCCCATTTGGTCCTTGGCTCCCATGGCGTGGGAGGGGCGAGAGCCCCTCCGAGATTGGATCAATCTCTCTGTTTCTGCATTCTCAGATTCTGCCCCTTCACCGTTTCTTTTATATCCGGAGATCCGTAACTCCGATTTGGGTGAATCTTTCGCCCAGATATTTCTCATAAAATTAGCTTTCTTGCGCCAAAAGAAGAGCGTCAACCGCCTTACGGGTGGCCCACGAGAGTCCAGGGCGCACCCAAGGGGGAGGGCGCGCCCCGCTGTCTTGTGGCCACCTCGGACACCGTTTCACGTTGATTTTACTTCCCAAAAATCATAAATATTCCAAAAAAATCTCCGTCCGTTTTTATCCCGTTTGGACTCCGTTTGATATTGGGTTTCTGCGAAACAAAAAACATGCAATGTGACAGGAGGCGGCACTCGGGCCTTTGGATCAATATGTTAGTCCCAAAAATAATATAAAAAGTTCCCAGAAGTATATGAAAGTTGAAGAATATTGGAAAGGAACAATCAAAAATTATAGATACGACGGAGACGTATCAGCATCTCCAAGCTTAATTCCTGCTCGTCCTCGAGTAGGTAAATGATAAAAAGATAATTTTTGATGTGGAATGCTACCTAGCATAATCTTGATCATATGTCTAATCATGGCATGAATATTAAGACACGAGTGATTCAAAGCAATAGTCTATCATTTGACATAAAAAACAATAATACTTCGAGCGTACCAATAAAGCAATCATGTCTTTTCAAAACAACAAGGCCAGAGCAAGATTATCCCTACAAAGTCATATAGTTTGGCCATGCTTCATTTTCGTCACACAAAATGCCTCCATCATGCACAACCCCGATGACAAGCCGAGCAATTGGTTCATACTTTTTTAACGCGCTTCAGCTTTTTCAACCCTCACGCAATACATGAGCGCAAGCCATGGATATAGCACTATAGGTGGAATAGAATATAATGATGGAGGTTATGTGGAGAAGACAAAATTGGAGAAAGTCTCACATCAGTGCGGCTAATCAGTGGGCTAGATGGAGATGCCCATCAATTGATGTCAATGTGAGGAGTAGGGATTGCCATGCAACGGATGCACTAAGAGCTATAAGTGTATGAAAACTCAACATAAGAAACTACGTGGGTGTGCATCCAACTTGCTTGCTCATGAAGTTCTAGGGCATTTGAGGAAGCCCATCGTTAGAATAATCAAGCCAAGTTCTATAATGAAAATTCCCACTAGTATATGAAAGTGACAGCATAGGAGACAATCTATATGAAAAACATGGTGCTACTTTAAAGCACAAGATATCAGACTCACTACATGAAGAACATGGTGCTACTTTGAAGCACAAGTGTGGAAAAAGAGATAGTAACATTGCCCCTTTTTATTTATTCTTTTTTTTCTTTTTTTTCTTTTTTTTCTTTGGCCTTTCTTTTTATTTTTTCTTTTCTTTTTGGCCTATCTTTTTCTTTTCTTTTTGGGGACAATGCTCTAATAATGATGATCGTCACACTTTTATTTACTTACAACTCAATATTACAACTCGATACTGGAACAAAGATATGACTCTATATGAATGCTTCCGACGGATTGTACCGGATGTGCAATGATCTAAGCGTAGCAATGACATCAAAAACGGACAAGCCATGAAAACATCATGCTAGCTATCTTACGATCATGCAAAGCAATATGGCAATGAATGCTCAAGTCATGTATATGATGATGATGAAAGTTGCATGGCAATATATCTCGGAATGGTTATGGAAATGCCATAATAGGTAGGTATGGTGGTTGTTTTGAGGAAGATATAAGGAGGCTTATATGTGATAGAGCGTATCATATCATGGGGTTTGGATGCATCGGCGAAGTTTGCACCAACTCTCGAGGTGAGAAAGGGCAATGCACGGTACCGAAGAGGCTAGCAATGATGGAAAGGTAAAATTGCGTATAATCCATGGACTCACATTAATCATAAAGACCTCATATACTTATTGAAAATGTTTTATTAGCCCTTGAAGCAAAGTACTACTACGCATGCCCCTAGGGGGATAGATTGGTAGGAAAAGACCATCGCTCGTCCCCGACCGCCACTCATAAGGAAGACAATCAAAGAAACACCCCATGCTTGAAATTTGTCACACAACGGTTACAATACGTGCATGCTACGGTACTTGCAAACCTCAACACAAGTGTCTCTACAATCCACAACCACCCACTATCATGGCTCTAATATCACCATCTTTATATCGCAAAACTATTGCAATGAATCAAACATATCATATTCAGCGATCTACAAGTTTATGTAGGATTTTATGACTAACCATGTGAATGACCAATTCCTGTCATCTCTCTAAATTGATATAAGTGAAGCAAGTGAGTATAATTCTTTCTACAAAAGATATGCCCACGCTCTAACAATTATAAGTGAAGCAAAAGAGCATTCTACAAATGGCGGTTTTCTATGTAAAGGGAAACATGCAATCCAAACTTCAAATGATATAAGTGAAGCACATGAAGCATTCTATAAAGCCATACTCAAAATATTTAAGTGAAGTGCAATGAGAATTCCATAAATCAACCAAGGACTATCTCATACCAGCATGGTGCATAAAATAAAAATGAAAACTAAATGCAAAAGACGCTCCAAGACTTGCACATAATGCATGAACGAAATAAAATCAACCAAGGAAGACAACGTAATGAGTTATGTTTTCTTGTATCTGAGATAAAGTATGTTGTCATGGATCCTCTAACATGTTGAGCTTGCCTTTCCCCCTCATGCTAGCAAAATTCTCAGCACCAAGTAGAGATACTACTTATGCTTCTAAAAACCCTTAAACCAGTTTTGCCATGAGAGTCCACCATATCTACCTATGGATTGAGTAAGATCCTTCAAGTAAGTTGTCATCGGTGCACAGCAATAAAAATTGCTATAAATATGTATGATTGATTGTTGTGGGAGAAATAAGCTTTATACGATCTTGTGATGTGGAATAAATAAAAGCGACAGACTGCATAATAAAGGTTCATATCACAAGGGGCAATATAAAGTGACGTTCTTTCGCATTGAGATTTTATGCATCCAACCATAAAGCGCAAGAGTCATGGTGATCTTCACCTTCCCTTTCATTTTATCCTTTGGCAAGCCCAGCATGTTGGAAAGAACCTGATATATATATATATATATATATATATATATATATATATATATATATATATATATATATATATATATCTAATTGGATGTAGGGGAGCATGAGTTATTATTGTTGACATTACCCTTGAGGTAAAAGGTTGGGAGGCGAGACTATAAGCTCCTATCTTTCTCTGTGTCCGATTAAAACTCCGTAACCACAAATATCGCGTGAGTGCTAGCAATTATGAAGGACTAAATGATAGTTGAGTATGTGAACTTGCTATTAAGCTCCAACATAGACTCTTTCTGATGTTATGATAAATTGCAATTGCTTCAGTGACTGAGATTATAGTTTGTTGGTTCTCAATAAAGTTTATGATTCGTACTCTGTATTGTGAATGGATTATTACTTGAACATAAGAAATCATATGACAAATATCTATATATGTTGCTGTTATGAGAATAATCATGATGCCTTCATGTCCGTATTTTATTTTTATCGACACCTCTACCTCAAAACATGGGGACATATTTATCGTTATCGGCTTTCGCTTGAGGACAAGCGAGGTCTAAGCTTTGGGGGAGTTGATACGTCCATTTTGCATCATGCTTTTATGTTGATATTTATTGCATTATGGGCTGCTATTTCACATTATGTCACAATACTTATGGCTATTCTCTCTTATTTTACAAGGTTTACATAAGGAGGAGAATGCTTGGCATTTGGAATTCTGGGCTGGAAAAGGAGCAAATATTAGAGACCTATTCTGCGCAACTCCAAAAGTCCTGAAACTCCACGGAATATCTTATAAGAAATAATGAAAAATACCTGCCAAAGATGAAGGCCAGTGGGGGGCGCCCCCCCTCCTAGGGCGCGCCCCCTACCTCGTGGGCCCCCTGGTGGCTCTCCGATGCCCATCTTCTGCTATATGAAGAATTTCGTCGAGAAAAAAAGAGGAAGCAACCTTTCGGGACAAAAATCCGGCACCACGAGGCGGAACCTTGGCGGAACCAATCTAGGGCTCCGGCAGGGCTGTTCTGCCGGGGACACTTCCCTCCGGGAGGGGGAGATCATTGCCATCATCATCACCAACGCTCCTATCATCGGGAGAGGGCAATCTCCATCAACATCTTCACCAGCACCATCTCCTCTCAAAACCCTAGTTCATCTCTTGTATCCAATTCTTGTCTCCAAGTCCGGGATTGGTACTAGTAGGTTGCTAGTAGTGTTGATTACTCCTTGTAGTTGATGCTAGTTGGTTTATTTGGTGGAATATCATATGTTCAGATCCTTTATGCATATTAATACCCCTTTGATTATGAACATGAATATGCTTTGTTAGTAGTTAAGTTTGTTCCCGAGGACATGGGAGAAGTCTTGCTATTAGTAGTCATGTGAATTTGGTATTCGTTCGATATTTTGATGAGATGTATGTTGTCTAGCCTCTAGTGGTGTTATGTGAACGTCGACTACATAACACTTCACCATTATTTGGG
Organism: Aegilops bicornis; assembly: GCA_021605145.1. Taxonomy (NCBI): domain Eukaryota; kingdom Viridiplantae; phylum Streptophyta; class Magnoliopsida; order Poales; family Poaceae; genus Aegilops; species Aegilops bicornis. Next base: position 12,396,721 of record CM038674.1, on the reverse strand, counting down.
CCTAGAGGAAGGCATTGGGAAGTAATAAGTAGATGATGGGTTGCTAGAGTGACAGAAGCTTAAACCCTAGTTTATGCGTTGCTTCGTAAGGGCCTGATTTGGATCCATATGTTTCATGCTATGGTTAGGTTTACCTTAATACTTTTGTTGTAGTTGCGGATGCTTGCAATAGAGGTTAATCATAAGTGGGATGCTTGTTCAAGTAAGAACAGCACCCAAGCACCGGTCCACCCACATATCAAATTATCAAAGTACCGAACGCGAATCATATGAACGTGATGAAAACTGGCTTGACGATATTCCCATGTGTCCTCGGGAGCGCTTTGCTTATTATAAGAGTTTGTCTAGGCTTGTCCTTTGCAACCAAAAGTATTGGGCCACTTTGCTGCACTTTATTTACTTTTTTTACTTGTTGCTCATTACAAATTATCCTATCACAAAACTATCTATTACCACTTATTTCAGTACTTGCAGAGAATACCTTGCTGAAAACCGCTTATCGTTTCCTTCTGCTCCTCGTTGGGTTTGACACTCTTACTTATCGAAAGGACTACGATAGATCCCCTATACTTGTGGGTCATCAAGGAGCGGTTTGATATCGTGCACACATGCACACACTTAGCATAATATCGGGACGTGAAGCACATAGATATAACAATGAACCAATCATAGAGCGATAAACCTTTTGATCAACCGGTTCACCATCTTTGGTCAAATAAAGATGTCCACTAGTAGGCATGGGTGTAGTCATACCTTTGCTTTCTTGCATATTGAACTTCTTGAATAAGTCCTTGGTGTACTTCGTTTGAGAGACAAAGGTACCTTCCTTAGTTTGCTTGATTTGCAAACCAAGAAAAAATTTGAGTTCACTCATCACCGACATCTCAAACTTCTCCGCCATTAGCTTTCCAAACTTTTCACTAAAGTGAGGGTTAGTAGAACCAAATATAATATCATCAACATAGATTTGGCATACAAATAGTTCTCCATTGACCCTTTTAGTAAAAAGAGTAGAATCAATTTTTCCAATTTCAAAGCCTTTTTCAATAAGGAACTTGGTCAAGCATTTATACCACGATCTAGGAGCTTGTTTAAGACCATAAAGAGCTTTGTGAAGTTTGTAAACATGATTAGGTTTCTTAGGATTAACAAAGCCGGGAGGTTGCTTAACATAAACTTCCTCCTCTATTTCACCATTTAGAAAAGCACTTTTAATGTCCATTTGGTACAAGGTGATATCATGGTGATTAGAAAAGGCAAGTAAGATGTGAATGGACTCTAATCTAGCAACATGGGCATATGTCTCACCATTGTCCATACCTTCGACTTGAGTGTAGCCTTGGGCAACGAGACGTGCTTTGTTGCGAACTACTTGTCCATCTTCATCTTTCTTCTTGCGAAACACCCATTTGGTACCGATGATGTTGTGGTTGTTGTCGGGCTTGTCAACCAACGTCCCAACTTGATTTCTCTCAAAGTTGTGTAGCTCTTCGTGCATGGCGTTTATCCAATCCGGATCTTCCAACGCTTCTTCAACCTTCATGGATTCAATGCTAGAGATGAATGAATAGTGTTCACAAAAGTTAGCTAAACGAGTTTTAGAGTGAGTGACTCTCCCGGTTTGGATATCATTGTAGATTTGCTCGATGGGATGGTCTTTAGCAATTCTTGCTCGAACTCGTGAAAGCTTTTGCTTCGATCTTGGTTGAACATCTTCTTCATCTTGTTCTTCTTCTTGGCCTTCTTCATTGTTGACGTTGTCGTTCTCTTGTTGTGGTGGAGAAGGAGGTTGTTGACGTTCATTGATACGTCTCCAACGTATCAATAATTTTTTATTGTTCCATGCTATTATATTACCCCTTTTGGATGTTTATGGGCTTTATTTTACACATTTATATCATTTTTGGGACTAACCTACTAACCGGAGGCCCAGCCCGTATTGTTGTTTTTTTGCCTATTTCAGTACTTCAAAGAAAAGGAATATCAAACGGAGTCCAAACGGATTGAAACCTTTGGGAGCGTGATTTTTGGAACGAACGTGATCCAGAGGACTTGGAGAGCAAGTCAAGAAGCAGCCGAGGCCTCCATGGATAGGAGGGCGCGCCCCCCTATAGGGCGCGCCCCCTGTCTCGTGTGCCCCTCGGGCGTCCACCGACGTACTTCTTCCTCCTATATAAGCCTCACGCACTCGAAAACATCCAGGGAGCCAACGAAAACAGTTTCCACCGCCAGAACCTTCGTATCCGCGAGATCCCATCTTGGAGTTTTCACCGGCGCTTATTTGGAGGGGAAATCGACCATGGAGGGATTCTACATCAACACCATAGCCCTTCCGATGAGTTGTGAGTAGTTTACCACAGACCTACGGGTCCATAGTTATTAGCTAGATGGCTTCTTCTCTCTTTTTGGATCTCAATACAAGGTTGTCCCCGTCTCTTGTTGAGTTCTATTCTATGTTAACTCTTTTTGTGGTGTGTTTGTCGAGATCCGATGAATTGTGGGTTTATGATCAAGTTTATCTATGAATAATATTTGAATCTTCTCTGAATTCTTTTATGTATGATTTAGTTATCTTTGCAAGTCTCTTCGGATTATCAGTTTGGTTTGGCCTACTAGATTGATCTTTCTTGCCATGGGACAAGTGCTTAGATTTGGGTTCAATCTTGCGGTGTCCTTTCCCAGAGATAGCAGGTGTCGCGACCGGTTTTCCGGGTATTAATTTCCAGAAAATGGCCCTTGTGCTCACCAGCCGCAGGATTACTGTTAGCTGATGAGGCACCAACTTGATACAGAAAATCCATGCAAAAATACATAATATGTAGTACAAGAGCACTCTGGCCTGTGAGTACAACAAATGGTTTCTAGTGGTTGATGGCGGAAGCGGTTTGTGGATCATCAGTGTCCATGGAACTCCATTTCCCACAGGAACAGCTGACCAGGTTAACTCCTATCTTCGCGAGGCTGCTATCACCATTGCTTAGGTTCCGGGGCTGTCATCGCAACGCTCCTCTTCATGCAAGAAATCTGGCCAAGACAATAGCGAGGACAAGCCGATTGAGTACTTTGAATGTACTCGCAAACATTATGAACACGGGTATAATATAAATGATAATCATGCTGAAACATTCTATGATCACATCTTCACCATAAAATAAAATCTCCGATGCATGCAAGCAGGTTATTTATATGCAACATGGATATGCAATAATGGGGTAGAAATAATATGCACCGATCAGATTAATGCGAGCGGCCTCGAAATGGCCATGATATGAAGCATGCCTCAGTCGGGCGTCTAAGCGACACCACATAAAGGGCTTATATGGTAAATAAATAACAAGCATGCCACAGTCGGGCGTCTGTGCGACGCCACATAAAGGGCTTGTAAATAAATAACAAGCATGCCACAGTCGGGCGTCTGTGCGACGCCACATAAAGGGCTTGTAAAATAAATAACAAGCATGCCACAGTCGGGCGTCTGTGCGACGCCACATAAAGGGCTTGTAAAATAAATAACAAGCATGCCACAGTCGGGCGTCTGTGCGACGCCACATAAAGGGCTTGTAAAATAAATAACAAGCATGCCACAGTCGGGCGTCTGTGCGACGCCACATAAAGGGCTTGTAAAGAAAACGATAATGGTGAATATCCAGGAGGTAGAACCGTCCCAGGGATACTCAATAAATCAAGTAATGGCAAAAGTTAGTCCATGATAGAGATAATCATAATCATCATAATCAACACAAGTCACAAATCATGATCCATGTTCTGGTTTAGAAGTTTCTCCTCCGAAGACCGACACTAAGACCTGAAGGAAATATGCCCTAGAGGCAATAATAAAGTTATTATTTATTTCCTCATATCATGATAAATGTTTATTATTCATGCTAGAATTGTATTAACCGGAAACATGATACATGTGTGAATACATAGACAAACATATAGTCACTAGTATGCCTCTACTTGACTAGCTCATTAATCAAAGATGGTTATGTTTCCTAACCATAGACATGTGTTGTTATTTGATTAATGGGATCACATCATTAGGAGAATGATGTGATTGACATGACCCATTCCGTTAGCCTAGCACTTGATCGTTTAGTATATTGCTATTGCTTTCTTCATGACCTATACATGTTCCTGTAACTATGAGATTATGCAACTCCGTTTACGGAGGAACACTTTGGGTGCTACCAAACGTCACAACATAACTGGGTGATTATAAAGGAGTACTACATGTGTCTCCAAAGGTAAATGTTGGGTTGGCGTATTTGAGATTAGGATTTGTCACTCCGATTGCTCGGAGAGGTATCTCTGAGGCCTCTCGGTAATGCACATCACATAAGACTTGCAAGCATTGCAACTAATGAGTTAGTTGAGAGATGAAGTATTACGGAACGAGTAAAGAGACTTGCCGGTAACGAGATTGAACTAGGTATAGGAAACCGACGATCGAATCTCGGGCAAGTAACATACCAATGACAAAGGAACGGCATTATGTCGTTGTGCGGTTTGACCGATAAAGATCTTCGTAGAATATGTAGGAACCAATATGGGCATCCAGGTTCCGCTATTGGTTATTGACCGAGAATAGTTCTAGGTCATGTCTACATAGTTCTCGAACCCGTAGGGTCCGCGCGCTTAACGTTACGATGACAGTTTTACTATGAGTTTATAAGTTTTGATGTACCGAAGTTTGTTCGAGTCCGGATGTGATCACGGACATGACGAGGAGTCTCGAAATGGTCGAGACATAAAGATTGATATATTGGAAGCCTATGTTTGGACATCGGAAGTGTTCCGGGTGAAATCGGCATTTTAGAGATGCAAGGGAGGTTACGGAACCCCGGTGACCTAATGGGCCTTAGTGGGCCTAGTGGAGAAAGAGGAGAAGGGGCCATGGGGCAGCCGCGCGCCCCTCCCCCCCAAGTCCGAGGACAAGGAGGGGGGCCGCGCCCCCCCTTTCCTTTTCCCCCTCTCCTCCTTCCCCCCCAAGTCCTAGTCCAACTAGGAAAGGGGGGAGTCCTACTCCCGGTGGGAGTAGGACTCCTCCGGCGCGCCTCCTCCTAGGGCCGGCCGCACCCCCCCCCGTGGGCCTTTATATACGGGGGCAGGGGGGCACCCCAGAGACACACCACTTGATCTACGGGTCGGTACTTAGCCGTGTCACGGTGCCCCCTCCACCATATTCCACCTTGGTCATATCGTCGCGGAGTTTAGGGCGAAGCCTGCGCCGATAGAGCATCATCATCATCCTGCCACGTCGTCTTGGCCGGAACTCATCCCGACACTTTGCTGGATCGGAGTCCGGGATCGCCATCGAGCTGAGCGTGTGCTGAACTCGGAGGTGCCGTCGTTCGGTACTTGGATCGGTCGGATCGTGAAGGCGTCTGACTACATCAACCGCGTTGTCATAACGCTTCCGCTTACGGTCTACGAGGGTACGTGGACAATACTCTCCTCTCTCGTTGCTATTCCATCACCATGTTCTTGCGTGTGCGTAGTTAATTTTTTGAAATTACTACGTTCTCCAACAGTGGCATCCGAGCCTGGTTTTATGCGTAGATGTCATATGCACGAGTAGAACACAAGTGAGTTGTGGGCGATACAAGTCATCTTGCTTACCGGCATGTCATACTTTGATTCGGGCGGTATTGTGAGATGAAGCGGCCCGGACCGACATTACGCGTCACGCTTCGCGAGACTGGTTTCACCGTTCGCGAGCACTTTCGTGCTTAAAGGTGACCGTGGGTGTCTGTCTCTCTCACTTTAGTTGAACTGAGTGTGGCTACGCCCGGTCCTTGCGAAGTTAAAACAGCACTAACTTGACGAACTATCGCTGTGGTTTTAATGCGTAGGTAAGAACGGTTCTTGCTCAGCCCGTAGCAGCCACGTAAAATTTGCAACAACAAAGTAGAGGGCGTCTAACTTGTTTTTGCAGGCATGTTGTGATGTGATATGGTCAAGGCGTGATGCTATATTTTATTGTATGAGATGATCATGTTTTGTAACCGAAGTTATCGGCAACATGGCCGGAGCCATATGGTTGTCGCTTTATTGTATGAAATGCAACGCATACTGTAATGCTTTACTTTATCACTAAGCGGTAGCGATAGACGTAGAAGCATAAGATTGGCGAGACGACAACGATGCTACGATGGAGATCAAGGTGTCGCGCCCGGTGGCGATGGTGATCACGACGGTGCTTGAGATGGAGATCACAAGCACAAGATGATGATGGCCATATCATATCACTTATATTGATTGCATGTGATGTTTATCCTTTATGCATCTTATCTTGCTTTGATTGACGGTAGCATTTTAAGATGATCTCTCACTAAAATTATCAAGAAGTGTTCTCCACAGTATGCACCGTTGCTATGAAAGTTCTTCGTCTTGCGAGACACCACGTGATGATCGGGTGTGATAGGCTCTACGTTCAAATACAACGGGTGCAAAACAGTTGCACACGCGAATACTCGAGTTAAACTTGACGAGCCTAGCATATGCAGATATGGCCTCGGAACACGGAGACCGAAAGGTCGATCGTGAATCATATAGTAGATATGATCAACATAGTGATGTCCACCATTGAAACTACTCCATCTCACGTGATGATCGGACATGGTTTAGTTGATTTGGATCACGTAATCACTTAGATGACTAGAGAGATGTCTGTCTAAGTGGGAGTTCTTAAGTAATATGATTAATTGAACTTAAATTTATCATGAACATAGTACTGATAGTATTTTGCTTGTCTATGTTTCTTTGTAGATAGATGGCTCGTCTTTGTTGTTCCGTTGAATTTTAATGCGTTCCTTGAGAAAGCAAAGTTGAAAGATGATGGTAGCAATTACACGATCGGGTCCGTAACTCGAGGATTATCCTCATTGCTACACGGAAGAATTACGTCCTGGAAGCACCGCTGGGTGCCGAACTTCTTCTTGATGCAACCGGCGGCGTTAAGAATGTCTGGCGAGAGAAAGGCGATGACTACTCGATAGTTTAGTGTGCCATACTTTACGGCTTAGAACCGGGGCCTTCAACGGCGTTTTGAGCGTCATGGAGCATATGAGATGTTCCGTGAGTTGAAGTTAATATTTCAAGCAAATGCCGGATTGAGAGATATGAAGTCTCCAATAAGTTCTATAGCTGCAAGATGTAGTAGAATAGTTACGTCGGTGAACACATACTCAAAATGTCTGTATAATAATCACTTGATTCAAGCGGGAGTTAATCTTCACGATGATAGTGTCATTGACAGAATTCTTCAATCAACGCCACCAAGCTACAAGAGCTTCGTGATGAACTATAATATGCAAGGGATGGACAAGACTATTCCCGAGCTCTTCGCAATGCTAAAAGCAGCGGAGGTAGAAATCAAAAGGAGCATCAAGTGTTGATGGTCAACAAGACCACCAAGTTTCAAGAAAAAGGGCAAAGGGAAGAAGAAGGGGAACTTCAAGAAGAACAGCAAACAAGTTGCTGCTCAAGAGAAGAAACCCAATTCTAGACCTAAGCACGAGACTGAGTGCTTCTAATGCAAGCGTGGACACTTTGAAGCGGAACTGCCCCAAGTATTTGGCGGATAAGAAGGATGGCAAAGTGAACAAAGGTATATGTGATATACATGTTATTGATGTGTACCTTACTAATGCTCGCATGATAGTACCTGCGTATTTGATCTTTGGGTTACATTGCTAATATTTGCAACTCGAAGCAGGGACTACGGATTAGGCAAAGATTGGCTAAGGGCGAGGTGGCGATCTTGGCGTGGGAAATGGTTCCAAAGTCGATGTGATCGCGGTCGGCACGCTACCTCTGCATCTACCATCGGGATTAGTTTTAGACCTAAATAATTGTTATTTGGTGCCAGCGTTAAGCATGAACATTATATCTGGATCTTGTTTGATGCGAGACGGTCATTCATTTAAGTCAGAGAATAATGGTTGTTCTATTTATATGAATAATATCTTTTATGGTCATTCACCCTTGAGCGAGTGGTCTATTTTTATTGAATCTCGATAGTAGTAATACACATATTCATAGTGTTGAAACCAAAAGATACAGAGTTGATAATGATAGTGCAACTTATTTGTGGCACTTGCCGTTTGGGTCATATCGGTGTAAAACGCATGAAAAACTCCATCTTGATGGGCTTTTGGAATCATTTGATTATGAATCACTTGGTACTTATGTAACCGTGCCTCATGGGCAAGATTACTAAAACGCCGTTCTCCGGAACTATGGAGCGAGCAACTGGTTTGTTGGAAATCATACATACCGATGTTTGTGGTCCAATGAATGTTGAGGCACGCCTTGGCGGGTATCAAGTTATTTTCTCACCTTCACAAATGATTTGAGCAGATATGGGTATATCTACTTAATGAAACACAAATCTGAAACATTTGAAAAGTTCAAAGAATTTCAGAGTGAAGTGGAAAATCATCGTAACAAGAAAATAAAATTTCTCTGATCTGATCGTGGAGGAGAATATTTGAGTTACGACTTTGGTTTACATTTGAAACAATGCGGAATAGTTTGCAACTCCACGCCACCGGAACACCACAACGAAATGGTGTGTCGAACGTCGTAATCGTGCTTTACTAGATATGGTGCGATCTATGATGTCTCTTACTGATTTACCGCTATCGTTTTGGGGTTATGCTTTAGAGGCGGCCGCATTCACATTGAATAGGGCACCATCAAAATCCGTTGAAGCGACGCCTTATGAACTATGGTTTGGCAAGAAACCAAAGTTGTCGATCTTAAAGTTTGGGGCTGCGATGCTTATGTGAAGAAACTTCAACCAGATAAGCTCGAACCTAAAGGAGAAATGTGTCTTCATAGGATACCCAAAAGAGACTATTGGGTACACCTTCTATCACAGATCTGAAGGCAAGATTTTCGTTGCTAAATTCGGATCCTTTCTAGAAAAAGAGTTTCTCTCGAAAGAAGTGAGTGGGAGAAAAGTAGAACTTGAAGAGATAATCAGATCTGCTCCCTTATTGGAAAGTAGTTCATCACAAGAACTGGTTCTGTGACAACTACACCAATTAGTGAGGAAGCTAATGATAGTGATCATGAAACTTCGGATCAAGTTTCTCTTGAACTACGTGGGTCAACCAGAGTAAGATCCGCACCGAGTGATACGGTAATCCTATTCTCGAAGTCATGTTACTTGACCATGGCGTAACCTCGAACTATGAAGAAGCGATGGTGAGCCCAGATTCCGCAAAATGGTTGGAAGCCATGAAATGCGAGATGGGATCCATGTATGAGAACAAAGTATGGACTTTGGTTGACTTGCCCGATGATCGGCAAGCCATTGAGAATAAATGGATCTTTAAGAAGAAGGCTGGCGCCGATGGTAATGTAAGCGTCTATAAAGCTCGACTTGCTGTGAAAGGTTTTCGACAAGTTCAAGGAGTTGACTACGATGAGACTTTCTCACCCATAGCGATGCTTAAGTCTGTCCAAATCATGTTAGCAATTGCTGCATTTATGATTATGAAATTTGGCAAATGGATGTCAAAACTGCATTCCTGAATGAATTTCTGGAAGAAGGGTTGTATATGATGCAACCAGAATGTTTTGTTGATCCAAAAGTCGCTAACAATGTGTGCAAGCTACAACGATCATTTTATGGTCTGGTGCAAGCATCTCGGAGTTGGAATTAACGCTTTGATAGTGTGATCAAAGCATATGGTTTTATCTGAGACTTTTGGAGAAGCCTCGTATTTACAAGAAAGTGAGTGGGAGCTCTGTAGCATTTACGATATTATATGTGGACGACATATTATTGATTGGAAATGATATAGAATTTCTGGATAGCATAAAAGGATACTTGAATAAAAGTTTTTCAATGAAATACCTCGGTGAAGCTGCTTACATATTGGGCATGAAGATCTATAGAGATAGATCAAGACGCTTGATTGGACTTTCACAAAGCACATACCTTGATAAAGTTTTGAAAAAGTTCAAAATGGATCAGGCAAAGAAAGGATTTTTACCTGTATTACAAGGTGTGAAATTGAGTCAAACTCAATGCCCGACCACAGTAGAAGATAGAGAAAATGAAAGATGTTCCCTATGCTTCAGCCATAGGCTCTTATCATGTATGCAATGCTGTACCAGACTGACGTATGCTTAGCAATAAGCTTGGCAGGAAGGTACCAAAGTAATCCAGAGTGGATCATCGACAGCGGTCAAGAACATCCTGAAATACCCGAAAAGGACTAAGGATATGTTTCTCGTATATGGAGGTGACAAAGAGCTAGTCGTAAATGGTTACATCGATGCAAGCTTTGACACTTTGATCCGGACGATTCTAAATCGCAAACCGGATACGTATTTTTATTAAGCGGTGGAGCTGTTAGTTGGTGCAGTTCTAAACAAAACGTCGTGGCGGGATCTACATGTGAAGCGGAGAACGTAGCTGCTTCGGAAGCAGCCAATGAAGGAGTCTGGATGAAAGAGTTCATTTCCGATCTAGGTGTCATACCTAGTGCATCGGGACCAATGAAGATCTTCTGTGACAATCTTGGTGCAATTGCCTTGGCAAAGGAATCCAGATTTCACAAGAGGACCAAGCACATCAAGAGACGCTTCAATTCCATCCGGGACCAAGTCCAGGTGGGAAACATAGAGATTTGCAAGATACATACGGATCTGAATGTTGTGGACCCGTTGACTAAGCCTCTTCCACGAGCAAAACATGATCAGCACCAAGACTCCATGGGTGTTAGAATCATTACTGTGTAATCTAGATTATTGACTCTAGTGCAAGTGGGAGACTGAAGGAAATATGCCCTAGAGGCAATAATAAAGTTATTATTTATTTCCTCATATCATGATAAATGTTTACTATTCATGCTAGAATTGTATTAACCGGAAACATGATACATGTGTGAATACATAGACAAACATATAGTCACTAGTATGCCTCTACTTGACTAGCTCATTAATCAAAGATGGTTATGTTTCCTAACCATAGACATGTGTTCCTATTTGATTAATGGGATCACATCATTAGGAGAATGATGTGATTGACATGACCCATTCCGTTAGCCTAGCACTTGATCATTTAGTATATTGCTATTGCTTTCTTCATGACCTATACATGTTCCTGTAACTATGAGATTATGCAACTCCCGTTTACCGGAGGAACACTTTGGGTGCTACCAAACGTCTGGCAACGTAACTGGGTGATTATAAAGGAGTACTACAGGTGTCTCCAAAGGTACATGTTGGGTTGGCGTATTTCGAGATTAGGATTTGTCACTCCGATTGTCGGAGAGGTATCTCTGGGCCCTCTCGGTAATGTACATCACATAAGCCTTGCAAGCATTGCAACTAATAAGTTAGTTGCGAGATGATGTATTACGGAACGAGTAAAGAGACTTGCCGTAACGAAATTGAACTAGGTGATGGATACCGACGATCGAATCTCGGGCAAGTAACATACCAATGACAAAGGGAACGACGTTTGTCGTTATGCGGTTTGACCGATAAAGATCTTCGTAGAATATGAAGGAACCAATATGGGCATCTAGGTTCCGCTATTGGTTATTGACCGAGAATAGTTCTAGGTCATGTCTACATAGTTCTCGAACCCGTAGGGTCCGCACGCTTAACGTTACGATGACAGTTTTATTATGAGTTTATAAGTTTTGTTGTACCGAAGTTTGTTCGGAGTCCCGGATGTGATCACAGACATGACGAGGAGTCTCGAAATGGTCGAGACATAAATATTGATATATTGGAAGCCTATGTTTGGACATCGAAGTGTTCGGGTGAAATCGGCATTTTTACCGAGTAGGGAGGATACCGGAACCCCGGTGACCTAATGGGCCTTAGTGGGCCTAGTGGAGAAAGAGGAGAAGGGGCCAAGGCGGCAGCGCCCTCCCCCCCAAGTCCGAATAGGCAAAGGAGGGGGCGCCGCCCCCCTTTCCTTTTCCCCCTCACCTCCTTCCCCCCCCCCCCCCCCCCCAAGTCCTAGTCCAACTAGGAAGGGAGTCCTACTCCGGTGGGAGTAGGACTCCTCCCGCGCCTCCTCCTAGGGTCGGCCGCACCCCCTTGCTCCTTTATATACTGAGGCGGGGGCACCCATAGACACACAAGTTGATCTACGGATCATTCCTTAGCCGTGTGGTGCCCCCTCCACCATATTCCACCTCGGTCATATCGTCAGCGGAGTTTAGGCGAAGCCTGCGCCACCGATAGAGCATCATCATCGTCACCACGCCCGGTCGTCTTGTGAAACTCATCCTCGACACTTTGCTGGATCGAGTCCGAGGATCGTCATCGAGCTGAACGTGTGCTGAACTTCGGAGGTGCCGTGCGTTCGGTACTTGGATCGGTCGGATCGTGAAGGCGTGGGACTACATCAACGCGTTGTCATAATGCTTCCGCTTACGGTCTCACAGGGCACGTGGACAATACTCTCCTCTCTCGTTGCTATGCCATCACCATGTTCTTGCGTGTGCGTAGGAAATTTTTTGAAATTACTACGTTCCCCAACAAGACCGACACTTGACCTGACCCAGACTGTAGTCCTTAACCATTGGACACGGCTATTCGAATAGGTTTAATATCTCTGCAGAGGGTGTACTCTTTACCCACGAGTAACGGATTTCTTTAGTCCATCGGGACTAATTCCGTCTATGGTCTTTTAGTCAAAAACACGCTGACTTGCACACACACCAGCTTAACTGCGTTATGCGGAATCACCCACGACACTTGTTAAGCTTAAACTCTATGTGGGAGGCTACAACCTCGCGTAGCATGGGATCAAATTTCTATCGCGGCGCTCTAAGGGGTGCCCCCTCTCGGTCCCAACCGAACACCCATGCCCCGGACGGTGGCACGCCTACCAGCTACAACCGGTATCTTCCACTGTGGCCTCTCTGTACGGTGTGTGCTAGAAAGGGGTTGACGACTTATTGAACCGTACCCTACTTGTAGTAGAGACGAGTGGTAGTACGAAACAAGTATGGGGGTTACTGGAACAAGACTCGATCTACGGTCGACTCAGGAGGTTTATAAATTCCCTGCATGATATATATAACAAATATATTTCATCCAATGATAGAATCATCACTCATCATACCCCTCATGCCATGCCGGACACACCGTCTCGACGAGGAACTAGGGACAAGCTCGGGTCTACCCAAGAAAGAGACTTTCCCGTTTTCCTTCCGGTAGGCACGAAAGGCATACGAGGATGATCATTATCACAAGCATGTCTATTTCCAACAGCAAGGAAATTTCCAATAAGCATTCATGCAAATGATCATATCACCACATAAAATAACGAGTTCTACTTTTTGAGGCGGTGCCATGATCGTGTCAACAATGCAAGCAAAACATTATGCCAGGGTTCAGAATGCTTGCCTTCAAGGTGTGGAGAGGTGGGGTGCTCTCCAAAACTTTTGAAACTTTTTCTCCTCTCTCTCCAAGGTCCTATTTTAAATAAATTTGAATTAACACACAAATTCAAAACAGCACAAAAAGTTGTTTTGAATTTTTTTCAAATAAATCTTAAAAGAAACTAGATAAAATTTGAGAGAGGTAGGAAAAAGAATCAATTCATTTGGAGTTGTTATTAAAAAGATATAGGCAGTCAAAGCTGTGGTCAAAATCTGTTTTTTTTAAGAAATAACAGAATAAAAAGAAAACGATTCGAGCTGACCACGTCGAAGGCGTATTCTAAATACGCTTCCACTTATGCCTGCGTGGATCGGTACTGGGTCACTGACAGTGGACCCGCCTGGCCCACTGGTCAGGTTTGACCCGATCCACATGCGTCGCCTCCTCCGGCCAACAGAGAAGTGAGCTCAGCGAGGCTTCGCCGTGAATAATGACGGCACCATTCGGAAAAGGCGGAGGCCATCTGTGAGCTCGGGGATCAAGACGGTCACTCCGGTGGTTGATATGGTCTCTGGGGTGGACGGAGCTGCCGTGGTGAGCTTGGCGGCGGGCCGGTGGTCGTCGGGCAAAGTGATTTTTTCCCCGCAAAGGAGTCCCCGATCAAGATCGAGCAGGGGATGGATTCCACGAGGGGAGAGAGGAGTTCTGGCAAAGAGAGTGGAGAGGGGAGGCTCTGGTGGTGCGGAATGGCGGGCAAGGGCGGCGGCTGCAAAGGCGGAGGCGGGAAGAAGACCTCCCGGTCGATTGGCCGCCACGGGAGAGCTAGGGGAGCATGCTGAGGCTACTTAGCCAACGGAACGCGCTCGGGGCCTCCTTTTTATAGCGCAACGAGGTCCGTTTGCGGCGGCCGGGGATAAGCTCGTCGGCAAACCACCTCCCTGTAGCGGCAGGGCGTCGTGGCAACGACGAGAGCTAGAGGACACACGAGAGGATGAGGCTAAGCTGTTCCAGGGGCAGGTGGCGAGCGGGAGAGGCTTGGGCGGCACCGACCTGGCAGAGGCGCGCTGCGGACGCCAGCGTGCTGCCAAGGCTCTGACGGCGGTGCTGCAGGGCACCAGAGCTGCTTGGCACGATGCGTTGAGTGGGAGCGTGCGTGGCGCGGCTGTGTGGCGTGGGAAAACCGAAGCGCGGCGACGTGTCGGCTCGGCGCCGGCTGCGTGCAAAGCGTGTGCTCTGCTTTCGCGCCCGAAACACGCGGGGCGTGCTCGACGAAATGCCATGGCGTGCTATAGGTCTCGGGTGAGGCTGGCAATCAGCAGACCTAGGTTAGGAGAAGCTAGAAGTCTATTGGACATGGTGGTTAGGCCAGGGAAGCAAGATCATTGTGTAAACTAAAACTCATGTCAAAACAGATCATGCCCATTGTGGTGTTCGACAGAATGCTACATGCATCTAGGCGTTTCTTGGAGTGGTCAAATCTTCCAGAGTGGGGTCTCTTTAGATGTAAGAGAGGGTGGTGAGGCTAGTTTTCCAAAAGGAGAAACTTGCTAGTGCAAGTTTTGCAAAACCTCAGTTCTGGACAGAAAGGACAGGGCATGATTGCATGTACTAGAATTGCTCCAATGAGTCCAACCTCTTGGACTTAAGGTTCTAGCAGGAGGGGCTACAAGTAGGAAAAGGAATTACAACAAAAGGAGCAAGTTATAATATAGCTGTAGTACAATCCATCCAGTTGGACCAGAATGAAGATGAGGATGGTTCACTCAAATTTTCCAAAGAGCCTCACTGGGTTTTTGCACAAAGTTGATTAATATACTCCTGTTGACATCCCAAAATTTTGGTAGATGTTTTAAGAAATTATATAAATAGGTTGTAGTGTAAAACAGTCTACTGGACCAGATTTGGAAACTTGGTGTAGAACTCAAAATATGCAATGAATGAAATATATTATTGCATAAAGGAGATTTAATAACATCACATGACTTCTCCAATTTTTGGTGGAATTATTAAATAAATTTATCAAATGGTTGTAGTGTAAAAGAGGCCTTGAAGTTAAGGAAAAACATTTTTCAAGAAATAAGGCATCAGGGAAGACTAATTATGCAAATAATCCCACTGATAAAAGAATTGTTTTACTTGAGAGGAAAAATAAATCCAACAATGATTGAAAACTTTTCACTTGGGGTAAAAACTCCATAACAAAGAAAAGAGTGGTTCTGCAATCAGAAAGAAATACAGAAAATAAAAGCTTTAGTTTCTAGGCAAGATTTTAATTCATAAAACAAGATTAAAATTTTGGGGTGTTACAGCCGGGGCAGCAAGGCACGTATTGTATTGTTGCCATCGAGGATAACAAGATGGGGTTTATATCATATTGCTTGAGTTTATCCCTCTACATCATGTCATCTTGCTTAAAGCGTTACTCTGTTCTTATGAACTTAATACTCGACGCAGGCCTTGAGTCGGTCGATGTGTGGAGTAATAGTAGTAGATGCAGGCAGGAGTCGGTCTACTTGTTGCGGACGTGATGCCTATATACATGATCATGCCTAGATAATCTCATAATTATTCTCTTTTCTATCAATTGCTTGACAATAATTTGTTCACCCACCGTAATACTTATGCAATCTTGAGAGAAGCCACAAGTGAAACCTATGGCCCCCGGGTCTATCTCTTATCATATTTGCTTCCAATCTACTTTTATTTGCATCTTTACTTTTTGCATCTATATTATAAAATACCACAATATATTTATCTTATCATACTATCTCTATCAGATCTCACTTTCGCAAGTGGCCGTGAAGGGATTAACAACCCCTTTATTGTGTTGGTTGCGAGTTCTTTGTTTTTTTGTGTACGTGCGTGGGACTTTTGAGGAGCCTCCTACTGGATTGATACCTTGGTTCTCAAAAACTGAGGGAAATACTTACGCTACTATTGCTGCATCACCCTTTCCTCTTCAAGGAAAACCAATGCAAGCTCAAGACGTAGCAAGAAGGATTTCTGGCGCCGTTGCCGGGGAGGTCTTTGCTCAAGTCAAGACATACCAAGTACCCATCACAAACCCATCTCCCTCGCATTTACATTATTTTCCATTTGCCTCTCGTTTTCCTCTCCCCCACTTCACCCTTGCCGTTTTATTTGCCCTCTCTTTCCAATCTCCTCCTCTCTTTTTCGTTTGCCTTTTTATGTTTGCTTGTGTGTTGGATTACTTGTTGCCATGGCGCAAGATAATAGCAAATTGTGTGATTTCTCGAATACCAATAATAATGATTTCCTTAGTACTCCGATTGCTCCTCTTAATGATGTTGAGTCTTGTGAAATCAATAACGCTTTCTTTGAATCTTGTTATGAAAGACCAATTCGCCGGCCTTCCTAGTGAAGATGCCGCTACTCATCTAAACAACTTTGTTGATTTGTGTGATATGCAAAAGAAGAAAGATACGGATAACAATATTGTTAAATTGAAGTTATGTCCGTTTCCTTAGAGATTGTGCTAAAGTTGGTTTTCGTCTTTGCCTAAAAATAGTATTGATTCTTGGAACAAGTGCAAAGATGCTTTTATCTCTAAGTATTTTCCTCCCGCTAAGATTATCACTCTTAGGAACGATATTGTGAATTTTAAACAACTTGATCATGAGCATGTTGCCCAATCTTGGGAAAGAATGAAATTGATGCTTCCAATTGCCCTACTCATGGTTTGAATTTATGGATGATCATACAAAAAATTTATGCCGGTTTGAACTTTGCTTCTAGAAATCTCTTAGATTCGGCGCGGAGGCACGCGTTTATGGAAATCACGTTAGGAGATGCTACAAAACTTCTTGATAATATTATGGCTAATTATTCTCAATGGCACAATCGAAAGATCCTCTAGTAAAAAGTGCATGCTATAGAAGAAATCAATGTTTTGAGTGGAAAGATGGATGAACTTATGAAGTTGTTTGCTACTAAAAATACTCCTCTTGATTCCAATGATATGCCTTTGTCTACTTTGATTGTGAATAATAATGAATTTATGGATGTGAATTTTGTTGGTAGGGATAGTTTTGGAAACAATGCTTATAGAGGAAACTTTAATTCTAGACCATTCCCTAGTAATTCCTCTAATAATTATGGAAATTCCTACAATAATTCTTATGGTAATTTTAATAAGATGCCCTCTGATTTTGAGAATAGTGTGAAAGAATTTATGATTTCTCAAAAGAATTTTAATGCTTTGCTTGAAGAAAAATTGCTCAAAGTTGATGATTTGGCTAGGAACGTTGATAGGATTTCACTTGATGTTGATTCTCATAAACTTAGATCTTATTCTCCTAAGCATGATATCAATGAGTCTCTCAAAGTAATGAGAATTTCCATTGATTGGTGCCAAGAAAGAACCACTAGATTGCGTGCTAAGAAAGATAGCTTTATAAAGGCGTGTTCTTCTAGTTTCCATGAAAATAATGATGAAGATCTTAAAGTTATTGATGCATCTCCTATTAGATCTATGTTTTGCAATATGAATCTTCATAATTATGGGACTGATGATTAGTCAACTTTACCTAGAAGGCGTCCCAAGAATTCGTAGTTTTTAGATCTTGATGCTAAATTTGGTAAAAGTGGAATTGGAGAGGTCACAACTTTAAATAGTTTTGAACCCACTATCTCGGATTTCAAGGAATTTATTATGATAATTGTTCTTTAGAAGTTTGTATTTCCTTGTTGCAATCCGTTGTTAATTCTCCTCATGCTTATAGTCAAAAGAAAGCTTTTACCAAACATATTGTTGATGCCTTGATGCAATCTTATGATGAAAAACTAATTTGGAAGTTTCCATACCTAGAAAACTTAATGATGAGTGGGAACCTACTATAAAGATTAGTATTAAAGATCATGAGTGTTTTGCTTTGTGTGATTTGGGTGCTAGTGTTTCTACGATTCCGAAAACCTTAATTGTGATATTCTAGGTTTCCATGATCTTGATGATTGGTCTTTAAATTTACTCCTTGCGGATTCCACCATTAAAAAGCCAATGGGAAGGATCAATGATGTTCTCATTGTTGCAAATAAAATTTGGTGCCCGTAGATTTTATCGTTCTTGATATAGATTGCAATCTTTCTTGCCCTATTATTCTTGGTAGACCTTTCCTTAGAATGATTGGTGCGATTATTGATATGAAGGAAGGGAATATTAGATTCCAATTTCCATTAAAGAAAGGCATGGAGCACTTTCCTAGAAACAAAGTCAAATCACCTTATGAATCTATCATGTGGGCTACTTATGAATTTAGTGCCAAAGATGGCACTCGTTAGATCTATCTTCGCTTTTATGCCTAGCTAGGGGCGTTAAACAATAGCGCTAGTTGGGAGGCAACCCAATTTTCTTTGTATTTTTGTTTTTGTTCCTGTTTAGTAATAGATCTTGCATCTACCTTCTGTTTAGATGTGTTTTTATTTTTTAATTAGTGTTTGTGCCAAGTAGAACCTATAGGATAACCTACGATGATAGTTGATTTGATTCTGCTGAAAAACAGAAACTTTGCACGCACGAATTTAGTTTTGTTAAATCACAGAAACGTGATTTTGCGTTGATTCGTTTTGCTGCTAATAAATAGACAAATTGTCCAGGACTTCCTCTTTTGGTAGGATTTGTAGAGTTCAAGAAGTTTGTGTTAGTTACAGATTGCTACAGACTGTTCTGTTTTTGACAGATTCTGTTTTTCGTGTGTTGTTTGCTTATTTCGATGCACCTATGGCTTGTAAATTAGTTTATAAACCATAGATAAGTTGGATTACAGTAGGCTTAACACCAAAATAAATAAAGAATGAGTTCATTGCAGTAACTTATGTGGTGGTTTTGTTTTCTTTCACTAACGGAGCTTATAAGATTTCCTGTTGAGTTTTGTGTCGTGAAGTTTTCAAGTTTTGGGTAAAGCTTTTATGTACTATGGAATAAGGAGTGGCAAGAGCCTAAGCTTGGGGATGCCCATGGCATCCCAAGATATTCAAGGATAGCCAAAAGCCTAAGCTTGGGGATGCCCCGGGAAGGCATCCCTCTTTAAATCTTCGTTCATTGGTAACTTTACATGGAGCTATATTTTTATTCGCCACATGATATGTGTTTTTCTTGGAGCGTCGTGTATTATATTAGTCTTTGCTTTTAGTTTACCACAATCATCCTTGCTGTACACACCTTTTGGGAGAAGCCTATTAGATTAGAATTTGCTAGAATACTCTATGTGCTTCACTTATATCTTTTGAGCTTGATAGTTTTTGCTCTAATGCTTCAATTATATCTTTTAGAGCACGGTGGTGTCTTAATTTTGAAGAAATTGCTAGTCTCTCATGCTTCACTTATATCTTTTGAGAGTCTTTTAGAACAGCATGGTATTTGCTATGGTTACAAAGTTGGTCCTAGAATGATGAACATCCAAGTTGGGTATAATAAAAACTATCATAGAAAATAATTGGATGCTATGATCAATATGATGCTTGATAATTGTTTTCAGATATGGAGGTAGTGATATTAAAGTCATGCTAGTTGGGTGATTATGAATTTAAAGAATGCTTGTGCTGAAGTTAGCAAGTCCCGTAGCATGCACGTATGGTTAAAGTTGTGTATCAAATTTGAAACATGAAGTGTACACCGCTTGTGCATCCTTATGAGTGGCGGTCGGGGACGGCGATGGTCTTTTTCCTACCAATCTATCCCCCTAGGAGCATGCGCGTAGTACTTGATTTTTGATGACTTCTAAACTTTTGCAATAAGTATATGAATTCTTTTGACTAATGTAGAGTCCATGGATTATACGCACTTTTACCTTTCCACCATTGCTAGCCTCTTTGGTACCATACATTTCCCTTTCTCACCTTGAGAGTTGGTGCAAACTTCGCCGGTGCATCCAAACCCCGTTATACGATACGCTCTATAACACATAAACCCCCTTATATCTTCCTCAAAACAGCCACCATACGTACCTATTATGGCATTTCCATAGCCATTCCGAGATATATTGCCATGCAACTTTCCACCGTTCCGTTTATCATCATCATGACATACATTACTTTTGTCATATTGCCATTGCATGATCATGTAGTTGACATCGTATTTGTGGCAAAGCCACCATGCATTATTTTTCATACATGTCACTCTTGATTCATTGCACCATCCTGGTACACCGCCGGAGGCATTCATGTAGAGTCATATCTTGTTCTAGTTTCAAGATGTAAGTCATATGTTGTAATCAATGAAAGTGTGATGATCATCATTATTAGAGCATTGCCCAAAAAGAAAAAAAGAAAGGCCAAAGAAAAAAAAGAGAAAAAAAATAAAAAAAGGGAAAAGAAAAAAAGAAAATAAATAAAAAGGGCAATTTTACTATCTCTTTTTCCACACTTGTGCTTCAAAGTAGCACCTTGTTCTTCATGTAGTGATTCTCATATATTGTGCTTCAAAGTAGCACCATGTTTTTCATATAGTGAGTCTCATAACTTGTGTTTTTCATACTAGTGGGAATTTTTCATTATAGAACTTGGCTTGTATATTCCTACGATGGGCTTCCTCAAATGCCCTAGGTCTTCATTGAGCAAGCAAGTTGGATGCACACCCACTAGTTTTCTTTTGTTGATCATTCATTTATAGCTCTAGTGCATCCGTTGCATGGCAATCCCTACTCCTCATGTTGAAATAAATTGATGGGCATCTCCATAGCCCGTTGATTATACTCGCCAATGTGAGACTTTCTCCTTTTTTGTCTTCTCCACACAATCCCCATCATCATATTCTATTCCACCCATAGTGCTATATCCATGGCTCACGCTCATGTATTGCATGGAGGTTGAAATTTTTTGATATTATTTAAGTATGAAACAATTGCTTGGCTTGTCATCGGGGGTATAGAAGTTGGGAACATCTTTGTGTGACGAAAATGAAACATAGCCTAACTATATGATTTTGTAGGGATGAACTTTCTTTTGCCATGCTATTTTGAGAAGACATGATTACTTTGATTACAATGCTTGAAGTGTTACTATTTATTTTATCAATATGAACTTTTATTTTGAATCATTTGGATCTGAACATTCATGCCACAATAAAGAAAATTACATTGAGAATTATGCTAGGTAGCATTCCACATCAAAAATTCTCCTTTTTATCATTTACCTACTCGAGGACGAGCAGGAATTAAGCTTAGGGATGCTTGATCGTCTCCAACGTATCTATAATTTTTTATTGTTCCATGCTATTATATTACCCCTTTTGGATGTTTATGGGCTTTATGTTACACATTTATATCATTTTTGGGACTAACCTACTAACCAGAGGTCCAGCCCGTATTGTTGGCTTTTTTGCCTATTTCAGTATTTCGAAGAAAAGGAATATCAAACGGAGTCCAAACGGAATGAAACCTTCGGGAGCGTGATTTTTGGAACAAACGTGATCCAGAGGACTTGGAGTGCAAGTCAAGAAGCAGCCGAGGCCTCCACGAGATAGGAGGGCGCGCTCCCCCCCTATAGGGCGCGCCCCCTGTCTCGTGGGCCCCTCGGGCGTCCGCCGACGTACTTCTTCCTCCTATATAAGCCTACGTACCCCGAAAACATGCAGGGAGCCAACGAAACACAATTTCCACCGTCGTAACCTTCTGTATCCGTGAGATCCCATCTTGGAGCCTTCGCCGGCACTCCGCCGGAGGGGGGAATCGACCATGGAGGGCTTCTACATCAACACCATAGCCCCTCCGATGAGTTGTGAGTAGTTTACCACATACCTACGGGTCCATAGTTATTAGCTAGATGGTTTCTTCTCTCTATCTCAATACAATGTTCTCCCCCTCTCTTGTGGAGATCTATTCGATGTAAACTCTTTTTGCGGTGTGTTTGTCGAGATCCGATGTATTGTGGGTCTATAATCAAGTTTATCTATGAATAATATTTGAATCTTCTCTGAATTCTTTTATGTATGATTGAGTTATCTTTGCAAGTCTCTTCGAATTATCAGTTTGGTTTGGCCTACTAGATTGATCTTTCTTGCCATTGGAGAAGTGCTTAGCTTTGGGTCCAATCTTGCGGTGTCCTTTCCCAAGGATGTTAGGGCAGCAAGGCACGTATTGTATTGTTGCCATCGAGGATAACAAGATGGGGTTTATATCATATTGCTTGAGTTTATCCCTCTACATCATGTCATCTTGCTTAAAGCGTTACTACATTCTTATGAACTTAATACTCTAGATGCGAGGCAGGAGTCGGTCGATGTGTGGAGTAATAGTAGTAGATGCAGGTGAGTCGGTCTACTTGTTGCGGACGTGATGCCTATATACATGATCATGCCTAGATAATCTCATAATTATTAAGCTTTTCAATCAATTGCTCGACAAGATTACTATGTTCACCCACCGTAATACTTATGCTATCTTGAGAGAAGCCACAAGTGAAACCTATGGCCCCCGGGTCTATCTCTTATCATATTTGCTTCCAATATACTTTTATTTGCATCTTTACTTTTTTGCATCTATATTATAAAATACCAAAAATATATTTATCTTATCATACTATCTCTATCAGGTCTCACTTTTGCAAGTGGCCTTGAAGGGATTGACAACCCCTTTATTGTGTTGGTTGCGAGTTCTTTGTTTGTTTGTGTAGGTGCGTGGGACTTTTGAGGAGCCTCCTACTGGATTGATACCTTGGTTCTCAAAAACTGAGGGAAATACTTACGCTACTATTGCTGCATCACCCTTTCCTCTTCAAGGAAATCCAACGCAAGCTCAAGATGTAGCAAGAAGGATTTCTGGCGCCGTTGCCGGGGAGGTCTTTGCTCAAGTCAAGACATACCAAGTACCCATCACAAACCCATCTCCCTCGCATTTACATTATTTTCCATTTGCCTCTCATTTTCCTCTCCCTCACTTCACCCTTGCCGTTTTATTCGCCCCCTCTTTCCCATTCTCCTCCTCTTTTTTCGCTTGCCTTTTGCTCCTTGCTTGTGTGCTTATTTGTCCTGATGGCTTTGCCTAAGGGTTCTGACCACCTTCTGAGAAGGTTGGAAGAGATTGAATCAAATATTAGAAGTTTTATGAATTTGCAATTTGAGCATAATAATTTCTTTAGCAAAGAGCTTAAGGAACAAAAAGGTTTTTGGGGTTTATGAACAAAGAGCTTGATGATATGAATAAAGAATTTTGTGGTGTTAATGCTCAAATTACCCGGCTTGAAAATGCTATAGCCAAAATTTCTGATAAGCAAGCCACCTTAGTCAATAAGATGGCCGCCAAACCGTAAAAGTTAGATGAAAATAATGATGAAGATCTTAAAGTTATTGATGCGTCTCCTATTGGATCTATGTTTTTGCAATATGAATCTTGATAATTATGGGACTGATGATGAGTCAACTTTACCTAGAAGGAGTCCCAAGAATTCAGAGTTTTCAGATCTTGATGCTAAATTTGGTAAAAGTGGGATTGGAGAGGTCACAACTTTAAATAGTTTTGAACCCACTATCTCGGATTTCAAGGAATTTGATTATGATAATTGTTCTTTAGAAGGTTGTATTTCCTTGTTGCAATCCGTTGTTAATTCTCCTCATGCTTACAGTCAAAAGAAAGCTTTTACCAAACATATTGTTGATGCCTTGATGCAATCTTATGATGAAAAACTTAATTTGGAGGTTTATATACCTAGAAAACTTAATGATGAGTGGGAAACTACTATAAATATTAGAATTAAATATCATGAGTGTTTTGCTTTGTGTGATTTGGGTGCTAGTGTTTCCACGATTTCGAAAACTTTATGTGATATTCTAGGTTTCCATGATCTTGATGATTGCTCTTTAAATTTGCACCTTGGATTCCACCATTAAAAAGCCAATGGGAAGGATCAATGACGTTCTCATTGTTGCAAATAAAAATTTGGTGCCCGTTGATTTTATCGTTCTTGATATAGATTGCAATCTTTCTTGCCCTATTATTCTTGGTAGACCTTTCCTTAGAACGATTGGTGCGATTATTGATATGAAGGAAGGGAATATTACATTCCAATTTCCATTAAAGAAAGGCATGGAGCACTTTCCAAGAAAGAAAGTAAAATTACCTTATGAATCTATCATGCGGGCTACTTATGAATTTAGTGCCAAAGATGGCACTCGTTAGATCTATCTTCGCTTTTATGCCTAGCTAGGGGCGTTAAACAATAGCGCTAGTTGGGAGGCAACCCAGTGTTCTTTGTATTTTTTTGTTTTTGTTCCTGTTTAGTAATAAATCTTGCATCTACCTTCTGTATAGATGTGTATTTGTCTTTTAATTAGTGTTTGTGCCAAGTAGAACCTATAGGATAACCTACGATGATAGTTGATTTGATTCTGCTGAAAAACAGAAACTTTGCACGCACGAATTTAGTTTTGTTAAATCACAGAAACGTGATTTTGCATATATTCTTTTTGCTGCTAATCAATAGAAAAAATTTCCAGGACTTCTTATTTTGGTAGGATTTTTAGAGTTCCAAAAGTTTGCGTTAGTTACAGATTTCTACAGACTGTTCGGTTTTTGACAGATTCTGTTTTTCGTGTGTTGTTTGCTTATCTCGATGCACCTATGGCTAGTAAATTAGTTTATAAACCATAAAGAAGTTGGATTACATTAGGTTTAACACCAAAATAAATAAAGATGAGTTCATTGCAGTACCTTATGTGGTGGTTTTGTTTTCTTTCACTAGCAGACTTATAAGATTTCTGTTGAGTTTTGTGTTGTGAAGTTTTCAAGTTTTGGGTAAAGCTTTTATGGACTATGGGATAAGGAGTGGCAAGAGCCTAAGCTTGGGGATGCCCATGGCATCCCAAGATATTCAAGGATAGCCAAAAGCCTAAGCTTGGGGATGCCGCGGGAAGGCATCCCTCTTTTCGCCTTCGTTCATTGGTAACTTTACTTGGAGCTATATTTTTATTCGCCACGTGACACGTGTTTTGCTTGGGCGTCGTGTATTATATTAGTCTTTGCTTTTTAGTTTACCACAATCATCCTTGCTGTACACACCTTTGGGGAGAAGCCTATTTGATTAGAATTTGCTAGAATACTCTATGTGCTTCACTTATATCTTTTGAGCTTGATAGTTTTTGCTCTAGTGCTTCACTTATATCTTTTAGAGCACGGTGGTGTCTTAATTTTGAAGAAATTGCTAGTCTCTTATGCTTCACTTATATCTTTTGAGAGTCTTTTAGAAAAGCATGGTATTTTCTATGGTTACAAACTTGGTCCTAGAATGATGAACATCCAAGTTGGGTATAATAAAAACTATCATAGAAAATAATTGGATGCTATGATCAATATGATGCTTGATAATTGTTTTGAGATATGGAGGTAGTGATATTAAAGTCATGCTAGTTGGGTGAATATGAATTTAAAGAATGCTTGTGTTGAAGTTAGCAAGTCCCGTAGCATGCACGTATGGTTAAAGTTGTGTAACAAATTTGAAACATGAAGTGTACCTGGCTTGTGCATCCTGATGAGTGGCGGTCGGGGACGAGCGATGGTCTTTTCCTACCAATCTAATCCCCTAGGAGCATGCGCGTAGTGCTTGATTTTTGATGACTTCTAAAGTTTTGCAATAAGTATATGAGTTCTTTTGACTAATGTTGAGTCCATGGATTATACGCACGTTTGCCTTTCCACCATTGCTAGCCTCTTGATGCGTGCATTGCCCTTTCTCACCTTCAGAGTTGGTGCAAACTTCTCGGTGCATCCAAACCCCGTGATACGATACGCTCTATCACACATAAACCTCCTTATATCTTCCTCAAAACAGCCACCATACCTACCTATTATGGCAATTCCATAGCCATTCTGAGATATATTGCCATGCAACTTTCCACCGTTCCGTTTATCATCATCATGACATACATTACTTTTGTCATATTGCCATTTCATGATCATGTAGTTGACATCGTATTTGTGGCAAAGCCACCATGCATTAATTTTCATACATGTCACTCTTGATTCATTGCACCATCCCGGTACACCACCGGAGGCATTCATATTGAGTCATATCTTGTTCTAGTTTCGAGTTGTAATTCATATGTTGTAATGAATAGAAGTGTGATGATCATCATTATTAGAGCATTGCCCACAAAGAAAAAAAAGAAAAAGAAAAAAAGAAAGGCCAAAAAAAAGGAAAGGCCATAAAAAATGAAAAAAAGAAAAAAAAGAAAAAGAAAAAAGGGAAAAAAGAAAAAATAAATAAATAAAAAGGGCAATGTTACTATCTCTTTTTCCACACTTGTGCTTCAAAGTAGCACCTTGTTCTTCATGTAGTGAGTCTCATATATTGTGCTTCAAAGTAGCACCATGTTTTTCATATAGTGAGTCTCATAAGTTGTCTTTTTCATACTAGGGGGATTTTCATTATAGAACTTGGCTTGTATATTCCTCACGATGGGCTTCCTCAAATGCCCTAGGTCTTCGTGGAGCAAGCAAGTTGGATGCACACCCACTAGTTTTCTTTTGTTGAGCATTCATTTATAGCTCTAGTGCATCCGTTGCATGGCAATCCCTACTCCTCATGTTGACATCAATTGATGGGCATCTCCATAACCCGTTGATTATCCTCGTCAATGTGAGACTTTCTCTTTTTTGTCTTCTCCACACAATCCCCATCATCATATTCTATTCCACCCATAGTGCTATATCCATCGCTCACGCTCATGTATTGCGTGAAGGTTGAAAAAGTTTAAGATTATTTAAGTATGAAACAATTGCTTGGCTTGTCATCGGGGGTATAGAAGTTGGGAATATCTTTATGTGACGAAAATGAAGCATAGCCTAACTATATGATTTTGTAGGGATGAACTTTCTTTTTCCATGCTATTTTGAGAAGACATGGTTATTTTGATTAGTATAATTGAAGTGTTAGTATTTCTTTTATCAATATGAACTTTTATTTTGAATCATTTGGATCTGAACATTCATGCCAAAATAAAGAAAATTACATTGAGAATTATGCTAGGTAGCATTCCACATGAAAATTTTCCTTTTTTATCATTTACCTACTCGAGGACGAGCAGGAATTAAGCTTGGGGATGCTTGATACGTCTCCAACGTATCTATAATTTTTGATTGTTCCATGCTATTATATTACCCCTTTTGGATGTTTATGGCCTTTATTTTACACATTTATATCATTTTGGGACTAACCTACTAACCGGAGGCCCAGCCCGTATTGCTTGCTTTTTTTGCCTATTTCAGTATTTCAAAGAAAAAGGAATATCAAAGCGGAGTCCAAACGGAATGAAACCTTTGGGAGCGTGATTTAAGAACGAACGTGATCCAGAGGACTTGGAGTGCAAGTCAAGAAGCAGCCGAGGCTCCCACGAGATAGGAGGGCGCCCCCCCATAGGGGGCGCCCCTATCTCGTGGGCCCCTCGGGCGTCCACCGACGTACTTCTTCCTCCTATATAAGCCTACGTACCCCGAAAAAATCCAGGGAGCCAACGGAACACAATTTTTCCATCGCCGTAACCTTCTGTACCCGCGAGATCCCATCTTGGAGCCTTCGCCGGCGCTCCGCCGGAGGGGGAATCGACCATGGACGGCTTCTACATCAACACCATAGCCCCTCCGATGAGTTGTGAGTAGTTTACCACAGACTTACGGGTCCATAGTTATCAGCTAGATGGCTTCTTCTCTCTTTTTGGATCTCAATACAATGTTCTCCCCTCTTTTGTGGAGATCTATTCAATGTAAACTCTTTTTGCGGTGTGTTTGTCGAGATCCGATGAATTGTGGGTTTATGATCAAGTTTATCTATGAATAATATTTGAATCTTCTCTGAATTCTTTTATGTATGATTGAGTTATCTTTGCAAGTCTCTTCGAATTATCAGTTTGGTTTGGCCATCTAGATTGATCTTTCTTGCCATGGGAGAAGTGCTTAGCTTTGGGTTCAATCTTGCGGTGTCCTTTCCCAGTGACAGCAGGGGCAGCAAGGCACGTATTTTATTGTTGCCATCGAGGATAACAAGATGGGGTTTATATCATATTGCTTGAGTTTATCCCTCTACATCATGTCATCTTGCTTAAAGCGTTACTCTGTTCTTATGAACTTAATACTCTAGATGCAGGCAGGAGTCGGTCGATGTGTGGAGTAATAGTAGTAGATGCAGGCAGGAGTCGGTCTACTTGTCACGGACATGATGCCTATATACATGATCATGCCTAGATAATCTCATAATTATTCGCTTTTCTATCAATTGCTCGTGAAGAATTTGTTCACCCACCGTAATACTTATGCTATCTTGAGAGAAGCCACAAGTGAAACCTATGGCCCCCGGGTCTATCTCTTATCATATTTGCTTCCAATCTACTTTTATTTGCATCTTTACTTTTTTGCATCTATACTATAAAATACCAAAAATATATTTATCTTATCATACTATCTCTATCAGATCTCACTTTCGCAGTGGCCATGAAGGGATTGACAACCCCTTTATTGCGTTGGTTGCGAGTTCTTTGTTTGTTTGTGTAGGTGCGTGGGACTTTTGAGGAGCCTCCTACTTGGATTGATACCTTGGTTCTCAAAACTGAGGGAAATACTTACGCTACTATTGCTGCATCACCCTTTCCTCTTCAAGGAAATCCAACGCAAGCTCAAGATGTAGCAAGAAGGATTTCTGGCGCTGTCGGGAGGTCTTTGCTCAAGTCAAGACATACCAAGTACCCATCACAAACCCATCTCCCTCGCCTTTACATTATTTTCCATTTGCCTCTCATTTTCCTCTCCCCCACTTCACCCTTGCCGTTTTATTCGCCCCCTCTTTCCCATTCTCCTCCTCTTTTTTCGCTTGCCTTTTGCTGCTTGCTTGTGTGCTTATTTGTCCTGATGGCTTTGCCTAAGGGTTCTGACCACCTTCTGAGAAGGTTGGAAGAGATTGAATCAAATATTAGAAGTTTTATGAATTTGCAATTTGAGCATAATAATTTCTTTAGCAAAGAGCTTAAGGAACAAAAAGGTTTTTTGGGGTTTTTGAACAAAGAGCTTGATGATATGAATAAAGAATTTTGTGGTGTTAATGCTCAAATTACCCGGCTTGAAAATGCTATAGCCAAAATTTCTGATAAGCAAGCCACCTTAGTCAATAAGATGGCCGCCAAACCAGAAAAGTTAGATGAAAATAATGATGAAGATCTTAAAGTTATTGATGCGTCTCCTATTGGATCTATGTTTTGCAATATGAATCTTGATAATTATGGGACTGATGATGAGTCAACTTTACCTAGAAGGAGTCCCAAGAATTCAGAGTTTTCAGATCTTGATGCTAAATTTGGTAAAAGTGGGATTGGAGAGGTCACAACTTTAAATAGTTTTGAACCCACTATCTCGTATTTCAAGGAATTTGATTATGATAACTGTTCTTTAGAAGGTTGTATTTCCTTGTTGCAATCCGTTGTTAATTCTCCTCATGCTTACAGTCAAAAGAAAGCTTTTACCAAACATATTGTTGATGCCTTGATGCAATCTTATGATGAAAAACTTAATTTGGAAGTTTATATACCTAGAAAACTTAATGATGAGTGGGAAACTACTATAAATATTAGAATTAAAGATCATGAGTGTTTTGCTTTGCGTGATTTGGGTGCTAGTGTTTCCACGATTTCGAAAACTTTATGTGATATTCTAGGTTTCCATGATCTTGATGATTGCTCTTTAAATTTGCACCTTGCGGATTCCACCATTAAAAAGCCAATGGGAAGGATCAATGACGTTCTCATTGTTGCAAATAAAAATTTGGTGCCCGTTGATTTTATCGTTCTTGATATAGATTGCAATCTTTCTTGCCCTATTATTCTTGGTAGACCTTTCCTTAGAAACGATTGGTGCGATTATTGATATGAAGGAAGGAATATTACATTCCAATTTCCATTAAAGAAAGGCATGGAGCACTTTCCAAGAAAGAAAGTAAAATTACCTTATGAATCTATCATGCGGGCTACTTATGAATTTAGTGCCAAAGATGGCACTCGTTAGATCTATCTTCGCTTTTATGCCTAGCTAGGGGCGTTAAACAATAGCGCTAGTTGGGAGGCAACCCAGTGTTCTTTGTATTTTTTTGTTTTTGTTCCTGTTTAGTAATAAATCTTGCATCTACCTTCTGTTTAGATGTGTTTTTGTCTTTTAATTAGTGTTTGTGCCAAGTAGAACCTATAGGATAACCTACGATGATAGTTGATTTGATTCTGCTGAAAAACAGAAACTTTGCACGCACGAATTTAGTTTTGTTAAATCACAGAAACGTGATTTTGCATATATTCTTTTGCTGCTAATCAATAGAAAAAATTTCCAGGACTTCTTATTTTGGTAGGATTTTTAGAGTTCCAAAAGTTTGCGTTAGTTACAGATTTCTCAGACTGTTAGGTTTTTGACAGATTCTGTTTTTCGTGTGTTGTTTGCTTATCTCGATGCACCTATGGCTAGTAAATTAGTTTATAAACAATAATTATGTTGGATTACATTAGGTTTAAAATCAATTTAAATAAAGATGAGTTCATTGCAGTACCTTATGTGGTGGTTTTTTCTTTCACTAACGGAGCTTATAAGATTTCCTGTTGAGTTTTGTGTTGTGAAGTTTTCAAGTTTTGGGTAAAGCTTTTATGGACTATGGGATAAGGAGTGGCAAGAGCCTAAGCTTGGGGATGCCCATGGCATCCCAAGATATTCAAGGATAGCCAAAAGCCTAAGCTTGGGGATGCCGCGGGAAGGCATCCCCTCTTTCGTCTTCGTTCATTGGTAACTTTACTTGGAGCTATATTTTTATTCGCCACGTGACACGTGTTTTGCTTGGAGCGTCGTGTATTATATTAGTCTTTGCTTTTTAGTTTACCACAATCATCCTTGCTGTACACACCTTTTGGGAGAAGCCTATTTGATTAGAATTTGCTAGAATACTCTATGTGCTTCACTTATATCTTTTGAGCTTGATAGTTTTTGCTCTAGTGCTTCACTTATATCTTTTAGAGCACGGTGGTGTCTTAATTTTGAAGAAATTGCTAGTCTCTTATGCTTCACTTATATCTTTTTGAGAGTCTTTTAGAACAGCATGGTATTTTCTATGGTTACAAACTTGGTCCTAGAATGATGAACATCCAAGTTGGGTATAATAAAAACTATCATAGAAAATAATTGGATGCTATGATCAATATGATGCTTGATAATTGTTTTGAGATATGGAGGTAGTGATATTAAAGTCATGCTAGTTGGGTGAATATGAATTTAAAGAATGCTTGTGTTGAAGTTAGCAAGTCCCGTAGCATGCATTATGGTTAAAGTTGTGTAACAAATTTGAAACATGAAGTGTACCGCTTGTGCATCCTGATGAGTGGCGGTCGGGGACGAGCGATGGTCTTTTCCTACCAATCTAATCCCCTAGGAGCATGCGCGTAGTGCTTGATTTTTGATGACTTCTAAAGTTTTGCAATAAGTATATGAGTTCTTTTGACTAATGTTGAGTCCATGGATTATCGCACGTTTGCCTTTCCACCATTGCTAGCCTCTTGATGCCGTGCATTGCCCTTTCTCACCTTCAGAGTTGGTGCAAACTTCTCCGGTGCATCCAAACCCCGTGATACGATCGCTCTATCACACATAAACCTCCTTATATCTTCCTCAAAACAGCCACCATACCTACCTATTATGGCAATTCCATAGCCATTCCGAGATATATTGCCATGCAACTTTCCACCGTTCCGTTTATCATCATCATGACATACATTACTTTTGTCATATTGCCATTGCATGATCATGTAGTTGACATCGTATTTGTGGCAAAGCCACCATGCATTAGTTTTCATACATGTCACTCTTGATTCATTGCACCATCCCGGTACACCACCGGAGGCATTCATATTGAGTCATATCTTGTTCTAGTTTCGAGTTGTAATTCATATGTTGTAATGAATAGAAGTGTGATGATCATCATTATTAGAGCATTGCCCACAAAGAAAAAAAAGAAAAAGAAAAAAAGAAAGGCCAAAAAAAGGAAAGGCCATAAAAAAGGAAAAAAAAGAAAAAAAAGAAAAAGAAAAAAGGGAAAAAAGAAAAAATAAATAAATAAAAAGGGCAATGTTACTATCTCTTTTTCCACACTTGTGCTTCAAAGTAGCACCTTGTTCTTCATGTAGTGAGTCTCATATATTGTGCTTCAAAGTAGCACCATGTTTTTCATATAGTGAGTCTCATAAGTTGTCTTTTTCATACTAGTGGGGATTTTTCATTATAGAACTTGGCTTGTATATTCCTACGATGGGCTTCCTCAAATGCCCTAGGTCTTCGTGAGCAAGCAAGTTGGATGCACACCCACTAGTTTTCTTTTGTTGAGCATTCATTTATAGCTCTAGTGCATCCGTTGCATGGCAATCCCTACTCCTCATGTTGACATCAATTGATGGGCATCTCCATAGCCCGTTGATTATCCTCGTCAATGTGAGACTTTCTCCTTTTTTGTCTTCTCCACACAATCCCCATCATCATATTCTATTCCACCCATAGTGCTATATCCATCGCTCACGCTCATGTATTGCGTGAAGGTTGAAAATTTTTAAGATTATTTAAGTATGAAACAATTGCTTGGCTTGTCATCGGGGGTATAGAAGTTGGGAATATCTTTATGTGACGAAAATGAAGCATAGCCTAACTATATGATTTTGTAGGGATGAACTTTCTTTTTCCATGCTATTTTGAGAAGACATGGTTATTTTGATTAGTATAATTGAAGTGTTAGTATTTCTTTTATCAATATGAACTTTTATTTTGAATCATTTGGATCTGAACATTCATGCCAAAATAAAGAAAATTACATTGAGAATTATGCTAGGTAGCATTCCACATGAAAATTTTCCTTTTTATCATTTACCTACTAGGGGCGAGCAGGAATTAAGCTTGGGGATGCTTGATACGTCTCCAACGTATCTATAATTTTTGATTGTTCCATGCTATTATATTACCCCTTTTGGATGTTTATGGCCTTTATTTTACACATTTATATCATTTTGGGACTAACCTACTAACCGGAGGCCCAGCCCGTATTGCTGTTTTTTTGCCTATTTCAGTATTTCAAAGAAAAGGAATATCAAACGGAGTCCAAACGGAATGAAACCTTTGGGAGCGTGATTTCTGGAACGAACGTGATCCAAAGGACTTGGAGTGCAAGTCAAGAAGCAGCTGAGGCCTCCATGAGATAGAAGGGCCCCCCCCTATAGGGCGCGCCCCCTATCTCGTGGGCCCCTCGGGCGTCCACCGACGTACTTCTTCCTCCTATATAAGCCTACGTACCCCGAAAAAATCCAGGGAGCCAACGGAACACAATTTTTCCATCGCCGTAACCTTACATGCCGAGATCCCATCTTGGAGCCTTCACGGTGCTCACGCCGGAGGAATCGACCATGGAGGGCTTCTACATCAACACCATAGCCCCTCCGATGAGTTGTGAGTAGTTTACCACAGACTTACGGGTCCATAGTTATTAGCTAGATGGCTTCTTCTCTCTTTTGGATCTCAATACAATGTTCTCCCCTCTCTTGTGGAGATCTATTCGATGTAAACTCTTTTTGGTGTGTTTGTCGAGATCCGGTGAATTGTGGGTTTATGATCAAGTTTATCTATGAATAATATTTGAATCTTCTCTGAATTCTTTTATGTATGATTGAGTTATCTTTGCAAGTCTCTTCGAATTATCAGTTTGGTTTGGCCATCTAGATTGATCTTTCTTGCCATGGGAGAAGTGCTTAGCTTTGGGTTCAATCTTGCGGTGTCCTTTCCCAAAGGATGTGTAGGGCAGCAAGGCACGTATTTTATTGTTGCCATCGAGGATAACAAGATGGGGTTTATATCATATTGCTTGAGTTTATCCCTCTACATCATGTCATCTTGCTTAAAGCGTTACTCTGTTCTTATGAACTTAATACTCTAGATGCAGGCAGGAGTCGGTCGATGTGTGGATTAATAGTAGTAGATGCAGGCAGGAGTCGGTCTACTTGTCACGGACATGATGCCTATATACATGATCATGCCTAGATAATCTCATAATTATTCGCTTTTCAATCAATTGCTCGGCGATGAATTTGTTCACCCAATCGTAATACTTATGCTATCTTGAGAGAAGCCACAAGTGAAACCTATGGCCCCCGGGTCTATCTCTTATCATATTTGCTTCCAATCTACTTTTATTTGCATCTTTACTTTTTTGCATCTATACTATAAAATACCAAAAATATATTTATCTTATCATACTATCTCTATCAGATCTCACTTTACTTGAAGTGGCCATGAAGGGATTGACAACCCCTTTATTAAATGGTTCTTGAGTTCTTTGTTTGTTTGTGTAGGTGCGTGGGACTTTTGAGGAGCCTCCTCTTGGATTGATACCTTGGTTCTCAAAAAGCTGAGGGAAATACTTACGCTACTATTGCTGCATCACCCTTTCCTCTTCAAGGAAATCCAACGCAAGCTCAAGATGTAGCAAGAAGGATTTCTGGCGCCGTTGCCGGGGAGGTCTTTGCTCAAGTCAAGACATACCAAGTACCCATCACAAACCCATCTCCCTCGCATTTACATTATTTTCCATTTGCCTCTCATTTTCCTCTCCCCCACTTCACCCTTGCCGTTTTATTCGCCCCCTCTTTCCCATTCTCCTCCTCTTTTTTCGCTTGCCTTTTGCTGCTTGCTTGTGTGCTTATTTGTCCCGATGGCTTTGCCTAAGGGTTCGACCACCTTCCGAGAAGGTTGGAAGAGATTGAATCAAATATTAGAAGTTTTATGAATTTGCAATTTGAGCATAATAATTTCTTTAGCAAAGAGCTTAAGGAACAAAAAGGTTTTTTGGGGTTTATGAACAAAGAGCTTGATGATATGAATAAAGAATTTTGTGGTGTTAATGCTCAAATTACCCGGCTTGAAAATGCTATAGCCAAAATTTCTGATAAGCAAGCCACCTTAGTCAATAAGATGGCCGCCAAACCAGAAAAGTTAGATGAAAATAATGATGAAGATCTTAAAGTTATTGATGCGTCTCCTATTGGATCTATGTTTTCCAATATGAATCTTGATAATTATGGGACTGATGATGAGTCAACTTTACCTAGAAGGAGTCCCAAGAATTCAGAGTTTTCAGATCTTGATGCTAAATTTGGTAAAAGTGGGATTGGAGAGGTCACAACTTTAAATAGTTTTGAACCCACTATCTCGGATTTCAAGGAATTTGATTATGATAATTGTTCTTTAGAAGGTTGTATTTCCTTGTTGCAATCCGTTGTTAATTCTCCTCATGCTTACAGTCAAAAGAAAGCTTTTACCAAACATATTGTTGATGCCTTGATGCAATCTTATGATGAAAAACTTAATTTGGAAGTTTATATACCTAGAAAACTTAATGATGAGTGGGAAACTACTATAAATATTAGAATTAAAGATCATGAGTGTTTTGCTTTGTGTGATTTGGGTGCTAGTGTTTCCACGATTTCGAAAACTTTATGTGATATTCTAGGTTTCCATGATCTTGATGATTGCTCTTTAAATTTGCACCTTATGGATTCCACCATTAAAAAGCCAATGGGAAGGATCAATGACGTTCTCATTGTTGCAAATAAAAATTTGGTGCCCGTTGATTTTATCGTTCTTGATATAGATTGCAATCTTTCTTGCCCTATTATTCTTGGTAGACCTTTCCTTAGAATGATTGGTGCGATTATTGATATGAAGGAAGGGAATATTACATTCCAATTTCCATTAAAGAAAGGCATGGAGCACTTTCCAAGAAAGAAAGTAAAATTACCTTATGAATCTATCATGCGGGCTACTTATGAATTTAGTGCCAAAGATGGCACTCGTTAGATCTATCTTCGCTTTTATGCCTAGCTAGCGTTAAACAATAAGCGCTAGTTGGGAGGCAAACCCAGTGTTCTTTGTATTTTTTTGTTTTTGTTCCTGTTTAGTAATAAATCTTGCATCTACCTTCTGTTTAGATGTGTTTTTGTCTTTTAATTAGTGTTTGTGCCAAGTAGAACCTATAGGATAACCTACGATGATAGTTGATTTGATTCTGCTGAAAAACAAAAACTTTGCACGCATTTAATTTAGTTTTGTTAAATCACAGAAACGTGATTTTGCATATATTCTTTTGCTGCTAATCAATAGAAAAATTTCCAGGACTTCTTATTTTGGTAGGATTTTAGAGTTCCAAAAGTTTGCGTTAGTTACAGATTTCTACAGACTGTTAGGTTTTTGACAGATTCTGTTTTTCGTGTGTTGTTTGCTTATCTCGATGCACCTATGGCTAGTAAATTAGTTTATAAACCATAAAGAAGTTGGATTACATTAGGTTTAACACCAAAATAAATAAAGATGAGTTCATTGCAGTACCTTATGTGGTGGTTTTGTTTTCTTTCACTAACGGAGCTT
Source organism: Aegilops bicornis (assembly GCA_021605145.1). Taxonomy (NCBI): domain Eukaryota; kingdom Viridiplantae; phylum Streptophyta; class Magnoliopsida; order Poales; family Poaceae; genus Aegilops; species Aegilops bicornis. Next base: position 12,359,939 of record CM038674.1, on the reverse strand, counting down.
ATAAGATTTCCTGTTGAGTTTTGTGTTGTGAAGTTTTCAAGTTTTGGGTAAAGCTTTTATGGACTATGGGATAAGGAGTGGCAAGAGCCTAAGCTTGGGGATGCCCATGGCATCCCAAGATATTCAAGGATAGCCAAAAGCCTAAGCTTGGGGATGCCGCGGGAAGGCATCCCCTCTTTCGTCTTCGTTCATTGGTAACTTTACTTGGAGCTATATTTTTATTCGCCACGTGACACGTGTTTTGCTTGGAGCGTCGTGTATTATATTAGTCTTTGCTTTTTAGTTTACCACAATCATCCTTGCTGTACACACCTTTTGGGAGAAGCCTATTTGATTAGAATTTGCTAGAATACTCTATGTGCTTCACTTATATCTTTTTGAGCTTGATAGTTTTTGCTCTAGTGCTTCACTTATATCTTTTAGAGCACGCGGTGGTGTCTTAATTTTGAAGAAATTGCTAGTCTCTTATGCTTCACTTATATCTTTTGAGAGTCTTTTAGAACAGCATGGTATTTGCTATGGTTACAAAGTTGGTCCTAGAATGATGAACATCCAAGTTGGGTATAATAAAAACTATCATAGAAAATAATTGGATGCTATGATCAATATGATGCTTGATAATTGTTTTGAGATATGGAGGTAGTGATATTAAAGTCATGCTAGTTGGGTGAATATGAATTTAAAGAATGCTTGTGTTGAAGTTAGCAAGTCCCGTAGCATGCACGTATGGTTAAAGTTGTGTAACAAATTTGAAACATGAAGTGTACACAGCTTGTGCATCCTGATGAGTGGCGGTCGGGGACGAGCGATGGTCTTTTCCTACCAATCTAATCCCCTAGGAGCATGCGCGTAGTGCTTGATTTTTGATGACTTCTAAAGTTTTGCAATAAGTATATGAGTTCTTTTGACTAATGTTGAGTCCATGGATTATACGCACGTTTGCCTTTCCACCATTGCTAGCCTCTTCGGTACCGTGCATTGCCCTTTCTCACCTTCAGAGTTGGTGCAAACTTCTCCGGTGCATCCAAACCCCGTGATACGATACGCTCTATCACACATAAACCTCCTTATATCTTCCTCAAAACAGCCACCATACCTACCTATTATGGCAATTCCATAGCCATTCCGAGATATATTGCCATGCAACTTTCCACCGTTCCGTTTATCATCATCATGACATACATTACTTTTGTCATATTGCCATTGCATGATCATGTAGTTGACATCGTATTTGTGGCAAAGCCACCATGCATTAATTTTCATACATGTCACTCTTGATTCATTGCACCATCCCGGTACACCACCGGAGGCATTCATATTGAGTCATATCTTGTTCTAGTTTCGAGTTGTAATTCATATGTTGTAATGAATAGAAGTGTGATGATCATCATTATTAGAGCATTGCCCACAAAGAAAAAAAAGAAAAAGAAAAAAAGAAAGGCCAAAAAAAGGAAAGGCCATAAAAATGAAAAAAGAAAAAAAAAAAAAAAGAAAAAGGGAAAAAGAAAAATAAATAAATAAAAAGGGCAATGTTACTATCTCTTTTTCCACACTTGTGCTTCAAAGTAGCACCTTGTTCTTCATGTAGTGAGTCTCATATATTGTGCTTCAAAGTAGCACCATGTTTTTCATATAGTGAGTCTCATAAGTTGTCTTTTTCATACTAGTGGGGATTTTTCATTATAGAACTTGGCTTGTATATTCCTACGATGGGCTTCCTCAAATGCCCTAGGTCTTCGTGAGCAAGCAAGTTGGATGCACACCCACTAGTTTTCTTTTGTTGAGCATTCATTTATAGCTCTAGTGCATCCGTTGCATGGCAATCCCTACTCCTCATGTTGACATCAATTGATGGGCATCTCCATAACCCGTTGATTATCCTCGTCAATGTGAGACTTTCTCCTCTTTTGTCTTCTCCACACAATCCCCATCATCATATTCTATTCCACCCATAGTGCTATATCCATCGCTCACGCTCATGTATTGCGTGAAGGTTGAAAAAGTTTAAGATTATTTAAGTATGAAACAATTGCTTGGCTTGTCATCGGGTATAGAAGTTGGGAATATCTTTATGTGACGAAAATGAAGCATAGCCTAACTATATGATTTTGTAGGGATGAACTTTCTTTTTCCATGCTATTTTGAGAAGACATGATTATTTTGATTAGTATAATTGAAGTGTTAGTATTTCTTTTATCAATATGAACTTTTATTTTGAATCATTTGGATCTGAACATTCATGCCAAAATAAAGAAAACTACATTGAGAATTATGCTAGGTAGCATTCCACATGAAAATTTTCCTTTTTTATCATTTACCTACTCGAGGACGAGCAGGAATTAAGCTTGGGGATGCTTGATACGTCTCCAACGTATCTATAATTTTTGATTGTTCCATGCTATTATATTACCCCTTTTGGATGTTTATGGCCTTTATTTTACACATTTATATCATTTTGGGACTAACCTACTAACTGGAGGCCCAAATTTCTTTGTTGCTTTTTTGCCTATTTCAGTATTTCAAAGAAAAGGAATATCAAACGGAGTCCAAACGGAATGAAACCTTCGGGAGCGTGATTTCTGGAACGAACGTGATCCAAAGGACTTGGAGTGCAAGTCAAGAAGCAGCTGAGGCCTCCACGAGATAGAAGGGCCCCCCCCCCCCTATAGGGCGCGCCCCCTATCTCGTGGGCCCCTCGGGTGTCCACCGACGTACTTCTTCCTCCTATATAAGCCTACGTACCCCGAAAAAATCCAGGCAGCCAACGGAACACAATTTTTCCATCGCCGTAACCTTCTGTATCCGCGAGATCCCATCTTGGAGCCTTCGCCGGCGCTCCGCCGGAGGGGGAATCGACCATGGAGGGCTTCTACATCAACACCATAGCCCCTCCGATGAGTTGTGAGTAGTTTACCACAGACTTACGGGTCCATAGTTATTAGCTAGATGGCTTCTTCTCTCTTTTTGGATCTCAATACAATGTTCTCCCCTCTCTTCTGGAGATCTATTCGATGTAAACTCTTTTTCGGTGTGTTTGTCGAGATCCGGTGAATTGTGGGTTTATGATCAAGTTTATCTATGAATAATATTTGAATCTTCTCTGAATTCTTTTATGTATGATTGAGTTATCTTTGCAAGTCTCTTCAATTATCAGTTTGGTTTGGCCTACTAGATTGATCTTTCTTGCCATGGGAGAAGTGCTTAGCTTTGGGTTCAATCTTGCGGTGTCCTTTCCCGGTGTGACAATGAGGGCAGCAAAGGCACGTATTATATTGTTGCCATCCAGGATAACAAGATGGGGTTTATATCATATTGCTTGAGTTTATCCCTCTACATCATGTCATCTTGCTTAAAGCGTTACTCTGTTCTTATGAACTTAATACTCTAGATGCAGGCAGGAGTCGGTCGATGTGTGGATTAATAGTAGTAGATGCAGGCAGGAGTCGGTCTACTTGTCACGGACATGATGCCTATATACATGATCATGCCTAGATAATCTCATAATTATTCGCTTTTCAATCAATTGCTCGACAGTAATTTGTTCACCCACCGTAATACTTATGCTATCTTGAGAGAAGCCACAAGTGAAACCTATGGCCCCCGGGTCTATCTCTTATCATATTTGCTTCCAATCTACTTTTATTTGCATCTTTACTTTTTTGCATCTATACTATAAAATACCAAAAATATATTTATCTTATCATACTATCTCTATCAGATCTCACTTTACTTGAAGTGGCCATGAAGGGATTGACAACCCCTTTATTGCGTTGGTTGCGAGTTCTTGTTTGTTTGTGTAGGTGCGTGGGAATTCTGAGGAGCCTCCTACTGGATTGATACCTTGGTTCTCAAAAACTGAGGAAATACTTACGCTACTATTGCTGCATCACCCTTTCCTCTTCAAGGAGATCCAACGCAAGCTCAAGATGTAGCAAGAAGGATTTCTGGCGCCGTTGCCGGGGAGGTCTTTGCTCAAGTCAAGACATACCAAGTACCCATCACAAACCCATCTCCCTCGCATTTACATTATTTTCCATTTGCCTCTCATTTTCCTCTCCCCCACTTCACCCTTGCCATTTTATTCGCCCCCTCTTTCCCATTCTCCTCCTCTTTTTTCGCTTGCCTTTTGCTGCTTGCTTGTGTGCTTATTTGTCCTGATGGCTTTGCCTAAGGGTTCTGACCACCTTCTGAGAAGGTTGGAAGAGATTGAATCAAATATTAGAAGTTTTATGAATTTGCAATTTGAGCATAATAATTTCTTTAGCAAAGAGCTTAAGGAACAAAAAGGTTTTTTGGGGTTTATGAACAAAGAGCTTGATGATATGAATAAAGAATTTTGTGGTGTTAATGCTCAAATTACCCGGCTTGAAAATGCTATAGCCAAAATTTCTGATAAGCAAGCCACCTTAGTCAATAAGATGGCCGCCAAACCAGAAAAGTTAGATGAAAATAATGATGAAGATCTTAAAGTTATTGATGCGTCTCCTATTGGATCTATGTTTTGCAATATGAATCTTGATAATTATGGGACTGATGATGAGTCAACTTTACCTAGAAGGAGTCCCAAGAATTCAGAGTTTTCAGATCTTGATGCTAAATTTGGTAAAAGTGGATTGGAGAGGTCACAACTTTAAATAGTTTTGAACCCACTATCTCGGATTTCAAGGAATTTGATTATGATAATTGTTCTTTAGAAGGTTGTATTTCCTTGTTGCAATCCGTTGTTAATTCTCCTCATGCTTACAGTCAAAAGAAAGCTTTTACCAAACATATTTTTGATGCCTTGATGCAATCTTATGATGAAAAACTTAATTTGGAAGTTTATATACCTAGAAAACTTAATGATGAGTGGGAAACTACTATAAATATTAGAATTAAAGATCATGAGTGTTTTGCTTTGTGTGATTTGGGTGCTAGTGTTTCCACGATTTCGAAAACTTTATGTGATATTCTAGGTTTCCATGATCTTGATGATTGCTCTTTAAATTTGCACCTTGCGGATTCCACCATTAAAAGCCAATGGGAAGGATCAATGACGTTCTCATTGTTGCAAATAAAAATTTGGTGCCCGTTGATTTTATCGTTCTTGATATAGATTGCAATCTTTCTTGCCCTATTATTCTTGGTAGACCTTTCCTTAGAAATCGATTGGTGCGATTATTGATATGAAGGAAGGGAATATTACATTCCAATTTCCATTAAAGAAAGGCATGGAGCACTTTCCAAGAAAGAAAGTAAAATTACCTTATGAATCTATCATGCGGGCTACTTATGAATTTAGTGCCAAAGATGGCACTCGTTAGATCTATCTTCGCTTTTATGCCTAGCTAGGGGCTTTAAACAACAGCGCTAGTTGGGAGGCAACCCAGTTTTCTTTGTATTTTTTGTTTTTGTTCCTGTTTAGTAATAAATCTTGCATCAACCTTCTGTTTAGATGTGTTTTTATTTTTTAATTAGTGTTTGTGCCAAGTAGAACCTATAGGATAACCCTCGATGATAGTTGATTTGATTCTGCTGAAAAACAGAAACTTTGCACGCATTTAATTTAGTTTTGTTAAATCACAGAAACGTGATTTTGCATATATTCTTTTTGCTGCTAATCAATAGAAAAAATTTCCAGGACTTCTTATTTTGGTAGGATTTTTAGAGTTCCAAAAGTTTGCGTTAGTTACAGATTTCTACAGACTGTTCGGTTTTTGACAGATTCTGTTTTTCGTGTGTTGTTTGCTTATCTCGATGCACCTATGGCTAGTAAATTAGTTTATAAACCATAAAGAAGTTGGATTACATTAGGTTTAACACCAAAATAAATAAAGATGAGTTCATTGCAGTACCTTATGTGGTGGTTTTGTTTTCTTTCACTAACGGAGCTTATAAGATTTCCTGTTGAGTTTTGTGTTGTGAATTTTTCAAGTTTTGGGTAAAGCTTTTATGGACTATGGGATAAGGAGTGGCAAGAGCCTAAGCTTGGGGATGCCCATGGCATCCCAAGATATTCAAGGATAGCCAAAAGCCTAAGCTTGGGGATGCCGCGGGAAGGCATCCCCTCTTCGCCTTCGTTCATTGGTAACTTTACTTGGAGCTATATTTTTATTCGCCACGTGACACGTGTTTTTGCTTGGATCGTCGTGTTTTATTTTTGTCTTTGCTTTTTAGTTTACCACAATCATCCTTGCTGTACACACATTTTGGGAGAAGCCTATTTGATTAGAATTTGCTAGAATACTCTATGTGCTTCACTTATATCTTTTGAGCTTGATAGTTTTTTGCTCTAGTACTTCACTTATATCTTTTAGAGCACGGTGGTGTCTTAATTTTGAAGAAATTGCTAGTCTCTTATGCTTCACTTATATCTTTTGAGAGTCTTTTAGAACAGCATGGTATTTTCTATGGTTACAAAGTTGGTCCTAGAATGATGAACATCCAAGTTGGGTATAATAAAACTATCATAGAAAATAATTGGATGCTATGATCAATATGATGCTTGATAATTGTTTTGAGATATGGAGGTAGTGATATTAAAGTCATGCTAGTTGGGTGAATATGAATTTAAAGAATGCTTGTGTTGAAGTTAGCAAGTCCCGTAGCATGCACGTATGGTTAAAGTTGTGTAACAAATTTGAAACATGAAGTGTACCTGGCTTGTGCATCCTGATGAGTGGCGGTCGGGGACGAGCGATGGTCTTTTCCTACCAATCTAATCCCCTAGGAGCATGCGCGTAGTGCTTGATTTTTGATGACTTCTAAAGTTTTGCAATAAGTATATGAGTTCTTTTGACTAATGTTGAGTCCATGGATTATACGCACGTTTGCCTTTCCACCATTGCTAGCCTCTTGATGCACCGCATTGCCCTTTCTCACCTTCAGAGTTGGTGCAAACTTCTCCGGTGCATCCAAACCCCGTGATACGATACGCTCTATCACACATAAACCTCCTTATATCTTCCTCAAAACAGCCACCATACCTACCTATTATGGCAATTCCATAGCCATTCCGAGATATATTGCCATGCAACTTTCCACCGTTAGTTTATCATCATCATGACATACATTACTTTTGTCATATTGCCATTGCATGATCATGTAGTTGACATCGTATTTGTGGCAAAGCCACCATGCATTAATTTTCATACATGTCACTCTTGATTCATTGCACCATCCCGATTACACCACCGGAGGCATTCATATTGAGTCATATCTTGTTCTAGTTTCGAGTTGTAATTCATATGTTGTAATGAATAGAAGTGTGATGATCATCATTATTAGAGCATTACCCACAAAGAAAAAAAAGAAAAAGAAAAAAAAGAAAGGCCAAAAAAAAGGAAAGGCCATAAAAAAGGAAAAAAAAAGAAAAAAAAGAAAAAGAAAAAAGGGAAAAAAGAAAAAATAAATAAATAAAAAGGGCAATGTTACTATCTCTTTTTCCACACTTGTGCTTCAAAGTAGCACCTTGTTCTTCATGTAGTGAGTCTCATATATTGTGCTTCAAAGTAGCACCATGTTTTTCATATAGTGAGTCTCATAAGTTGTCTTTTTCATACTAGTGGGATTTTTCATTATAGAACTTGGCTTGTATATTCCTACGATGGGCTTCCTCAAATGCCCTAGGTCTTCGTGAGCAAGCAAGTTGGATGCACACCCACTAGTTTTCTTTTGTTGAGCATTCATTTATAGCTCTAGTGCATCCGTTGCATGGCAATCCCTACTCCTCATGTTGACATCAATTGATGGGCATCTCCATAACCCGTTGATTATCCTCGTCAATGTGAGACTTTCTCCTTTTGTCTTCTCCACACAATCCCCATCATCATATTCTATTCCACCCATAGTGCTATATCCATCGCTCACGCTCATGTATTGCGTGAAGGTTGAAAAAAGTTTAAGATTATTTAAGTATGAAACAATTGCTTGGCTTGTCATCGGGGGTATAGAAGTTGGGAATATCTTTATGTGACGAAAATGAAGCATAGCCTAACTATATGATTTTGTAGGGATGAACTTTCTTTTTCCATGCTATTTTGAGAAGACATGATTATTTTGATTAGTATAATTGAAGTGTTAGTATTTCTTTTATCAATATGAACTTTTATTTTGAATCATTTGGATCTAAACATTCATGCCAAAATAAAGAAAATTACATTGAGAATTATGCTAGGTAGCATTCCACATGAAAATTTTCCTTTTTTATCATTTACCTACTCGAGGACGAGCAGGAATTAAGCTTGGGGATGCTTGATACGTCTCCAACGTATCTATAATTTTTGATTGTTCCATGCTATTATATTACCCCTTTTGGATGTTTATGGCCTTTATTTTACACATTTATATCATTTTGGGACTAACCTACTAACCGGAGGCCCAGCCCGTATTGCTGTTTTTTTGCCTATTTCAGTATTTCAAAGAAAAGGAATATCAAACGGAGTCCAAACGGAATGAAACCTTCGGGAGCGTGATTTTTGGAACGAACGTGATCCAGAGGACTTGGAGTGCAAGTCAAGAAGCAGCTGAAGCCTCCACGAGATAGGAGGGCGCCCCCCCCCTATAGGGCGCGCCCCTATCTCGTGGGCCCCTCACGCGGCCACCGACGTACTTCTTCCTCCTATATAAGCTTCACGCACTCGAAAAAATCCAGGGAGCCAACGGAACACAATTTTTCCATCGCCAGTAACCTTATCAGATCCGCGAGATCCCATCTTGGAGCCTTTCACGGCGCTCACTGAGGGGGAATCGACCATGGAGGGCTTCTACATCAACACCATAGCCCCTCCGATGAGTTGTGAGTAGTTTACCACAGACTTACGGGTCCATAGTTATTAGCTAGATGGCTTCTTCTCTCTTTTTGGATCTCAATACAATGTTCTCCCCCTCTCTTGTGGAGATCTATTCGATGTAAACTCTTTTTCGGTGTGTTTGTCGAGATCCGGTGAATTGTGGGTTTATGATCAAGTTTATCTATGAATAATATTTGAATCTTCTCTGAATTCTTTTTATGTATGATTGAGTTATCTTTGCAAGTCTCTTGAATTATCAGTTTGGTTTGGCCTACTAGATTGATCTTTCTTGCCATGGGAGAAGTTCTTAGCTTTGGGTTCAATCTTGCGGTGTCCTTTCCCGATGGATGTTAGGGCAGCAAGGCACGTATTTTATTGTTGCCATCGAGGATAACAAGATGGGGTTTATATCATATTGCTTGAGTTTATCCCTCTACATCATGTCATCTTGCTTAAAGCGTTACTCTGTTCTTATGAACTTAATACTCTAGATGCAGGCAGGAGTCGGTCGATGTGTGGATTAATAGTAGTAGATGCAAAAGGTGAGTCGGTCTACTTGTCACGGACATGATGCCTATATACATGATCATGCCTAGATAATCTCATAATTATTCGCTTTTCTATCTATTGCTCGACGGTAATTTGTTCACCCACCGTAATACTTATGCTATCTTGAGAGAAGCCACTAGTGAAACCTATGGCCCCGGGGTCTATCTCTTATCATATTTGCTTCCAATCTACTTTTATTTGCATCTTTACTTTTTTGCATCTATACTATAAAATACCAAAAATATATTTATCTTATCATACTATCTCTATCAGATCTCACTTTCGCAAGTGGCCATGAAGGGATTGACAACCCCTTTATTGCGTTGGTTGCGAGTTCTTTGTTTGTTTGTGTAGGTGCGTGGGACTTTTGAGGAGCCTCCTACTGGATTGATACCTTGGTTCTCAAAAACTGAGGGAAATACTTACGCTACTATTGCTGCATCACCCTTTCCTCTTCAAGGAAAACCAACGCAAGCTCAAAACGTAGCAGCAAGCTCACGAAACCTATCTTTATATTTGGTCATGTGATTGGTACATCCACTATCAAGAACCCATTCCTTTTCCTCCTGCCATAAGACCAAAGTGTCTCACTGCATCATCAAGATCAAAGTCACTATCATCATCCTCATCATAGTATCCATGTTCAACATCTTCATGTGGTCGATCAAATCCTAGAGAGCGTGATTCGTTAGAGTGAGTTTGACAATGATCTTATTTATGGATTTTAATAGCTTCGGAAATAATATCACTAATAATTCCATCATCTCCTTTGGCACGCATAAGGTTTGTAAGCTCAAATAGACAATCACCAAACATAGGATCATTGGAGTTCATCTTACTCAAGGCAATAGACTTATGGAGATTTTCATCTAGATTTTTCAACGAATTATTTGGAAAACGTTCCTCAAGAAATTTCCGTATGGTGTAGGCACACTTAAGAGTAGGCAAACACCCAATCAAGTTTCTAGGCAAGCCTCTAGTGATAAGATTAACAGTTCTAAGATTGTGAATCATGTCAATCGAGTCATCAAGGGTAGGATGCATAGGGTCAACATGAGGTGCACAAGGGCTAGCAATGTACTTGTTCAAATGATATTCATTGAAAATCACAAGCATCTCATTTTTCCACTCATGAAAATACTCTCCATCAAGTATAGGCACTCTATGTTTAAGACTCCCCAAAGTAGACTCATCCATCTTCCTCCAATGGTGTTTAAACCAAAGCAACGGAGACCAAAGCTCTGATACCAATTGAAAGGATCGAGAAGAGGTGTCTAGAGGGGGGGTGATTAGACACTAAGTGAGAAAAGTTGCAGTTTTTAATTTCTTTAAGTGGAAGTGGAGTTTTGGCACAAGTTTAACAATCACAATACATAACAAGAAAGCATGCAAAGAGTATATGAGCAGAGGAAAGTAAAGCATGCAACTTGCAAGAATGTAAAGGGATGGGATTGGAGTGTGCAAACGCAATTTGGAGACATGGAGATTTTTGAGACGTAGTTCCGATAGGTGGTGCTATCGTACATCCACATTGATGGAGACTTCAACCCACGAAGGGTAACGGCTGCGCGAGTCCACGGAGGGCTCCACCCATGAAGGGTCCACGAAGAAGCAACCTTGTCTATCCCACCATGGTCATCGCCCACTAAGGACTTGCCTCACTAGGGTAGATCTTCACGAAGTAGGCGATCTCCTTGCGCTTACAAACTCCTTGGCTCAACTCCACAATCTTGTCGGAGGCTGTCGGTTTCAAAACCGGCGGATCTCGGGTAGGGGGTCCCGAACAGTGCGTCTAGGCGGATGGTAACAGGAGACAAGGGACACGATGTTTTTACCCAGGTTCGGGCCCTCTCGATGGAGGTAATACCCTACTCCTGCTTGATTAATATTGATGATACGGGTAGTACAAGAGTATATCTACCACGAGATCAGAGAGGCTAAACCCTAGAAGCTAGCCTATGGTATGATTGTTTTTCGTCTCTGAGACTAAAACCCTCCGGTTTATATAGACACCGGATAGGTTAGGGTTACACAGAGTCGGTTACAAAGGTGGGAGATCTACATATCCGTATCGCCAAGCTTGCCTTCCACGCCAAGGAAAGTCTTATCCGAACACGGGAGAAGTCTTCAATCTTGTATCTTCATAGTCTTGGAGTCCGGCCGTGATGATAGTTCGACCTATCCGGACACCCCCTAGTCCAGGACTCCCTCAGTAGCCCCTGAACCAGGCTTCAATGACGACGAGTCCGGCGCGCATATTGTCTTCGGCATTGCAAGTCGGGTTCCTCCTCCGAATACTTCATAGAAGATTTTGAACACAAGGACAGTGTCCGACTCTCTAAAATAATTTCCACATAACACCGTAGAGAGAATAATATTTACACAAAATCAATCTGCTGACGTATCCCGCGGCGTGTCACCACGCCACAGCCAAGTCTTCGGCATTGCAAGGCGGGTTCCTCCTCCGAATACTTCATAGAAGATTTTGAACACAAGGATAGTGTCCGGCTCTGCAAAACAAGTTCCACATACCACCATAGAGAGAATAACTTTTGCACAGATCTGTTTGGCGTGATTCCGCGGCGTGACATCACACCATGACCAGGCCTTTATATGAATCGTTTTTTACTGTTCCACCTTAGCGCGTTTAGCGAGGCGGTTTCCCTGGCACGTCTTATCAAAGCATAGATCGTGCCCCCTTATTCCGGGATTCTCATCAATACGGACGTGGGTAACCCATCCGCGCCCTTGATTACGGCGCTTGGGAGATAAGCGAGTTTTACCAGTGGCGGGGACGCATAGCTTCGTCCGTCCATATAAGGGATAAGGATCCACCTTTTCACCCTCGCCTTCTTCCTCCTTTGCTCATCCATTTTCGCGTACCCGAGCTCCAGGCGCCCAGTCCGCACACACCCCACCTCAACCTTCTCCAACTATGTCCGGAGCGGGAGGCAGGTGGATGGCCTCCTCCATCACGGAGGGGCACATCACAAAGCCGCGGGAGGCCGGATACTTGTCTGGCGACATCGCGTGTCGGCTACCCGACGAGGGGCAGCTCATTCCAACCCCCAGGCCCCATGAGAGGGTGGTGTTTCTCCCCCACTTCCTCCGCGGACTAGGTTTTCCACTTCACCCATTTGTCCGGGGGCTCATGTTCTACTACGGCCTGGACTTCCACGATCTGGCCCCGAATTTCATCCTCAACATCTCAGCGTTCATCGTGGGTATGCGAGGCCTTCCTCTCGCATCCAGCCCCACTTCGGCTTATGGTGAAGATCTTCAATGTCGAGCCGAAGGTAGTGGGCGGCCGCCAAGCCGGAGTCTTGGAGGCACCATGGTTGGCAAGATGGCCAAAGTCCTATGGCTCGAGGGCTCCTTCGTGGAGACAATAAAGGGGTGGAAATCGGGGTGGTTCTATATCACCGAGCCGCGCGACCCCAAACGGACGGCGGCCCCCGAATTCAGATCTGGCTTTCCCACACGGCTCTCGTCATGGAAAGAGACGGGCCTGACGTGGGGGAATTCAAATGAGCTATTCGGACTCCAAACATGTGTCCGAAACCTGGTGGACAAGAATCTCAGGCTTGTCAATGTAATCCAGGTGATGCTCATCCGCCGGATTCTCGCATGCCAACAACAGGCCTTCAAATTGTGGGAGTTCGATCCGCACGGCACCCAACTCTTAAAAGGCTCTTCGACACTACGTACGAAGATGCCTGGAAGGTGTTGTTCAAGGGCGCCGAGGCTCCCACATCCTCTACCGAAGATCGCGGATTAAGCTCGCAGCGTCAAGCTAGCGAGGTAAGTTATTTTACCCTTTACGGGACTCTTTTTTCATAGTTTGACTCTATGCGGGATCTAAAACTGCCTAACCTTTAACAGGACTGGCTGAAGACGTCCGGACAGGTTAACTGTCCGGCTCCTTTGCCAGAAGACCTAGCGGACGCCCGATTGACGGGGCTGCTGGCTCCGGTACCTCATGTGGTGCCGGAGAAGAAGGCCAAGAAGGAGGCAACGGGAACTCGAAGGAGCTCCGGCGCTGGTCTTTGTCGGATTCTGAAGCAGAATCTTCTCACGAGAACGAGGAGGAGGAAAGAAGCCTATCCCCTAGTGGGGAGGAGAGGAAAAGGAAGGCCGCCCCAAGCTGGGAGGCCGGAGGGTCCAAGAAGGGAAGGACCCTTCCTCCGGACTTCTCCACCAACGTCGACAACGACGAGGAGGAGTGGCCGACAAGGACCAAGCCCCTGGCGAGATCGTAAGTGTCCGGATACCCATGGAATTTTTTTTGCATAGTGTTCTCTAATGCCGAACAATTATGCAGCCCGCCCAAGGGCGAGCTCGCCGCTTCGTCGAGCGGGTCCCTGAGTTCGTCGGAAATGGACAGTACTTCACTTCCGGCCGCCTCCTCACCTCACGCTCCGGACGACGCCGAGGTGGGGCCCCAAGGGGGGCCTGGTCAAGAGGAGGTGGCGCAGGAGGCGCCGCAAGGCGACCTCCCGGACTCGGGCGCGTGGGGCGAGACCCCGAGGCTCTAAGCCCGACCCTTGTCCAGGACTCCATAACGGAACCTTCAGCGGTTCTGAAGTTCGGCAAGCGGCCCCTTTGTAAGAAGGGTAAGACGCCGGTGTCCTCCGTCCAACCAGAAAGTTCAGTCCGCCAAGAGCGGGCTGGTAAAACTGTACCAGCCTTCTAATGTGCTTTGAGGTAAGTTTAGAATATGTAAAAATATTACCGCATAGACAGTAGTTCTGATGCTTAGTTCGGTGTTAGAAAGAAAAGCCGGACTAAGGATCTAAAAATATATCTTGCAGGGAGTCTAACATAAGTATGTCAATATGGGAATGCAGGAGCTGCTTGCTGACCTCTCTTGCCGCACTAACTGCGGAGGTCAATGCATTGAAGCAGAGCCTCGGCGGTCCGAGAACGAGCTCGGCCTTGCCAAGAAGCAGCTCGAGGACAAGGAAGGTAAGTAATACCTTATTAAATAAATACCTTATAGAAAGGTTTGATTTGCAAAAATAACAGGAATAACATGGGTACTGCAGGGCCAAGAACGAGGTGGCGACCCTGAAGGAAGCGGTGTCTGTGGCCGAAAACAAAGCGGCCGTGGAGCGCATCGAGCGAGAGAAAGGGGAGGCGCGGCTGGCGGAGGTGCGGCAAGAGCTCCAGGCTCTCGTGGAAAAACACGAGAGTTTGGAGCGTGACTCGAAGACTCGAGAGTCCGAGCTTGCTTCGGCTCTTGAGAGTGCCAAAGCTGCTAAGGCGAGGCCCAAAAAGCCCTCCAGGAGATTGAGGCAATAAAGAAGATCGCGGCGGTAAGGCATTCTTTATGTGGAGAAATAATGTGAAAGTGAATTACCTATTACTTACCCGGATTCGGAGCTCTCCAGGAGCATTCGCAGATCTGCCCCGTAGTGTGTCTGATGCTGCCGCATTCTACCGCGCCAAGGAGGGGAGCTCGACGAAGAAGGTGTTCTGGTCTCGATGTCTTTGAGGCGGACATCCGTGCCCCTAAGCTACCAGCTGAAGTAGCTGGTCGAGCTCTAAGGTCGCCCGAACAGGCCATGAGGGGCCTTATAGTTCGGCTGTGGCCATTGGAAGCCATGCACAGGAGCTACTTTGGGCTAGTCGCGGTGGTGGGCGTCATCCATGGATTGAAGTCGTCAAGCGCTCCGTCTGTATTGAAGGTGCCCGTCGGGCCTTGCCCGTGCTAAAGTGCCTTTGGGGCAAGCTGGATCTTGAGAAGCTTGTGTGAGCAGACCCGAAGGGCAAGGAGCATCGTCACGCCGAAATGTACTATGAGGGCCTTGAAGGGTGCCCGCCATTATAGCGGATGAGTGCTCCAAAGATGTAATTTTTGAATAGACTCGCATTTGTTATCACATGCGCTGAAAACTTGTTCATATCGCTAAAGCAACGCTTGTTAATTTAAAATATTACCTTCATGCAGCCGTTTATCAAATTTGAGAGATGCCAAGTCGTTGGCTTCAGCCCCCAAGCCACGAGTGCTGGGATGTTCGGGTTAAACTTGAGCGCTCTTGTTCCCATTCTTGGGTCCATAGAGGGGCGCTCAGCATAGCGAACAAGGCAACGGACTTATAATGCTTGAACACTCTCACTTAGCCATAGAATTCTATAATTTTAAATTTCGCAAAGCCCCTAGTATTCGGAAGACCCGAGTTGGGCGCTATCCACGCCTTGGCCGGACAATTCCGGTTCCTCGCTCTAAGCGGCATAAGTCTTTAGGGACCCAAAAAACCTCTCAAACAGCGACGGCTCTCGCCCTATCATGACGGTCAGTTTTAGCTTTCTCCTTGAGGTGCTCAACCCAGCTCAACCGGGCACAATCGCAGTGGTTCTCCTAGTGCTACCTTAGCCGATATAACGGGCGTAAGGTACCAAAACATAGGAGCCGGGCAAACCCAACTATTGACCCAAGACATGATTCGAAGCCGATGCATATAATGCTATAAGTTCGGGGTGCCGCACTTGTGAAAGTGTTCGGACTTATCGCACCATAATTTTGGGGTGCTTAAGCCCCTGGTGTATTGGCCGTACCAAATTGTACGGTTGCGCAATGTCGTAAATGAACATATAAAATAGGAAAGAATGCTTAAGCTATATATTGGTTATTAAAAAGAAACTACAAATAAAAAGCGAGCGATACAAATTATGTCACGATAAGCAAGGGATGGGACTATTTAACATGTCCCCTCCGAGGTAAGCTGCGGGATGGTATGTAAAACAGGTATAATGCTCGTAATAGAGACCACTGGACACTCGGCGTAGCTTTACGCTTCCCGGCTGTTGCATCGTGAGTTCGACAATTCGAAGTGCAGACGGGGCTTACGGAAACGGAGTCCTGAAAGTAGGAAAAAAGAAAAAAGAAAAAGAATGACACAATTGGGGGCCTGGTGCGGTTGAGCCGCGTGCAGGCGTGCGTGATAGTCGTGCCCCTCCTTATGCCCATGGTATCTCCGGGCGTGAGTTATGTACACGTAGTACTGGCTTCGCCAATTTCGCGAGGGCTGGGGTTGGGGCGGATTACTCTGGCGATGCTTGAATCGTGCGAGCGGTCTTGTTGTAGGTTACTCCGGCGGCAGCGATGTTGTCCGGATGTTTAGTGGCGGACTCGAGAATTGCTTTGTGAGAGGCTGCTTTGCACCTCTGCGCGAGGGCCGTCGTGTGCTCCTCCGTTCGGAGAGGCGTTCGATGTTTCCATTGACCGTGATTACTCCTCGAGGGCATGGCATCTTGAGCTTGAGGTATGCGTGGTGCGGCACCGCATTGAACTTTACCGTCACGGTTCGTCCAAGCAGTCGCGTGATAGCCGCTCGGAGCAGGACTAAGTCGAAGATTAACTCTTTGCTTCGGAAGTTATCCGGGATCCGAAGACCACTTGAGTGTAATCGAGCCTGTACAATTGGCCTCTACACCCGATATGACGCCTTTAAGGTCGTTTTTGTAGGTTTAATCCTTGAGGGTCTATGCCCATTTTGCGCACCGTATCACGATAAAGCGAGTTCAGGCTGCTACCGCCGTCCATCGAGGACTACGGTGAGGTGAAATCCGTCAATAATTGGGTCAAGAACCAATGCGGCGAAACCGCCCGTGGCGGATGCTAGTGGGGTGGTCCCTTTGATCGAAGGTGATCGGGCAGGAAGACCATGGGTTGAACTTGGGCAACCGGCTCCATCGCATATCGTCCCTTAGTGCACGCTTCCGCTCCCTTTTGGGTATATGGGTTGCGTATATCATGTTCACCGTCCGCACTTGTGGGAAAGTCCTTCATCCTCTATTGTTCGGCGGCCGGGCTCTTCCTCGTCATCGCTATGCAGCCCCTTGTCATTGAGTTCGGCACTTAACTTGCTTGCTTGAACACCCAACAATCCTTGTTGGTGTGATTGGCTGAATTTTCCGAAGTGCCATGTATCGCTGCACAAGCGATCGAGTATTCGGTCCAAGTTGGACGGGCCCTGGGTATTTCTTTTGAATGGCTTCTTTCGCTGACCGGGTTTAGAGCCTCTGAATCCGGCAGTGACGGCCGTATCTTCAGCATTATTGCCGTTAATGCGACGCTTGTTCTTGTTGCGACGCGACCTTCCATTGTTGTCCTTGTTATCCGAACTATCAGGGTGTTTGGCCAAGTTGTTGCTTCGAGCTAGCCAGCTGTCCTCTCCGCACAAAAGTGGGTCATGAGTGTTATGGGGCTGCCATGGATTCCGGCTTTTCCTGTCCTAGGTGCCGGGCAAGCCATTCTTCATGGATGTTATGTTTGAAGGCTGCAAGGGCCTCTGCATCCGGACGGTCAGCGATTTGATTTTTCTTTGTTAGGAACCGTATCCAGAATTATGCAGCGATTCTTCTGGCTGCTGAATTATATGGCTAAGGTCATCGGCGTCTGGTGGTCGCACATATGTGCCCTGGAAGTTATCAAAGAATGCGGCTTCCAGGTCTTCCCAACAACCAATTGATTCTGCTGGCAAGTTGTTGAGCTAATGCCGAGCTGGTCCTTTAAGCTTGAGTGGGAGGTATTTGATGGCATGTAGATCATCACCACGGGCCATGTGTGTGACGCCCGGATAATTAGGCTACAGTAATTCCACGCTAATGATGCCACGTCACCTCGATTACTGATGCTAATCTCGTGTTAGTTCGAAACCGATCCGAATTCAAAAAACTCAAGCAAACAATAAAAAATTTCAAATATTAAAACTAAAATGGTCGGGTTGTGCCAAATAATGCATAGCTAATTATGGCGAAGTAAACACATTTTTATAAAATGCCTAAATACTTTTAAATGAACTAAAACAGAAAACAAATAATAAAAGAAAATACAAAAAGGAAAACCAAGCGAGAAAACAAAAAAGGAGAACCCCTCCCACTGAGCTTGACCCAGCAGCCGCCCATTCGACCACACCGGCCCAACCCGGCCACCCAAAGCCAACCGACCTTAACCCCCACTCCCACCGAACCCTAACCCATGTTCCCCACTCCCCCCCTCTCAGTCCACTCCCCCTCGGTCCGATCTGGATCGGGATCCCATCGACGCCCTCGAGAACCGTCGTCGCCTCGTCGTGCCAGACCGCCTCGCCTCCTCCCCGACGTGCCCCACCGACCTCGACATCGCGGGATCGAACCGCCGCCGCACAAAACGCCATCGCCGCGGCCTGCCTCGTCGACGGCCACCTCACCGGACTGCCTCCTCGATGACGTCGTCCCCGTCTACCTCCCCACGCCCCGCTGCCTAGTCCCCACGAACCGCGGTGAGGCCCGGTCTCTCCTCCTCTCTCCGCACCCGTCATCCGCGCCGTGCTCGACCGCCGTCTCGTCGCGCCGTCCTGGTTGCCGAGCACCGCCACAGCCACCGTACAGCACCGCCTCGACCTGCCCTCCCGTGCCCTCCCGGCCTCGCCCGTTCGCGCCTACGGCCGCGCCTCCGACTCGCCGATGCCCGCCACTACACGTTGTACCCCGCGCTCGCGGCCGCCTCTCCGCCGGCCCCTCTGATCACCATCGGTCATGGCTGCACCGCCCGCTCGTGCCGCCCCTACCAAGCGGCGCTAGCCAGCGCTTCCGTGGCGCAAGACCCACCCCTGCGGCCACCTCACGGTGCCCAGTGCTTCCCTACGCCGTGCAGTTCGGCGGCGCCCCAACCAGCGCCCGTTAAGCCCGCTCCGGTGGCCTATGTGCCACGCAGCAATCGGGGCCCTTGAGTATGACAAGTGGGGCCCAAGACCTGAACATTAAAAAGGGATTAAAAATAAATAAATAGAAATTAATTAATTAAATTAAATGAATTAATTAATTTAATTAACCCTGATTAGTTAACTAATTAAACCTAATTAATCTGCTAATAAAACTAACTAATGATATGTAGCCTAATTTGTCAATGATAGGAGGCCCCATCCCACATTGACCCGATCAAACATTGGTAGTCAACTGGTCCCCCAACCCACATGTCAGCCCCTTGCGTACACTGCTGTACACAGGGCTGGGTACATTTAGCATTTACTATTTAGTGTTGAATTAATAATAATTTTAAAAATATTTTAAAACTTTAAAAATTAATATAAAATAATCCGTAACTCGGATGGGAAAACTTTGTACATGAAAGTTGCTCAGAACGACGAGACGAATCCGGAAACGCAGCCCGTTCATCCGTCACGCATCCCTAACCTATCGAACACGCAACTTTCCCCTCAGGTTCATACATCGTGAAAACCACGAAACACCGGGATACTTTCCCGGATGTTTCCCTTCACCAAATATCACCTCCTACAGCATTAGGTCACCTCTAGCATCGCGTATTTCCATGTTACGCTTTGTGATACTTTGATTGCTCTGTTATTTATTGTGTTCCCTTCCGTTACTCCTTTCCGGTAGACCCCGAGACTGCCGGCGACCCCCAGTTCGACTACGGTGTTGACGATCCCTCCTTGCCAGAGCAACCAGGCAAGCCCCCCCTTGATCACCAGATATCGCCTATTCTTCTCTATACTGCTTGCATTAGAGTAGTGTAGCATGTTACTGCTTTCAGTTAATCCTATACTGCTGCATAGCCTGTCCTTGCTACTCTTGTTGGTACCTTTACACCGCTATCCCTCTGACTTAGTATAGGATGCTAGTGTTCCATCGGTGGCCCTACATTCTTGTCCATCTGCCATGCTATACTCTTTGATGCATGATCACTTCGGGAGGTGATCACGGGCATATACTATATACTTTACACTGTTACATTACCTGTGATATTGTTTGGAGATGGGGGCTGAAAGGACAGGTGGCTCCATCCCGGTAGAGGTGGGCTTGGGTTCCCGACGGCCCCCGACTGTTACTTTGTGGCGGAGCGACACGGCAGGTTGTGGCCACCTAGGAGAGAGGTGGGCCTGGCCCTGGTCGGTGTTCGCGGATACTTAACACGCTTAACGAGATCTTGGTATTTGATCCGAAGTCCGGCCATTTGGTCTATACGCACTAACCAACTACGCGGGAACAGTTATGCGCACTTTCGACGTCGTGGTATCGGCCGAAGCGCCCGTGATCGTCGGCCGATCGAGCGGCGCACTCGGATTAATTTGGGCGCTGACTGGGCTAGATGCCTTCCATCCGCCCTCGCATAGCGTCTTGGTGTGCTATGGGCGATGGGCCCAGACCCCGATGCGCTTTAGGTTTGAACCGGCGTGCTGACCTCTCTGTTAATGCCTAGGCGGGCTGCGGCGTGTTGATCTTCCAGCGGCGGGCATGACCCGAAAAGTGTGTCGGGCCAAATGGGATCAAGCGTGTTGGGTTATGTGGTGCACCCTAGGGAAGTTAATCTATTCGAATAGCCGTGATCTTGATATAATGAGACGACTTGGAGTTGTACCTTGACCTTATGACAACTAGAACCGGATACTTAATAAAACACACCCTTCCAAGTGCGGATACAACCCGGTGGTCGCTCTCTATGTGGCTACGAGGAGAGGATCGCCGGTGGTAGGTTTATGCTATGCGATGCTACTTGGAGGACTTCAGTCTACTCTCTTGACATGCTTTGCAAGATGGAGGCTGCTGAAGCGTAGTCTTCGATAGGATTAGTTATCCCCTCTTATTCTCGGCATTCTGCGATTCAGTCCTTGATATGGCCCTTTACACATATACCCATGCATATGTAGTGTAGCTCCTTGCTTGCGTAGTACTTTGGATGAGTACTCAAGGTTGCCTTGTTCCCCTTTTCCCCTTTCTTTACCCGATTGCTGCGACCAGACGATGGAGCCCAGGAGCCAGACGCCACCGTCGATGACGACTGCGACACCGGAGGTGCCTACTACTACGTGCAGCCCGTTGGCGACGACCAGGGGTAGTTAGGAGGATCCCAGGCAGGAGGCCCCGGTGCTTCCTCCTCTGATCGAGGCAACGGCCTGCGTTTGGGGTAGCTTTTGGAGGGGCGTTCGAGTTCATACTCTTGGCTGCAGGACTTCATCCATCTGACCGACTAGCGAGATCTTGGTCAGCTCTAAGATGTTGCTGCTTTTTCTTGAGGATGCTTGCCGTGGCCATAAGCCTGCGTTTGAAAGCGCTCTGTTCGGCGGGATCCTCGTGCCCAGATTACGTCGTCGTTGAGGCTTGCCTCATCTTCGGAGGGCGCGCATAATTATCGTCCTCTACCTCTCTTTTTCTGCCCAAGACCGTCGTGCGGACTTGCTTCTCCCTCCTCCTGTCTTTGAGTCCTGCTGGAGGGGTTGTCTTCGCACTGCTCGGGTGTTATTATCTCCGTGCCGGAATCACCGTTTTTCTTTGTGGCGGGATTTAAAGCGCCGCTGGCGTCGGCCGCTTCGTTGCTTCTTGGAGGTCATCCTCCGTTGTTCCATCGCCGTTCCCATCTTTTGGGATGTCCACCATGTATATGTCGTATGACGAGGTGGCCTTCCGGTGCCACATGGCGCTGGGTCTTGGTCGCTCTCCGGCATCGTCGTCCATACCGTGGATGTCTTGGTCGAAGTCGAGCATGTCGGTTAAATCATCGGCAGTGGCTACAAAGTGGGTGGTGGGTTGGCGTTGAATTTCTTGGTCTTACGCATCCCAAGCTTCCTGACCATAGTCCAGCGATGGCTCGCCTGTTAATGAGAGAGACTTTTGTGAATTCAGGATGTAGCCAATGGGCGAGTGTTGACAGATGTCCGCGGCAGTGAACTCCATGACCGGCGCCCAATCGGATTCAATTGGCGAGGCGCGGAGGGTTGAGTCCCGGAGAGGAGTCCCGCACCACAGAGTCAAAGGTCTTCGCAGCGACAGGATGGAGTTCGCTCAATCGCCCGTAGAGATCGTAGCCCCAGGCGGGGTCCAACCACTCGTCCTCGATCGGGAATCCGGCTCCGGACTAAGGGTCGGGAGCGGATCTTTGATCGGCCTCCGAGGCACCGCTTGGCGAGCTAGATTGAGGGAGTTCCGTACTAGGGGTGTCCGGATGGCGAACTATCATCATCGGCGGACTCCAAGACTATGAAGATACAAGATTGAAGACCTCGTCCCGTGTCCGGATGGGACTTTCCTTGGCGTGGAAGGCAAGCTTGGCGTCTGGATATGTAGATATCCTACCATTGTAACCGACTACGTGTAACCCTAACCCTATCCGGTGTCTATATAAACCGGAGGGTTTTAGTCCGTGGGGACGAACAACAATCATACCATAGGCTAGCTTCTAGGGTTTAGCCTCTTTGATCTTGTGGTAGATCCACTCTTGTAACACACATCATCAATATTAATCTAGCAGACGTGAGGGTTTTACCTCCATCAAGAGGGCCCGAACACAGGTAAAACATCATGTCCCTTGTCTCCTCGTTACCATCCGCCTAGACGCATGCTTAGGGACCCCCTACCAGAGATCCGCCCGGTTTGACACCGACATTGGTGCTTTCATTGAGAGTTCCTGCAATGTCGTCGCCGTCAGGTAGGATGCATCATCTTGTCTTTAGAGACGATACTATCGCCAAAGGAGCCTTGGCTGCTGGCCAGACTCTTCGGCTAGGTGGTTTTCTTATGACCGCCAGTCCGGCCACCGCGCCGACGATGACCTCTCGAGTCATCGAAACCAATCTCGAGTTAGTTCGGAACTTGCCGAACAGTTAGATCCGATCGAGCTCTCCTCCATAAACGAGCTCTTGGATCGCATCGCTGCCCTGGGAGTCGCCACAGACTACGACCGGATCGGGCCTAAAACCGATCTGAGAGAGATCAACTCTCCCCAGGCTACCCATCATGTTGCTGTGATAGAGCAGCAATGCGGCGATTCTTCTTGTATCTTAAGGACTAGTTGCGTCCGGATTCCCGATCCCTCCATGCCGGATTCCGTGAGAGGGGCGGACGTCGACCAAGCCCTGAACTTAAAGTCGGCGCGGGTTGGACTCATTGGATAACACTCAAAATCCAAACTTCCAAGTTCGAAACTTCTCGGCCCTTGAGTCCTGAATTGGACAGGGTTAGGATCTAGTTCCACCCGCCCACCCAAACATTAGCGATCTCTCTCGAATTCGGCAAGAGCCCGCTGAAACAGTACATCATTACTGGGCCAGATTCCTCCTGGTTAAAAACAGGATAAAGGACTGCCGAGAGGAGGACGCAATCCCAATTTTCTGCAATAGTTGCACGGACAAGGGAATCCTAAACGCCATAAGTCATCGCGAAATTACACGCTTTCTTGACTTGGCGACCATAGTACAAAATCTTTGTGCAATGGAGAGCGCTGGAAAACCGGTAAACTTTGGGACAATCCGGCCCGAATACATCCCTAGTCCGAAACAAAAGGGTGCATCATTATCAAGCACCCGGGTTGAATACCAAAAACCAAAACCCCTAAAAGTGCAGGAACCGTCTTGGAGGGTTGGCTCAACGGACCCTGCAAAATCCACAAAGACGGAGGGCGCCACTCCAACACACAGCCTTCGAGCGTGTTGGATACCTGACGGTGGCCAAAAGTGGCGTAGGCTTTTTAGCCCAGGCAACCAACCCGGCGATACCGATGCGGTATTAACGGTCTTGAGACTTTCGCATCAAATAACATGCGAAACGAACAATCCGCAGCCTAGCCGAAGTCTACCAAGTAGAAAAAACAAAACCATGGAGCGACACGGCTATCACCTTCAACGCCATGACGAACCTAAATTCGAACAGCTAGAGCACCGGCCGCATTGGTCCTCGGTCCGATAGTGGACGGTTTTCGTCTTACTAAGGTACTCATGGATGGCGGCAGCGGATTAAACCTCATCTATGAGGAAACCCTTCGAAAAATGGAAATTGACTGGAGCCGCATTGAGCGAAGCAGCACAACCTTGGAGGGATAATACCTAGTTGAGAGGTACGCTGCGGGAAAAATCACACTAGATGTAGTGTTGGCTCACCGGACAATTACAGCTTACGAGGAGGTCACCTTTCAAGTGGCCCCATTATTGACAGCGGATATCACGCCTTGTTAGGGCGAGAGGTATTCACAATCTTCAAGCTATACCCCACTACGGGTACATGAAGCTCAAAATGCCCGGACCCAATGGGATAATCACTCTACCAGATGATCCGGATCACGGCACTCCGCTGAAAAATAAGACAGCCAAGACCGCCCTAGAGGCATTGTCCAAAGCCCTAGCGGCAGAGGAACTAGCTACGCTACTGCGCTCCATGGTGGATAGGGATGATGTGATACTCGATAAGAGATCCAAATCCACCTCTTTTAAACCAGCGAGCGAGATAGTCAAATTTCAGGTCCATCCAACGGACCCCACAAAAGCGGCCTCCATTGGGGCACAATTAAGTCCTCGATGTCGAAGCCGCACTACGAGAATTCCTTCGGGAAAATTGGGACATTATTGCCTGGCACCCTTCAGACATGCCAGGAATCCCATGCAGGCTGGCAGAGCACAACCTAAATATCCTAAAAGGATTCAAGCCAGTCAAACAAGCTCTTCGGCGATTTTCCGAGCTCAAAAGACAGGCAATGGGAGAAGAGCTAGCCAAACTCTTAGAAGCCGGATTCATCAGAGATATAAAGCATCCGGACTGGCTAGCCAATCTAGTAATGGTACCAAAAAAGGACAAATCCTGGCACCTCTGCGTCGATTTTTAAAGACCTTAACAAGGCCTGTCCAAAGGACCCTTTCCCCCTCCCTCGCATCGACCAAGTCATCGATGCTACCGCAGGGCACGATTCATTGTGCTTCCTCGACGCATACTCCGGATACCATCAAATCAAGATGGCGGAGAAAGACCAGGCCGCAACAGCATTCATTACTCCATATGGGCCATTCTGCTTCAACACAATGCCCTTCGGACTCAAAAACGCCGGCGCAACATATCAGCGCATGAGACAAACATGTCTGGCTACCCAGATAGGCAAAACAGTAGAGGCATACGTAGACGATGTGGTCGTCAAGACCAAACATGTCGGAACTCTAGTAGAAGACTTGAGGGTGACAACCGACAACCTCCGAGCATATGACATTAAGCTCAATCCGGAAAAATGCGTCTTGGCGTACCGGTAGGAAAAGCTCTTGGGCTTCATCATATCCGGTAGAGGAATTGAAGCAAACCCGGCTAAAATCCGAGCTCTGTCACAATTGGATATTCCAAAAGACCTCAAGCAGATACAAAAACTAACTGGATGCGCAGCGGCCTTAAGTCGCTTCATTTCCCGTTTGGGAGAAAAGGCTCTGCCCCTCTACCGCCTCCTCCGGCGCACCGAACATTTTCGAATGGATTGGATGCTGCCACAACCAGACTCGAAGAAATAAAGGCTGTCTTGGCAAAAAATCCGGTTCGCGGCGCTACCAACCTGGGCGAGCCTATGTTATTATATATCACAGCAACACATCAAGTTGTCGGTAGCGGTACTGTCGTTGAGCGAGAAGCGAAGGGCACAAATTCCCTCTTCAAAAACCGATTGTACTACGTATCCTTTGTTCTAACTCCATGCAAATCCGGTACCCACATTATCAAAAGATAGCGTATCACGGTGTTCATGGCATCCGGAAGCTGCGTCACTACTTTCAAGAGTGTTCAATAACGGTGGCCTCCGAAGTACCTCTCAACGATATTATAAACAATCGCGACGCATAGCGGGCAGAATTGCAAAATGGGCTATCGATCTCTTACCATTTGACATAACCTACAAACCACGGCGAAGCTATAAAGTCGCAGGTTCTGGCGGACTTCATCGCCGAATGGACCAAAGCCGAACTCCCTAAAAGAGTACTGCGCATTATAACCGGATCATGCATTTCGACGGATCCAAAATTTTGGCTGGCTTGGGGCTAGCGTCAGATCGACGTCCCCCAACGGGAGACACAATCAATACGTACTTCAAATAATGTACATGGACTCCAACAACGCGGCCGAATCACGAGGCCCTTCTACATGGCCTCCGGATGGCAATCTCCATGGGCTTTCAACGCCTAGAGGTGCTGAGGATTCAAACCTCGCAATATCCCAAGTAAATGGAGACTTCGACGCCAAAGATCCAAAATGGCAGCTTACATAGCGCAGTCCTAAAAATGTCACTCGGTTCAAGGACTAGAATTCCATCATGTAGCCGGGATAATAACCAGGCAGCGACGTGTTAGCACGCATCGGCGCGAAAGCAGACGCCGTCCTCCTAACATCTTCTGGAACGGCTCTTTAAGCCATCCGTATTATGGGAAGAAGAGTCCGAAATAGCAATCCGAGCCAATCGCATCACCTAACTCAGACCATTACGACACAATCGGCGGCTCGATAGCGAAATAACACCTTCAGCTCACAAAATAATGGCAGTCATTGCCCGTGGACAGAACCATTCCTAGCCTACTTCATGCGGCGAGGAACTTCCGAAGAACAAAATGAGGCCCAGCTGCATAGTTCGGGCGATCTAAAGCCTACAAGGTCCATGAGGAGAGCTTTATAAGAATAGCACAACCGCAGTCCTTCAAAGGTGTATCTCCGAAGAGGAAGGCGAAATCTCCTGGCTGAAATTCACGCCGGACTCGGCGGGCACCACGCTGCAGCCCGGGCCCTTGTAGGCAAGGCCTTCCGTACAGGATTTTATTGGCCGACAGCCCGGGCAGATGCTCAGGATTTAGTCCAACGATGCGTCGGTTGCCAGCTCTTTGCTAATCAGAGCCATATGCCACCCACCGCCCTCAAAACTATACCCATTACCTGGCCGTTTGCGGTCTGGGGGCTTGACATGGTCGGACCCCTTAAAGGGGGAACCCACAAGCACAAATACTTATTGGTCATGGTGGACAAATTTACCAAATGGATTGAGGCCAAGCCAGTTAGAACGGCAGAATCCGGACCGGTGATAGACTTCATATCCGGGGTAGTACACCGTTTCGGTGTCCCCACAAAGCATCATCACTGACAACGGCCACGAACTTCACGGCCGACGAGGTTAAACTCGTGCAAAAACATGGGCATTAAGCTCGATTACGCTTGATCTATCACCCCCAAACTAACGGTCAAGTTGAGCGAGCAAATGGTCTAATCATGAGCGGCATCAAACCCAGACTAGTGCGGTCCCTCAAGGAATCTAACACGCACTGGGTAGAGGAGCTCGACTCCGTACTCTGGGGGCTGCGGACCACGCCAAACTGAACTAACAGATTCACGCCATTTTTCATGGTATACGGCGCAGAGGCAGTCCTGCCCTGCGATATAATTCATGACTCACCTCGTGTGCGCATGTACGAAGAAAGAGAACCCGAGCTAGATCGGCGAGAGGACAGTCTGGACGCCTTAGAGGAGGAGCGGGGCGTGGCAAAGGCTCGTTCCGCATTTTATCGACAACAGGCTCAAGATATCAAAGCAGAAATGCACGGCCAAAACTTACATTGTTGGCGAACTTGTTCTACGACTGCCGGAAAATAAAAAGGACAAACTCAAGCCCAAGTGGGATGGTCCCTTAATAATCGACCTAGTCCTGCCCGGCGGAGCGTACCATCTACGTAACGCATCGGACAATCGACTCGAGTCGAACCCATGGAACGCAGCCCGTCTCCGAAGATTCTCGCCCTAACGCCCGGACTACGGGTTCGTCTCACTCCCCCGTCCACTCCTTGTTTTTTACTGTCTCTCCTCCTCCTCCTTCTTCCCACTTTTTTTTACCTTTTATGGGCTGATTTGCGCTTTGTTCGCACACACTTGATGTGCCCCTGGCACTCATTATACCTGGGGGCTTCTTTAAACAGAAGCTTATTCATACGGGCTTCATGCCCACATGTGTAATACTTCCGCATGTACCTTTTATTCACCATTATATGCATCGATATGACTTAAGTTTTGGCCAAGCTGGGTTGCCTGGCTCCTGTGCTTACCCCTATGTTCCCGATTGTTCGGCTAGGAGGTAAAGGGAGCACCTCTGCGATTGTTACTGCCGGGTCAGCCGGATGTGTACCTCGGGTAGGTGAAGCGAAAGCTAAGCGTTCTTAAGAGAATATTCGGTCGGTGACTTGAAAGATGATTTATTACTTACTTATTTATCTGCCCCGGATGCTTTTTCTGCTATTTTCGCATCCGGCATTGCACTTTAGGGCATGCCTCCCGAGAAAGGAACGCTTAACGGAACTATTCTCCACGGAAGATGTTTCTTACTAACCATGTAATATAACATAACTAGTTGGGCACTTATCCGATAAAGCAATTATGACCCCGACGCCTTGTCTCCATGCATGCCCCAGCTTCTTTTTATAACCGTAAGGGTATTCGACACACTCGGACTGTTGGGTCCCGAGGTTGAAGCGAAAGCAGTCCGCAAAGACAAACGATCTACAATCCGGCTAGAAGGCATTTTTACATGTCATTTCAAATTACATCGCCAAACCGGTGATTGTACTCCTCCCCAATCCCATCTAACAGGCTATCTAATTTACAAATCCTGTTGGGAATATTTCAGCGGCCAGTTCTACTTGGCCGTACATTAAACTTCACAGGATCTCCTTCCGGTCAGGCCCCTTGAGGTCCGACCTCGGCCATGTGGTTTGGGTCAGACTTCGGGTAACGTGTCTTCACCATGGCTCAGGCCTCCCTGGCTCCCTGACGGCAGGCCGATATCTTCCACAAACGGAGGCGTCGCCGTGCTCCCTGAAGCTTCTCAGCAAGCTCACCAAGGCCCTCGGGTAGGGAGACGGATGGCCATAAAGCATGAACGACGCCACTCATCTCCTGCCGAAAACGTTCGAGCAATTGCACTAGCTCGGGAAGTTGGTCACCCGTTGACTCAGGCATCTCCTCCGCAGGGCGACCTGTGAGCACACCTAAAGACATATTTCTGTCAATCGACTTCCTCTTGAATTCTTCTTTTCAAAGGAATTTGTTAAAGCACTTACTATAAATGCATGACGAAGCGCTGGTTCTCCTTCACGGAGCTGCACAGCTGGGCCCGAACACCTTTCAGCTCTTCCCTTGTTGGGTGAGGGCATCTTGGAGCTTGTTTCTCTCTGCTGCACCTTCATAAGCACCCTCTCGCCGGCCTTTAGGCAGCCTTGATGGCTGCTGCTTGTCCGGATCTAGTCTGGCGCCCTCTGCAATATTATTGTCAGATTCACGCCACACTTTGCTAAATAATTATCTTTTCAAAGTACGTCTTACCAGCGGGGGTCTCTATGGCTCCCCCTGTGGCGGCCAGTGCGGCTTCAAGCTGGGCCTTGCACTCTTGGAGCTCCTGGGACAGATGGGTATTCTTCTCCGTAAGATCCTGCATAATAATTGATCCTTAAATTAGTTATTTCAACTATTTTAAGTCTCAGGGGCTACTGGCATATATAACTATTAAAATTACTTACCCATATGTCTTTCACATACTGCTCCGTGGCTCTGCTTAACCCATCTTGAGCGGCACGGAGGTGCGCGTTTCCCGCTTTAAAGGCATTTAACGCCTCCGGGAGAAACACGCGTCACGAAGAACTGTCCGGCGACGCCTGTGATTCATGGCGCTCTCCACCTCGAACCGGGTGGCGGACAGCCTGTCGGCATCCTCCGTCGGAGGAGGCGTCCGATTACGCCTTGTATTCACCTCCCTCCGGACCATGCGTTGGAGCATGGCCGGCGGAGGCTTTATTGGCAACCTCTCCGGACACTGTCCGGCGAGTGCTCTTTCTCGAAAAGTTATGAGCATTAATATACCTTCTGGGGATCCTTCCCTTAAAAATAGCGGTGCTTCGTACCGTTGCGGCGACGTCTCGGTTCGCGCCGCACTCCTCTTCCTCCTGCCGGGCCGGACTGACCCTTGTTGGTCGGCCGCCGCGGGTTCGGCTTCCCGCCTTAAAGGCACATCCTGCGATACACCATCAGTATGGGATGGTCAGAATTGAGCGCGGATCAAACGATGGTGTCAAGACCTCGGTCGTAGTCACCTGGGAGGCCGAAAACAAACCGGGGTAGTCAGCCGTAATGGCGACTAGGGCATTGTCTATGCTACGTTGGTGGAACACCCCGTCAATCAGCTCCACCTTTATGTCCGGATCCTCTTCGGAGGCCGGATCAAGGGATCGTTCCGGATCCTCGGGCTGTCGAGCTAGGCTTTGTATGCCCTCCACGTCCCGGCGCAGCTACTGCGTCGAAATCACAGAGTAAGATACTTGACTTCAAAAAAAAGGGGGGGTATGGATCGGGTAGATGAACATCCGCTTACCCAGCTCAGAGGGTTATGCATACAAAATCCATTCAACGGATTCTTGCGGAGGAAGTCCTCCTCCTCTCCCTTGTACAAGCCGGACATGATCTTTGCCAGATCGGCTGCCGAGCCTAGCCCTTTGCGGCCATGACGGGTGGCATCATCTTCCCCGTTGAAATCCCACATAGGGTGGCCCCTATATTGGAGTGGCTGCACCCCTCGCATAATGCACGTGGCCATGACTCCAATCATGGTCAATCCGAATGGGCCAATAACGTAATCCGGCCCATCGGATAATGGACGCTCCTATCATCTTCCCGTTGAGGGCTCATGGGCGCCAACTCAGGCGTTTCTTCAAGGGAGCATTGTTGAACTCCGGAGGCCGATCCGGACTGGATCGGCGAGGGGCTTCCTCCATGTAGAACCATTCGAAGGCCGGTCTTGGACGCCTTCCTCGGGGTGCGGATAGATATCTGGTCCGGCGATGCGCCATATTTTGGCTCCGCCCACTTGGTATATCGACCCCTCATGAGAACGGGGTACAAGACAAAACAATCTCTTCCACGAGGGCAAAATGGGGCTCGATGCCCAAGAACAGCTCGCAAAAGCTACTGAAGCCCGCGATGTGCAAAATGGAGGCGGGCGTGAGGTGGTGAAGTTGGAGTCCGTAGAACTCTAGGAGCCCCGGAGAAAGCGGATGTATGGGAATCCGAGTCCCCTTATTAGATAGGGGACAAAGCATACCCGCTCCCCTTTGGAAGGGTTGGGGACGCTCTCCGCTGCTTTCCACCCTTGTAGGTGGCAGTCCGGCTCGAACCCGGAACCATGAAAGCTGGGGAAGATATCCCTCGGTTTGAAGCACCACTAGCTTCGCTGTGTGGGCTGAGCATCTCCCCAATCTCCTGGCTTAGGGCTGGGAGCGCGAGAGGAGGAGCGTCGGCTATCCATGATGGAATGGATTTTTGTCGAGGCGCTTGATGAGAACTTGCGGATGGAGGACGGTGTGAGCTGGATCTAGATCCTCGCCTCTCTTGTAGGCGGCTCGTTCATGCAGCTAGGGGTAAAATGTAAAAATATCCCAGCCTTTCGCATTCGTACGACGCGTGGAAGAAGGCCATTATTGGGTGTAGAAGCCAAGGAGCGCAACATTTATAAAGAATACGGACACTATTCGACGGGAACATGAAGACTGAAGGAGAACCCGCCTTGCAATGCCGAAGACAACATGCGCGCCGGACTCGTGCCGTCATTGAAGCCTGGTTCGGGAGCTCTTGAGGGAGTTCCGGACTAGGGGTGTCCGGATAGCGAACTATCATCATCGGCGGACTCCTAGACTATGAAGATACAAGATTGAAGACTTCGTCCCGTGTCTGGATGGGAATTTCCTTGGCGTGGAAGGCAAGCTTGGCGATACAGATATGTAGATCTCCTACCATTGTAACCGACTCTGTGTAATCCTAACCCTATCCGGCGTCTATATAAACCGGAGGGTTTTAGTCCGTAGGACGAACAACAATCATACCATAGGCTAGCTTCTAGGGTTTAGCCTCTTTGATCTCGTGGTAGATCCACTCTTGTAACACACAACATCAATATTAATCTAGCAGGACGTAGGGTTTTACCTCCATCAAGAGGGCCCGAACCTGGGTAAAACATCGTGTCCATTGTCTCCTGTTACCATCCGCCTAGACGCACAGTTCGGGACCCCCTACCCGAGATCCGCCGGTTTTGACACTGACATAGATCATACCCATCGAGACAGTGCGACACGCTCGGCTGTGGCTCGAATCCGTCGAAGATCAAGTCTCCGCGGACATCGGCCGTATAGTTCAAACTTCCAAATCTGACCTGATGGCCAGGGGCGTAGCTTTCGATCTGCTCCAGATGGCCAAGCGAATTAGCCCAGCGATGCAAAGCCGCCGAATACGAAGATCTGTCCGGGAGAAAAGTCTCACCACTGGACGCGTCGTTGTTGATGACCGGAAGGAGCCATCGGGCCTATAGGTGACGCGACACGGAGGAACTCTCAATGAAAGCACCAATGTCGGTGTCAAAACCGCGGATCTCGGGTAGGGGGTCCCGAACTCGCGTCTAGGCGGATGGTAACAGGAGACAAGGGACACGATGTTTTTTACCTGTGTTCGAGCCCTCTCGATGGAGGTAATACCCTACTCCTGCTTGATTAATATTGATGATATGGGTAGTACAAGAGTAGATCTACCACGAGATCGGAGAGGCTAAACCCTAGAAGCTAGCCTATGGTATGATTGTTGTTCGTCCTACGGACTAAAACCCTCCGGTTTATATAGACACCGGATAGGTTAGGGTTACATGGAATCGGTTACAAAGGTAGGAGATCTACATATCCGTGTCGCCAAGCTTGCCTTCCACGCCAAGGACAGTCCCATCCGGACACGGGACGAAGTCTTCAATCTTGTATCTTCATAGTCTTAGAGTCCGGCCGTGATGATAGTTCGGCTATCCGCACACCCCCTAGTCCAGGACTCCCTCAGAGGCTCCCAAGTGACACCTAGCCAATCTAGGAGACACCACTCTCCAAGAAGTAACAAATGGTGTGTTGACGATGAACTCCTTGCTCTTGTGCTTCAAATGATAGTCTCCGCAACACTCAACTCTCTCTCACAGGATTTGGATTTGGTGGAAAGAATATTTGAGTGGAAAGTAACTTGGGGAAGGCTAGAGATCAAGACTCATATGGTAGGAATGGAATATCTTGGTCTCAACACAAGTGTAGGTGGTTCTCTCTCAGAAAATGTAGGTTGGAAGTGTAGGCACGTTCTGATGGCTCTCACCACAAATGAAGAGTGGGTGGAGGGGTATATATAGCCTCCACACAAAACCTAACCGTTACACACAGCTTACCAATCTCGGTTGGACCAAATTGAGAAACTCGGTCGGACCGATTTAGTAAACCATGTGACCGTTAGGATTTTCGGTGGGGCCGACATGCAACTCGGTAGGACCGATATAGTTAGGGTTAGGGCATAACATAATCTCGGTGAGACCGATTACACAATCTCAGTGAGACCGATTTTGGTAATGGACACACAGAGGGTTGGTCAGGCAAACTCGGTGGGACCGATTCGCTCATCTCGGTTGGACCGAAATGTTACGAAGAGGAATAGAGAGTTTGCATTGTAATCTCGGTAGTGCCGATCACACAAACTCGGTAGGACCGATTTGGGTAATGGACATACACAGAGAGATTACAATCCCATCTCGGAGACCAAGATCCCTATCGGTGAGACCGATTTGCCTAGGGTTTGTGGCGGTGGCTATGACATCCGAACTTCGGTGGCGCCGGATAGAAAGAATCGGTGGTGCCGAGTTTGACTTCTGGTTTAGGTCATATGTGGATGTGAGAAGGTAGTTGAGGGCTTTGGAGCATATCACTAAGCACTTTGAGCAAGCAAGCCATTAAGCAACACCTCATCCCCTCTTGATAGTATTGGCTTTTCCTATAGACTCAATGTGATCTTGGATCACTAAAATAGAAAAGGTAGAGTCTTGAGCTTGGAGCTTGAGCCAATCCTTTGTCCTTAGCATCTGGAAGGGGTTCCACATCCTCTAGTCCATGCCACTTCATTGTTGAACTTGTCTAAAACATACTAGGTAAAAGTGTTAGTCCAACAAGAGATATGTTGACATTAATTACCAAAATCACCCAGGGAGCACTTATGCTTTCAGAATCATATAGTAGATATGATCAACATAGTGATGTTCACCATTGAAGACTACTCCATCTCACTTGATGATCGGACATGGTTTAGTTGATTTGGATCACGTATCATTTAGATGACTAGAGGGATGTCTATCTAAGTGGGAGTTCTTTAGTAATATGATTAATTGAACTTAATTTATCATGAACATAGTCCTGATAGTTCTTTGCATATCTATGTTGTAGATCAATGGCCCGTGCTACCGTTCCTTTGAATTTTAATGCGTTCCTAGAGAAAGCTAAGTTGAAAGATGGTGGCAGCAACTACACGGAATGGGTCCATAACTTGAGGATTATCCTCATTGTTGTACATAAGAATTATGTCCTTGATGCACCGCTCGGTGCCAGGTCTGCTGCAGGGGCATAAGCTGACGTTGTGAACGCCTGGCAAGCTCGGTCTGATGAATACTCGTTAGTTCAGTGTACCATGCTTTACGGCTTAGAATCGGGACTTCAAAGACGTTTTGAACTTCATGGACCATATGAGATGTTCCAGGAGTTGTAGTTAATATTTCAAGCAAATGCCCGAGTTGAGAGATATGAAGTCTCCAACAAGTTCTATAGCTGCAAGATGGAGGATAACAGTTCTGTTAGTGAGCACATATTTAGAATGTCTGGGTACCATAATCACTTGACTCATCTAGGAGTTAATCCTCCAGATAATTGTGTCATTGACAGAGTTCTTCAATCACTACCACCAAGCTACAAAGGCTTCGTGATGAACTACAATATGCAAGGGATGGAAAAGACTATTCCCGAGCTCTTCGCGATGCTAAAGGCCGCGGAGGTAGAAATCAAGAAGGAGCATCAAGTGTTGATGGTTAACAAGACCACTAGTTTCAAGAAGAAGGGCAAGGGTGAAAAGAAGGGGAATTTCAAACAAACTGACAAGCAAGTTGTCACTCCCAGGAAGAAACCTAAAAATGGACCCAAGCCTGAAACTGAGTGCTTCTACTGCAAAGGGACTGGTCACTGGAAGTGGAACTGCCCGAAATATTTGGTAGATAAGAAGGATGGCAAGGTGAACAAAGGTATATTTGATATACATGTTATTGATGTGTACCTTACTAATTCTCACAGTAGTGCCTGGGTATTCGATACCGCTTCGGTTGCTCATATTTGTAACTCGAAGTAAGGACTACCGATTAAACAAAGATTGGCTAAGGACGAGGCGACGATGCGCGTCGGAAATGGTTCCAAGGTTGATGTGAACACCGTCGGCACGCTACCTCTACATCTACCTTCGGGATTAGTTTTAGACCCTAATAATTGTTAATTGGTGCCAGCGTTGAGCATGAACATTATATCTGGATGTTCTTTTATGCGAGACAGTTATTCATTTAAATCGGAGATTAATGGTTGTTTTATTTATATGAGTAATATCTTTTATAGTCATGCACCCGTGAAGAGTGGTCTATTTCTGTTGAATCTTGATCGTGATGATATACATATTCATAATATTGATGACAAAAGATGGTCGATAATGATAGTGCAACTTATTTGTGGCTCTGCCGTTTGGGTCATATCGGTGTAAAGAGCATGAAGAAACTTCATAAAGATGGACTTTTGGAATCACTTGATTATGAATCATTTGATACCTGCGAACTGTGCCATATGGGCAAGATGACCGTTCTCCGGAACAATGGAACGAGCTAGTGACTTATTGGAAATAATACATACCGATGTATGCGGTCCAATGAGTGTTGATGCTCGTGGCGGGTATCGTTATTTTCTGACTTTCACAGATGATTTGAGCAGATATGAGTATATCTACTTAATGAAACACAAGTCTGAAACGTTTGAAAAGTTCAAAGAATTTCAGAGTGAAGTGGAGAATCATCATAACAAGAAAATAAAGTTTTTACGATCTGATCGTGGAGGAGAATATTTGAGTTACGAGTTTGGCCTTCATTTAAAACAATGTGGAATAGTTTCACAGCTCACGTCAACTGGAACACCACAGCATAATGGTGTTTCCGAACGTCGTAACCGTACTTTATTGGATATGGTGTGATCTATGATGTCTCTTACCGATTTACCACTATTGTTTTGGGGTTATGCATTAGAGACATTTGCATTCACTTTAAACCGGGCATCGTTAAAGTCCGTTGAGACGACACCGTATGAACTGTGGTTTGGCAACAAACCTAAGCTGTCGTTTCTTAAAGTTTGGGGATGCGATTCTTATGTCAAAACACTTCAGCCCGATAAGCTCGAACCCAAATCAGAGAAAAATGTGTCTTCATAGGATACCCTAAGGAAACAATTGGGTACACCTTCTACCACAAGTCCGAAGGAAAGATTTTTGTTGCTAAGAACGGATCCTTTCTAGAGAAGGAATTTCTCTCGAAAGAAGTGAGTGGGAGGAAAGTAGAACTTGATCTATGTAGTGATCACATGTTTGTGTAGCGGCATTGTTCTTTGGCCAGTCCTAAGACACACAACCGATCTTGGGTGCCGGGGCTCGGATTGCAGCCTGCCGGCCGACTCTCAACACTGCGGGAGCTGCAACAACATCAAGCTTCTCGTCTAGAAGTAGCATGAGTCGACGCTCACTTCACATCGGTAGCTTGCTTGTGATGATGACACAATGCTCAGGTGGGTTGCATCAGCGAGCCTCCCATTGCAATGTGGTATTCCAGGGTTGCGGCAACATGACAACACCCTTGCAACATCCTGTGCTCTAGACACTAGCGTGCGGTGGTGGTTTGGTGTCCTCGAGATGGAGGAGGTGAGTGGTGCGAGCGAGATTTGGGAGGTTGTGAATGCATGAAGACGAGATAGGAGACACAAGCGAAGGGGATGAGCCAGCAAAGACAAAGAGATAAAGGTTAAGGAAAGGGGGAGTTCTTTGCATCACTACCGGAAAACTGACCTATGCCTACGGCCAAATCAATGCCGACGGCTGCCGTCGGCCTAGTTTGAGATATGCCGACAGCCTCATCTTGGCCGTCGGCGTAGCACAACCGTCGGGCTACCTCGATATAAGCCGACGGCAACCGTCGGCATAGAAAGGCCGTCGGCCTATCTTCA
Source organism: Aegilops bicornis (assembly GCA_021605145.1). Lineage (NCBI taxonomy): Eukaryota > Viridiplantae > Streptophyta > Magnoliopsida > Poales > Poaceae > Aegilops > Aegilops bicornis. The sequence goes on along the minus strand of CM038674.1, from coordinate 12,322,732 downwards.
ACACGCCGGCAATGACCGTCGGCATAAACCAACCGTCGGCATACAAAGTGGGCCCAGCGACCCGCCGTGACCAGCGCTTAACGCCGTCAACCCTATGCCGATGGTCGGACGGGCGGTCGTCGGCATATCTCCGCATGCCACGTCACCGATCCATGGCGTGATATGCACGGCGGCCGTCAAGATAGGCTCCACGTCACCGATCCGCGGCACGGCTCCTCCGAAAACCCTGCCGTCGGCATAGCTATTTTTTTTACATGCGTTTTTTTGCATATGTTTTTATGCTTTTTTTTACATATGTTTTTATGCTTTTTTTTAAAATATGTTTTTATGCTTTTTTATGTATTATATGAAAATATACGTAGTTTGTAATTTTTCCATAGATTATGAATATATATATATATAGTTTGTTCGAGCACATTTATAATGTGTCGTCATGTTCTTTTGAATATAGGTCCTTATATTTTATTAAAATCAAAAACAGCTATCTCAATGATTTAGTGGCGATTTAAAGCGCCTTGACGCAGCGTCTCCCGGTGTGCCACCCTCACGGACGGCGCCGCCGCTAGCATCTGGAGGGCGGAAACAGCCGCATCGGGTCTATACGGAGGGGACGTTGCTCCCAAGTGTTTCTATGGGATGACCTACCACAACCGGGTGGTGTTGTGGCATGTTCGAAGAGGCGGCACGCATCTTCGGGGCGTGGCCTCCCTAACGGACGGCGCCGCCGCCGGCACCTGGAGGGGGAAAACGGACGCATCGGGTCTACACGGAGGGGATGTAGCTGTCGGTTTGGCCGGATGTTGCTCCCAGTGTCCCTCCGGTGACTGACACAACTGGGTGGAGAGGTCCACTGTTCAAAGCTTCGTCCGTGGAAAGTCAAAGGGTTAGATCTCGTGGTCAACCGCTCGAGGTTAAGCGGGGCGGGGGCCACAGGGAGGGGTAGCAATGCCACGAGGCGTCATGCAAGCCCCTCATACATGCAGGGTGGTGTGGTGGCATGTCTGAAGAGGCGGCACGCAGCGTCTCGGGGTTCGCCCCACCTGACGGCGCCATCGCCGCTTGGAGGGGGGAAAGCAGACGCGTCGGGTCTACGGAGGGATCTTGCTGTGGGCCCTGGCCGGATGTTGCTCCAAAGTGTTCCTATGGGCTGACCCTAACACAACCGGGTGGAGAGGTCCACCGTCAAATCCGTCCGTGCAAAGTGAAGGGGCTAGATCCGTGGTCAAACGCTCTGAGGTTAGGCGGGGCCAGGGCCTGAGGGGTAGCAATGCCACCGGAGGCCGCACCGGGCCCTCATACATGCGGGCGGTGTGGTGGCCTGTCCAGAAGAAGCGGCCGCAGCGTCTCGGTGTAGCCCCCCCTCACGGACGGCAATGACACGTTAGTAGACGTTCTGTGATAACGATGCAGCGTGAATATTATTAAATACTTGGAGCGCGATAAAATCATGAGTATTTTACTGGCAACGTGGGCACATGTGCTATAGGACTGATGGTAATTTTTCATATTTTTTGTGATGGAGAAGTATCTGAACACTTCCTCTCACGGATTGCTCTTACGATATCTGTTGTGGCGGCCTCAAGAGCTAGCATACCGTCAAATCTTGCGTGGCGGCCTCTCACAAGTCTGGAAGTGTTGAGGCGGTTGCAACGCCCAACCGCAGCGTCTCCGGTGTGCCCCCCCTCCTCCACGGACGGCGCCGCCCTTGCAGCACTGGAGAAGCAGACGTCGGGTCTATCTGGAGGGATCTTCTTTGTGGGTGCAGCCGGATGTTGCTCCAAAGTGTTCCTATGGACTGACCTAACACAACCGGTGGAGAGGCCTTGGTCAAAGCCCGCTCTGTGCAAAGTCAAAGGGATAGATCCCATGGTCAAACGCTACTGAGGTTAGGCGGGGCCAGGGGCCACAGGGGGGTAATGCCACTGGAGCATCGCGCCGGGCCCTCGTACATGCGGGTTGGTGTGGTGGCATGTCCGAAGAAGTGACGCAGCGTCTCCGGTGTGGCCCTCACGGACGGCGATGACCACGGTAGTAGACGTTCTGCGAAGCGATGCGGCGTGAATATTATTCAATACTCGGAGCGCGATAAAATCATGAGTTTTTTACACGACGTGGGCACATGTGTTATAGGACCAATGGTAATTTTTCATAATTTTTCGTGATGGAGAAGTATCTGAACACTTCCCTCTACGCGGATTGCTCTTCGCGTGTTTTTTCATATCTTTGCCACGTGTCGCCTCCTGAGCCACCAGCAGTTTTGACGGCGCCGTCCGTTGCCGTCAGACGGAAAACTACGCCGACGGCTAAACTATGCCGACGGCTGCGCCAGGGCCGTCGGCATACCCCCCTATGCCGACGGCATTATTATGCCGACGGTCTGACAGGAGTACGCTGACGTGATCTACACTGACGGGGCTATGCCGACGGCTGCCGTCGGCATTGATCTATGCCGACGGGCAGGGGCCTATGCCGACGGCCCCTGGCCGTAGGCATAGACCGCGAGTCCGGTAGTGCATGAGGCCCACGGGGGTACACGTGTTGAGCAGTCGAGGTGTCCGATTACACGACCGGAATCTTCTATGGCTCCACCTTTAATATACTACATTAATTTGGAAGCATTAATACATTATATTGAGTTTTAATGCACTACATCTATATCTATATCTATACCAATATAAAAAGACCCAGTGAGGCAGATCCAATACATCTCGGCCATCAAACCATATCAATCCAACGACCTAGATTGCTTCAATGGTGAGCGTTAAACATGTTTAACGTGCAATTAATATCATACCAAATAACAACGACAGTGTCAATCACATAATTAACGCGTGACTGATACCCTACCTAATATAAAACGTGCAATCTATTTCCCCAATATCAACGTGCATTGCACGTGTGCATTTACTAGTTAATTAAGCAACTGTTAATGGTGCAATTGGAATCATCTATCTTTAATATACTCTATTAATTGTAAAGGCTATTTACGGGGTATTAATATGTTATATATAGTTTTAGTGTACTACATTAATTAAGTTATATATGGAAAATCTTAGTGCATTACTCCACTCTGTTTCGCGAGGAAAAAAGAGGCTTCGGGCTCGAAAGTGCTATTCTGAGCTCGAGCTCAGATGCACAAGGATATGACATTGTTCTTGGCCTCTTGCAAAAGAAGTTAGGCTTCTAACTGGTTGTATGTTGTTGAAATAGTGGGATTATTACATTTTTCTTTCGTTCCCCAACATTTTCGAATGTGTGGAGAATGTCTATGTGTGATGTCCTATTCCTAATGGCACAACTTGAATCAATAGACAGACAATACCAGTTAACTCTACCTGCATGCATATGGACAATTAAATAATTCGTTGGTTACTTAAGATCTGTTCGTGGACTTAATTACAAAAGTACTGTTGTATCATTTCATTTTGGCAGCTTTTGCACGTGTAAACCAAATATGATGTGTGGCATGGCATATTTTGGATGTATCGGCACTCATTAAGTGTCTGGTATTTGGAAGATATAAATATCCCGACTGTAGATATAATTCAATTTGTGATGTTTTAAAATACTATTTCTTTTAAGATTTTCCAGAATATTTCTAGCATCTTCTGATTAAATTTACTTAAGATGAGACGGGCACGGCAACGCTCGCCTTTATGGTTAGTCAAAGATATAAAAGGACTAGGGGCTGGGGTTAGACTTACAGATTCCCTTCTCTAGCTACCACGTGTGGACGCGCGGGCGGACGGCCAGGATCAGAGACCGTGCTGCCCTCCGTCGTTGATGGCTTCGTGCCAGCAAAGCCTGGCTGGCCGGAGATGGCCGGACGTCGTGGTCGCGGGCTCGCTACCAACGGGGCGAGCGAATGAGTGGCGTTCGTGCTGTGGAGGCCGGGGGACACGTACGCACGAATGCAGTGTATACAATGAGCACACTCGCCGTCCGCCTCGACTAATTTACTACCCTCACCTTCTTCTTCAACCTCCCGCACGGGAAAAGGGACAGGCCCACCTCATGCACGTCAACGCCCCAGCACGCGCCGACCAACTCGCCTCGCCTCCTCACCGTTGGCCGCGCTCGCCGTCGGTCGCCTGCGGTCGCCACCCTCGTCGCTGGTCGCCGCCCTCACCTATGTCGCCTTCGTGTGTTTCCTAACCTCCGTGGATGCAGCAGCGTGCGGCCATGTTGCAGCCCTTGTAGCTCCGGTGCCACCGCTCGCAATTCCAGTGCACGACGGCCGCGCTCCGGTGGCGAAGATTTGGCCGGACACAGTACCCCAACGGTTGCAACTTCTCAAATTCTGCAGAGTCTGGTTGTAGCTTTCTCTCTCAAAGGTTGAAGCTTTTTCCTCTACGGTAGAAGCTTTTCTGTAAACGATTGAAACTTTTTTCTTTTTGAGCAGCGTCTGGGTGAAAGCTTTTCTCTGTCGTTCGGTTGAAGCTTTTCTCATCAAAGGTTGTAGCATTTTATATAGACGGTTGTAGCTTCCCTCGATAGCACTAAATGCTTATAGCTTTTTGTATATATGGTTGAAGCATTTTTAATCTTGGGTTGAAGCTTTCCTGTCAACGGTTGCAGCACTCGCCGGCCTCCCAAGCTATCGCGCATCTCTGATTGAAGCAAAAAATACCATCGGTTCCTGCAAAAAATATCTATGGTAGTAGCAAAACCAAAACACAGTTGTAGCAAAAAATGGTCACCCGTCGTCTCGCCGTGACGTCGAGGTTCCAGTAAATTTGCGCCGCGGGGTGCAGTCCTGCCATGGCTGGTTCCAGCTCCGGCGTGGCCGGGTCTGGCGAGGTAGGGAGAGCTCCTATGCACGCGGATCCGCGCGAATTTGGTCGAGGGCGGCCAGATCTGCTGAACAGCGGCGAGCCTGGGAGTCCTGCAGCGTGGGGCGATGCGTTGACCATGGCAGCAAGGAGAGAGAAAGAGAGAGATGCGCGAGAGGAAGAAGAGAAAAGGAAGGAGGACCAGTCATCTCAGGTCCATCGCGCCACGTGGTTGCTCGCGAGTGGGTCGCATCGCGTGCGCGTGGACTTTACCGGCCGAAGCTTCGGCCGGTGCCCCGGCCCTAAACGTTTCCCATAATTTTAGAATAAACTCCTTTTCATCCCGCAAAAAAAGAAGAAGCTAACTATGCGCGTAGAAAAAAAAGAAGCATGCTAAAAAACAAAACCATGGGAAAATTACAATAATTTCCAGAATAGCATCATTTACTTAACGGAAAACAGAATATCTAGGAGAACAGTTTGCTGTTGCGTTGCTGCCTCGCGGTCACCACGACCTTAGAAGTTGTGCCCTGCATTGCAGCATTTTTTTGCCTTCCTGATGCGTTGATACTCGAGGAGGCGGCGAAATGGGCTGCTCCGCCTCAACGTGTCTTCAGTTCTATCTCGCCCAACTGGTGGCCGAATTGATGTTTTGTTTTTTATTTGTGGTGTTACTTCTATGGGTTTTATTTTCTTTTATTTTTTCTTAATTTTTCCCAATTGTTCAATGTAAAAAAGACATTTGCATTTTTTTAAAATTTATCACTTTTAATAATAGATTAATTTCGTGTTTTTCAGAAAAATCTAAATAGGAAACAAAAAAACCCAAAGGATCCGAAATAACCAGCAACAACACTCGCTACATGAGCTAGCCCAGTCGAGGTGGGAGGGGGGGGGTGCGATTTGGCGTAGTATTTGCAAAGAGCGACATATAGGAGGTCCCGCACATGATGGCTATTTTTTCGTTTCTCAGTTAAACAATATACGACAAAAAGACACTATACATGAACATACACATGTATGTATGAGGGTTTATTTTTGGGAAAATTTATGAATGTGTGAGCAAGACAAGATAGAGTGAGGGCCTTTGGCATCGGCTGCTCCATTATTATACTCGCTGTTGAGTCGGTCGATCATGTCATCACTACTGCACAAAGAAGTATATACATATCATATATTCATACATTCCCAACGAATAATTTATATTGATACTGTTTTTTTTGTGCGGGTTATATTAAATAAAATACAGGAGTTTTTTTACTATAGAATTCCAATCAATAAATACCATTTGTTCAAAAGTGGGCCTCCTAGTTTTTTTCATCGCCATTTTCTTTTCTTTTCGGTAAGGGTGGCTATGAGTTAAGATGATATAATGATGGGCACAACGCGTCCGAACATGGCAGTGCAGTCCGCGTATAAAATTGCAAAATAATATGAAACTCATAAATCATACTCCCTCCGTTCCTTAGTAGTGCCTATAGATTTTTCTAAAAATCAAACATTACAAACCTTGACCATATTTATAGAGAAAATAGGTACATCTAGAATACCAAATGCACCAAATGCACATCATCATGAGTTATATTTCCATAATGTACATGTTTGATAGTATAGATGTAGACAAATTTCTATATAAACTTGATCAAAATTGGCAAAGTTTGACTTCTACAAAAAAAAAAATATGCACTGCATTGTGGAACGGAGGGAGTAGTAAAACAGCTCGGCTAATTAGAAAACAGAAGTTGTGAAAACATATTAAAAAACTGAGGAAATTTAAAAGGGGAAATATGAAACTAAAATTACACTCCTTATGTTCCAAATCAATTGTAATTCTAGATTTGTCCTAAGTCAAACTTTATAAAGTTTGACAAAGTTTATGAAAAATAGAATCAGCATCTATAAGATCAAATTAGTTTCATTAGACTCTTTATAAAGTGTATTTCCGTACTTTTATAAAATGTCCATCCAGCCATTTACTTTGGGAATTTGTATTTAACCATCCATCCAAATGGTGTTCCATTAGTGCATGATTTATTTAGCAGGTCTATCTATATATATTTAAGACGCAGACGAGTCTCCCACCAACAAGCGTCAAACGCGTGGAAGAGGCAACTGTGTCCTCTGCCCGCTCTCCGCCGCAGGCAGCAGCGGAAACAGAGGAGGTTGAGCCCGCGCCGTCCGTTCCGCCACGTGAGGGCATCCCAGCCGTTGCAGTTAGACCCGTTAGCTGCGTGGCCTGCATACGTACACGTGGACTGTAGCGCTGATGCGGTTGATTTGTTCCTCCTCCTCCTCGGCCTCGACCACGTCAACGTGCAGCCTGCCCGACGGCGTACGTACGTGGCGACTTCTTTGCCAGGCTGGATGCTTCGATCGTCTACATGGACCAAGTCCTCCCTGGAAGAAAGTCTTCTCCCTGTTCAGCTGAGCAGAGCTCGACCCTCGAAGTCGAAGAAAGTCCGGTCCTGTCTGCTCTAACCTCCCTCCTTCTGTTCAGCTGAGCCTGAGCTCCATCCCGGCGACCTTAAAATCTTTTTCTTTTTACAAATTTATTATCGAGGAGTATGTAATATTTAATGTTGAGATTGGGCACCCCAACCGTGAGCCGCAAATTTCCTCCCGCATCCACCTGCGGACAAGGGACCAGTCGACAGACACGAATGCGGCAGGCCGCCATCCAACGCTAGTCGCATACATTTCAAACTCTTTTTTAGCAACCTGGATAAAATTCATGTAAATATGGTCGGATTTCATACAAACATGATTGATTTCGTACAAACCTGACGAAAACCGTTACATTTTGGACATATTTTAACTAAAAAGGTAAAATTACATGCACGTACGTTCGCGCGGAGCTCTACTCCCACGACACAGATACACTACACAAGTCTACGGCCGGCCGCGGCGGATCCCTTTGTCATCCCCATGTCTGGCAGCACGCTAACCCGACTGCTAGAAATCCCGAAGCATACTCTTTTCCCATATCTTTCCTATGTCCGGCTGCGTCGCTCATCGGAGTGGCAAAGAGGATGCTTCAACTGGAGGGGAAGGGTGCTTCCATGGAGCCCATACGGGTGTGCCCAGGCTGGTCTGAGATAAAGAACGAACAGGTCAGCGTTCCAAACCGGCGACATGCCAACGTGGGCCTTCATGGGATACAAGCGGCGATGGCCTCCCGTCTTCTATCTCCTCGTTGATGGCGGCAGGCGCGGATGTTTCGGCCGCCACCTCATCGACATCCACGCAGCCGACTTCTTTCTCTGCCTGCATGGTGCGGCTACGCGCATATCGACTGCGGATGGCACGGCCGCAGGCATTAGAGGCGTGGTACGATGAGCCATCGTCGACATCAGCGACGATACCCGTGCCTCCGTGTTCCCCGCCGTGCCGGCCTGAAGCAACTCGACCCTCCTCCGCGAGCTGGCCTGAAGCGGCGAGTTGGTGAAGCACGCGCCGGCTTGGGGCGGCAAATTGCTTCGCCACTCGTATCCGCCGGTCTCGGCGGGCCACCCAGCCGGCTTTTATGCCAGAGAACTGCTCTTCCTGCTCGTCGGATGCCATCGAAAAAGTGGAGAAAATGGTGGAAGAAAGAGATAGGGAGCGGCGGAGTCGTGCGATTCTTGCTCGGCGTCTGGCCTCGTTTAAACAGAGGGCGGACGGGAGTAGCTTGCCCGACATTGCATTTATTGTCGGCCTGCTCCTGAATGGACATGTGGCCGGAGTAGGTTTCTCGGCTTCCACACGGGTTAATGGAGGCGTTTGAATGCGCGAGGAGGCGTGTCAAGCTGGGCGTGCAGCGGGCGGTGCCCTCGGCCGGCACGCCGCTTCAATGGCGGAGGCAGTGAGAGGTCGCGGCCACTCTGAGCCGCCTTCAATATGGAATGGCGCGCTCTACAACGTCATTAATGCGGGCAGCTGGCGACAAGCGGGAAGCGCGTTTGGGAGGGCGAGGGGTTTTCAGTGGGCCAGGACGATCAGAAGACGTGACAACGGTCCAGACTCCCGCAAACCTCCCCACGTTTGTCTCTGATTTGCAGAAGAAAATATGTAAGGACCTGTTGGATGGCTTCCACCGTTTGGAAAGTGCGGTTTGGATGGAAGCCGGAGGTTTGCCACTCGGCGTTGGAGAGCCCCTTAGAAACTCAATTCGCAGAGTGCGGTGCGTGCATGCATCCATGTGTGTACTGTTTATAACATGGAAACCGTGATAGCGTGAGGCCAACTGCATGTCACAACTGCATGTCACAACAGTCATAGGGTGAGCCCTTAGAAACTCAATTCGCAGAGTGCGGTGCGTGCAGGACAGAGATCAGGTGACATGCTTTTTTGCATGTCATTGTGTGACTTGCGGTCCGAATTCAAATTTAAACATTGTGAAAAAATCTGAAAAAATGATGCATGTTCACAGCACATATTAAGATAACCCCTAAAAACTTCAGATCAAAATTCGAAACATACATCAAGAAGCAAAAAAAGAGAAATCTGATCTGAATTTTTTAGGGGTTATCTTAATATGTGATGTGAACATGCATGATTTTTTTCAATTTTTTTCACAATGTTCAAAGCTGAATTCGGGCCGAAAGGCACACGGTGACATGCAAAGGTGCATGTCACCTGATCTCTGTCCGTGCATGCATGCATGCATTCACGGGATCTTTCTCTTGTCTCTTTAGGTCCCGTCCCGTTTTGGTCTTGATTCCCTAAATAAATACCAACATCGTAATATATCTCAGAATGGCTATGGAAATGCCATAATAGGTAGGTATGGTGGCTGTTTTGAGAAAGATATAAGGAGGTTTATGTGTGATAGAGCGTATCATATCACGGGGGTTGGATGCACCGGCAAAGTTTGCACCAACTCTCAAGGTGAGAAAGGGCAATGCACGGTACCGAACAGGCTAGCAATTATGGAAAGGTGAGAGTTCGTATAATCCATGGACTCAACATTAGTCATAAAAAACTCACATACTTATTGCAAAAATCTACAAGTCATCAAAAACCAAGCATTACGCACATGCTCCTAGGGGGCTATATTGGTAGGAAAATACCATCGCTCATCCCCGACCGCCACTCATAAGGATGACAATCAAAGAACACCTCATGTTTCAAATTTGTCACACAACGGTTATCATGCATGCATGCTATGGGACTTGCAAACTTCAACGCAAGTATTTCTAAAATTCACAATTACTCAACTAGCACAAGCTAATATCACCATCTTCATATCTTAAAATAATCATCAAGTATCAAACTTCTCATAGTATTCAATGCACTCTATATGGAAGTTTTTATTATACCCATCTTGGATGCCCATCATATTAGGACTAGTTTCATAACCAAAGCAAATTACCATGCTGTTCTAGAAAGACCCTCAAAATAATATAATTGAAGCATGAGATATCAATAATTTCTTAAAAATAAATCTACCACCATGCTCTAGGAAGGTATAAGTGAAGCACTAGAGCAAATGACAAACTACTCCAAAAGATATAAGTGAAGATCAATGAGTAGTTGAATAATTATGTAACTATGCGAAGACCCTCTAACATTTAAGAATTTCAGATCTTGGTATTTTATTCAAACAGCAAGCAAAAAAAAGAAAATAAAATGACGCTCAAGCAAAACACATATCATGTGGCGAATAAAAATATAGCTCCAAGTAAAGTTACCGATGAACGAAGACGAAAGAGGGGATGCCATCCGGGGCATCCCCAAGCTTAGGCTCTTGGTTGTCCTTGAATATTACCTTGGGGTGCCTTGGTAATCCCCAATTTTAGGCTCTTGCCACTTCTTATTCCATAGTCCATCGAATCTTTACCCAAAACTTGACAACTTCACAACACAAAACTTAACAGAAAACTCGTAAGCTCCGTTAGTATAAGAAAATAAATCACCACTTAGGTACTGTTATGAACTCATTCTAAATTCATATTAGTGAAATATCTACTGTATTCCAACTTCTCTATGGTTCATACCCTATGATAATACTCATAGGTTCATCAAAATAAGCAAACAACACATAGAAAACAGAATCTGTCAAAAACAGAACAGTCTGTAGTAATCTGTATCAAACTTATTCTTATGGAACTCCAAAAATTCTGAAATAAATTGGTAGACCTGAGGAATTTGTCTATTAATCATCTGCAAAAAGAATCAACATAAAAGCACTCCCCAGTAAAAAATGGCAGCTAATCTCGTGAGCGCTAAAGTTTCTGTTTTTTACAGCAAGATCATAAAGACTTCACCCAAGTCTTCCCAAGGGTTCTACTTGGCACAAACACTAATTAAAACATAAAACCACATCTAACGAGAGGCTATATAGATTATTTATTACTAAACAGGAGAAAAAGCAAATGACAAAAGTAAAATTGGGTTGCCTCCCAACAAGCGCTAACGTTTAACGCCCCTAGCTAGGCATGATGATTTCAATGATGCTCACATAAAAGATAAGAATTGAAACATAAAGAGAGCATCATGAAGAATATGACTAGCACATTTAAGTCTAACCCACTTCCTATGCATAGGGATTTTGTGAGCAAACAACTTATGGTAACAATAATCAACTAGCATAGGAAGACAAAACAAGAATAACTTCAAAACTTTAAGCACATAGAGACGAAACTTGATATTATTGCAATTCCTACAAGCATATGTTCCTCCCTCATAATAATTTTCATTAGCATAATGAATGAATTCAACAATATAACTATCACATAAAGCACTATTTTCATGATCTACAAGCATAGAAAATTTACTACTCTCCACATAAGCAAAATTCTTCTCATTCGGAATAGTGGGAGTATCATAAGAAACTCGAATACTATAAATTGTTTCCACATTAAAAGGGTATTGTTCAGAAAAGGGGTAATCATAATCATGACATGTTTTATAAATATAATCATCACTACTTTTTATAGCATAAGTGTCATCACAATGATCATCATAAGTAGCAACTTTGTTCTCACCATAATCGATTGAAACCTCTTTCAAGATAGTGGAATCATTACTAAATAAAGTCATGACCTCTCCAAATCCACTTTTATAATTATCACAATAAGATTCAACACCCTCCAAAATAGTGGAATCATTACTTCCTAAAGTTGACACTCTTTCAAACCCACTTTCATCAATATAATCATCATAAGTAGGAGGCATGCTATCATCATAATAAATTTGCATATCAAAACTTGGGAGGTTAAACATATCATCTTCATTAAACATAGCATCCCCAAGCTTGGGACAATCATTAATTGCAACAAATAAATTATCAAACATGTCATTCTCATCAAACATAGCATCCCCAAGCTTGGGCCTTTTCATATCATAAGCATAATCACTCTCATCATTAACAGTATGGATAGCACCAATAGTATAGCAATTATCATCATCACAATGAGTACTAGGAGAAACATCATTTGGGAGGGATACCTTTTTACCTTTGCTTCTACGTCTTTTCTTTTTCTTCTTCACATCATGTGTGGGTTTAACCCTCTTTTTTGAGCTCCTTATTAATGAGAATGGTTGAATAGAAAGCTCCTCCTCGTTACCTGATTCATCATAAGAAATAATAGGAGGATATTGGGAAGTCTCTTCCCTTTCATTAGTATTCTCTTCATCTTCTATTCGTTTTCTTTTTATGTAATTGGCAATATAAGGATTTCCAATGCAATTCACTGCACAATACATAAAAATTTATTCTAGATGAAAATCAAGAACTTTATCAAGGACAAATTCTGGCATATCGTTAGTTATACGTTTCATTTCTTCATAACTCAAAAGCAAACTAAGTTCATTATGATATGCAAGGGAAATCAAGTCATCACAATTTTTGGACACGATTCGATCATGAAACAATATGCATTGGAGATTTAAATTATCACGTTCAATGCAAAGTTCACAAGGATGGCAAAGAATTATAAATTTTAAGCACAAACATCTAGCTTTTCTTGCAACCATTTAGTTTCTAAATACTTATGCCTCTTGCAAAATCTATCTTCCCTATTTGGCGTGTACTTGCAAACTCTATGCACTCCACAAAAGTTGACATGCTTATAAGAGACATTTTCATCATGACTAGTGCAATCATCATTAGTACTATGGATATTCAAAGAGTTCATACTAACAACATTGCGATCATGCTCATCATACAAAGATTTAGTGCCAAACATTTTAATGCATTCTTCCTCTAGCAATTGAGCACAATTATTGGAATCCTTATTGTCGGTGTACAAAAGGAGGGGCACACTTTTGTACCCCTTTACCTGTGCACGGGCAGCCGGAGTCGCGCCCACGGTCACACCAAGCAGAACAGGGGAGGTTAGCCAAGGTAAAACCGAAGCCCAAGATAACCAGAGCAACGCCAAGGCCAAGACCACAAATAGCAGAGGGACGAAGCAGGTTCCCCCGGCAAGACCCTTGCCGGGGCAGCTCTCCCCACACCAACAGAGCGAGCCACCCTTGAAGCCCACGGTCTCCAACATCACGTTGGGCCAGGGCTCGGGAGGCACCTCCATGGTGGCATGCAGATCTTTGTGAAGACAAGGAACACTCAAGATCAGTTGAGGATTAGAAGACGACAATCCTCGACAAGATCCTTGCCGAGGAAGGCCACCAGACCCCTGGCAAGGTCCTTGCCGGGGATGACAGCGCGCCACGGCAAGACCCTTGCCGGGCCACCCGGCAAGGCCCTCACCAAGGACGCCAGCGGGGCCACCGCTAGGCCCGCGCCAACCAAGTTTCCACCGCCGTTCGCATGCAGCTGCCAGCTCAACCAGCTGAGCAGGCACCTGCGTGGCAACATGCAGCTCCCAGGCCAACTCATCAAGCGCCTGCGTGGCGGCATGCATATCTTCATGGAGGCTACACCACCATGCCACCCCAACTGCCCGCCGCTTCGCCTACATGGCACCGCATGCCTCACTGGCCAGGGCGCGTGTCGAAGCGAGGAGGAGCGGCAACAGACGGGACGGGCCTCGCCCCCGTCCCCGATAAAGTTAGGGGACACCTAAGCTATGCATTAAATGCGTCTCGTCCTGTAATACAAGCGATAAGCTCATAGCACTGTGCGCCTTTCCACCTCCTGTGTGCCACTGTGGCAGCCCCTTTCAACTATAAAAGGAGGCCCATGGCATACTGGAGAAGGATTCGGCTCTTTCGAACCACACACTCACCACAGCTAGTTCGAGAGCTCCAGAACTCTCTGAAATACACCCACCAAAGCAAGACTAGGGTTTTACGCATCCTTGCGGTCCGAACCTGGGTAAACGATCCTCTCGTGCTGGTTACTAATCCTGCTCTTCTCGCAACCCTGCGCCCCGGCAACCGTAGTAGGGGTTCTTGTGATCCCATAGGTGTCATTCCACACCGACATCTTTGGCGCGCCAGGTAGGGGGGGCGCAATTGTGAGAATCTGGTCTAGTAACTAGCCTAGTGGTTCTTCGTCGACATGGCTCCCAAGAAGGAGACGACCAGGAGGAAAGAGTGCCGCCTACGAACATGAAAGACGCCAGCGCGGCGACGAAAAAGCTAAGTCATTCAAGACCTTGAGTTATTTCCTTTTATACATAAAGTAATCATCCTAGGGGATCTTGCTGATGTATGGGAAACCTGCACGCGAAGGGGCCCTCCCGCGATTGGCAACGCCCTTGTTCTGTTTCGAGTCCGCTCAACAGCTCAAAGCGGCCGCGTCGAGAGTGGCGGGGTAGCCTTCCGATCGGGCAACGCTCCCGACTCTGACTCGAGTCAAGCTCGACAGTTCGGGCGGCCGCGCTAAGGGCGGTAAGGTGGTTCGCCCGGCAGCAAGCACACCCGGCAGGCCAATGGGGATCCGTCCCCAAGACGCCGCCCTGGGTTTACGCGCCGGCAAGCCTACCCAGTTACGTAGGGTGGACATACAAGGAAAAATCAAACAGGAAAATAACATGCATGATACTAAAAGTGCTGCAGAGTCATATTACATCAAATTGTTGCTGCGGTTCTAACTAGAGATAGCAATTGTCTTGGTTGTGAACCTGCAGCGGCGATAAGAAACGGGGTGCCTAATCCCGGCGCTGGCCCTCCACCCTCAGAATTCCGCCGACACGGCTGATGATGGGCTTGATGCGCTCCCTGAGCGGCGCGAGGTCAGTACCCTCCGGCAAGCTCTCCAGCGCGGCGTCGAAGTCGAGGTCGGGGTACCAGTGTGCCACCTTGGTGAGAACCTTGGTCATGGCGCCCTGGCAAAGCCTCCGGGCCTCGTCGGCCAGCGAGGCCGCCCGGTTGGCGTGAAGCTGCTCCAGGGCCCCGAGAACACACTCGAAGAACAAGGTTTTGTTGAGCGGACTTGAGCTCCAGAGGCTCTAGCAAGACGGCGCGCAGGCATGCAGCATGTTTGAGCGGACTTTGGTTCTGATCCGTAATCATAGATATTAGCTCCAGTGTGATGCGTGTTTGTCTGTCAGTGTTAGGCATGGTGTTTGTAGAAGGTTGCTTGTTGCGCGATTACAATCTATTTCTAACTCTGCATATGTATGTTTTGTTGAGCGGACTAATCTCTGCTCCAGGCTCTAGCAAGACGGCGCGCAGGCATCCAGCATGCAGCAAGGTGGTTGAGAAAGAACCTGAGATGGGACCCTAAACCCCAAGCCAAACCTGAGAAGAGAACCTGATTCGTTAGGCTGGATGTTTGTTTGTGCGGCCACAGCGATTTGAGAGTCAGAACCTAGATGACTTGGTAGCTACTCCCTCTGTTCAGAATTACTTGTCGCGAAAATGGATGTATCTAGACGTATTTAGGTCTCAGTGATGCGAGGACGCCAGACAAACGAGCAGGATGGGAGTAGTGCTGAACTAATTTGATTTGTGAATAGTGAGTAGTAGTAATTATGAAGGATTTGGCACAACTTGGATGGGTTTCTGCCGTTTTCATTCTCATGGGCTCCGTCCTCGTGTTCGCCATGTGGGCGCTCGTCGCCGCCGTGCCGTGCCAGGACAGGGCCTCCGCGGCCGCCCCCGAGGTCGTGCGCTGCATGGAGCACAGCGCCCGCAGCACCCCCGGGTCCGCCTCCGGCGCGCCGGCGCAGCAGCCCCATTCATTCTGACAAGAGAATGTGTCATCTCTTCTCTTGAAAGAGGAAACAAAAGAAAAGATAGAGTCAAGGATTTGTCTCCCCAAAAGAACAAAAAATAGGAAGAAGAACGGTTCAAAGATTGCAGAATTTGTCAGCCCTTATCATCAGCAGCAGCACCACTTTTATTTTTTCTGATCATCATCCTCTCCTCCTGGGATCAACAGACCCTAATTTGTTGATGTCTGCAACTTGCAATCATCAGCAGCCTATTTCAGGATTCAGGTGCCCACAATCTGTGCTGCAAAATCATCCAGAGCTATGTTTCAGGATTAAGATGTCCAAAGTTTTGGGGTTGACAAGCAGGTTCCAATCATCAAGCTGTTCAAGATTCAGGTGACCAAAGTTTTGGGGTTTGATCTGAATCATCAAGATTCAGATGACCAAAAGTCTTGGGCTGTGCAACCTTGAGATGGTTGACAGGCAGGTTGACTCAGGACAGGGATGGATGAGTGAATCGACGACAAAGATCGATCAAGTTGGTGGCCTGAAGTCCTTGGAGGAAAGAGGAGTCAATCAAGGACATGGTTGACTCAAGCCAAGCCATGCCGGCCGGCCTGCAGCTACCAAACAGTGACAGACAAAGATTTCAATGGGTAGGGATGAGATGTGCAGGCCATCAAGGGGGCACAGCACAGCCTGGGATGAGCTGTGAGATGGCTTGGCACTTTGTCCCTTTCTTTTGCCATACTACTATTCAACTCGGCTGACCTGTCTGTCCTCGATCGGGTCTATTCTATGACTAATCTCACACCAATCCTAAAGCTGCAGCATTGGTTATTCTTTCCTGAAAGAAATAGATCAAAATGTGCCTCTGTGCTTGCTTGCTAGCTGCTGCCACTTGTAGCCAGGAGACAGAGTCTCATTTTCCTATCCTATCCATAGGGTCTCAATTTTGACTCCACAGATAAAGGGAATTTCTTGTAGCAGTACTGATATTTGACCCATGTACTGAAGGCATGAGTTAATCTCTGCACTTTGCTTCTTGTACATGTAGATTATGTGCAGCTAGACTATAGCCAGTTCGATGAAAATGAGATGCAGATATTCAACGGCTCAGTCAGGCCATAATTAAATTATTAAATGGGCATGGAATTGCAAATACTACATGGTACTGACCGACCTGTGAGAATGACCTAGCTATCATGATGGGGAAGGAGTACGCTTAACTCTGAATCCTCGACATGTTCAGTGTGCTATCATTATCATTAATCATGAGGCATTGAACCTTTGTCACGCATCTTTAATTTCATCACATTTTCTATGCTGCCAGCGGTGTACTGGACAGGACTGTACTGACACCATGGATCAGCAAAAGTCAGATGCGCCTGGCTATAGCAGCTGTCGAGGATAACATTTCTATTGCAAGAATGTTATTCTTTTTGTGGTTTTTTTGGAGAGCCATAAGAAGATTTTTTTTTAATAAAATATTTCTTTTAAAAAATTCCGATAATGTATACCCTAGTTCAGAAATTTCAAATATATCACCCTGCCGTCCTCGTTCTTTTCTTGGGCGAAGTGGTACTCTTCGTTTTCATATTGGCCGAAGAGTCCTCTTCGATCTACGTTAGAGCCGAAGACATGCACTTCTGGGCCAAAGAGTAGTCTTCGCACGACGAAGAGATGATCTTCGGCCCAACCTCGACCGGAGAGTACTCTTTGTCTATCACGCGGCTGAAGATTGCCAAAGCTGGATATTGTGCCACTACGTTTGCTGCCAACCAAATCAGATGATTCATGTGTGGGAGGTTCAGTAGTACTATTTGGCATATCTTCTGAATCATGATCGTTTAAAGGTTCTAGCGTTTGGGCATTGCTCCAATGGCGTGTTCAGGCAAATAGTAGTGTGGATTGTGTGTTAATTCTGTTAAACCCGCCTCTGCACCAATGGCGTGCGAGAAGCTTATTACTTAAACCAAATTACTCCTACACCACTATAAGTACAAAACTGTAAGCAAAATAATTCCTACGTTCTCTATACAATTTAAGTAATTCTCGACCTATGGCGCTATTTCCTTGCCACAGAAAAGCCATGTTGTATCATAAAGAAAGGAAAATAAATTTATTCAGAGGCCTTCAATTTGCTATATGATGAATCAACCACTCTTGTGAACAAAGAACATGAGCAAGTCAAACATGCTACTAATCCCCATGGTATTTCATAAGTAAGCTAATGTTTGTTGCTTGAAAGCTCTCCCACTAAACACATGGTGTATGGAAAAGTCACACATGTGCAGTCTGCGGGTAAGCAGCCATGGTCTTTGATCTTGGAGCTATTGAAATGATAGGCTATTACCCTTTTGGATGTTCTGTGGAAGAAGAAGACAATCTCTTTGTTCGGGTGAAATCCAATTAGAGTATGCCTTCTATAACTCTGTTCCGAGGGACAATCATTTTGTTCCCAAGCGAGATTTGCTAGAAGAGGATAAAGGTTGATGTCACACTTCAACATCCACCTTATCGGATCATCCGTTTCATCGAGGTGCCAAATCTTAAGTCTGAGTCCATCATGTCCATCAAGTAGTGCACAATATACACCATTATCTGAATTTCCTAAATTATAGTCTGGGTAATCTCCCCAGCGAATGCATTTGGGTGGCTCAATTACTTGGTATTTATCATTTGTCAAGGTTATCCTACAAAGGATAAAGATAAACCATTGTCGAAGTTAGACTAAAGAATTCCTACATCGAAACGTAACCAAGGATAAGGGGATGTTTAAGGTGTGAGTAGCCACATACCTCAGGATGAAATCATGCTGGTGAAAGTAAAGTGCCCCCTGCCAATATGTTGCAAAGCGGTGATCAGGTGTGAAATCCTCCAACAAATCCCCGATGGTCCCAGCGGCCTCCCCTTCGCGAGCAAAATGCCTCTCCTCCCACTGTTTTGTCCTAGACGAGAAGACGAGGAAGACATATGTCGATGGCGGCCATTCTCTTTGTTTTACATGGCACTCCATAAAACGTGCGATACCAAGCTTGTAGGGAAGACGCTTGACTAAAAAGACTTCGTAGTGCGACGAGACGATAGGATCATACACGAGGTACTTATTGTGATCGTCCGTGTCATATTCTTGGGCGACATGGTTGTCATCCATGCCCGGCGTGCGCATGGGCGGAGAAGGAGGCAGGTGCGCCCACTGCCGCGTGGCCGGGTTAAGCACCCACCATTCTTCTTCTCGAGCGTCGGTGAGCAGGAGGAGTCCATTGCAGTGCTGCATGATCTTGAGGCACTTGTCGCCGCGTGTATCCAAGTAGTCGAAGGGGACGATGTTCGCGGACGGCATGCCGAGCGAGAAGTGCCTCGGGAGCATCTCGCCGGCGATGTAGAAAAATATGCCGGTCAGCGAGTGCGGCAGGAGGTCCGTGATCAGCCGGTGGGCATCGACGACGGCACACCACGCCTTGCAGACGCAGCGAGACGCGGCGAGGCTGCACGGCGACGTTGTCTGGAGGCGGCGCAGGACGGCGGCGAGCACGTCGTGAGGCAGCCGCTGCGTCAGGTCCTCCATGGTTGCCTCCTGAGAACTTGTGCTGCTACGATCGATCATATGGTTCGATATTTATAATATAGGGAGATATTTTGTGAGGGAATCCGTTCGAGATTCGGTGGACATTCCGAATTGTGCTGGCGATCGGACTTCATGGACTTAGCAGAGGTAAAAAATTGGGCCGCGGCCCATGTGTCCACTGGGCTGTATCCGATGCTGACTCAGTTTGCGTCTGTGTTCAGAGTTTTATGCGGAGGCGGCTCGTGGTGGGGCGCGGAGACGGAGGGTGTGCAGGGCGTGATTCGGTCTATCATCGAAGACGCCTAGCTAGCTAAGCTAAGCTAGGACCGATGGAGGACGCGCCGTTTCATGCTGCAGAACTGGCGGTCGGGTTCGTCGTCAAGACTCCAAGACCGCACGTTTCGCCGGCCGCCCGCCCGACTAGTTGCGTATTTTTTTTTCTTTCTTATTATCAATCAATCAATCAATCAATCAATTAAAAAAAGGGTCGAGTCTTTCCCCCCGTCCGTCAACATGCCATTCCATTGCTCCAGTTCTTCCGTCCTTCTTTCTTACGAATGCCTTTTTTCTTATTGCAAGAACGAAACCCTTTTTTTTCTGGATTGGAATCTGATCAGAAAAAAGAACACCAAATGAGCGAAAAAATCAACCGACTCGGATGCGTGCTTGTGCCCAGCGATTCCATCACAATAGATCCATCTGCCTGGGCGTGTGAAGGCCATGACGGAACAGAATTGGGGTGCAGAATTAATCTCATCAAGTGGAGCCGCACGGATCCATGTCCAACCTAAACTAAGACCCCCACCCCGCAACAACAAAATGAGAAGAAGAAGAAGAAGAAGCAAATCAGCAAATACTCACTCACATGGCTGCCAGAAAAAAGCGAGGATCGCCTATCGCCGTCGCCCAAGCTCCAAGCCCAAGTCGCACACGCTCCCCGCACGCGGACGGATGCCTATCTCTCCCATATATAAAGAGAGATGGCAGCATGCATGGACATGGTTTGGTGGAGAGAACAAGCTCTACCTCTTTTTTTTTGAGGGAAACAAGCTCTACCTCTTTGATGGTAGGTGTAGATGGAAAGACGTGACGCGGATCGACGAGGTGGCGCAATCATGGCCCTCCCTCCCTTGATGGTTGGATGCAGGGGCCCAAAGATTAAAGATAGGCTGGATGCCAGGCTACATGCATGGAGGAGTCCAAAGAACACAGAGGGTATCATGAATTGGCCCTCCTCGGTGGCCGGCTGCGGGATTGATACGGGGCTGCCTCGAGGAGCCCAAACACCCGGGCTATTAAAGGTTGCGTATTTGCTGCACCCATCGGTTTTAATAATCATCTTTCACCCCCCCCCCCCCCCCCCCACCAACCGGAGAGGGTAGTGAGAAAGCAGAGCAATTTGTTTTACAATGGCCTACAGAATGTTGGTTATACATGAAGATTACTTGCTTGCTTTTACGTTTGTTGTAAGTCCAGGTTCCCTAGTTTTCTACCAAATGGACACCTTTCCGAGTCTGGTATGCATGCTATCTTTGAGGTTGAAAGGAATAATTGTTCTACCTCATCTTACGGGGAAAAACAACTCATCTTTCTACAGATGATATGTTCAAGCCTTATCTTCTTTGATGTTGACAAGTATCTATGCTCTTATTTTCATCGGAACCACAAGCAAATGAGTTCCCAGGCAAATGGACCATAGACAGGCAGGCGACAACAAATGAATCCTCAAACTGACTGTTCTGATCCTTCAGATTGTCAAAAAGGAAACATTCAGTTTTTTTATTGCATGTTCCAAACAAACATGACGGACAGACATTAATTTAATTTTCTTCAACCTATATATACATTTGCTTGCTGTGGACAATAGTTCTGATTCACAAGAACGAACAAAAAAAACGACAACCATGGACAATTAAATTCTGATTCAAGGAGGCCATCCCCAAGAAGGGTAAACCAAGATTACACAACACTACTAAGTTTGCAATACAAGTACACTAATAGAAAAAGGGTCAAACGTGAAGCACATTAGTGCCGGTTTGTATTAGAGCCGGCACAAATGTATACATTAGTATTTGTGCCGCTTCCAACGGCTAGCCGGGCCGCTCTCATTAGTACCGGTTCGTGGCTAAACTTTAGCACCGGTTCGTGCCACGAACCGGTACTAATGAGGGTGGTGGCAGGATGTTGTCGATCTGGGCCCCCCTCCAGATTTTAGTACCGGTTCGTGCCACGAACCGGTACTATAGGTCCTCCTGCATATAAACCCTTCGTCCAGCTCGCTCTGTTCTTCCCCCTTTCCCTCTCCTCTCCTCTCTGTTCTTCCTCTTCTCCCCTCGAGCTCATCACACATTTTGTCCAAAATTTGTCAAGATTTGAAGGCCCCCATCCATTCAAGTGATCACAAAGGTTAGCAACTTTGTCCTTTCATCTCTCATTGCTAGATTAGCTCTTGCAATGCTTTATATAGTTATTAATTTGTGAGTTTAGTAATTTGGGAGGAAATATATATATGTGCTAGTATTTGATTTATATGCAATCTGAGGTCAAAATAACACTTAGTTTGCATATGTAGGTGTGGTTTACTTAGTGCCTTCTAAATCTCTGTCGTAACCACCGTCGATCGCCCGCACCGTCCCGTCGCCCGCACCACCTTGTGGTGAGCCTCTTGTTCATGAAATTTTATATAAAAAATTGATGTTTGTGTGATTTGGATATATAGTTACTCGTATAATAATTATCTTACCCAGACGTTGTTTGTTATACATAGTGCCATGGTTTTGATATCCGTCCCCGTCGGCCCTCGTCCTTGTTATGATTCGGATGTGGTATATTCTCTTTTAAAACTATTTGTTGCATTTCGTGTTTATGACAAATTATGCCCATCAAGTTGACATAGATATTTTTATCTATCTAGGAGGTATGTGAACCGGAAATTCCAACCGACCCTATTGTCGAAAGGTTAAATTTAGTTGAAAGAGAAAACGAGTACTTGAAAGAAAAATTGAAAAGAATTGACGGGGAGAAGATGGAATTGGAGTTGCATGTTGCCGATGTCGTCGATGATCACAAGATCAAGATGGAGAAAATGCGCTTGAAGATTAGAAAGATTAGAAAATATGCCATCGATAGTGAGGCTTGGTATCATTATGCTGTTGGATCAATTGTTACCTTAGTTGCGATCTTGATCGCATTTGTTGTTGCATTTAAATGCTTTAGCTAGAGAGTTATTTGTTTGTTGCATTTAAGTGTTGTATGAACTTTATGTATGAACTTGTATTAATTTGGTCTATTCGGTGTTGTGTAATGAAGATGAGCCGCAATGGATGTAACGATGACCGATGCTCTCCCAGTTCGTTGAGGCCTGCATACTTTTTCTGGCTTGCGGCTGAGGCAAACAAGCGGGCGGATGGTTTTATGCCTTGTCCATGTGTTGGCTGTAAGAATGGTCGCAATTACTCTACGTCAAGAACCATTCACGCCCACCTGTTTGAGTCCGGTTTCATGCCCCACTATAATGTTTGGACCAAGCACGGAGAAAGAGGGGTTATGATGGAAGACAATGAAGAAGAAGAGGACGCGGCGACAGCTATCCGGCCATGGGTTCCCTGAATACGATGATACAACAATGGGGAAGAAGCTGAGCCGGTAATGCGGGAAGAAGCTGGGCGGCAATGCGGGAAGAAGTTGAAGAAGAGGCATCGATGAGCCCGCTGATGATCTAGGGTCGGGCCATTGCCGATGAAAAGAGAAACTGCGCAAGTGATTTGGAGAAGAAGAAGTTGCAGCGCATGTTAGAGGATCACAAAAAATTGTTGTACCCTAATTGCGTAGGTGACAAGAAAAAGCTGGACACCACACTGGAATTGCTGCAATGGAAGGCAGAGAATGGTGTATCTGACAAGGAATTTGGAAAGTTGCTGGTAATGATAAAGGATATGCTTCCAAAGGACAAAGAATTGCCCGAGAGTAATGCACGGGCAAAGAAGGCTGTCTGCCCTCTAGGTTTAGAGGTGCAGAAGATACATGCATGCCCTAATGATTGCATCCTCTACCGCTGTGAGTACGAGGATTTGAACGCTTGCCCGGTATGTGGTGCATTGTGCTATAAGATCAGCCGCGATGAGCATGGTGATGTCGAGGGCGAGCGCCCGTGGAAGAAGATTCCTGCCAAGGTGATGTGGTATTCTCCTATAATACCACGGTTGAAACGTTTGTTCCAAAACAAAGAGCATGCCAAAGGCGATGCGATGGCACGAAGAAGACCGTAAGAAAGACGGAAAGTTGAGAGTACCGGTGACGGGTCGCAGCGGTGGAGAAAAATCAAAAGAAGGTACGGGAAGGAGTTTGCGAGATGACGCAAGGAGCGTATGGTTTGGTCTAAGCGCCAGATGGCATTAATCCTTTTGGGGAGCAAGAGCAGCAACCATAGCACCTGGCCTGTGACTCTATGTTTGTATAACCTTCCTCCTTGGTTGTGCATGAAGCGGAAGTTCATTATGATGCCGATTGCTCATCCAAGGCCTAAGCAACCCGCAACGACATTGATGTGTACCTAAGGCCATTAGTTGAAGAACTCTTACAACTGTGGAATGGAACAAGTGTACGTGCGTGGGATGAGCACATGGGGGAAGAATTTGACCTAAAGGCGTTGCTGTTCGTGACCGTCAATGATTGGCCTGCTCTCAAAGTAACCTTTCGAGACAGACAAACAAGGGATACCGCGGATGCACGCACTGCTTGGATGATACCGACGATATATATTTGAATAGTTGTATGAAGAATGTGTACCTGACATCGCCGATTTCTTCCGAGCAGGCATCCGTAAGAAAGAAAGGCAAGCATTTCAAAGGTGAGGCGGATCACCGGACGAAGCCTCGCCACCGTGATCGGTGCTGATGTACATGATATGGTCAAGGATTTGAAGGTGATATTTGGAAAGGGTCTGGCGGACAACCTGTTCCAAAGGACGCCGACGGACGCCGCACCCATGTGGAAGAAGAAATCTATATTTTGGGACCTGCCATATTGGAAAGACCTAGAGGTCCGCTCCGCAATCGACGTGATGCACGTGACGAAGAATCTTTGCGTGACCCTGCTTGGCTTCTTGGGCGTGTATGGGAAGACAAAAGATACACCTGAGGCACGGAGGACCAACAACGTATGCACGGAAAAGACGGCATATATCGTGGTCATGCAAGCTACACTCTTACCAAAGAAGAGAAGGAAATCTTCTTTGAATGCCTGCTCGATATTAAGGTACCGTCGGCTTCTAAATCGAATACAAAGGGAATAATAAACATGGCAGAGAAAAAGTTCCAGAACCTAAAGTCTCATGACTGCCACGTGATTATGACGCAACTGCTTCCGGTTGCATTGAGGGGGCTTCTAACGGAAAACGTTCGATTAGCCATTGTGAAGCTATGTGCATTTCTCAATGCAATCTCTCAGAAGGTAATCGATCCAGAAATCATACCAAGGTTACAGAATGATTTGGTGCAATGTCTTGTCAATTTCGAGTTGGTGTTCCCACCATCCTTCTTCAACATCATGACGCACGTCCTAGTTCACCTATGCGAAGAGATTAACGTTTTGGGTCCTGTATTTCTACACAATATGTTCCCCTTTGAGAGGTTCATGGGAGTCTTAAAGAAATATGTTCATAACTGTGCTAGGCCGTAAGGAAGCATCTCCAAGGGCCATCAAAATGAGGAGGTCATTGAGTTTTGTATTGACTTTATTCCTGACCTTAAGCCGATTGGTGTTCCTGAATCGCGGCATAAGGGCGCATCGATGGAAAAGACACGCTAGAAGGGGAACAAATAATATATATGGACGGACATTCTCTTCATCAAGCACACTACAGTTCTACAGAATTCCGCCTTGGTGGCTCCGATATGGA
Source organism: Aegilops bicornis (assembly GCA_021605145.1). NCBI lineage: Eukaryota > Viridiplantae > Streptophyta > Magnoliopsida > Poales > Poaceae > Aegilops > Aegilops bicornis. The sequence continues at coordinate 12,297,445 of CM038674.1, read as the reverse complement.
TGAACACAAGAATTTGCTACGCTCCAAACACCCGAGCGGTCTGATGACTGGATTACACGTGAACAAACCAGGAGTTTCGCCACTGGTTGCGTATTAACGCATCATGCATGACACCTCTATTGAAGATGACCTGTACTTGTTGTCCCAGTTACCATCTTGAATATAATGACTTTCAAAGGGTACCGAGATAAATGGTAATACATTTTACACGATCGCCCAAGATAAGAAGAGCACCAACCAAAATAGTGGTGTCCGCTTTTGATGCAGAAACCAAGACGGAAAGGAAACATATTATGGTTATATACAGGACATATGGGAACTTGACTATCGGCGTGGTTTAAAGGTCCCTTTGTTTCGTGCAAATGGGTCAATATGACACGAGGCGGTAACTAAGACCCAAGATGCGGAATGACAACAGTGGATCTCAACAATCTTGCGTATGCAGACGAACCATTCGTCCTAGCCAATGATGTGGCACAGGTTTTCTATGTGAAGGACATGTCTACCAAGCCAAGAAAAGAAAAGATAAGGAAGCGAATGCATCGCACGATGAGCCAAAGCGGCACATAGTTCTTTCGGGAAGAGAAACATCGTGGGAGTGGATGACAAGACAGACAAGTCGTAAGATTATGAAAAGTTTGATGAAATTTCTCCATTCACAAAGTGAATATTGACCCGAGCATCCCGTTAAATGATGAAGATTTTCCACGGTTACGCGCAAAGGGACACACGCGAAGAAAAAGTTTCACACCCCAAGATCCGGATGTGATCGGCTTCACTATCATCACTTTCTTCTCGTTTCTCACCCAGAGGGGAATCTGTAATAGTTAGTGTATTTATGTTTTTTGGAATTTGAAACTCTAAGAAATTTTATGTGCAAACAAATTCTTTCATGCCTTTACTGATTTTTAAATTTAAATTATTCACAAACTAGTGATTCACACTAATTTCAAATAATTCAAAATTTAAACTATTCAAATTTAAAAACTACGGGCACTAACAGAAAGTTTGTAATTTTTTGTACCTAAAGCAAAAATATTCACAAAGAAACTCTAAATACACAAAAAACAACACAAAAATAAATAAAGCAAAAAAAGCCCGCCTACTAGGCCAGAGGCGGCCTGCATCGACTAGAAACCCAACCTGTTGTTGGGCCAGGATGCAGGACAGCAAAGGCCAAGTGGGCCACAGACAGCAAAGAACACGTAGGCCCAGTGGGCCTGCTTTGGAGAGGAGCTCGAGAGAGCGACCGCGACGGGGTTTATAAACCGGTCACGTCGCCCCTCGGCTAGCGAGGTGGGACTAAACTTGTCAAGATCAAGACTGCTGCTAAATAAGCACTCTCTTTAGTACCGGTCGTGGCACAAACCGGTATAAAGGGGCCTTTAGTACCGGTTTGTGCCACCACCCGGTACTAAAGGGGTCGCTTCCGCCGCTTGGGCTGGCCAAAACAGACCTTTAGTACGGTTGGTGGCTCCAACCGGTACTAAAGGTGCCTTCTATATATACAACACTTCGAAAAATTTCATTCTCCCTCTGTTTCTTCCTCTATTTCCCCATTGAACCGCCCGCCCCGATCGATCGACGCCGTCACCGACCCCGTCGCCCCGGACCCCTTCCGGCACTCCCGGTACAATACCGATAATGCCCGAAACTTTTCCGGTGACCAAAATAAGACTTCCTATATATAAATCTTTACCTCCGGACCATTCCGGAACTCCTCGTGACTTCCGGGATCTCATCCGACAACATTCGGTTTGCTGCATACTCATATTCATACAACCTAAGCGCCACCGAACCTTAAGTGTAGACCCTACGGGTTCGGGAGACATGCGTATGACCCGAGACGGCTCTCGGGCAATAACCAACAGCGGGATCTGGATACCCATGTTGGCTCCCACATGCTCCTCGATGATTTCATCGGATGAACCACGATGTCGAGGATTCAAACAACCCCGTGATACAATTCCCTTTGTCAATCGGTATTTTACTTGCCCGAGATTCGATCGTCGGTATCCCAATACCTCGCTCAATCTCGCATCGCAAGTCACTTTACTCGCATCAGAATGCATGATCCGGTGACCAAACACTTGGTCACTTTGAGCTCATTGTGACGATGCACTACCGAAAGTGGGCCAGTGATACCTCTCCGTCATACGGAGTGACAAATCCAGTCTCGATCCGTGTCAACCCAATGTACACTTTCGGAGATACCGTAATGCACCTTTATAGTCACCCGATTCGTTGTGACGCTTGGTACACCCAAAGCACTCCCTCGGTATCCGGGAGTTACACGATCTCATGGTCTAAGGAAGAGATACTTGACATTGGAAAAGCTCTAGCAAAACGAACTACACGATCTTATGCTATGCTTAGGATTGGGTCTTGTCCATCACATCATTCTCCTAATGATGTGATCCCGTTATCAATGACATCCAATGTCCATAGTCAGAAACCATGACTATCTGTTGATCAACGAGCTAGTCAACTAGAGGCTCACTAGGGACGACAGTAGTCTATGTATTCACACGTGTATTACGATTTCGAATAATACAATTATAGCATGAATAAAAGACAATTATCATGAACAAGGAAATATAATATTAAGGCTTTTATTATTGCCTCTAGGGCATATTTCCAACACCCCGTCCCGTCATGCCGCCGCCGCCGCCCCCTGCCGCCCTGCCTCCGTCGCGCCTGGGCCCGTCCCGTCGCCGTCCTAAATCGCCGCCTGTCGCCGTCGCCGCCGTCGCCGTCGCCCGCTGTGAGCTCTCCCTCTAACCCCTCTCCCTCGCCTCAACCACCATGGGCGCCCTCCCCGAGCCCATACACACACACACAAGCATGATGAACACACACACACACACATACATGTATATATGTATGAATGCATGTATATATTAGTATATACGTATTTTGTATGTTTAATTAGTTTAGATTTTTTAGATTATTGTTTTTTCACTAGTATATATGTATGAATGCATGTCAGATAGATATAATTAGTGTTTAATTAGTATGGAATTTTTTTATATAATGTTGTTTTTCTGTTTTTTAATTGATGTATAGAAATTGTTTTTTCTGTTTTTAGTGTTAGATGCTTAATTAGTATGAAATAGTATATAGATTTTTGAAATAGTAGAAATGTTAGAAATTTTAGTTATCAAAATCCAATCATTAAAAAATATTATTTTTATGGGCATATAGCTAGTATTTTTCTCGACGATGCCGCCCGCATCTCGCTGTCGACCCGTCATGACGACGCGTCCAGCCGCCCATGTCCGGGACTGGGCTCCGCCGGCTGGCACTGGAGGTGCTGCTGGAGGCGCGCCCGCTTGATGAGGAACCCGGCCCCGGGTCCCGTCGTCGACCCCGATCTCGTTTGGTGGCGTTCACGTGGGCCAGTTTGGCGGAGGGACCCGGCCGGAGGAGGTACGTCGCCGTGTCGGGGAGGAGGACGAGCACGCCCATCGCTACATGGTTGCGTTAGAGGGCGGCAGGTTCTCCAATACCGGCAAGATCTTCAGGATTTCACTTCAGCTATGATCCTGTGAGGGTTCCTTCTCTTTTGGTGTCCACATGCCATGACGCAGGAACCATGAAAGTGTCCTATCTTCTTCTGTAGTATTCGATCTTTAATTAGCTAGCCAGTGATGTACTATTTAATATTATATATTATTCGAGACGATGTATTCGAGATTGTATCTATTATTCTAGACGACGTATTCGAGATTATATCTATTATTCGAGACGATGTAATTTGAATACTAAATTGTTTTATATTTCTTTTGAATTAGTTAAATAAAAGCTATGGAAGACAATACCGACAGAGAGGGAGAACAGACCATGTTCGATATGATACGCGCGGGCGATGATAATCAGAATGAAGAAGATTATGACGGCTTCGAATTTCTAAACAACACCGGAGAGGGTGATATGATATTCGATCGCGACGACCGAATTGATGAAGTCATGAACTACGATTATGACGATGACGAAGAACATGTTGATCCTGAAACAACAAAGACCGGCGAGGTATATATATTTATATAAGCAGGTTTCTGGTGATCATCACATGTTTTAAATGACTTGAAGATATATTAACGAATCGATCTTTGTTCTTTCAGACATCCGGATCGAGCAAATCTTCGAGCAAAAGGACGAAACGAGGCCCGAACAAAAGTTGAAGGAGGGCGTAAAGTACAATATCGAGGCGATCGGACCTAATGGCGAGCCATTAGCGCCTAAGAAGATTGCGGACAAGTTCATTCGTCAAGTCGGAGTTCTTGTGAAGGACCAACTCCCAATCTCCTTCAAGAATGGAGAGAGCCAAAAGACAAAGGACAAAAAGGCAACGAGGACGCTGCTCCACGTCCGGATGTTACTTTTGTCGACAAGAATCAAAAAGATCTGCTTTGGGATACTCTCATGGAACATTTCACCCTACCGGATCATTTCACGTAAGCAGATGTGCGAGGAAAGTCAAGGACGCTGCTCTTAGGAAGATGGCGGTTGCATTCAAGAACCACAAGAATCGTGGAATGGGACAAATGCGTCAAGGAGGAAGGAAGACTCCAGTATTCGAGGGAACACTAGAGAACCAACGTGCTCATTGGGACGATTTCGTGAAATTCAAGGATTCGGAATTAGCTAGGGAACGGTCGAGAATAAACAAGAAGAATGCCGAAAAAAGGATAAGTTTCATAAGCTAGGGCCAGGTGGCTATGCGGTGGCAATGCCTAAGTGGGATAAGTGCGAGAAAGAGATGGAGGATGCAGGTGTCACTCCGGATACTAAGAGCTGGCCCCAGTGCAGGACTTGGTCTATGCGCATGGGGTAGTTGGACCAAGACAGGCAAAGTTTCGACGAAGGCATGTCTGAACGGAGCCGACGATGCGATACTTGTTGCAATAGAAGAGGCACGATCGGGGTGTTCCAGCCAACAGAGAGAACGACGAGCTTACGCGTGCCTGGGAAATCCCTGAACACCGGAAGAACACGAGGCAAGGGGCGCTATTCCGTGGTATGAGGGGTTTTCAGACCGGAACACCGACTACGTAACCCGTGCGAGAAAGAAAATTGCGGAGGAGAAGAAGAGGAAGATGGAGGAGGAGCGGAGGAAGCGGGACTATGAACGCCTTCAAGGCCTAGAAGCAAGTCAAGCGGAATTGGCGGTCAAATTCCAGCGGCAGCAGGAGCGAATCGACTCACTTAGCCAGCAAAGGGGTCTCGGAGCTGCAGCAGCTAGCGGATGATCCAAAGCATTGGATAGCACCGCCCCATCCATGCAGAGAAGCAGCATGGGTTCCGCCCCGGACGACGCAATGCTGGGTAGATACCCCGTGGATGACATCATGGAGAACACTAGCTGCGAGCTACACGTCAAAATGAAGAACATATCCATGAAGGTGGCGGACGGCGTTGCTTTTCGATTACCCCCAAAGCAACCTAACATTGCATCCCGATTCGAGAGGGCTATGCTCGTGTCATGGTTGGCGAGGTGGTGCAGCCATATTCAGGGCTAGAGCTTGACATTCGGAGGTGAGGACGGCGCTTTCTGAGACGCCAACCATCGCATCATCCTATGGAAAAAGGATTGCATCATCTTTCTCAGGCCACCGACACCGCGTCATCCGACTCCTCGTCGAAGTCCGCCACCGAGTCAGCAGTCTCCCGCTCCTGCAAGTCCACCAAGTCCGGCAAAGTGTCAGGCCACTCCTCCTCCAAGTCCGGCAAAGTGTCAGGCCACTCCTCCTCCTCCAAGTCCGCCACAGCGTCAGACGTCCACTCCTCCTCCAAGTCCAGCACAACCTCAGGCCACTCCTCCTCCAAGTCCGCACAGCTTGGCGGCCACTCCTCCTCGTCCAACTCAGCCCCGTCGGTAGGCGTCTCCGCCGCCTCGGCAATCGCAGAAGAGACACCTGCAGCTATGGTGCGTGGCACGAAGTCGAGGTAGTACAGGAAGTACAGGCGGAGGCAAGCGATATAAATATGGTCCAAGCCTCACGCCTCTTCCGCAGAGGTCTTATGACAGGTCCGAGGAGGAAATCGCAGCCATATCAAGTCCGAGGTGGAAGCCCATTTTGCACCGAAACCGCCACCGCCAAGGGAGAAAGTGCACGAGGAAACGATTGACCACTTCATTCAGATGGCTCAACCACCAGCTCCCAAGCCTGTTGACACAGACTATGAGCGCCACATCAGAAGTTAAATCGAGCACGCGTCACGTAAGGAGGCGAGCTCGGGATCGAGCAAACAAGAAGCAGCTGTCAAAAAATGCGGAAAACCATTCCCAGCTGGGAGAACAGGCGGCGCATTGATCCCTCGCTTGTTGTGCCAACAACACGTGACATTACGCTGTGCCCAATATTATTGTGGGCAAACAGTTTACGTTCTGAGGTGGGCAATGTGGTAATAACGGAGGACCATATAATGCAGGCTGAAGTTCTCAAAATCACTGTTGGACAACTCCTCGAGATCGAGCCCATGACTGTGCTTAGAGAGGTTGTAATAAATCGGAAATTTGTCCGGGGCCAACCTTTGGTCGATGCTGCATAAGGTCAAGAACCTCCCAACGAGAATGTATGAATTGCATCAATGGTACATGAACATTACCAAGATTTCCGATCGATTGTCCCTCATGGTGAATGTCAAGGAGGAGCATTACTTCCATGAGAAAGCTGTGTCCGTTGAGTATTCTGAACTGTTTCAGTTATACAATCAAGACGCACTCGACAAATCTATCGCCGTTGCTATTGTCCGTAAGTGATTTCTTTACGTAATTTAAGTCTCAAGCTAGTTGTACTGATCCTTTTGATCAATCATTACCTGTAATTATCCTCACCATATTCTTTTCTGTGGTATTATATGCAGGATGAAGATATATGAAATGAGAAAAGGTGGACGCTTTGGCATTGGGTTCATTGACCCAAACACCGTTAATGAATACACATGAAAACTAAATCCACGTTATCAAAAGGACGTAGAGGACAACATGCTAGAGTTCTTGAAGCGCCTCAAATACAATGAAGATATACTACTTCCATACAACTTCCAGTGAGTCACACTGTCTTGTACTACAAATTCTCTTTATTAGACTACTCGATAACAACATCTTTTAGCTTTACATATGCACGCTTAATAAATACATGCAAACGTGTGTGCATGCAGATTTCACTGGTCTTGTGTATCATTAAAGTTGGCCGAACAGTTGAAATCGGACTCACTACTCAAAGAAAAACTGACTATAACATCTTGTTTGGGATAGTCAACAGGTAATTTCAATCATTATTAACTATATATCTCGGCCTATTTAGTTCGTCATTTTTCATGATATGAACTATTTAATAACCCCTTTATTCATTTTCTTTGTCGGCGGGCAGGGCTTGGGCAAGGTTCATTTGCGTCACGGTAGGAGAATGGAAACAAAAGCTTAAATGGTTTCGACCCAAGGTAAGTAATTAAGTAGTACTAGCTAGCTGCCATCTCTTTAATTATCATGCTTGATTAATTATTATCTGATCAAATTCCATTCTCGTAAAGGCCCTGAAGCAGACGCAGGGGACTGATCTGTGTGCATTCTGCGTTTGCGAGAACATTCGCATGATGGCGTCCGAAAGGAGCAGATCTCAAAGACAGGAATGGGTACGCTTGTCAAAACACTATTCACAATTTTTACACCATTATCGATATCTAGTCACACAACTAATACACATGCATATTGATCTCCTTCTTAACAGTTCACAGAGGTGCGGGAGAAGCTCCTAGAAACGGAGCGCCAGAGAAGCACTTCAAGAGGAAATAGCGGGATTTTTACTCGACCAGGTCATAAATCGAAGGAGAATACTATTACCGCTACCGCCCCCATCGTGCTCGAAGGCACCAATTAGGCTAATGCCACTGGCTCCAAGGCAACATGCATATGTAGGAGAAATTGTATATAGCTATACATGTGTGTATGTGTGAATTAATTAACATGATGGTTTGTGAGACATTGATGATATATATATATATATATATATATATATATATATATATATATATATATATATACATATATATATATATGCATGATTGGTTCTACTAGAAATTCTATATATGTACAATGTGTAGTATCGTAAAATACCAGCAAACGAAAAAGAATTAAATTGATAACACAAATTTAATTGAAAAATAAAAAATAAAACAAAAACTCACAAACATTTAGTACCGTTGGTGTTACCAACCGGTACTAAAGGGCTCCCGCCCCTGAGCTGCCTCTGCGTGCCACGTGGTTGGCCTTTAGCACCGGTTCGTGCTGAACCGGTACTAAAGGGGGGGGCCTTTAGTGACCACACTTTAATGCCGGTTGTGGAACCGGCACTAAAGGGCCTTACGAACCGGTGCTATTGCCCGGTTCTGTACTAGTGGTAGTGCACATGCACAAGACATTCACTCATGGGGGTGACCAATTATATTGGGATTTCCTCCTACTTTTCCTCGACAACCAAGATACATCTGACCATCACAGTGTGTAGAGCCAGCCACTTCAGAGAGGAAGCTCACTCACCACATCGGTGTTGGGTGGGAGGTGAAGATGGATATTGGTCCGCTGCTCTACCTCCTCTGGTCGCTGTACCTACAAAAAAGAGACATGGTTCACTAAGATTACTTCCTACTGCGGTGTGGTTCGTCAATTCACTAACTCACTATGTCGATTAACTAAGATTCACTAAGCCTGCTACCTGTCGCAGTGCGGTGCGTCATGGTGTCCGGGCTGGACTCGTCTATGTCGGGCAGGGCCCCTGGTCACCTTTGAAGAAGAGCAGAAAACACTGGTGCAGGAAAAGATGCAACCTGCAACATAAAATTTATATTATGATCCCGTTACAAGGGACGGGGTTGCTTGAGAAACTCATAATGTGCTCATAGATACTCCCTCTCTAGACAAATATATGATCTTTTAGGTCACTATAAAGTAGTGCCCTAAAAGATCTTAGGACTGTAGATTGATCTATCAGACATTCAATTGGCATTTTAGAATAATAGTTAGATCTTCATTAATATCTTGATACCAGGTTGTGTACAAACAGCTATTGCCTTGTCAAAAATGCAACCAGCCGATACCTCCCTAGTAAAAATGAAGTAATAAACATATAGGGCATAAAAATAGCCTGGAACAGCCCCGCACTGAACCATAAAGCAACAAATATGATAATACAGAACAACTTTAGAGCACCAAATACAGTGATACAAGCACTACATCATCGGCTCGATGGCCATAGCTCGATGGCTATGTCCTAGAGGAGACAAAGGAGAGAGTCCAGGGACTCACCTAAGCAGCAGGTGACTGAGCAGAGGGAGAGGGAGAAGGATGTGCTACTTGCTGCGGTGCGTCGTGGAGGTCGGGCTTGGCCCCATTGTCACCTTGGAAGACGAGGACCAAACCCATTGGTGCGCCCCTCCTCCTCAAGCCAGACAAGGCCCTGTTCGCAGATGGATCCAGCGCTCCTGCCGTCGTTGCCATCCCGTCCGCGGAATGGGCAACCTGTAGCGTACGAAAGAAAAGGAAGATAATGTGAGTTTGGGGCATGGACAACTTGGATAAAAAAATTAACAAGACTTGCATGCATATTTTGATTTTAACTCAAGACTTGCAGACTGCAAAATAACCAACCAAGCAAGCACACGTATCATTAGCCACACACCACCTTGCCTGGATTAGCTTAGCATCTCCAACGAAACTAACCGATCGTCCTATTAACATATGCTACAACCTAGATATATAGGCACTCACAGTCTGAGTCCATGGTGATCCACTGGGGCATCCGGCACGCCTCCAACGAATACGAGCTCTTCTGGCTCACCGACGATAGTCGGGACGCGCACACACTGATGGGGTTGTAGCTCCCGTTCCCCAAGACGACGTCAGCCACTCCATCCTCACGGCCAGCGCAGACGCGAACTACAGCAGCACATACATCAGTAACGACGCTGGCGAGCGGCTGACGGCGTCTCGCTTGAATCTTAGCTTGCCGCCCAAGCTCGCGTCGTCATCGCACTTTGTTCTTGCTGCTGCAGGGCACCACCACAATCCTTTCCATGGAAGCTCAGAAACTGCTGCTCACACAAATAAAACCAATCAAATTAGAAGGTACATGTGGTTTTACACAAAGCAAAAATGTAATACATATAACAGCCACTAAAAACTACAGTAAAAGATTGATGCCCAACCTGCTTTTTACGCTAGGCACAGCAAAAAAAACCTCCATTTTTGAGTTTAGGACGACACAAAATTAATTGTCGGATGGGAACCCTACTGTGAACTTGATTTCTGATGGTTAGTACCAGCATAAAACAACCACTTACATGTGTCAGCAAGCTATCCTGATTGTATAATATCCTGCTATTCTATAACATCAACAACCAGCAAATCAAACCCATCTCATCAGGAGAAGATTGAAAGATGATGTCTTGGTTGTTATAACACTTTAGCAGCAAACAAATTAAACAAGTGTTCAGGAGCGGCCACAACATTTTCAGGGCAATTGACAGTACAAGGGTGCACCAACAATATGTGAAACAACACGTGATGCACATGCACACACACGGATTGCTCTAGTTTTCTTCAAACGTGATGAACGAAAACATGATCTAAAACTGAACCTAAACGTCATGCCATCCAAAAGGAAGGTACAGACTGAAATAGAACCAGAGTACAGCCAAAACGTACAATATGCAGGTGATATTCAGGTTTGGGGAAGATGGGGGAGAGATGAAGCTCACTTACCATGTTGGTGCTGGGCAGGAGGTGAAGATGGATACTGGCCCGCTGCTCCACCTCCTATGGCCGCTGTACATAAAGAGAAGAGACAGGGGTCACTAAGATTCACAAAAATTGCTACCTGCTGCAATTTGGTTCGTCGATTCACTAATTCACTCTGACGATTAACTAAGAATCACTAAGGTTGTACCTCTGCGGTGCGGTGCGTCTTTCATGTCGGGCTGGACTCGTCGGCCTAGGGCAGGCCCCTTGGTCAAATTGGAACAAGAGGACCAGACCCCTTGGTGAGCCCCTACTGCTCAACCATGTTACTGTGTTGGTAACTACACAACCATGCCAACAGCTGGCAGAATTCAATTATTGCAAACATATAATGAAAATCTGAAAAGGACGCTCCAGTTTTAGCCAAAGTTAAACCATGTGCATTCATACATAAAAACTGAACCAAAACTCATGTGAGTATTATTCATGCAATATAAGAATGCAAAAGGATCAATTTTCATTAATAACAGAAACAATGGTACAAAATCTCCAGTGCTAATAACATCAGCAGAAAGACCTGAATGCACTTTGCAATACTGAATGCAAAAAAAAAAACTAAAAATAAAATCACTGAGGTATACAATAACAATAAAATCTAGAGGAACATCAATGTACACTAGGATGCGTACGCCAACACTAGTGAGCTGTTAGGATCAATATAGGCAACAATATCACATATAGGGAGAAGTGCATAAGTTAACTATGTGATCCAAATGAATTGTTAAATAGCATGATGCAATAACTTGAACTTTATGATGAATTCAAATTATTATAAATAACAAGTACATCATTCTAGTGTGAGTAGCAATGCATTGTTAAAATTCCAGTGCTAATAACATATTTAGAAAGAACTGGGTGCAAAAAACTCAATTGTTTTCATCAATTTATTCGATATAGCAGTACAACAATCCAGTAACAAAAAAATTGGAATAGTGTCAAGGTACACTAGGATGGATATGCCAACACTAGCAAGCTGCAGAGGTGCAAACATAACAAGGTGATCCAAATGCATTGTTCAATAGCATAATGCCAACACTACCATTTAGTAACACAGATCTCATATTAGAGAACAAAGTCAAATGAGCTGATCTACAAGCTAGTTTATAGAGGGAAACAAAAAACAAGGCAACGGTACTACCTTTGTGACATTGCTTCCACTACTTGGCACTTTTCTTCGTGAGTGGCTCTCCGCGGACAAATCAACTGAAGGGTATTCCATCTGCCAAAGAAGAAAGTTAGCACGTTTTAGTCCACTCTGATCCATTGACAGGCTACGAATAGAGAGATGCTACTATGCTGAAGATGTAATCGTGTGCTGGAGTAGCGCGACGATGTTTGATAAATTCAGTAAGCAATATTTTTCTTCTATAAGATAGTAATAATAATCAAGGGCAGGGCAGCGACCATTTTTATTTTTACACAAGAAGTTGGCAAATACTCTTGATTTATTAAAGTAATTCATTATCAAAGTGCTTAGAGCTAGTACAATTAAAAAGTCACATGCGAGGAAAAAAGCGAGAATAATGATGTATTCCCAGGTGAGATTAAATAAAAAATACATCCTTTCTCATGATAGTATAGCATAACAACACAATTCAGACAGAAGTGATAAACTCATGAGTTGTGTTGCAGAAAAACTATGAGTAGATATGGATGTTTCCAGCGGTGCAAAAGCTTCAGTTAAAGAAATCTCTCTTTTGTGTGAAGTGAATAAACATTGACAAGTAGAAGCACCCACAGTAGAGAAGCTACTAAGCTCTATGCTAACTCATCTCTCTCTGAATAAGGTCTCAGGTCGTCACGGACATCATCCCTCCCTCAAAACAATTCTTAACTCGGTTTGTGATGAAAAATCATATGAGTCTAAGCTCAACTGTGTTCTTGTGTGTGTGTGTGTGAGCTGATGCAACAAGGTTGTTGATTTGGTCTAATGCTATAACATACTTGAGCAAAGATACACAGCCATAGCAAATTTGCAAGGATCTTGCATACAAGGAACAAAAAATACACCTACTGGGTACTACACCACATAATGTTGCAATTTGCATCTGAAGCTAGTGCATATCTCAATGCCACTAGGTTTCAGTAGCATACTAGAAAACATGACAGGACAAGAGGTAAATTTCAAATGAACCGAATTTTAGTTGAAAACTCAGAAATGGAAGGACCTATCTCAGGTTAAGATAAGGGACAAAACTCCCACGATCGGCATGGGGATGAAGAGGGTACCTTGGTCTTGGTGTTGAAGAGGAGAGAAGAGGTTCTGCTCCTCCCCATCAAAGAAGCTTGCCTCTGCCTATATAAGGAAAGGAAGTAAATCAAATGCATCAATGAAGGGAAGAGAGCAAATCGAAGATTTTGTACTGCACCAACAAGCCATTGGTTCCTACTACACAAATCAGAACTTAATCTTTCCGAGAAAAATCAAATCTTCCTAGTGGAAAATAACAATATAATGAGCTTATCTTGTACTACACAAATAGTACTCCTGGACTTTGAGCTAAAGAAATCATGCAAATTAAAATATAAGCTTGAAGAACTCGGACCCAAATCAAAGCTTTCTTTTACACAAATTAAAATCAAAGCTTCCTACAAGAAAAACCCACAACATTAGGTGATTGAGTTGGTGCTGAAAACATGCATGGAGTTGAATAAAACCCAATGCTCTTTATGACCAACTAGTACATCAACAATCCGTGTGTTCATACATGATAGATCAATGCTTCATGGATTCTAGAAAAGAAAATCTGAGCTTAAGTTGTGCTTCCTCCTAGGTACTGATGATCATAATTTGTACTGCATTCAACCAAGATATAAGCTCTATCCGAGATTTGTTCATGTTAAAAAGATGGAAGCTTTCCTAATACATAAATAAATCCGATCTTTGAGCTTTGTACGGGACAGACCGGAGTTTTCTTGCCTAGCGCACAAGTGAAAATCAAAGCTTTTGTTTAATAAACTTTCTGCAAATCAGGGGACTTTGAAGAGCTCATTCAGACAAAGATCAAGGAAATCAGGGGACTGAATCAAGAAGCATATCATTGGTGCTGCTTCTTACCACACACAAGATGCTCCAGATCCTGGACCAGCGCGAGTGCCGGAGGCGGATGGAGGAATCAACAACCTTGATGGACACGAGTACGGTGGTGATGCCAGTGGCATGGAACAGGCCGCCTCCGTGACTTGGCGAATCAGCCCACCGGTGACAGTCCCAGGAACAGCTCGGCTGAACAAGAACAAATATACACTTATGTCAAATGTCCAGAACATCATTCTGGAGTGTGAACAAAAGCAGTAATACATTAAGGTTCAACTGCCATCATATACATGATCACTTCAACAGGCAGGCCATGGTAGGTACGCGAACTAGAGAATTATGTCAATGACAAAATCCATCAAAAGTACACCAAACCCAGGTCGGTGGTTGTTTGGTTTCACAACCAACAAGAATATATAGATAGACAGAAACTAGGCGGCAGGCTAGAGCGGAGCATCAACAAGTTGCTTGGGTAAATAAAAAGAAACAGGACTGCAGACATATATTGGCAGAGTAAACATGATGTATTTGTGCAATGTCTTCCCTCCTATTCTTATTAAGTGCTGGAATGGAGAAAGCAGTGGGTCATCACCTACCACGCTTTGAAAACTTTGTAATGATTGGTATGCACATGAAAAGCTTAATAGATACTCCCTTTGTAAACTTTTATAAGATCGTTTAGATCACCAAATGATCTTATAAAAGTTTACAGAGGGAGTAGCATGCAAAAAAGGTCAGAAATTCAGTTTGACAGTTAATGATAGTTAGCATTGGTACATGGGGATGCAACTCTCCATCTAGTGAACAAAATGAAGCCTTTTTTATATACATACATGGCTGCTACAATACAAGTTACTGCTTGGGTAAAACAAAGACAAAACTTACCGGCATACATTGGCCACATGACCGTCGAGTACACATTAGCAGAGCATTTGTGAAGGCAAGCAAACACAAGACATTTTGCAGCAGAGGAGATCACAAGACTACTTCCAGTGCAGGAAATCAATTTATTTTCTAAATGCAAGCAAGCAGCAAATAGGTACCAATATCGGCATTTCAGCATCAAACTAGCAGAAGAGAAGATGGATATGTCCATTAATTAATGTTTAAATAGGGGAGAGGAAAAGAGGACTGAACCGAACAGCAGCAGCTTCTCCATGGAATAAATTGACCTTCCTTCCATGGCGTCAGCACTATCAGGCATCTCTCGCCATGGCCCTCATCTTGAATCGGCATCACTCTCCATGGCCTCCTTTCTTTACGCAGAGAGATGAGATGGGAGGAAAGTGCCTGCACATGACCGTACGCACGCATTAGACAGGGGAAAGGAAGAACACCAGAGGTAGAAGAACAATGAATAGATAAAGATGTGTAGATATGGATGTGTCCAGCGGTGAAAAAGGGATTCCATTCATTCTGAGAAAAATAATTATCAGCCATAGGAAAACACAAAGGAGCAACGGCGTCAATCATTCATGAAGTTAAGACCCAGACTGGAAGTTTCAGTCAAAGAAATCTCTCTTTTGTGTGAACTGGAGGAACATTTTATCCAGTTAAATGCAAGTTGACAAGTAGGAATAAGCTCTTGGTTTGTCACATAAGTAGAACAACATCATCAAATTTTCTCTGCCAATTCATGAGACATCAAAACAGCACCTACTAAAAATTACAAAACAACACATGTTCTTAACTCAGTTTTGTGATGACAAATTATCAGAGTCTAAGCTCAAGTGTGTTCTTGTGCGCATGTATAAGCTGATCCCGGTTTAGCATCGTATGTACGATTTTAAATATTAAAACATGAGTGCTACGTTTAGCGGGTAAACTACAAGTGAGGTTTTTGCTTTGGTCTAATTAATTGCTTACACATGTGACGATCGTTTGTATTCAGAGAAGGAAACACGACTGAGTGTTACATGGCGCAACATAAGATCTAATGCTAGAACATACTTGAGCAAAGCTACGCAGCCCTGGTAAATTTGCACGCATCTTGCATACAAAAGGAATGAACAAACATACCTAACGGTTACTACACCACATGATGTTGTAATTTGCATCTGATGCTAGTGAATATGCCAGTTGATTTCAGCAGCATACTACACCACATGACAAGAAAAGAGGTAAATTTTGAAGGAATCCACTTTTATTTGAAAACTCTGAGACGGAAGGACCTATCTCAGGGTAAGGTAAGGTAAGGGACACAACCCCCATGGTGGGCATGGGGATGAAGAGGGTACCTAGGTCTTGGTGTTGAAGACAAGAGAAGAGGAAGGAAATCTTGCTCCTCCCCATCAAAGAAGCATGCGTCTGCCTGCATAAGGAAAGAAAGGAAATCAAATGAATCAGCCAAGGGAAGATTTTGAGCAAATCGAAGATCTTGTACTGCATCAACAAGCCATTCCTTACTAGTAATACACAAATCAAAGCTTATTCTTTTCGAGAAAAATCAAATCTTCAATAACAATATATGAGCTTAGCTTGTACTGCACAAATAGTACTCCTGGAGTATGAGCTAAACAAATCGGAGGCTTGTACGACGCAAATCTAAGCTTGAAGAACTCGGACCCAAATCAAAGCATTCTTTTACACAAATTAAAATCGAAGCTACCCACTAGAAAAATCCACCACATTAGGTGATTGAGTGGGTGCTGAAAACATGGAGTTGAATAAAACCCAATGCTCTTTATCAACCATCTGTGTGTTCATACAGGACAGATCAAAACTTCCTGGTTTCTAGAAAAATTCTGAGCTTAAGTTGTGCTTCCTCCTAGGTACTAAAAAATCATGATCTTAATTTGTATTGCATTCAACCAAGATACAAGCTTTGTTCGAGATTCCTTCATTTTAAAAAGATGGGAGCTTTCCTAATACATAAACAAATCCGAGCTTTGAGCTTTGTACGGGACAAACCGGAGTTTTCTCGCCTAGCACAAGTGAAAATCAGAGCTTTTGTTCACTAAACTTTCTATTATTGCGCAAATCAGGGGACTTTGAAGAGCTCATTCAGATAAAGATCAAGGAAATCAGGGGACTGAATCAAGAAGCATATCATTGGTGCTGCTTCTTACCAGTGGCAGATGGAGGAGTTGACGACCGCAATGGACACGAAAGCACGCTGGTGATGCCGGTGCCACATAACAGGCCGCCTTCGTGACTTGGCGAATCAGCCCGCCCGGTGAGGGCTCCCAAGAATAGCTCAGCTGAACAAGAACAAATATACACTTATGTCAAATGTTTAGAACATAATTCTAGAGTCTGAACAAAAGCAATCATACGACCATACCTAATAAGAGAAATACATCAACATTAAGAATGAACTGGCATCATATACAGGATCACTTCAACAGGCATGCCATGGCAGGTATGCGAACATCAGAATTATGTCAATGGCAAAAATCCATCAGAAAGTAAACCAAACCCAGGTCAGTGGTTATTTGGTTTCACACCCAACAAGAATATATAGATAGACAAAAAAGGTGGCAGGCTAGAGCGGAACAAGCATAAACAAGTTGCTTGGGTAAAAAAAAGAAACAAGACTTGCAGGCATATATTGGCAGAATAAACATGACGTGTTTGTGCAGTATCTTCCTCCTAATCCTATTTAAGTGCTGGAATGGGCATAGCAGTGGGTCATCACCTACCACACATTGAAAACTTTGTAATGATTGGTATGCGCATGAAAAGCTTAAGGGGTTGTTTGGTTCCCAGCCATTGATTACCACGCCAAAGCTGTGGCTTGCCACATTTCCTAGGCTGGTGTTTGGTTCTGTATGCAGGTTTGGCTCACCACAACACAAAGGAGGTTCTGCAGCAGAAATTCTTGCCAAATGTGTGGCGCCCATTTAGCTCGCCACACTTTATGTGGCATGCCACGGGTGTGGCTGACACCTCAACTTAGGCATGGCAATATTAGTCTCCAAACCAAACAGACCCTAAATAGATACTCCCTCTGTAAACTTTTATAAGATTGTTTAGATCACTAGTAGCATGCAAAATAGGTCAGAAATTTAGTTTGACAGTTAACTATTGTTAGCATTCATGCATACATGGGTATGAAACTCTCCATCTAGTGCACAAAATGAAGCCTTTTTTTGAAACATGCATGACTGCAGTAATACAAGTTTCTGCTTGGGTAAAACAAAGACATGACTTGCAGGCATATATTGGCAAACACATGACCGTCGAGTACACATTAGCAGAGCATTTGTGAAGGAAAGCAAACACAAGACTATTTGTAGCGGGTAAACTACAAGTAAGGTTGTTGCTTTGGTCTAATTAACTGAATAAACATGTGATGATCATTCGTATTCAGAAAATAAAACATGAGAGTGTTACATGGCGAAGCATAAGATCTAATGCTAGAGCATACTTGAGCAAAGGTACACAGCCATAGAAAATTTGCACGGATCTTGCATACAAGGAACAAACAAACATACCTAATGGGTACTACACCACATGATGTTGCAATTTGCATCTGATACTAGTGCATATCTCAATACCACTTGATTTCAGCAGCATACTACACCACATGACAAGAAGAGAGGTAACTTTTGAATGAATCCATTTTTAGCTGAAATTTTTGAGTCCGAAGGACAACTCCCATGCATGGTGGGAGTGGGGATGAAGAGGGTACCGTGGTCTTGGTGTTGAAGAGAAGAGAAGATGTCCTGCTCCTCCCCATCAGAGAAGCATGCCTCTGCCTATGTAAGGAAATTGAATGCATCAACCAAGTGAAGAGAGCAAATCGAAGATCTTGTACTGCGCCAAAAAGCCATTCGTTCCTACTACACAAATCAAAACTTACTCTTCAAGAAAAAAAACATATCTTCCTAGTGGAATGTAACAATATATGAGCTTATAGCTTGTAGTGCACAAATAGTACTCCTGGAGTATGCGCTAAAGAAATCGGAGCCTTTACGACACAAATATAAACTTGAAGAAGTCAAACCTAACTCATAACTTTCTTGTACACATATTTAAATCAAAACATCCTACTAGAAAAATCCACCACATTAGGTGATTGAGCTGGTGCTGATAACATGGAGTTGAGTAAACCCCAATGCTCCTTATGACCAACTTGTACATCAACAATAAGTGCGTTCATACTAGCAATCTCCAGTGTAATAACATCTACACTTGAATGCACTTTGCAATACTGAATGCAAAAAACTCAAAAAATAAATCATTGAGGTACACAAAATAGCAATAACGTCAACCCAATAAAAATAAAATCTAGAAGAATATCAATGTACAGTAGGATGCGTACGCCAACACTAGTGAGCTGCCAGGATTGAGATAGGCAACAATACCAGATGTAGGGACAAGTGCATAAGTTAACTATGTGATCCAAATGCATTGTTCAATAGCAGAATGCAATACATTGGAAGTTTCTGATGAATTCAAGTTATTCTAAATAACAAGTATATCATTCTACTATGATTAGCAATGTATTGTTAAAATTCAAGTGCTAATAACATCTTTAGAAAGAACTGGGTGCAAAAAACTCAATTGTTTTCATCAGGTTATTCGAAATAGCAGTACAACTGTCCGGTAACAAAAAATTGGAAGAGTGTCAATGTACACTAGGATGGATATGCCAACACTAGCAAGCTGCCAGGATCGAAATAAGGTATACAACAAGAAGTGCAAACATAACAACGTGATCCAAATGCTTTGTTCAATAGAAAAATGTAGTAAGTTCCAACTTTCTGATGAATTCAAGTTATTCCAAAATAACAGTACAACATTCTATTGTGAGTAGCAATGCATTTGTAAGTGCATCTAGTGCCCCTTAGTGATTTTGGTGTATTGAAGACTTATAGGTTAAGGGAATAATGTGTTTATGAGTGTACACAGGTCTATAAGTCTATGAGGAGTTTGATATTTACAGTGAAAGTCGACCCCTAAAAATGAAGTTCTTCGACTGAAGACTTTGATATTCTGAAGACTTTCAAAGTGAAGAAATTGGTGTGACCTTGAAGACTTGGTATTCACTTGAGGAACATGAAGCGTGAAGACTTTTGTTTTCGTAGTTTCATTTCTCTTTCTTGAGTCATAGGAAACAACGTCTTTGTTAAAGGGGTCGAGGAAATACTAAGGGAAAATTTCCATGTGATGCTCAACTCAAAATCCTACACCTACCAAATCCCTTGAGTGAAGCCTTTGAAATCTCATACGATTCAGTCAATTTCTTCAGTGACAGAGACGAAGTTCTTACGGTCCCTGAAGAATTTATTCTGACCGAGGAGTTAAAATTCGCAGTCTTGGATTGCCTACACAGATGAGGAACATGATAGCCCCGAGGAATTTGAGAGTCAAATTTCCGACCGTTCTTGTCTTCTTGGCCAGCCTGTCCCAAAATATGTTATCCACCTAACGGTCATATCATTGAAGGGCATTTATGTCTTATCATGTCGAGCTGCTCCCTAGGCTATAAATAGCCGCCACCTACAACTACTAGTCTGGTTGGCTGCTCCGAGAGAAATTGACACTTGTCATTTGAGAGCAACCCATCCTCCGAGGACTTTGAGCGAAAATCATCGAGTGAGGAAAAACCCAAAACCAAACCCTACAAACCCAAAGTGATTGAGCATCACTAAAGAGATTGATCTGCGTGGATCGGCGCTTGTTACCTTTGAAGACTGTGCTTCTTCCAGACGGTTAGGCGTCATGGTCTAGAAACATCCAAGACGAATTGTGGATCGCCGAGTGACCAAGTCATGAAGGTTTGGAAGTCATCAAGACTTACCATGAGTGATTGGGACGAGGTCTATGTGACCTTAGTTCAAGGAGAATACGGTGAGGACTTGGTGTCCTGAGCTGCGTGCTTTCGGTATTTGGGTGTCCGGACTGTGTGTCCTCGAGTTTAAATACTCAGCCGCTCCAACCAGACGTATTAACCGAGACAGCAGTTGGAACTGGTCTACCAAATCATTGTCTTCACCAACCTTACTGGTTCTATTTCCTCAACTCTTTCATTTCCTCATTCTTGTGTTGAGTGTTTGTTCATATCGTGTTTGAAGACTTTGATCAAGACTTTCTCAATTTCCTCAGTTCAATTTCTTGATCTGTTTGTCTTCATCTTGTGTTATCCTGTGATTACGCTTTTCTGTACTCTGTGATTGTCTTCATTTCATCATGATGACCATGCACGCATACATTATGCTTACTTAAGTACTTATTCAGCTGCAAGTGGTTCTTCGCTTAGGAATTTCCTCACCGGCAAATTCCTCGTTGAAGATTTCATAAAATCGCCTATTCACCCCCTCTAGTCGATATAACGACTTTCAATTGGTATCAAAGAAAGGTACTCCCTTGTTCTATGTGATTTTGGTTTAACCACCTGGAGTTTTAGTTATGTCGACCGCAGGTATGATCAAGGTCTCGGCTGGGTGTCCTACCTTTGATGGTACAGACTACCCCTACTGGAAGAACAAGATGCGAATGCATCTTGAGGCAATTGACAATGATCTCTGGTATGTTGTGGAAAATGGTGTTCCCTCTGTCTCACCCTCACTGAACGCTACCGATGTGAAGAGATTCAAGCAACTCGATTCTCAAGCGAAGAATATCATATGTGGCCATCTGAGCAAAGGACAGTATGGAAGAGTGAGTGCTTTGGAAACCGCTAAGCTTATCGGGATAGGCTGTCCAAAGTAAATGAAGGAGTCTCAACTCAGCGTGACTCTCGAGTTGATGTTCTTCGCAATCTCTTCAACCGCTTCAAAAGACTCGACAATGAAAATGTTCAACAAACCTTCGATCGCCTCTTGACATCTCAAATGAGCTTCAAGCGCTTGGTGCCCTTGACATCACCGACCATGAGGTGGTGAAGAAATTGTTGAGATCGCTGATTCCTCATTTGATACTCCGCATCGATGATACAAGAACGTCTTGACTACAAGTCACTTGATCCAGCTGATATCCTCGAGAGGCTAAATACTCATGAGTTCCAAATCTTTGAAAGAGAGATCTCTATGGTTCTAGCTATGGCAAATCACGTGCCTCAAGGCCAAGGCGTGTCTCAATCTGATTGTGAAGACTCTGGTAGTAGCCTTGGTGACCACTGAAGAATTGAGCCAGGAGCTAGCACTCGCTCGTGAAGAAGTTCCGAAGTTCTCAAGACGCTACGCTTTGGAAAATCCTCAAGGAGCGTTGATTCCTCATACAGTGACTATAAGAGAAGGCTATGCCACAAATGCAAGAAACCTGGTCACTACATTCAAGATTGTCCTCGAGGGAAAAGGAATTAAAGAAGAAGAAATATAAGGATTACAGTTCCGATGACGCTAAGAAGAAGAAAAAATCGTCGAAATCTTCATCATCAAAATACTCAAAGTCTTCATCTCACAAGAAGAGCAGCTCCAAGAAGGCTCGGGCATTCATTGGCAAGGAAATGGACTCTGAAGCTGAATCTGAGGAACATGAGGAAGAGGAGGCATCAGAAGAGTCTGAGTCTGGTGTGGCGAGTCTGGCTCTCGCTGCATCGCATTCACAAGAAGTCCATCTTCAACTCTGAAGAAACCGACCTCACCAACAAAGTGATGAAGATAGTGATGACTACGCCCCACCTATTGCTTCATGGCAAAGGGTGCCAAGGTACTCAAATATACCTCCTCTGAATCTAGTGAAAATGAATCGATGAAGATCTCAAGCCCAGCTACTCTAAACTTGCTAAGATTGTCAGAAACAACAAAGGGCTTTTGTAAAGGTTCAAAACATACTAGATAAAAAGTGATGATATGTTGGGTGAAGAAATGGATCACACTAAAGCCCGATCGAAAATCTTCGTGAGACTTCAGTCTAGGTTTGACAGCCTTCAAGGTCATCATAACACTCTCTTATCTCGATCATGAGAAGCTTTCTTATGAATTTCTTCAAAGAAAGCAAGATCTTAAGAAGCTAAGAGTGAGTTATGAAGATCTTCGTAGGAGCGCGATTCATTACTTGCTCAACAAATCAGCGCTTCTCAGTAAGAATTTGTTCCTCCATGCTTAAAGTGCATTGAATGTGAATCTGCTAATTCTTCACCTGAATATTCAAATGCTTCAACTGTTACAAATTCTTTACCTGCCTCTGCTTTCACTAATTCCTCATCTGAGGACATTGCTAGTATCACTAACGATGCAGGGCTGAAGGAATTGTACATGACATGCATATACAAAAGCCTCAAAGGGCATCAGACTCTTTGTGATGTGCTTAAAAAGCAGATCCTCAATAGGAACCCTAGGAAAGAGGGTATTGCCTTTGAGAGGAAACTCAATCTTGATGGAACATATTGGAAGCCCCAGCAATACCCCAAAACCTCATGGGTTGCTGCAAAGGGTCCTCCAGCTTGATCCATCTAACTTATCTGGCTTTACATGTGAATCTCCTCATTCTTACGATGAGTCATTTGACTCCAACTATAAACTGTTCAAAAATCAGAATGGTGAAGTATTTGCTAGATATGTTGGCAAAGCTGAGGAATGGTTCTCCTATGAAGAAAATCTGGGTTCCCAAGAAGTGCCTTGAAAGTCTTCAGGTGAATGTCCTCATGACACCACCTGTGAAGAATAGGAACCCCAGGTCAAACTATTCATATGGACCAAATTCTTCATATGGATCCAAGTCCTCATATGGACCAAGGTCCTCACGTGGATCAAATTCCTCAAAAGGATCAAAGTCCTCATATGATCATCATCGTGCTAACAACTCTGTTTCGCAGGGTAGAGCTAAGGGCTATGAATATGTGCATTATTCTTCAAACCAATATGTTCATAAGTCCTCGAAGAATTTCTCTTCTTATTCATATGCTTACCCTAACCCCTCTTATGTGAAACGAAATGGATTGGCCTCTATGCCACCATTCTCATATGGAGCTCGCAGAGTGATGAACTCTTTGCCAACCCTTCAGATGTGGGTGGTGAAGAAAAAGAACTAATCTCTTCTGCAGGGTCAGGTCTCCAGACGTGCTTTAACGTCTGAAGAATTTGCTGGGGGCCTGACAAAAATGCCTGAAAGGACGCAGGCTAATCATGAAAAAATGAACTTTCATTTCACACGTCCTCATACTGCTATATCTGTTTTACTGCTTGATGAAATTCATCTGATGAAATTGATATCATATTCTTCACTGATGAAGTATATGAGATCGTAAGTTGCACTAATTCATCTACGGGATGATCAACCCAAAGCCAATGAGTGGGTACTTGATAGTGGATGTACAAATCACATGACCGTGACAAGAACCTATTGATGGATGCTCCCTTATCACCGTCACATCTGAAGCATATCATCTTTGCTTTGACAAAGGCAAAAGTCGGTATTGGGTCTTTGTAAGGTTGCGATCTCTAAGGACATACACATGGACAAAGTCATGCTTGTTGAGTCCTTAGGATACAACCTCATGTCGATCTCAATGCTTTGTGATCTTGATATGGTTGTTGTCTTTGGCAAGTATCGTTGTGTTGTGATTATGGAAGTCGACAATTCCAAAGTCTTCAAGGCTTTAGGAGAGGAGACTTGTATATTGTTGATTTCTCTCTGAGGACCACAACCAGCCGTGTGTCTACTTGCAAAAGCTTCGTAAGGCTGGCTATGGCATCGACGACTTGGTCACGCAGGCATGAGGAATTTACTGCACGCTTGCGAAGAAGAAGCATGTCATCGGCATTGAGAATGTCAAATTCCTCAAGGATCACTTGTGTGGAGCCTGTGAAGCTGGAAAAATGTCCAAGCCCAAGCATCCAGCGAAGACTATCATGACCACTAATCGTCCATTCGAATTGCTTCACATGGACCTCTTTGGTCCTAATCATTACTCAGCAGTCACTAATGATGCATCTCTATATGACTTTGTTATTGTTGATGATTACTCTCATTACACATGGGTACACATTGTTACTTCCAAACATGAAGTGCAGGAAGTCTTCAAACGATTTTCCTCGAGGGCTTCAACCAACTTTGGTGTGAAGATCAGACACATCGATGAGTGAAAATGGAACTGAAGTTCAAGAATTCTGGTCTTGATGACTATCTTGATGAACTTGGTATTACTCATGAGTTATCTCGCCCATATACTCCTCAAAGAAATGGCGTCGTGGAGCGCAAACAGAACTCTTGTTGAGATGGCTTGCACTATGCTTGATGAATACAAAACGCCTCGTCGTTTTTGGATTGATGCAATTGATACTGCGTGCCACATCATCAACAGAGTATATCTTCACAAATTCTTCAAGAAGACTGCCTATGAACTCCTCACTGACAAGAAACCCAATGTGAGTTATTTCAAAGTCTTCGGTGCTAAATGCTGGATTAGAGATCCTCATCACAATGCTAAATTTGCACCGAAAGCACATGAAGGTTTTATGCTTGGTTATGGAAAGGACTCACACACCTACAGAGTCTTCAACAATGTTCTTTACAAGATTTTTGAAATCAGATGTGCGGTTCGATGGAACTAATGGCTCGCAAAGAGAGCACCTACCTTCTCGTGATAGATGAACCAGCACCGAGGAATCTATCAAGTTCAAGACAACCGAGGATGTCATTCCCTCTTGAAGAATCATCAAGAATACATTCCTGAACGCTAAGAACGCCGAATGATGCACCTGAAGATAATCTTTCAAGAAAATGGTGTCAAGAAAACGCTGATCAAATTCCTCGACGAAAACCAGCCCATACTCCCGTTGCAAAAGAAGTGCAAGTTGACAAGATCATCGATGACAATGAAGCACCAGGTCCTCTCACACGCTCAAAAGCTTCACACTTATCTAACTTTTGTGGGCACTATGCTTATGTCTCTATCCCAGAGCCCACGAAGGTAGATGAAGCATTTCACGAGCCCGAGTGGATTCAGTGCCATGCAAGAAGAATTACATCAGTTCGAGCTCAACAACGTCTGAACTGGTCAAACGTCCAGATCCTCGCAAAGCATAATATCATTGGCACAAAGTGGATCTACCGCAACAAGCAAGATGAAAATGGCCTTGTGGTGAGGAATAAGGCACGACTTGTAGCTCAAAGGCTACACACAGGTTGAAGGAATTGATTTCGATGAAACTTTTGCACCTGTTGCTAGACTTGAGGCTATTCAAGATATTACTTGCTTATGCTAACCATCATAATATCACTTTATATCAAATGGATGTGAAAAGTGCATTCCTCAATGGTAAGCTTGAGGAAGAAGTATACGTTGCTCAACCCCAGTTTTGAAGATCCAAAGAATCCCGACAAAGTCTTCATACTCAACAAGGCCCTCTATGGCCTCAAGCAGGTTCTCCCAGGCGTGGTATGATACATTGAAGGAATTCTTCGTGAAGAATGGCTTCACACCCGGTTCACTTGACCCTACTCTCTTTACTAAATCTTATGATGGTGAACTGTTTGTGTGCCAAATATACGTTGATGATATTATCTTTGGCTGTACTGACCAACGTTATAGTGATGAATTTGCCTATATGATGAGTGAAGAATATCAAATGTCTATGATGGGAGAGTTGAAATTCTCTTTAGGTAATTCGTCAACAACACAATGGCATATTCATATCTCAGGAGAAATACCTCAAAGATGTTCTGAAGAAATTCGGCATGCAAGATTGCAAAGGCATCAAAATTCCTATGCCCACAAATGGCCATCTATGCAATCGATGAAAATGGTATTGACTTTGATCACAAGGTATACCGCTCCACGAGTGGTTCTTTATTGTACTTATGTGCATCTAGGCCAGATGTAATGCTTAGTGTTTGCATGTGTGCCCGATTTCAAGCTACACCGAAGGAATCACACCATAAGGCTGTGAAGCATATTCTTTGATATCTAGCTCACACACCAACACTAGGATTATGGTACCCCAAGGGCTCTACTCTTGATCTCATTGGATATTCTCGACTCGACTATGCTGGTGATCGTGTGGACCGCAAGTCAACATCTGGTACTTGTCATTTCCCGGACGATCTTTGGTCCGCTGGTCCTCGAAGAAACAGAACTGTGTATCACCGGCTCCCTCGTAGAAGTGAGTACATTGCTGCTGGTTCTTGCTGTGCTCAATTGCTGTGGATGAAGCAAACTCTCAAGGACTACGACATCAACGTGAAGAATGTGCCTCTCTACTGTGACAATGAGAGTGCCATTAAGATTGCTCACAACCCAGTTCAGCAATCGGAGACAAAGCACATTCAGATTCGTCATCATTTTCTTCGCGATCATGTGTTGAAGGGCGACATCTTTATTGGTCGTGTGAAGACTGAAGAACAGGTAGCCGATATCTTCACAAAGCCCTTGGATGAGAAGAGATTTCGCAAGTTGCGGTGTGAGCTAAATATCTTAGAATCTTCAAATGTTCTTTGAAAAGGACACACATCCTGACACTAATGCAAAATTGATGACTTAGATGTGCACCACATGAAGAAACGTTTTTCTTCAATCAATGAAGATTAACACTCTAAGTGTGAAGAAATTAATGAAGAATTTGATTCCCAGAACCCTACGACAATTGTACGCGGTATCTGAAATCATCATTCTTATACGGTGGGACACGCCACCACCAAAGTTGAAAATCTTCAATTTGAGTTTTTCCTCAGTTTTGAAATTCTTCAATTTTTCAAAATTCTTCATCTTTGCAAAATCTTCACGGTTTCCGTTGTCTTTCTTCATTGACTATATACATATATGGGTTTATGTCCTCTACAACATTCACTTATAGCTATTTCTTCAAGTTGTTTTTTTTATGCTAAGTGAATGTGATCGGACCCTTCCCCCTCTATGCTATACTCAACCCAATCTATTCACAAATTCTTCATGTGCGTTCTATTTGAAACTCATTCAAAATCTTCACCGTGTCTTGTCAGCTAAAGAAATTGCAAACGGAACTTTTAACTTATCTTATCAAAAATTTCGGTTTTGCCGCTCAATCCGTTCCGCTTCCTACGATAGACTTATCTATTCACCCACGATCTAACATGATATCCACTTTTCAGTACGTGGGTGACACATGTCAAGCGAATGAGAAGGGTCAGGGGCACGTTCGTCCAAAATCTTCGGGCGAACAGTTTTTCCCCGTGGCTATATATACCCCTCTCCCTTCCTCACTTCCTTTACTCCGCCGACCGCTCTCTCTCGCTCGAAGCTTCTCAAACCCTAAGCGCCCGCGCTACTCCATCGTCAGCCGGTGAGGAAGAGCTTCAACGCCTCGACCTCGTCGTCGTCGTACTTCAGCGCCGATCATGGAAATCTTCACTCCGCCGCCGCCATAGCTGTCTTCCTCCGCCGAGTTAGGGCGTGGGAGATCTGAACTGACGAACTTCTAATCTACACTTCTCAGTTCATCGTGTTCTTCAGTTCAGGTAATTAAAAGTTACTTTTATTACTCGCTTTGATTCTCAAACCTTCCTGAAAATCTTTAAAGGTGTTTATTCTTCAAATCTTCACACATATGAACACCTCAAACGGAATACGATCTTGATTCATTTCTCTAAGCAATGATTTTTCTTCAAGATTCCTCAATTGTGTGGATCCTCGATCTATACAACTCTGGAACCTAAGACAAAGATCGCTTAGTGAAATTCTTCAAGGCTCATCTGGTCAAATTTCTCAAACTAGTTCTTTTTGAAAAACCTTCTGAGAACGCATATGACCTCTCCAAATTCCTCGCAACTATACTCTGTTCACAGGTACTCATGTCCGCTACTGAATCACTAGTTTCTCATCAACTTAACTCATTTGCAGCGTCCCTCGAAGAAAAGTTGCATACTTCTTCAGAGAATTCGATTGTTCAAATTCCTCACCAAGAATATGGCGTATGAAAGAAGCCCCGTAAAGGAGGAAAGAGGCCTGAGGTCATGACGGCTTTTGAAATACCGAGGACATATATGCTGACTATTGCACACCGATGAAGCCAAGTTTGGCAAGGAAAATGAAAATCAAGCGCCAAGGTGCGCATTCAGAGGATTGGAAGGAGATGGGCAAGGGCATGGAGGGAGTACAGGTATGTTACTCCAAAGTATATGAAGAAATTCGCTCTTAATCCTCCATGCCCAAGAGCTCCATTGGCACCTGGCCAAGAAGCTGACCCCACCAGCATCAAGCGTGGTGAGGACTTTCCTGAAGAATGGGCCAAGCGCCAAGCCAAGTTGGCAAGACAAGCCAAAGAAGCGGTGAGGAAATTCAATGAAGACTCTCATACTAGCCGCTGCCATCGAGGCCCCGCTGTCAAGCCCGTAAAATCAATGGCAAAGAAGCCAAGACACAAGCCAAGTGCTTCACCAACAAGGCCCTCATGGCCAAAATCCTCAGCAATGCCCTCACGGCCAGAATCTTCAATGCCCTCACGGCCAGTTCCTCATGCTGCTCCTGCTCCTCCCAAAACATCAGCTCCTCCTCCAAAGTCCTCAGCAGCTCCTCCAAAGTCCTCAAGACTGCATCCGCCACGTACAAAGGACTGCAGGCATCTCTATTGCCTCTGGTGTCTCAAAGAAGTTCCTCACTGCACCAAAATCTTCATCAGGCCCCACTGGCTGAAGACTAAGGCAATCACCGGACGAGGTCCTTGGCCAAGTCCAAGAAGAAACAGTTTCCTTCCAAGTGCCATCTCGACGATGAAGCCGATGATGATGAACTTGCAGAAATCATCGAGAGACCGACAAGTTAGGGCTTAGAGCCAAAGGCACACCTGTGCATCGCTTTTGGATCCAAGGGCGATCCTTGAATACATTGATCTATGGCACAAGGATCCAGAGACACCTATGCCTGATTTTCATTTGACTCTGGACAAAGTCAAATGTCAACTCCATTTCATCTCTGAAGAGAAATGGAAATTTGAGAAGGCAAGGCAGATCAAGAAGGCTCAGTTCAGGAAAGAGAAGTTCCTGAGGAAAAACGTTGTCAGAATGACAACTGAGGAACTCCTCAAGATCCAGTCTGAAATCAAAGCCCTCAGTGATGACTTTGATGCCTATTATGCTGATTGGCAAGGAGCCAATGTCAGATTTGTCAATCTGACAAAGAAGTTCACAAATGTTGCAGCCCCATCGCAACAAGAAATTCCTCAGGCTGGAGCCTCTGCTTAGCTTGCTGAAGAACATGCCAAAGACCACCGATGATTTTAGCCCGCTGAAGACAATGCTAGTTCCAGGCTGATGACTCCATTCCACCAATAAGAAATTGCCAGTCATCCACTAGTGGTGCGCCTCGAAGAAATCGAAGAAGTCAGTGGCAACCGACGCTTATGCCTGAGGAAATTCAAACAGATTCCTCAGCTCCTCCGCTACCTACACCAACTCCTACCCTTCCGTCAGCATCGATGTGAAGAAGACCAAGGCTGCAGAGCGAGCTGCAGTGGAAGAAAAGGAAAGCATCAGTCGCTTCAAATTCTTCACCCGAAGAAAATGAAGCCTATGACAAGCTCGTTTGAAAATCCAATCGATGTTGTTCCAATTTCCTCCATTCCATCAAAGGACCTTGTTCCTTTTGGTGAAGAATATGAGATCCCTAGCGGATCTGATGAAGAAAATCATTCTGCTGCTTCGTCAGAGCAGATTGATGAAGAAATTGAAGTGGATGCGATCCCTTCTACTCCTGTCATTTCCTCGCCAATGCCTCAGTTCACAGCTGAAGAGGCTGGCGTTGAAGAAATTGAAGAAGATGTGGATATTGGAAGCACAACGCCAGTGATGAACGATGACTTTTGGGACAGTCAGCATCCAAATTCCCCACTGTTCACTCCAATACAAAAAATTTCTCAGTCCCCTGCACCAACAGTTCAAATGGGCTCTGAAGAAACTCATCCCACCTCGTCCGTGCATGAAGAAATTCCAGCCACTAGTCTTTGATGAACCTGTCATTGCCGATCCTTTGAACATGCAGACTGCATATGAAGAGGAACCAGAAAATCCTCAACCTGAAGAACCTGAGATTGCGATTCCTGAGGTAATGATGCAACTCACTGACACTCCACTGCCAAAGCCAAAGAATCCATTCTCAACGAAGCAAAAGTTCAAGGCTGAAGATTTCTTCGGCGAGCATGTATTCTTCACTGACTACAACCCATATGCCTCTGCTCGCATAAGGAAGAGGCATTTCTGGACTGCTAGTCAAGCCAACTTCTATTCCTCTGTGCTATTCAACAAAGACAAAGTCTTCGATCATGCACATATTCCTCACGTGGACATGGAATCTCTGCCAGGCTTCGAGCCAGTCCTCAGTGTTCTTCACGATGCTGGATTGCTGAATTTCTGCACTGACATCTGTGATTGGAATGAAGAACTCATTCTTCAATTCTATGCGACGCTGCACATCACCGGAGATTCTCAATATGTGAACTCATGGCTACTGGACTGGATGACAGAAAATACTCACTACAAGGCACCAGCAACTGAATTGCTTCGTGCCCTCCCACTCAGTCCTCCCCTAGATGGTGCTCGTTGCATCTACAGCGAACCTGAGCTTACAAATCACTACATGCAAGTTCTGATGAAGCCTTTGAAGCCAGGGCAGGCCCCACGAACCAAATTCTTCGTCAAGGAATTACTATATGTGCCTCGGACTGTCTATCGCATTCTGACGAAGACAATGAGTCCTATCAAAGACCACGACTCAAATGATGAAGAAGTCGTTGGCATCATGAAGAATATGCTTTTCAATATCATTCATGGCGTTCCCTGGCCAACTTCCATGATTTCTTCATGAGGACTCTGGCAAACATTGCTATGTCACCTTTTGAGCTGAAGCCTTATGCACCATGGATTATGAGGTTCATCAGGACAAGGTCTTCACTCAATTACAAGGCTGATACTCTGAACCACTGTAGCTACTTGCCTCCAATTGAAGTCCTCAAACGGACATTTTCCTTAGCTGATGACAAAGGCAAGGCAACTGCTGTGATAGATGAAGGCATTCGTCCATTGGATGGTCAATTTTGCAAGGCTGCATCCTACTCCACCAATGACGACTCTGCCACTCATGACTCTGCCGCCAATACCTCAGCCAAGAAAAATCCTCAAGCCACAAAGACCTGTGGTGATGACTGATCGTGAGTTACTCCTTAGTCTTCATCAGAAGGTTGATCGCAATCATAAATGGGTCAAGCGTCAGCTTGGTTCAATTCTTCACAACATGACCTCAACACACAATGCAGTGAAGAAAAACCAATACTACCTCCATGAAACCTTCAACTGCACTGGTTGTTCTATCTCATCTCTACAAGCAGAAGATCTAAAGAACATGGGTCTCAAGGAAGAATTTGGCTGGTCTGCACCTCCACCGAAGAAATACAAGAAGGTCAAGGTTCCTTCCTTGGTGGCCAGCTCCTATTCTTCATCGCGCGACATTGATGAAAATGAAGACTTGGACGACACTGCGGCAGGCCCTACTACGACAACCGACCCCGACAACGCTGGCGCTCCTCCATCAACTTGATATTCTTCAGGGGCGTTAGTCCTCAGTTTCGATCCTTTTGGTCATTTGATGACAAATGGGGAGAAATTTGAGTTAGTCTTCAAGCGGGTCTATTATATGGGCGTTTTTTTGCTAAGTTACAACTCTCGTTCTTCTGAAACTTTTATTGGATCGAGTTGTAATCTTAAACCCGATGGTGCTTTGATACTTTTGATGTGTTCCTCTGCATGCTTATTCTTCGTTATGTGTTAATACACGCATGCTGAATTCCATCAGTCACCATATTTCATCATGCATTTCAAATTCTTCATATTATATGTCAAATGCGTGTATGAATTACAAGATATAGGGGGAGATCTCCATGATTCAACTCTTCAAATGTGCAATGCCTCAAAAGAAAATTCCTCACTATGCACATCTTCAGGGGGAGTTCTTCTATATCTTGCAATCAAATTCCTCAGTATTTACACTTCATATATTTATCCCCGTTGAAAACTTAACCTATATTGTCATCAATCACCAAAAAGGGGGAGATTATAAGTGCATCTAGTGCCCCTTAGTGATTTTGGTGTATTGAAGACTTATAGGTTAAGGGACTAATGTGTTTATGAGTGTACACAGGTCTATAAGTCTATGAGGAGTTTGATATTTACAGAGAAAGTCGACCCCGAAAAATGAAGTTCTTCGACTGAAGACTTTGATATTCTGAAGACTTTGAAAGTGAAGAAATTGGTGTGACCTTGAAGACTTGGTATTCATTTGAGGAACATGAAGCGTGAAGACTTTTGTTTTCGTAGTTTCATTTTCTCTTTCTTGAGTCACAGGAAACACCGTACTGTTAAAGGGGGTCGAGGAAATACTAAGGAAAAATTTCCATGTGATGCTCAACTCAAAATCCTACACCTACCAAATCCCTTCGAGTGAAGCCTTTGGAAATCTCATACAGTTCAGTCAATTTCTTCAAAGGATGAGACGAAGTTCTTCTAGTCACCGAGGAATTTTTTTCTGACTGAGGAGTTAGGAATTCGCCAAAGGCGGATTGCGTACACGATGAGGAACATGATAGCCCGAGGAATTTCAGAGTCAAATTTCCGACCGTTCTTGTCGTAGCCGCCACCTGTCCCAAAATATCTTATCCACCTAACGGTCATATCATTGAAGGGCATTTATGTCTTATCATGTCGGGCTGCTCCCTAGGCTATAAATAGCCGCCCCTACAACCACTAGCTGGTTGGCTGCTCGAGAGAACTTGACACTTGTCATTTGAGAGCAACCCATCCTTCGAGGACTTTGAGAGAAAATCATCGAGTGAAGAAAACAACCAAACCCCTACAAACCCAAAGTGATTGAGCATCACTGAAGAGATTGATCCTGCGTGGATCCAACGCTTGTTACCTTTGAAGACTGTGCTTCTTCCAGACGGTTAGGCGTCATGGTCTAGAGCATCCAAGAGGAATTGTGGATCGCCGAGTGACCAAGTCTGTGAAGGTTTGGAAGTCGCCTGAAGACTTACCATGAGTGATTGGACGAGGTCTATGTGACCTTAGTTCAAGGAGAATACGGTGAGGACTTGGTGTCCTGAGCTGCGTGCTCAGCGACTGGGTGTCCGGGATTGTGTGTCCTCGAGTTTAAATACTCAGCCGCTCCAACCAGACGTACAACTGAGACAGCAGTTGGAACTGGTCTACCAAATCATTGTCTTCACCAACCTTACTGGTTCTATTTCCTCAACTCTTTCATTTCCTCATTACTGTGTTGAGTGTTTGTTCATATCTGTGTTTGAAGACTTTGACTGAAGACTTTCTCAATTTCCTCAGTTCAATTTCTTCAGTCTGCTTGTCTTCATCTTGTGTTATCCTGTGATTACGCTTTCTGTACTCTGTGATTGTCTTCATTTCATCATGATGACCATGCCCGCATTCTGTTATGCTTACTTCTGAGTACTTATTCCGCTGCAAGTAGTTCTTCGCTTAGGAATTTCCTCACCAGCAAATTCCTCAGTGAAGATTTCATAAAAATCGCCTATTCACCCCCCCTCTAGTCGATATAACGCACTTTCAGCATTGTTAAGATAGCATAATGCAAAAGGATCATGTTTCTCAATTCGCAGTACAACATTCTGTAGCCAGAAAGCTCTAGTTATTCGAAAGTAGCAATGTAGCATTCCGTAAGGTAACATGAGCACAAAGATCAGACAAAGATGTAATTAACCAGCCAACTATTTCATCACAAGAGAAGAAAAGCAAGAACCATGACAATTTGGCCAAACTACCCTACAATGAACATTACATTGTTATACCTCTGGTACTATACATGATTGCGAAGGTTAGATCCGGCGTTATAGCCTTAGTTAAATGCTCAACAGCCTCTTCCAGTTTCCCTACCATTTTGTAACACAGAACTCATATTAGAGAACAAAGTCAAATGAGCTAATCTACGAGTTAGTTTATAGAGGGAAACAAAAACAAGGCAATGGTACTACCTTTGTGACATTGGTTCCACTACTTATCTGCCAACGAAGAAAGTTAGCACATTTTAGTCCACTCTGATCCGGTGACAGGCTAAGAATAGAGAGATGCTACTATGTTGAAGATGTAATCATGTGCTAGAGTAGGGCGACAATGTTTGATAAATTCAGTAAGCAATATTTTCTTCATTAAGGTAGTAATAATAATCAAGGGCAGGGCACCAACCATTTTTTTTTTACACAAGGAAATCAAGGGATTGAACCAAGAAGCATATCATTCATGCTGCTGCTTACCACACGCAAGATGCTCCAGATCCTGGACCGGCGGGAGTGCCAGAGGCGGATGGAGGAGTCGACCAACTTGATGGACACAAGCACGCTGGTAATGCCGATGTCACGGAACAGGCCGCCCTCCATGACTTGACGAATCAGCCCGCCGGTGACGGCTCCCAGGAATAACTCGGCTGAACAAGAAAAAAAATACGCTTATGTCAAATATTCAGAACATCTTTCTGGAGTCTGAACAAAAGTAGTAATATGACGCGATTAAAAGAAATACATCAACATTCAGGTTCATCTGGCATCATATATATACAGGATCACTTCAAGAGTCGGACCATGGTAGGTATACAAACTAGAGAATTGTGTCAATGGCAAAAATCCATCAAAAAGTAAACAAAACCCAGGTAGGTGGTTGTATTTGTGCAATGTCTTCCCTCCTAATCTTATTTAAGAGCTGGAATGGGCAAAGCAGTGGGTCATCACCTACCACGCTTTGAACACTTTGAAATGATTGGTATGCACATGAAAAGCTTAAATAGATACTCCCTCTGTAAACTTTTATAAGATCATTTAGATCACTAGTAGCATGCAAAATAAGTCAGAAATTCAGTTTGACAATTAACTATAGTTAGCATTGGTACATACATGGCTATGAAACTCTCCATCTAGTGCACAAAATGAATCCTTTTTTTGATACATTCATGACTGCAGCAATACGAGTTGCTGCTTGGGTAAAACAAAGACAAGACTTGCCGACATACATTACCAAACACATGACCATCGAGTACACATTAGCAGAGCATTTGTGAAGGGAAGCAAGCACAAGACTATTTGTAGCGGGTAAACTAGAAGTAAGGTGGTTGATTTGGTCTAATTAATTGCATACACATGTGACGATCATTCATATTCAGAGAAGAAAACAGGAGTGAGTGTTACATGGCGCATCATAAGATCTAATGCTAGAATATACTTGAGTAAAGGTACACAGCCATAGCAAATTTGCAGGGATCTTGCATAATACAAGGAACAAACAAACATACCTAATGAGTACTACACCACATGATGTTGCAATTTTGCATCTGATACTAGTGCATATCTCAATACCACTTGATTTCAGCAGCACACTACACCACATGACAAGACGAGAGGTAAAATGGAATGAATCCATTTTCAGTTGAAATCTCTAAGACCAAAGGACCTACTCAGGGACACAACTCCCATGCATGTTGGGAGAGGTGATGAAGAGGTACCTTGGTCTTGGTGCTGAAGAGAAGAGAAGATGTTCTGCTCCTCCCCATCAGAGAAGCCTGCCTCTGCCTACGTAAGGAAATCGAATGCATCAGCCAAGGGAAGAGAGCAGATCGAAGATCTTGTACTGCGCCAAAACGCCATTCGTTCCTACTACACAAATCAGAGCTTACTCTTCGAGAAAAAACATATCTTCCTAGTGGAAAATAACAATATATGAGCTTATAGCTTGTAGTGCACAAATAGTACTCCTGGAGTATGCGCTAAAGAAATCGGAGCCTTGTACGACACAAATATAAACTTGAAGAAGTCAGACCTAACTCATAACTTTCTTGTACACAAATTTAAATCAAAACTTCCTACTAGAAAAATCCACCACATTAGGTGATTGAGCTGGTGCTGATAACATGGAGTTGAGTAAAACCCAATGCTCCTTATGACCAACTTGTACATCAACAATCTGTGAGATTAAAGCTTCCTAGCTTTTAAAAAACGATCTGAGCTTAAGTTGTGCTGCACAAATCAAAGCTTCCGCCTAGGTAGTGAAAAATTGTGATCGTAATTTGTACTACGTTCAAGCAAGATATAAGCTTCGAGATTTGTTCATATTAAAAAGATGGGACCTTTCCTAATATAATACAGTACATAAACAAATCTGAGCTTCGAGATTTGTACTGTACAAATTGGTGTTTTCTAGCCTGGCACACAAGTGAGAAAATCCAAGCTTCAGTTTACTGAACTTTCTACTATCGTGCAAAACAAAGGTGAATCATCATTCCCTCGTTCAGACAAAGATCGAGCAAATCAAACTGACACAGCACTAATATACAACTATATTTAGAAACCATTGTAAAATAATTACAGGGTTTCCAATCGGGGCCTTAGGTGCTTGAGCTGATGCTGAAAACATGCAGTTGAATAAAACTCAATGCTCTACATGCAATCGGGGCCTTAGTTGATTGAGCTGATGCTGAAAACATGCAGTTGAATAAAACTCAATGCTCTACATGACGAACTTGTACATCCACAATCCGTAACATCAAAGCTTCTTAGCTTGTAAAAAAAAATCAGAGCTTGAGTTGTGCTGAACAAATCAAAGCTTCATCCAAGATAACCGAAAATTCAGAGCTTAATTTGTACTGCATTCAACCAAGATATAAGCTTTGTCCAAGATTCGTCCGTATTAAAAAGATGGGAGCCTTCTTAATATAATACGGTACCGTGGTTTCCAAGTCGATGAGTTGTTCCGGGGCAGCGATTCGGAAAAAATTGAGCCTGCAGTTGCGGCTAGCTGCGACTCGAGTCATGAGTCGACACTAAGTTTAGTCGACATTTTTGTGACTCATCGACTAGTCGCGTGGCTCGAAAACCATGTACAGTACAGTACATACACAAATCTGAGCTTTGAGCTTTGTACGGGACAAATATGAGTTTCCTAGCCTAGCACGCAAGTGAAAATCAAAGCCTTTTGTTTACTGAACTTTCTACTAGTGCGCAAATCAAATGAAAGGTGAACCGTTCCTCATTCAGATCTTGAGGATAGGAAATTAAATTGACACCGATGGAGAAAAGAAAGGGACGAACCCTTGATGGCATCAGGGGACTTTGAAGAGCTCCACTCCATGGCTCCACCAGATCGAAGCCGGCCTGCACAAATCCAAGAAATCGGATCGGATCAGAAGCGGGGAGGAAGGAAAGCAGAGGGAGGAAGAGGAGCAAGGTATAGGCAGATGGCGTCTGACATACGCTGGCACGTCTCCTTCGCACCGAACCTCGTCGCGGCTCGCACCGTCAACTTCGCCGATGGAGAGATCCTTTTCCGGCGAGGGGCTCTCCGGCTCGTGCTGATTGACCAGAGGGGGATCACGGTGGATGCGCGCTATCTCCGGGAGGGCGAATGCATCGACATCGGGCAGATCGTATCTTTCCCGTGCCACTTCGCGAGGATCCACGATCGGATTCCGGCGACCGACTCGGCGGTACACGGGAACGCGACTCGGTCCGGTGGGGACGGAGCGTACGCGCCGGGTCGGCAAGACGCGGGTCGGAGCTCCTGGGCCCCAGGCATCCTGGGTCCGCACCCGAGCGTGGTGCCGCCGCCCGCCGCGGATGCGAGACACGTGGACGAAGATCAGGCGATCCATGGCGGGGGCGGTGTGAGGGCTACAAAAGCCTGATCCAGTGCGGCTCGCCCCATTCTTGACCTAGACGCCGCTCTTTCTCATCTTTGGGCGGCGCCACGAAACCCTAGATCGAAAATCTCGCCCTCCTTCCAGTGGTGGGAGGGGAAGATTGGAGGTGATTCCAGATCGTTCGCAGAGGTGGTAGCTTCCTCTCCAAGGGCTCCGGCGATGGAGGAGCTCGGCGGCCGCGGCTTCCGCGGGAACCGGCGCGAGGGCTTCGGATCTGGGCGGATGGGGCGTGCCTGGTCGCTTCGACCGTGGATGCGGGAGAGGTCGCTTCTCCTGGTCCAGGAGGCGGACGGCGGCAACCACTCCACCAACAAGCAAGCGGGCGTCGGCGATGGGCGACACCGGCGCTGGACGATCTGGCGGATCGAGCCAAGCGGGCCAGATCTGGGGGTATGGGTGGAGAAAACCCTAACCCCACCGGATCCGAGGCGACGTGCCAGGAAGAATCAAGTCGCCCCCAACGATCAGCGTGCGGGTTCTTCGGCTCAGGTGATCCCAACCAATGATTATGAACCTTGCGTGATCTGCA
Source organism: Aegilops bicornis (assembly GCA_021605145.1). Classification (NCBI taxonomy): domain Eukaryota; kingdom Viridiplantae; phylum Streptophyta; class Magnoliopsida; order Poales; family Poaceae; genus Aegilops; species Aegilops bicornis. The sequence goes on along the minus strand of CM038674.1, from coordinate 12,258,516 downwards.
AAGCTTCTACTCATGCCCCTGCTAGTTGTCCGCAAGCATTTTGTGAGAGATGCAGTAAGATGGGTCACTTAGCCTCGGTTTGCACTCGCTTTTTACCACAGGAGTGTGTGGCACCCATGTGTGCTTTCCAAGCCAAGGGGCAGGGCTTCTTTTACATTCCTGATTCGTGCACGCCTAAGCAGCTCAAAGAGAGAGTTACGAGTGTGGTCATTACTGTGATTGAAGGTAGTGCTACTGTTAAGGAGTTAGAAGATGCTTTCTCTGATTACATAGGAACTAAATGGCACTGTACTGCTCGTCCTATTGGACCCCAGACTTATGTGATGCGTTTTCCGAATCAGAGAGACGTTAAGAAAGCGTGTTACAATGACAAAATGACGCTTAGATCTTGTGGTGTGGTAATAAAAATTGTTCCGTGGACAGCCAATATTGGGGCCAAGGGTGTGATGGAAACTGCTTGGGTTGAAGTTATTAATATACCTCTGGAGAGAAGAAATGAGAGAAACGTGGCCTATGTTTTCTCATTGGTTGGTGTTCCTTTGGAGATCGACATGGCCACCCTGCATAAACCTGAATATGTACGGGTCCGGCTTGGATGTTGCAATGTTGATGAGCTTCCTGAGGTGGCCGAAGCTGTGCTTGGAACGCACCGTTTTGATTTCTTTTATGAGATAGAAAAGGTCTTGGTTCATGACCTTGAGAGACAGACTGGCACATCTCAAGTGGATTCTGCTAAAAAGAACATGCCTATGGAAAAACAGACTCCAAGCAGAGCTAACCCAAATATTTCAGAAAAGGAGAGAGGTTGGGAGTCCAGCAAGTGTAACCTGTCTGGAAAATCTGCTCCTGCTGCACTCTATTGAGAAAGAACAGGAGGAATCAGATGAGTCGAGGAGGATAACACCCTTCTTATTGAGACTATAGCTAAAGAGGCTTGTAATAAGGAAGGGAATTGAGATCTCAAAGGCTCCTGGTTGTTGATAACAACAGGATATCTGCTGAGGAGATCCAGGTATGCAATGATGTTTCATCTAGTTCTGCTGTTGATATCCCAAGTGAAAAAATATCTCATACAGAGAAGGGAACTCATGTATCCAGGTTGAAGAGATTGAAGGTGATCTCGAAGACAAGATGCAGGAAAAAGTGGAGTATACGGTACAGTATCCTGCCTCACCTGATGATATGGGGGAGGTGATACCTACTCCTCCACTTATATCTGAAGACGTGATTAGATTCAGCATGAGGAATTTGCAGAACATGGCTGGCAAAATGCAGGATAAAGCTGTGGCTCTATCTAAGAAGAGAAACCTTGAAGGTACTTCCTTATGCCACAATTCTTTTGATGTGCTCACAAATCATGACCTTATGCTTAGGGCATCTAATATGGGTGTGATTATTCCTGATTCTAATTTCTCTAGTGTGGATATTCTTAGAGAATTAGAGAAAGTGAGGGGAAATAGTAATGATGTACAAGCCCCCTCCTCTGATAATCAGGATGGGGGATGTGTGATGTACATCACTAATGAAAAGGGTGATCAGACTCCTGTTAGTAATCGAATGGGGGAAGAGGGAGATGATCTTGAGGCCAATTTTATTCTTGTGAAGTCCAGGAAAAGAAAAGTCCCAAGGTTAAAATAGCTATATCTAGACCTGTAACAGGAGCCAAAAACCTGCTATAGAAAAACATAAGGTCAAAGCCGCAGCCCCGCCCATCATTACAGGCCACCAGAGAGGGGGAGGAAAAGTCATATTAAATGATAGGCATTTTTTGGAACTGTAGGGGGGCAGGAAAAAAAGGGATGAGTTCCTGCCTATCCCATATGATCAGAGATCATTCCTTGGAATTTGTTTGCTTGCAAGAGACCCATAAGAAAAACTTTCTGGACAGTTACTTCAGAAAAATAGATCCTCATAGTATGTTTGACTGGGATTGGATCCCAGCTATTGGGAAATCAGGAGGCATCCTCTGTGGAGTGAAAAAGGAGAGGTTTGAAGTTATTTCTTGGAGGAAAGGGAGATTCATTCTTCAAGTTTGTTTCTTTGATGTCAAAATATAGAAAGTTTGGACCCTATGTACAGTTTATGATGCTGCTCATGAATGTGACAAAAATGACTTCTTAGTGGAGTTAGCAGATTTCTGTAGTCACATTCAAACCCCTTTCCTTATCGGGGGGGATTTCAATATTCTTAGACATTGTGGAGAGAAGAACCAGAATTGGCACCACTCCACTTATACTGACATGTTCAATTCCGTTATAAACTCTATGTGCTTGAACGAGATCCATATGCATGGGGGTATGTACACATGGACTGCTTGCTTTGCATAAAGAATGCCTTACCCGCCGCTATCTTCTTCATCGCCTCAATTTCCTGGAGGGCTTTCTGGGCTTCGGCCTTAGTGGCTTTGGCGCTCTCAAGGCCGAGGCGAGCTTGGACTCTCGAGTCTTTGAGTCACGCTCCAAACTCTCATGTTTTTCCACGAGAGCCTGGAGCTCTTGCCGCACCTCGGCCACCCGCACCTCCTGCTTCTCTCGCTCGGTGCGCTCCGCGGCCGCATTGCTTTCGGCCTTGGACACCGCTTCCTTCATGGTCGCCACCTCGTTTGTGGCCCCTGCAGTATTCACGTTATTCCTGTCATTTTTTGCAACCACATCTTTTAAGTACTCCCATAAGGTATTACTTACCTTCCTTGTCCTCGAGCTGCTTTTTGGCAAGGCCGAGCTCGTTCTCGGACCGCTTGAGGCTCGCTTCAATGCATCAACCTCCGCAGTCAAGGCGACAGAGGTCAAGCGCAGCCTGCATTCCCATATTGACATATTTATGTTAGACTCCTCACAGATATCTTTTAGATCCTCAGCTTGTTTTTTTCTTTCCAACACCAAACTGAGCATCGTGGGCTACCGTCTATGCGGTAATATTTTTACATATCTTAAATACATACCTCAAAGCCTGTTAGAAGGCTGGCATAAGCTTGACCAGCCCGCTCTTGGCGGATCGAACTTTCGGATCACCACACTCATAATAAGCACGGTGCTCCTTGTTGATGGAAGCGCCGTTAAGCGCCTCCATCAAATTATCCGGCGTCATGATCTTGCCCTTCTTCTACGAAGGGGTCGTCATTGACTCGGAACCACCGAAGGTTCCGGTCTGTAGTCCCAAGACAGGGCCGAACTTAAAGCCCTTCGGGGTTTTATCCCCTTTGCGCCCGGAGTCCGGGAGGTCGCCTTGCGGTGCCTCCAGGGCCACCTCCTCCTGGCTGGGCCTCTTTTGGGACTCCACCTCGGCGTCATCCGCGGCGGGAGGAGACGAGGCGGTCGGAAGTGAGGTGCTATTCACATCCGATGAATCCAGGGAGCCGCTCGTCGGAGCGTCGAGCCCGTCCTTTGGCGGGCTGCATGGTTATATTCGGCGTTAGAAGATGTTGTGCGACAAATGGAACGCCATGAGTTATTCTGGTGTCCGGACACTTACGATTTCGCCAGGGGCTTGGTCCTCGGTGGCCACTCCTCTTCGCCGTCGTCGGCGTTGGTGAGTGGTCCGGAGGAAGGGTCCTTCCTTCTTGGACCCTCTGGCCTCCCGGGTTGGGCGGCCTTCCTTTTCTTCTCTCCCACCGCTGGGGGAGAGGCCTCTTCTTCCTCCTCCTCGTCTTCGCGGGAGGAGTCTGCCTCGAAGTCATCGGACAATGAGTCCGACAACACCTGGCGCCGGGAACTCCTTCGAGTTCCCGTGGCCTTCTTCTTGGCCTTCTTCTCCGGCACCACGTAAGGTGCCGGAACTAGCAGCCCCGTCAATCGGGCATCCGCTGGGTCTTCTGGCAAGGGAGCCGGACAGTCAACCTGTCCGGACGTCTTCTGCCAGTCCTGTCAAAGGTGAGGGAGTTTTAGATCCCTCTTAGAGTCAAACTATGAAAAAAGAGTCCCGTAAAGGGTAAAATAGCTTACCTCGCTGGCTTGATGCCGTGAGCTGAATCCGCGATCTTCGGTAGCGGATGCGGGAGCCTCGGCGCCCTTGAACAACACATTCCAGGCATCTTCATACGTAGTGTCGAAGAGCCGGCTCAAGATTGATGCTGTGCGGATCAAACTCCCACAATTTGAAGGCCCGTTGCTGGCATGGGAGGATCCGGCGGATGAGCATAACCTGGACTACGTTGACAAGCTTGAGCTTCTTGTCCGTCAGGTTTCGGACCCAGGTTTGGAGTCCGATCAGCTCTTCCGAATTACCCCGCGTCAGGCCCATCTCTTTCCATGAGGTGAGCCGTGTAGAAGCTGATCGGAATTCGGGGCGCTGCTCATTTAGAGTCGCCATGGCTCGGTGATGTAGAACCACCCGATTGCCACCCCTTTATGGTCTCCACGAAGAGCCCTCGAGCCATAGGACTTTGGCCATCTTGCCAACCATGGCACCTCCGCACTCGGCTTGGCGGCCGCCCACTACCTTCGGCTTGACATTGAAGGTCTTCAGCCATAAGCCGAAGTGGGGCTGGATGCAGAGGAAGGCCTCGCACACGACGATGAACGCCGAGATGTTGAGGATGAAATTCAGAGCCAGATCATGAAAATCTAGGCCGTAGTAGAACATGAGCCCCCGGACAAATGGGTGAAGTGGAAAACCTAGTCCGCGGAGGAAGTGGGGGAGGAACACCACCCTCTCATGGGGCCTGGGGGTGGGGATGAGCTGCCCCTTGTCGGGGAGCCGATCTGGCGATGTCGTCGGACAAGTATCCGGCCTTTCGCAGCTTTTCGATGTGCCCCTCCGTGACGGAGGAGGCCATCCACTTGCCTCCCGCTCCGGACATAGTTGGAGAAGGTTGAGGTGGGATGTGCAGACTAGGGCGCTAGAGCTCAAGTGCGCGGAAATGGATGAGCAAAGGAGGAAGAAGGCGTGTGTGAAAAAGTGGATCCTTATCCCCTTATATGGACGGACAAAGCTATGCGTCCCCACCGGCCTGATAAAACTCGCTTATCTCCCAAGCGCCGTAATCAATGGTGCGGTTGGGTTATCCATGCCCGTATTGATGAGAATCCCGGAATAAGGGGACACGATCTCTGCTTTGACAAGACGTGCCAAGGAAACCTCCTCGCTAAACGCGCTGAGGTGGGACAGTGAAAACGATTTGAATAAAGGCTTGGCCGTGGTGTGATGTCACGCTGCGGAATACGTCAGCAGATTGAGTTTGTGTAAATAGTATTCTCTCTATGATGGTATGTGGAACTTATTTTGCAGAGCCGGACACTATCCTTGTGTTCAAAATTTTCTATGAAGAATTGAGGAGGAACCCGCCTTGCAATGCCGAAGACAATATGCGCCACGGACTCGTCGTCATTGAAGCCTGGTTCAGGGGATACTGAGGGAGTCCTGGATTAGGGGTGTCCGGATAGCCGGACTATGACCTTTGGCCGGACTCCTGCACTATGAAGATACAAGATTGAAGACTTCGTCCCGTGTCCGGATGGGACTTTCCTTGGCGTGGAAGGCAAGCTTGGCGATACGGATACGTAGATCTCCTACCATTGTAACCTACTCTGTGTAACCCTAACCCTCTTCGGTGCCTATATAAACCGAAGGGTTTTAGTCCGTAGGACGAACAACAATCATACCATAGGCTAGCTTCTAGGGTTTAGCCTCTCTGATCTCGTGGTAGATCTACTCTTGTACTACCCATATCATCAATATTAATCAAGGGCATAAATTATAATTAGGATGCAACTCACTCAGTCATATCATGCATCCTTTCCCACCTTCTTCCCTCTTTGTATCACTCATCCTTCTCGCCTCTTGTCTTCTTAGTAGACTAAGAAATTCATAACGTAAATAATACTAACTAGCACACAACTCTAGACCGTAGTCATAGCACATGACCCCACCATATTCTTCCCACATCGGATTGCTCATCTATCTCTCATCATCTCTTACCCCAATTCGGTGCCCCCTACCACAGAATGGCTTCCTCCCTCCACTCCCCCAACCCTGCCTTCCTTGATACGGGATGCCCGATTATAGGTGTTACAACATCCCTCCACATCACCCTCCTTTCCTCCTTGCCTTTCCTCCCTTTAGCAGAGAATGCAAGCTTAGCCGGAAGCTAATCACTTATTGGACATAGGTCGACCTCTCTGTGATCGTTGTGGTCGCGGTTAGCCACCAGCCTAGCATCTCATCCTCTCCTTTCTTCCATCCCTCTTCTTCCTCCTCTCAACCCCCTTCTTCCTTCTTCATGTGAAATTCTTCCCTTCTTCCTCATCCCAATGATCCCCCCCCCATTACGCTGCCTCCCGCCTAAGGTTGATAGCACAGGTGCGTTCACTCCCAAGTCATTCCATTGGTAGCTTTTTTTCCTGTATGCCCATAGCCCAAACGAACCTTATATACACACAAAGATAAGGAAAGAGACCCGTTCCTGCCAACCCCCACTTCCATTGCAATACCCTAAAAAACAAGCTCGCATCTCTATTCCATTCCACACGGGTAACGTCGGCGGTCAGATGACCCCCGACTGTGGCCGCCGCAGTTCGTCGGTGGTTATAGCGGCGTCACTGGAGGATGAAACGTCCTCGGTGAGGTCCTCGTCCATCTCTCTCCGCAGCCATCCACCCTCTTGCCCACGGCGAGGCAGGACAAATCCTTGCACCTCCCACTAATAGAAGGTTGTCAACAAGATAAGAGAGGCTAGCCGGAATCAAAGCTATTGTTGACTAGATCTAAGGAAGAGCCGGCCACCAACCAGCCACTCGCACCACCAAAGAACGCCTCCCGCAACCTTTGATGAAGGCCCACCGCGGCCGCGGCATAGGCTGGTGGCGTCGATAGTCTGAGGGAGCGGCCATGGGAAACGCAAGTGTGGTAGCGGCATGAGTGCCCCCAGGTCGCCCTAGGCATGTGACACAGTAGTCATGGGCTCACCCCGTTCCCCTTCTTCCTCGACCAAACTATCTCTTTCCCATCATTTTGTTAAGGCTTCCCGATTGGTGCGCTGTTTGTGGCATGCTGGGCCATCTATTCAAAGAGCATGGTAGTGGGGTTCACCCACCATTTGCTCTAGTTTTCAAGGAACTCAGGGCTGACTGGTTTATGCGTAGTAGGAGGGGTCCTGGTGAGAGACGTGGGCGCCGTGGTGGTCGTCGTGGAAGCCGGTCTGGAGGCCGCTTTGACGGAGATCGAACAGGAGGACGCTCGGATGGAAGAAAGTCCGGTGGGAATTGGGGCGTCAGAAAGCAGAATACTATGGAAGAATATGGGGATGAGGAACAGGCAGCAGATGATGACATGCATACTGATGATCCAAGCAGGAAGAGATCTGGAAGAACTGAAGTGAGTACTTATCCAGCTACAGCACGGGACCATGCTCAGGAAGCGGGGGAAGATTTGGCCCTGGCGATTTTTCCATCAGGTCCCGTCATCACCAGTCCACCGCCACAGAGGGACCCAAAGAGAACAAGGAAGGAAGACGAGAATACTGCAAGCCAAGGTGCTGTTGTTAGAGAATTTGGCGGGCTCCTTCGAGGAGCGCCGCCAGCCAAATGAGTACTTTTTGTTGGAACTGCCATGTGTGGGCAACGCCATGACAGTTCATGAGCTTCATGAGAATTTGCGAAGAAGTTTGCCCTGCCCTCTTGTGTATTGTAGAGACACAGATTGATGGTCACAGAGGTAGAAGCTCTAACATTTGGTACTTTGGGTTACGATAGTTCTTTTGCAGTTGATAGTCAAGGTAGAAGTGGTGGTCTTGGTATCTTTTGGAATAATGAAATAAAAAGTAGAGGTTTTGGGTTATTCGTGTTATCATATTGATGTGTCTGTGGAAGAAGACGGACATGAGAAGTGGAGAATGACGTGCATATATGGTGAGGCTCAGACTCCATTTCGCCACCAGACTTGGACGGTTTTAAAAACATTAGCACTTTGAGCGCACTCCCATGGCTGTGTATTGGCGATTTCAACGAAGTTCTACGTCCAACTGAACATGAAGGTATTGGAACACGTAGCAATGCTCAGATTCAAGCTTTTCGAGATGCCACGGACGTTTGCATGTTGCTGGATATTGGGTATAACGGCCGTTTTGGACTTTTGAGAAAAAGGTCGCAGGAGGTACGTACACCAGGTGCAGGTTGGACCGGGCGCTAGCCAATGCAGACTGGGCTGCTCGTTTTCCTTTGGCTTGTTTGGAGCATCCGTCGGCGGCTAATTCCGATCACAGCGCGTTATTGCTCAGCCTGGGAAGAAGTAACGAGGGCGCGACAAGCCGGTCTTTCGATGCAGTCGATGTGGGAAAAGCATGACGGTTTTGGTGGTATGGTAACAGAGGAGTGGACGGCCAGCGGCCCTTGCGTTAGTGTCCAGCAACTCCAAGATAAACTGGTTCAGGTCTCCAAGGGGTTGACCAGGTGGAACAAGAATACTTTCGGGTGCGTACGCAAGGAAATCAAGGAGCTTAAAAGTAAACTGGATGAGCCGAGGGGCGACCCTTTGAGGACAGCGCCTAGCCACGTCGAGCTGAAAATAAATGAGAGGCTCATTGAACTTTACCACAGAGAGGAAATAATGTGGAGACAAAGGGCACGGATTGATTGGCTTTCTTACGTGACAAGAATACAAAATTTTTTCATCTCCCAAGGTAGTATTCAAGGAAAAAGAATATGATTCGGGCGCTGGAAAACACTTTGGGAGTGTTGACAAAGGACCCAGATGAGATGAGGACTTTGGTGCACAATTTTTATAATGATCTTTATGCTTGAGGGGGTTCAAGGCATAGATGATGTGCTCGAACACGTCCCAAGGAAGGTAACAGCGGCTATGAACTCTAGTTTATGTGCTCCATATACGGGGGAAGAAGTTAAGACAGCACTTTTTCAGATGTCTCCCACCAAGGCCCCGGGTCCAGATGGTTTTCCAGCCCAATTTTACCAGAAACACTGGGATGTGTGTGGGGCAGCTGTTACTGAAATTGTCCTCGGGATCGTCGGAGGAAGAGAACCGGAGTGCATTAACAATACGATTCTTGTTTTGATCCCCAAGGTGACAAACCCAATTCTTCTCTCACAGTTCAGGCCTATAAGTCTTTGTAACGTCTTGTACAAGATTGCTTCAAAAGTGGTGGCTAACAGGTTAAAGCTCGTGTTGCCAGAGATAATATCACAAGAGCAGTCCGCTTTCGTGCCCGGCAGACTTATAACATATAGTATCATTTGTGCTTACGAATGTTTACATTTTATGAAGCGCAACAGGTCGAAGAGCAATAGCTACTGTGTGCTAAAGTTGGATATGATGAAAGCCTATGACAGGCTAGAATGGTCGTATTTAAGAGCAATCATGGAGAGATTGGGTTTTGCACAGTCTTGGATAGATATTGTGATGTCTATGGTTTCCTCGATCTCTTTTTTCAGTCATGTTTAATGGAGAGAAGCTCCAATATTTCAACCCAACAAGAGGGATTCGGCGGAGATCCTATCTCCCTTACCTTTTCTTGATTGCAGCAGAGGGCCTTTCGTGCCTCCTAAAATCTAGTTCTCCGTCATCGTCTTTGCGAGGGTATCAAGGTGGCTCCCACGGCTCCATCCGTCAACCACCTTTTATTCGCAGCGACAACCTGCTGCTATTCAAGGCTAGTGTGGAGGGTGCAGAAAGAGTATCAAACTTGTTGGATACTTATAGCAGGGCATCAGGGCAGCGTATCAATAATGCAAAATCGTCTATTTTCTTCAGCAAGGGCTGCCCCCCGAGTATAAGAGAAGAGATCAAAAATAAATTGCAGGTGCAGAATGAGTCTTTGAGTGAGAAGTATCTGGGGATGCCAACCGACGTCGGCCACTCGAAGAATGGCACTTTTAAATATTTGCGTGATAGGGTGTGGGAAAAGATTAAAGGATGGATGGAGAAACTATTGTCTGCAGCAGGCAAGGAGGTGTTGATCAAATCAGTTGCCCAAGCAATCCCGGTGTTCTCCATGTCATGTTTTAGACTTCCAAGAGGACTATGTGAGAATATTACTTCAATCATCAGACAGTTCTGGTGGGGTAGCAAAAGAGGAAAAGCGAAACCAGCACAGGTCGCTTGGGATATTATGGTCAGACCAAATTATATGGGAGGATTTGGTTTTCGAGACTTCGAGTTGTTTAATCTAGATCTTCTTGCTAGGCAGGCATGGAGGATACAAAATGACACAGAGTCATTGAGCGCAAGGATACTAAAATCTATTTATCATCCAGACTGTTCTTTACTTGATGCAGAGCTGGGAACGCATCCTCGCAAATTTGGAGAGCTATCCTCGATGGAAGGGATATCATGGCCTAGGGCATTATAAGGAGAATTGGTCATGGTGAGTCCACTAATATATGGACCGACAACTGGATTCCGAGGCAAAGTTATAAACGGCCGATTACTTCCTTAGTCCCGTCGCCACCGCTGCATGTGTCGGAGCTTATTGAAACAACTACAGCGTCGTGGCGGGTGGAGTTGATAAGATCGGTCTTCACACCCATAGATGTAGAAGCTATACTTCAGATCCCACTATGCATGCGAAGGGTTGATGATTTCTGGGCCTGGGGAGAGGAGCCTAGGGGAAATTTCTCAGTTAGTTCTGCCTATCGTATGCTTGTCCGGACGAAGACCGATCGGGAGGCTTGGCTGGAAGGAAGAGAAGAAGTATCAACAGCTCAGGGGGAAAGCAGAGAATGGAATTCAGTTTGGAAACTACAAGTCCGTCAAAGATCAAAGTTTTTCTTATGGCGTTTGGCGAAACACTCTATTCCTTCGGGTGAGCTATTGATGAGGCGCAATATGGCGACCATGGCGGCTTGTCATCTCTGCGGAGTTCGTGATACTTGGAGACATGCCTTGCTAGATTGCCCTGTCTCACGGAGTACTTGGGCACTATCATCAGATGTTATTCTTGATCAGTTAAGTGTGAACAGGCACGAGTGTGCCAAGACGTGGCTGTTCAAGATACAGGAAGAGCTACCTACAGAAGAATTAAATCGAGTAATTTGTGTCACTTTAGGCGATTTAGAAGCGCGAAGGAAAGCTATCCATGAAGACATCCATAAAACCCCACACGCCATCCACAGTTTTATCAATTCCTACTTGCAAGATATTCAGGTGCTTTCAACAGAGAAAGAGATGAGGGTGACTCCGATACGCCCCACTGGTTGGTTACCACCCCGAGCATACCATTCCAAGATTAATGTAGATGCAGCTGTAGGCCGGGGAGGTCGCTATGGTTCAGTTGCTACAATTTGTCGGGATTCGGGAGGAGGATTCCGGGGAGCATCTGCTATGGTGTTCAACTTGGGCGACCCAGCCACATTGGAGGCATGTGCAATTCGAGAGGGCTTTTCCTTGGCGATGGATTTGAACCTGGACATGATATGTATGGCGTCCGACTGCAAGGGGGTGGTCCAAGAGATCAAGAATGGAAGTGCAGCCACGTATGGAGCAATTCTTCGGGAGATCAATCAACAAATTTCTTCTTTTACTTCGTGTTTTTTAGATCATGAGTTTAGGAGCTCAAATGTCGAAGCTCACAACTTAGCGAAACATGCTTTAACTCTTGGGCGTGGTCGTCATGTTTGGTTTGGCCATCCCAATGAAATTCCCTTCGTCCCTGTAAACATTGTGACGGATGAATAAAGTTTCGCGAGGTTGTCTCAAAAAAAAAGGAAAGAAAAAGAGTCCGGCTGCTTCCTGCTCTTTTCCCCACTTCCTTCCTCCACTGGAAAACCCTAGAAAATAGTCTCGACACAAGGGCGGCGTCGTCGGCGAGATGAGCACCGGCCGCGGCCACCGCGTTTCGCCGGCCGTTGCGGCGGTGCCGCTGGAGGACGACAACGTCCTCAGCGAGGTCCTCGTCCGCCTCTCCCCGGAGCTATCCTCCCTCCCGCTCGCATCTCTTGACTGCAAGCCGTGGGGTCGCCTCGCCGCCTCCGCCGCCTTCCGGCGCCGCTGGCGCGACCACTACGGGAGACCCCCGGTCCTAGGCGTCTTCGATAAGCACCTGACCTCTCTCAAGTTCATCCCTGCAGTCCGCAGCATCCCGCGGGCCTCTCCATCCAGGTGCACCGCGTGGGACACTGGCGGCGTGCTCGGGTGCCGCCAGGGCCGCGTCCTCATCATGAACTGGACGCTGCGTGAGTTCCTCATCTGTGACCCTATCTCCGGTGACCGCCACCGCGTGTCATTCCCACCGGATCTGGTCGACGGCGGGCAAAGCGCCAACGGAGCTCTGCTCTCTGATGGCGAGTAGCTGGTCCTGGTAGATGAGGCCCGCGCCAGAGTTGAGGCCCGCGTCTACCTCTTTGCGACCGGCACATGGGGAGACATCATCTCCACTGCTGAGCCATGTCATCTTACCAGTGTCCCCGTCACCGTGCTCGGCAGCCGCCTCTACTGTTGGCTGACAAAGCCTCCGTACAACTTTCTAGAGTTAAATCTGGAAAGCCAGAGCCTAGCTCTGATTACAAGCCCTCCCTGTGCCAATATCAGCACCTGCAACAGCCAGATCATCCCAGGGGAGGATGGCGCCGTTGGCCTCGCCATATTGTTGTACCCTACCATCGAAATGTGCAACCGCAACATCGATTCTCACGGTATTGCAACATGGGTGCTGCGCAAGACCGTTGTCATGGACAACTTCGTTGATCTGACGTCTTCGTGGGCGGCTTGGGACTCGCTAGTTATCGGGTATGCCGAGGATGCTAATGCGATTCTTATATCGGTGTTCAAAGAGAGGCACATCCGTGTCTTTACAGTCCAACTTGAGACAATGCAATGCAACAGGCTTCATGGACACCTTCTCCAAAATTTCTATTATCCATTCGCCAGTTTCTATAACGCTGGTAATTTACTTATCTTAACATTGAAGGAGTCACATTCACATCGATCCTTTTTTTTTCGTGCATGGTAATTTCATGGATACCTTTTATGTGATATTTCTCTGTGTCATAATTTAATATTTTCTCTTTAAATTTATCATCCTATTTTGAGTAATTTATTATATCATATCATAGATGTGAAGGTGGTGCTGGTGGAGCAGAAGCGTAATGGCTAGTGCGTCATGGTAATCCTCAAGCCACCTGGGCCGGGTTTCCCCAACTACTTCAAATGCAAATCTTATTAAGGTTCTGGTCTCGTGTTTGTTTATTGTTGGCTTTTGGACCCTGCTTGGGTGAACTTTTGTAAAACTGTTTGTATGTGCACTTTGTGTTGTGTATGTGTTTGAACTCAGGCTGGGAGCATCCTGTTTGGAAATTGTGGTGTATAATTTAACCTGAGTGAATGTTGTATGGGTAAAGTAATGATTTTACTGTATCATATCACCTTGCCATAAGGGTTGACATGCATTCTGTATACAGAACCGTTGCGAAAGATAACGGTAGCCGAAGAGCAACTTCATGCTAGGACGATGCCTTTTTTTTAAGAAAAAAGGAAAACAAGGTTGTGAGTATGATATCTCTGCTACTTGCTCTATTTCAATGTTTTTTGACTTTTTGTTAGTGAGATTTTGGTTTTGCCGCAGGATGAACCTTCTGGATATTTACATTCACATGTCTTCATTTACAACTTATGTGTACAATAAATTACATGGGGGGGTCAGAATTGCAACATATTACAAAGGCGTAATGCAGTTTTACAGCTGGCAGCTTCTGAAGGTTCAAACTCTGAGTTGTCTTTCATGTATTTTCTCTTATCGAAGTACTATTTTACGTTATATTGGTAGAAGCTGCAGTACCTGAGCCATTTATTCTTGCTCTCTTTATTTTTTCAGAAAAAGGAGGATTTCTTTGTGGTGGATCCTTTGCTGCCTGTATCAATATATGAAGTTGACTCCTGGACAAACTATTATCTACTATGAAGCTTCAGTGAAAAATGGGACGCATACTCTGAACAGCTTCGTTCTTTAATCGCAGTGCATGTAGTATATGAATGAATTATTCTCATAGAGCTGAATTGCTCTGACTTGTGAGTGACATTGTTTGTTTTTGTCACATATGGTTACCATGGACAGGAATGATGGATACAGTTAGAAGTGAATCCTGCCTCAACATGGTCAGTGTCCCATCTTTATTATTCCAAATCTGAATAATTCTGAGCCATCCGTCAAGACGGCCTCAATACTTATGTCTTCTTTTTATCCTTCTCCTCCATGTATGCTTTTTCCGCTCATCCAAATGCAATTTTATCTAATATTGCTGAATTTGCTGGAATGACCTTACTTCAATTATTCAGGCACAATTTTCCTTATTGTGAAGTTAATATGTGCTGATCTTTTTCTTATTTCTCGTGCATTTGTGACTAAAGAGATTGGTCGCTGCACAAGCATTGTTAGAGCATGAAGTACTGTCCAGCCAGTCGTAGCAATCTCCAGTTCCGTTTGATCTGCATTTGTTTTGGCTCATATTTTAGGGGATAAACTTGGTTGATGAAAATGTGCCGTTTGACTCATATCAAGGGTGAACTGGATTCCCTACCAGCAGCTTTTAAAATGAAAAAAAAATCCCAAAAAAGAACAACATAAAAATATTCATTTTTCTATATGCTTGTAAACTTTATGAGCCAGTTTTAGACTTGCTAACAAAACAACAGGAAAATAGAGCAAGCCTCTCACTGGGAGATTGTAGTGCCTTCCCTCTCCCTGGTTTCTAGTTTCATTTTGCACAGGACACCCACTGTAGTGCATTGGTTTGACCTTTTGGGAAATTGTAGTATGATATTTCTTTATCATCGTTTTTACTCTGTTCATACAATCATGTATTGATATTTGGTTATGTTGTTACTATTTTATTGTAGACTGAATCAGTGGGATGTGAATAGCAATTGTGGTTGTAGGGTGCCAAAAGCCCAAAACCATGAAGGCTGCGGAACTTGAGCTCCCGCCCCTGTCCATCCGTGACCTGTGAAGGGCAATGCGAAGCGCAACTTCCGTCGTCTGGGGCGGAGGAGCTGGAGTCCTCCTTGATGAGTGCCACCCAGTCGATTGGGTCAAATTCCTTGCTGGATCTGCTGCTGGAGCAGGCCAGGGTGGAGGGGAGGGGACGAGAGGGGAGGAGATGGGCAGTGAAGACAGAGCGGTCGAGAAGAGCAAGGACTTTGACTAGGGTTTGGTCCAGGTTGGGTATTTGTGGGGACAAGGTGGGTCAGCGTGGGCTGGATCCGACTTGGCGGACGGGTCCGGACATGTCCGGTCCACTGCAGATCCGTTCCAGATATGGGCTGGGTTTGCAGTGCGGTTAGCCCGGACATTTGGGCTGACTATGTGAGGTTCGGTTGAGTGGCAATTTGCTGTCCGGGCAGTCCGCCGAACGTTTGCGGACGATATGAGGGCTCCGGTTTTAGATGCTCCAATCAGGCCAGTGCATTTCCTTGTTTCCTTCAGCCTTGTTTCTTCAGATTTACTTGTTTTCCTTACTATGTCTCTATGATTTTGGTGCACGGGAGTGCAGGATGGCTGCTAATCCTTGGTTGCTTGGCATGACAAGAAGCCGAAATCTGTAGTTGGTCTACAAGCATCTAAGCCAGAATCTATTATGAAGGTGAGCGCCATCGTCGGCAGAATAAACCCTCTTTAATCAATTGCTTCCTGGATTGTCATAATGAATGAACATACCTGGAGAAGTTCTCCAAGATTCTCTAACTAGTCGAGGTTTCGAGGTAAACGAAAGCTACTCTGTTTTATAATACCTGCTGCTGTCACACTCTATCTGCATGGTCCAGTAAATTTATACCTTCGTGAGCCACCAACGCAGTCAAGTTTGTTCTACCATTTTGTTTACTCTGTGGGAATAGATTTGTATCAGGGTGCTAATAAGGACTAATCTGATTATTTCTCTGAGACGGTTGAAGATATCCACGGATGATTTGAAGTGAAGACGATCTACCAAGGATTAGCGATGATCAGAGATCATGGGCGTCCAAAGGAAATACTGCTTGCTTTTTCTAACAAGTATTAATCATATTTGTATTGATCTTTATTTGAACTTTATTGTTGTAATTAATACTATTGATGATGGATGCATGAGAAGTAGTGGTCATGCTGTTAGACAAAAAAAAATCCGAGAACTTGAGTGAACAGCCAACTGGCCGACAAGTAATACGAGTCTTATATTTGAGACAACCTGCATAGTCAATGTTTGGGCTGGGAGGTGAGCGATCCGAACGAATCGTTTGAAACAGCAGGGAAGTACCAGCGAACGGTTTCGTTCGTTACGGTATTTCCCCAGCCCGAACCATCCACCAAATCCCATGTCAGCTGGCCTGAACGGTTCCCTTTGCAATTATTTTTAAAAGTGAAAAAACACGAAAGCAATGAAGAAATCACAAATGAAAAACTGACAAAACAACTGTACAATAAAAATGCCACAAAAAACTAGAAATTGCGACAAATTGTTATAATTGTGGAGGCTACCATGCAGTATTAAAAAGGTGAAAAAACATGAAAACAATGAAGAAAACCCAACTGAAAAACTGAGAAAAAAGTGTACAATGAAAATGCCACAAAAATCTAGAAATTGCCATCAACTGTTATAATTGTGCAGGCTACCACACAGTACCAAAAATGCCACTAAGTTTTCAAAAACATGTAATCAAGGCTCAACAAAACCACCTTAACATCGCTGATGCATGACATGATCCTTGATAAAACAACACCGTTAAAAAATAGAAGCTGATCATCCCTGGATATTCCGGAATCGCCAGATTCCTGAGTATCATCAGGCATAATAATTAAGTGTTGCCTATTTGAACCTTCACAGGCTGTGAATTGTCAAACTGTGTACCATAGCATATCTGGCACTAACATCCTAACCTCCCATATATTCAGGAGGAAATTATGACAGAATCTTTGAAGATCACATAACTTCTTACCCTGAAAATAGCTAACACATGACACACCATATGAAGTGTATTACTAATTACTCTTGGACTCTTAGTAAAGGACTTGGTTCAAGTAAGCCCTGCGACATGGTTATGATATATTTATTAGTACAATAAAAAATGTACATAGAAGCAATGGTGTCCCCTTTAGAGCATTGTATATTTATCTTCATAAGGTGAGATATTCCCCTAAAAGAAAGGTGTTATATTAACCATGAAGGTGATCTTTCGCTACACCCATTGAACATACAGCGTGTTTGGTTGGGTGGAATTGGAGGTAGGGAAAGGGAGTTTATGTGACATGGGAGGTAGAATCCTTTGATTGGTTCGTGGACATGGGAGTTGAGGTGGGTAGGGGAAGGGGAATTAAAATGGTCAACTCCCCTAGATCTCTTCCCTGGTGCGACCTCGTAATTCAGTCGGCGATATGGAATTAGGAAAAGATCGTTCTGTTGCGCGGCTGAGATAAAAAAAGGCCAGTAAATTCCCGTCACACAACCAAACGCGGGATGGGGGACTGATAATCCATTTGCCAAGCCTAATCCCTCAACAAATTCTCACCTCTTAACTCCCATTCCCTTTCCTTAGATTTGCCAAACACGCTGTAAAGGGATGAGGGACTGCGCCCAACTAGCGGCCGTGGCCACGTCTCCTTTTATTCCTCTATAAACAGTGTGCGCGCACGCTAGCCTACCTCTCGTCCCCAATCCACAGCCTCCTCTCCTCCTCCCCCAATCCACCGCCTCATTTTCTCCTCCCCAATCCGTTCCGTTAGCCCTCACCACCATGAAGCCACAGGGGGGGAGGGGACTGCGCCGCCGCTGGAAGAAAATAGGAAGAGGACGTGGCGCGGGGGAGACCAGCGGCAGCGACGGCGCATCGATGCGGGGTCGTTTGGATCGTGGCATGGGAGCGGCGGATGCGGCGTCGGCGGCGGCAAGAGAAGAGCAACGGTGGCATCGCCGGCCTGCGAAGAGGCGAGGTGAGCGGTGGTGGCGGCGTCGGGAGAGAGGATGCGAGGGAGAGAGAGAGAGAGAGAAGGGCAGCAGCCAGCGGCACCTCGTCCGTGTCGCGTGGTGGCCCAGATGCGTCCGCCCCGTGGCCGACCTTGACGAGCACGGCCTCGATCCAGCCTCAGCCGGAGGACCTCCAGCTGAGGAGTGCGGCCTCGATCGGGACTCGCACGCAGCACCTGCCCATCGGCGGGGGCGTCCTCTGCGGCGTGCCCCCCGACGTAGAGGGGGAGGCCTACCACGCAACCGCGGGCGCAGCCGCCCGCCCCCTGGTGCCGCCCCCAACGAGCCCTTCATCTGCAGCTTCGAGAAGGTGAGGAAGATGCACACGTTCTTCTCTTCTGCGTGTACTGTTATGCAAATCTGCTGCTCTGCAAATTGTACCATACATGTTAGGCTTCGTGGCCGTTCCCTTCACCATATGTGACATTGGCATCGCCATTTATCACGCAGAATTTCTATGTGTACTGCACCTCTTACTGCCAACAAATCCTAATTCCAGTCCCCTACACAGGACATGACAGTAATCTTCAGAAGGAGGGAGGTTGCCATCTTGTTCAGAATTCTGTTGAGTGGATAAAAACTGTTTCCTCGGCACCAGATGTCATAGGCATGACATTTCTCCCTATTGTTTCACTCGTTGATGATATACCTGGAAGAAGCACATTGCTCGTGCCATTGATCTATACTTGACATGTAAGACATGCACCTGATTCCCTTTTTGGACTGTATCCTCAAAGCCCATCCGCCATAAACCTGAGCTGTTGTTTTAAATTATATTGACATCTATATATTGTAGTAGCAGAGTCTCTGCACAGTTATTCTACTTGGAGTATGTACTCAAAAATATGTTTTAGTAAGGGTGATGTATTCATGATCAAGATAGACACATCTTTCCTACAGTTAGAATGTCGATCGTGATTAAATCAGTAGCTCAATACAGTAGTATAGCTATTGAAGGACGCGGATTTGGTGAACATGGTTTCACGCGCACCCCTTATGAATAGTGAATTCGAAAAAATTACTACAACAACAACAACAAAGCCTTTAGTCCCAAACAAGTTTGGGTAGGCTAGAGGTGAAACCCAAAAAATCTGAATATTTTTTCTGACATACTTAGTCAACCGATATACCATCGTATGAAGTTTCACAAAGAAATTACATCCTTACTATCTGGGCAAAAATGACAAAATCGAAGCTATATTAAAAACATTGTTTAACGAATAATAAGGTCCCAATTGTATTTTCTTTGCTAAGAATACCACGGGTGCCAATACTTCATGAAACTTCACTCATGTTGCTTCCTATTGCGAGCACTAGCTTCATGTGTAGATTGCAGTCACAATGGCAAGCTGTCCAACCATGTCTGCAAGGTCAAAGCAGTAGAGTTGAAGGATATCTTATGGTAAGAAGAAAAATAAATGCTACAATCCCTCTTTCAATTTGTATCGTTCAGTTGTACTTTGACTTCATGTTTACTTCAATTCTTGTGATGATAGGATCAAGGTGAGTATGGAGAGAGAAAGGTTGAAGACGTGCAATGGAAAATTGTTATTAGATTTGCTTAAGAATTGCCTTATTCAAACAAAATTGAAGCATATTACGTGTTGAAGCATATTTCGTGTTGTATGTATATAAGAAGCTTAGTCTTGTGTCATGCTTTGCAAATAAAACTTAGAGCTCAAGTAGTTCAGAATCATACTGAATATCGCTTATCATGTACCTACAATAACATTTGTGTCTCAAGTGTTGGTTGTTATGCTTTTTCTTTGAGACTGATCGAGTTGGTGTTCGGATTACTGAACTTTGCATGTTAGCCTTTGGTTTCCTGATTATCTTTCTTCAACTCCTGTCAAGGTGGATATATGAATTGATGTTGATGATGGCTCGTGCACAGTTGCTTCCTAAGTCAGGCAAGGTAATAACTAAATTCTTTTATACTGCACAGCAGATTCAGTATTCACAATTATTTTCATGACCCAAAGGATAGTTCACTTGAGGGTCTTGTCCTATATGTTTCATGTTCATAATAAATTACAAGTGAGGACTACTACGTTAGTGGATCACTTGTTTAAGTTCTAGCAGTAGCAAGTGTCTCCTAACAACATATCCAGACTAATTGCTTGGTGTGGCAACTTAATTCTTTTTATTTATTAGTTGTTTGAGGATTTTTATTTATTTTGGGGGGCGGGGTGAACTTTGTTCCTTTTATTTCTCTCGAGCAGGGCGACTACAATAGAAGAAGGGTCATGGTTGCAGAAATAGAAAAAAAAAGATGTCTGAGCCATCTGATCCTGGATGAAGGGCCCAAATTCTTGTGGGTGGATCAGAAAACACGATTTAGCAAACGCACTTGAATTGCATTCTTAATTGTTCAATACATACATGATCAGGATTAGAGAACATAGCTTTCCTATTTCTTTCCTTGTAATGTAAATTATATTATTTTTCCTTGTATTTGTAGATGCATGATGCTCTGACAAGCGGAAACATCAGGATTACATACAGATAGAACAAGCTTTTATCAAAGTCTCCCCTTTCTGACAATTGAGAGAATTTCTATGCAAGATAAATTTAACTCTGTTCTTGATCATGAATCTTTACGTGTCTATGCTCAACTAAATCGTGTTTGCTTGGTGTGATCTCTCCCAGAACAAGAAGCTTGATGAGCAAGGAGTAATATAACTGGAGGGAAATGCTAGAGCTTTTTTGTTATGTACCATCAAGATAGTATGGCTTATCATTTTAAATAGCAATGCCTGTTGAGTGCTGATCATATTAGTCTTTAATACTCTGTCTTGCTGGCCATGTACTAAAATTGTCACTTCCATGTCTAATATGCTTGTGATATGCTCGGTCTAGGATGGTCCAGTCTGATGTTTACTTATCCTTTATAAATAGAGGGAATGGGGGGGAAAGAGCTATAGAAGAATACACCCTGTTATCACTCCTAATCCAATAGTATGGTAACATTCATAAGGCAATATAAGTAGGCATCGGTCTCTAAATATTCTAACTTTCATGGTTTGAAAGCCTGTTTTGCTCCCGCCCTTTGCGACTTATTTCCATATATGTTTTATTTTCTGTTTACATATTTTAATGCACACTCTTCCAATACCTGGATTACACTCGGCCTTTGCGCCATTGGCGCAACGGGTCATCTAGTTATCTTAAACAACACAATGGATATTTATAGAATGTATGCGAACCTTTGCAGTAAAATGATATGATAGAACAAATTAACTAAATCAAAATAGTTTGCTATATCTTTCATACAGTAAAATCATTCTTTACCGATACAACATTCGCTCAAGTTTGACTATACAACAAATGTTCCAAACAGGACGCTCCCAACCTTACTTCAAACACATACCCGCAA
This sequence comes from Aegilops bicornis, assembly GCA_021605145.1. NCBI lineage: Eukaryota > Viridiplantae > Streptophyta > Magnoliopsida > Poales > Poaceae > Aegilops > Aegilops bicornis. The sequence continues at coordinate 12,237,261 of CM038674.1, read as the reverse complement.
CACAAGTACACACACAGCCAGTTTAAAAGAAATTCACACCTTGCCGCACAACACAAGGCTTTAGAAGCCAACAACAAAACAAGCATGCATGAGACATTACAACTGTTACAACAAATGCGGCCGAGGGGGAAAGGGCCGCCTCTCAGCGTCGAATTTAATGTAATTGCGGAGACTCAAGCGGATGTAGCTTGACTTGTAGCATGATGCACTAGTCATTATGCTTGTTGTACAGCAGCAGCCCGATCATTGTCCAAACGAGCAAGAAGTCGAAGTGCCGCTGGGCCTGGTAACCATATATAGCCATAGAAAGTATGTGAACATTCACAACAACCATAGGAATAGGATGCACCAAATCAGTCAGACATATAATCCCCGAGCATCGACCATAACACATGATTTTTCTTTGTTCCTGTGGACGTGTCGCAGCTTCCAACATACAAGCAGTCAAGCACGCTGACGAGTAATCTGCTGTACACAATCAGCTCAAATATTGGGGTTGACGAGTCGTAGAGTTACACATGCATTCTACCTTGTCTACCGTGTTCTGCTGCTGTGAACAGAAAGTTGTATGTGTTTATTGCTTTGTTTTGAACACCTTGCAAACTACTGGAAATTTTCCATTTGAAGGAATGAAATGAATCATCTCTTTTTCATATAAATGAAATAGCTACTGCTTTTTTATGGGCCAAGCAGGAGCATTGCTATTTCATTATAGGGGGGGGGGGGGGTGAACTTTCCAATTGCTGTAGAAAGCAAGGAAAAGAACAAAAAAAGAGAAAAAAAGACAGCAGGCAGGACAACCTGCCCCACGACAGCTCAGGAGATTACTCCCACGCCTCCAGCAGGAGGCCAATATCCTCCCTAGCCAAATTTGGCAGTCTTTCCATAAAAAAAATTGCGGTGCACAGGAAAATTGTAACTGCTGCACATAAGACATTTTGTGATACAATCCATTTACGATGGAAGATCCAGTGTTGTGATGTATTTTCTGTTCCAACCCAAGAACTGGTTGATGTGCTGTGTTTCTACAAGAATCATACATAAAGGATCATATGCATAGCAGGACTCTGGGAAAAAAAAAGGCATCCTCCTTTTCCCAACAAAAAAAATTAATGCACAACTGAGCTACTGCAGCATCAAGATTTCTGCGAGATCCAGCAATATTAGCTAAAAGGGCATTTCAGCAAGAACAAAAGAACAAGAAATACACACTCAGATTTTCCAACTATAGGCTCAACAAAACCACCTTAACACTGGCTAGTGTGTGACATGATCCTAAATAAAAAAAAACCCTTTTAAAGAAGAATCACATTTTTCCGGGTGTTCAAGAATAAGCAGATTCCTGAGTATCATCAAGCATTAGAATTAAGATCTTCTATTTGAACCTTCAGAAGCGGCCAATTGGCAAACTGTGTCCCGTAGCATATCCGGCACACTAGTACAGTAGCATATCCGGCACAGATCTCTCTGCCTTCGTAACCTGTGGGTATTCCGACATCCTAACCTCCTTGTGTAATCTGAAGGAACTTATAACTGAATCGTTGAGGATCAACAAACTTATTACCTTGACATAACCTAATGTACGGCACATCATCTGAATCTTCTTTATGACTAGTTTTCAACTTAGCCATATGAAATGTATTACTAATTACAGCTAGACTCCTAGTCCTAGTACAGCATAAAGGACTAGGTTCAAATAAGCCAGCAACATGTTATGACATATTTATGGGTACAATAAAAGAAGGTAGACAGAAGCAATGGTGTCCCCTTAAAGCATTCTGTATTTAGCTTTAACTATGGATTTGCTTTTTAACTACATGGTATCTTTAAACAACACAATTTCTATTTATATAATGTATGTGAATTTTTGAGTAAAATGATATGGTAGAAGAGATTAATTAAAATAGTTTGCTATCTTTCCTACAGTAAATTCATTATTCTATCCATACAATTCTAGTTCCACTATCATAAGATAATGGAACAAGTTTACAACAAATGTTACAAACAGGATGCTCCCAACCTGAGTTCAAACACATACGCTTAACACAAAGTACACACAGCTAGTTTAACAGAAAGTCGCATCTTGCAGCACAACACAACGTTCCGAAACCAAGAACAAAATGAACATGAGACATGATAACTATTGCAACAAATGCAACCAACGGGGGAAGGGCCGCTTCTCAGCCTTGCATATAAAGTAATTGGGGAGACTCGAACCTAGGTAGTAGCTTGACTGGTACCATGATGGACTGGCCATTACGCTTGTGGTACAGCAGTATCCCATTCACTCTAGACGACCAAGAAGTTTGAGCGCGGTTGGGCCTGGTAATCATATAGCCATAGAAAGTATGTGAACATTTGCAACAATCATACATAGGATGCAATAAGTTAGTCAACATAATTTTCTATCTTTTAGGGCAAATAAGGAGAGAATATAACACACAAAAAGTCATGATTTATCGATTAACTAAAGAGGAAAAAATAACTAAGTCATCCATAAACATTTTAAGGCTACAAAAACATGTGCATTCTGGCCACTAACGAAGTGTAAGGATAAGCAATTACCGGCGTAGAAATTTGCGTACGGGTGATACAAATTTTCCATAAAGCTTCCATGGAGTTTCTTGCACTGCATTAAGTCGAGCTGAACCAGGAAGACATAAACATCACCATTCTGCACCCAGGGGAATGTGTGCACCGATATAATAATCGCATCCGCATCCTCAGTGTACCCCAGAATAGTCGATTTCCCTGCCTCCAAGTTAGAGGGCAGAGCAAGCTTGACACACATGTCAACTGTCTTCCGCAGCACCCATGTCGCGACACCCCGATCACTGACCTTACGGTCCCACATTTGCAAGCTAGGGTACGAGAATACGACGAGTCCAACACCGCCATCCTCCCCACTGATGATCCGGCTCCGGCAGCTGTGGATGTTCTCAATGGAAGGCTTGGTGATCACAGCTAGGCTCTTGGTTTCCAAATTGAACTCCAGTATACCATGGTCACGCTCAGTGAGCCACCAGTAGAGCCTTTTGCCAATGAGTGTGCAGGGGAGATGGCCAACAGCACATGGTCTCCCTGCAGCAATGAGTTGTCCCCACTCACCGGTCTCCGAGGAGTAGACGCTGGCCGCAGTAACTCCTGCGCCGCCATTGGCAGAAAAAGCCTACCAAGACCAACTGAAATGCGCTGGACCGAGCTGCTGGTCGCCGATCAAAGCTCCATTGGTGTTGTAAGCGTGATTGTCGAAATCTGGCGGAAACGGAACGATGCCGCGGTCGCCGGAGACGGGGTCGAACACCACGAGCTCACACCGCGTCCGGTTGACGACGAGGACGCGCCCATGGCGGCAGCCGAGCACGCCCCAGTGGTCATTGGTGGCCTCGTCGGCGCAGACCTGCAGGGAGAACCTCTCCGTGGGGATGCGATCTGGAGAGTCCATGGCAGGGATGAAGAGGAGCTTCTTCCCGTCCCTCTCGAATGCGCCGAGGACAGGGGGCTTGCGGTGGTGGTCGCGCAAGCGGCGGCGGAAGGCGGCGGATGCGGCGAGGCGACCCCAGCGCTTGGAGACGACGGAGGCGTGCAGGATCAAGGACGGCTGCGGGGGGAGACGGGCGAGGATCTCGGCGAGGAGGTCGTCTTTGCCCAGCGCCTCCGTCGCCGGCGAGATGAGGCCGGGCGTCCTCTCGTCGTCTCCTTCATCGCTCGCGCGGAGTGGGGAGATCGTCAGATTGGAGGAGAAGTGGTGCTGAGGCACGTACGGGGCCAGAGACTCCGGCGTGGGGCGGGGGCGGAGGGGCAGGCCCAGGCGGTGGAGGAGGGCCGCAGTCTCGCCGCCGGTGTCCATCGGGCAGAATTGTGATCTGGATTCTGGAATGCGTTTCCTTGTAACGGAAAGGGGAGAAGAGGAAAGAAGTCTACATAGCCCCCTGGAGTTTCACGAGCCGGCCAATTTAGCCCCTGAGGTTTAAAACCGGCTACTTAACCCCCTGGTCTTTTCAAAACCTTGTCAATTACCCCATAATCCTGATTAGAGTGGTTTGGGCAGGCAATTTTTTTTGGTGATGTGGCATCGTGCACGTCGCTCTGGACCTCCGCCCAGCGGCACCCGGCCTCGTCCATCCTCCACTGCACATCGCGCACATTGCCCGAAATATCCATGGATGCCCGACGTCAGCACGAAGCTTGCAAGGGCTGTCCTTCTAACTCCAAGCTTCTCGGTGGTGAGCCTAACGGTCTCCTAGTTGCCGTGCGGCCTGCACTACTCCAACAATGTCTTTTCAAAACCTTGTGAATCAGCCCCTAATCCCGATTAGAGTGGTTTGGGCAAGCGGTTTTTGGTGAGGTGAACCTCCACACAGCTGCACCCGGCCTCGTGCACCCTCCGCCGCACGTCGCGCACATTACATAGATGCCTGACATCAGCATGAAGCTTGCCATGACCATTCTTCTGATTCTAAGCTTCTCAGTGGGGAGCCTCACCGTCTCCTAGTTGTCGTGCGGCCTGTACTACTCCAACGACGTCTTGCACACCTCGAACTTGATTATGCATGGAGCACGTCGGCGAACCTAGAGCTTTGACCCAGTTTGTAACCGTGGATCTCATCAGCGGGTTCCAACCTTCCATTATGTCACAGGTATCCATGATGTCAAACGCGAGCCTCGCCGGGATGATCTTCTCGCTGTAGTTCTCCCTCGCCACCGTCTTGGCCTACCAGGCTGCCGAAATCGTGTTCACCAGCTTCAATCGTGAGTTATGTGTGTACGACCGCGTTCTTGCTGGGCTAGAGGCAGTTAGACCCTCCTAATCAAGACTTGCTTTGAGATGGAAGGTGCCTACATCAGCTACCTCATCGCCTAGCTCGCCAAGATGGTGCTCGTCACCGGCACAAACATACCGGAGTCGACGCATGGTAAGCTCATGATCTCTGGGAAGAGAGTGACTATCCTCCTTCTTGGAGCACGCCGTCATAACTATTGTAGACGAGAGGGCATAAGCAGTGGCAGACGTACAGGGTGGCCAGGGTTGGCCCCGGCCCACCCTGGGTTTTTGAGACAGCCTATATACCTACACATACTAGTGGGCCAGAAAAAACGGCACAATAAACATAAGCGCAGATGCCCAGTCCAGGTTCCTCGTCCCGACGCCCTAGTTAGGGCTGGACACGAGCCGAGCCGAGCCGAGCCTGATCCGAGCCTGGCTTTGGCTCGCTCCAGAGCGGCTCGGCTCGGCTCGGCTCGCTCAGCCAACGAGCCGACTTTAGGCGGCTCGGCTCGCTTCATTGTAGCTTCGGATCGACCGAGCCAGGCTGAAAGCCATTTGCCCCGTAAGCTTTGTAAGTATAGAACCTCTGTATATAGTCCAATGTTGATTCTTTTTGCAGCAATTAAACCCATATTTTGAAAAACAAACAGTTTATATTGCTAAAATGGAACATTCAGCAGTCTATTGTTTTAAGAAATGGTCATAGTAATGAAAAATAAGCTTTCATCTATGAATTCTTCTACCAAAATTGTAATAATGGAACAGATATGAGAGAAAGAATTCAGCAGCATTTCTAATGAATTTTGGACAGCACTTCCTTTGAACTTTACACAGCAAAGCATCAAATATTGACAGCCACACATAGAAATTTTGCATAGCACAAAACTTACCACTTTGACATAAAAACTGAGAAAATGTTGACAGACAATTACTAGTGAAAACTACATAATACCAAGTTCATAGTTCATCACAAGTTCACAACAACATCGTTGAAAGTGCATGGTTCATCACAACATCATTCAAGGACCGTAGTTCATCACGACAAACACATAATCCAAAGTTCATCACAACAAACATATAATTCGAAGTTCATGACAACAAAAGAAATGGCTCAAAGGCGATCACGTTGACCTCAACAATCCACATGACAAGATCATGTAGACATCCATCTTCAAAGTAGCAAGAGCAACACCAACATGACGATTATCTACATGTAACACAGATTTGGAAACATATTGGGATCATATAAAGATATGAAAACTGAAACATGTCAAAAGAATAGTTACCAATTGTTGTTATCCCCCACATCAACAATCTTGGGCAACTTGATATTCTCAACATCGTCCTCCTCATCTTCATCTCTCTCCTAATTATTTGGAAGTTAGCCACATACAAGAAATAGACAGAAACCATAGAAGAAAAGATAGGAGTCATACCACCACATTGAAGTCCTTGTGAGAACCTTTGATATAACTAGCACCGCACACCAAGGCTTCCACCATTTCTGGTTTCAAAGAACTCCTGTAGTCATCTAAAACCACACAAGTAGACATATCTAAGTTCAAGGATAGGATGACAAGTGGACAAGTTAACATCCAATGTAACAAGTAGACATACCTAAAACTCTTCCACCCGTGCTAAAAGTTGATTCTCAAGACACGGAGGTAGCCGACAGTCAAGAACCTCTTTGCCATCATTGCCAATACGGGGTATCTAGGTGCATTCACCCTCCACCAATCAAGAAGATTGAACATAGGATCCATTGCCTCATTCAAGTCATCTAGATAGTTTCTAAGCTCACTTTTTGATGGTGTTGATGAAGTGGCTGATAAGAAGGACTGAAACTCACAATCCGTAAGTGGCATCGAGGTACTTGTGTTGCAATTGTTCTTGGTTGATGATCCACTAGCTCTTCCTTCAGCTTGCTTATTTTTCGCAACAAACTTCTCATACAATGTGTCCAACTCTCCACGCACAATATTCTTCTCAAGATTTGCTTTCCCCACAAGCATACATTTGGTGATAGCACCATCGAACATACCTCATCTTGTACCTTGGGTCCAAGATGGTAGCAAGCACCATGACATTGTTCGCTCATCCCAATACTTGTCAAATTTATCCATCATTGCATCACCCATTTTCTTGTAGCATTCATCATCATGAGCCATGGCTTTTCTCAAAGCAATCTTGATGCTGACAATGTGAGGGTAGAATATGTTGGAGGTGGGATATAATTGCCCTGAAAATGCAGTTGTCACACGAGATAAAGAGAGGAGCAATGGCTTAATAACTTCAAACTTGTCCCATTCTTCTTTTTCCGGCTCCCATTGATAGTTGGCATTTGAAGCTGCATAAGAGGACAAGGCTTCCCTATCTGGGCAGGCTGTATCAAGCATCCGCACGTTGAACTCCACCGCGTGACACAATCAAGATGCAAATGGTTGCCAACCTCAACACCCAATATTTTGCAAGTCTCAACAAACTTGTGGAAGGCGACTCGGTGACTTCTTGAAATACTTAACCGTCTCTCTCAAATTCTCTATCAAAGGGGCCATGATGGCTGTCCCATCTTGCACCACCAAGTTGATAATGTGTGCACAACAATGGACATGGAAATATTTGGCTTCAAAGTCCGTACCTACAAAAAACAGCAAGCATATGACAATATATTCAACCAAAACAGCACACATATGAGCATGTCCGTTCAACCAAAATATCATTATTTGGACAAACAAAGCATATGTACTACAAAAACAGCAAGAATATGACCATATATTCAACCAAAACAGCAAGTATATGAACATATGTACAACAAAAACAGCAAGCATATAACAACAAAAACAACAAGTATATACCTCTCCGAACAGCAAACTTTGCCTTCAAACCTCCGACAACATCATTGTTTGAAGCATTGTCTAGTGTGATGGATATAATTTTCTTCTCTATCTTCCATTCAGTCACACACTCATAGATAGCATCTGAAATCACATGCCCGGAGTGAGGAGGATCCAAATCTATGAAAGAAAGAACACGTGTTTGCATCTTCCAATCCTTATCTATAAAGTGTGCAACCACACACATATATGATATGGTCTGGTTGCTAGTCCACAAATCGGTTGTCAGACTAATGAAGTCCACATCCTTTAGGGCAACTTGAAGCAACTCCCTTTCTTTCTTGAAAACCCTCATGCATTCAGCTCTTATTGCCTTCCTTCCAATGGGTTGATAGTTTGGATTCAAGCACTTCATGAGAATGTTGAACCATTTATGTTCAACCATTCTAAATGAGTACTCATGGACGCAAATCATCTTTGCCATGACCTCCTTGATGAGGTCCTTATCATACTCAATGCATTGGATAGCTGGACTACTTGTTGTTGCATTGCTTTTTCTAAAAAATAGAGTAGCTTGGATGAGATCCCTATTAACCTTGTCCTTGTAATTCTTACATGTGTCCATATGTCTTCCCATGGATGAGGTGCTTCCACCTTGGACATATGCATATTGATTGTCACAATAATTACATTGTGCCTTCAACTCAATCAAACCTTCTTTCGATGGCACCTTTACCGTATGAAAGAAGGTCCAAACCGGCGACCTCAACCTCGAAGGAGCTTGACCTTTTCGTTTCTTGGCACTCTTTCGTTGCACTTTTTTTGCTTCATCCTCACTCGAACTAAGAAGTACGGTTTCTTGCTCTTGAGGCGTAGGACCAAGGCCTAGACCATCCTCAGACATGTCATCACCTTCGAAGGCTTCTTCTTCACTATCCACAAACCCATCTGAGTCTGATTTGTCACCAGCCCCGGGCGGCACCTCAAACAAAGTATCTTGCTCTTCCTCGTCCTCCTCCTCATCCTCTTCCACCTCTTCATGATCCTCCTCCGCTTGCTTATCATGCTCCATTGCCTAGCACACAAAAACAACACACACATGAGCTTGGACACACATAAATTTGACTTTCAAAAAGCAAAAACAGCACATACATGAGCTTGCACAAATATATATTTGGCACATACATACACAGGAAGATGTAGCCTCCCTCTCATGGTAGTTTATGGAGCGGAGGCAGCGGCGATTGTGGCACGCACACCAGCGCCCGGTGGGGTCAGGAGACGCCGAGGCCGAGGTTTCTTTTTACCCTATACAACAACTCAGCGATTGGGGCATTGCTGCAATCATTTGCCGACTTCCTCGGCGGCAGCGTAGTAGCTGCTGCATTGCCCTTCCCATTCCCTTCTGCATCCCGAGACCGCACCTTGCTCTTCATAATGGAGTCCAAGGTCCTCTCTTTCTCCTTCTCCTTCCCATTCGCCTTCCCCTTTTCCTTGTCCATTGTTGCGACGATAGGCGTCTGCACAAATCAGCAAACAACAAACAGTCAATCATCAACAGCAGTAAACTAATTACACATGGAATCAATGTAATTTTCCAGCAAATAGTTTTTATTTCGAGCTGCTATGCTACAGCAAGTAGATCATCAACAGCAGAAAACTAATTACACATGAAATCAATGAAAATTTTGATCTACCAATTCATTCTGTCCTATAACTCCATCCATCCATGATCCATCCATCCTGCTCTTCTAGATCTAGCCCTCTGAGGCTACAATACATCCATCCATGATCCATCCATCTAGCCCTACATATACATGACTACATCCATCGATCCATCCATTCATTCAGATGCATGCTAGTTTAGACACCTACGGCTAGGGATTGGGAAGGAAGAACTACATGAGTACATCCATCGATCCATACATCTATTGATCCATCACATGCGTACTAGTTCGTAGAGCTGCGGCTAGGGATAGGAAAGGAACTGGTACCTGCCGTGCTCGTCACGTTCGGCGAGAAACCAGGGGAGGCGTGTCCGTCTGCGTCTGCTGTGGTGAGGAGAGGTGCCGCCGCCCGTCGCCGTCGAGCCCGTTGTCGTCGGAGTGGTGAGGAAACGGGGCGTCCCTTGTCGCCGCCGATCCAGCTTTGCGGCGCAGGGGAGAGAAAAGGCGAAGCGGCGGAAGCGAAGAAAAGGCGATGCGGCGCTGTCTCTGCCTCTCGTGCCCTAATGCGTGCAAGGCTGCGGCGATGGAGAGATTGACGATGGATTGGGCTGGGCCATAAGCGAGTCACCGAGCTGGACCGGCCGAAACTTCGGCTTCGGCTCGCTTCGCGAATCGGGCCTGTTTTTCAAGGCCCGCTCATTTAACCTGTTGAGCCGAGCTGTAGTGGGCGGTATAGCGAAGTTTCGGCCGAGCCGGAAGCTTCGCTCGATCGTCGATCCTAGCCCTAGTCCCCGACGCATGCGCCGCCCACGCCCGATGCTTGACCCCGTGACCCCAGGCGGTGAGGCGGCCGCCTCGCCGTTCCTCGCTTCTTCGCCACACGCGCCCCTGCCATTCTGCCGCCAGAAACTTCGCCTCTCCTCCGGTTCTCCCGCCCGCCCGCCCGGCCCTCCCCTGTGGCTGCTGCCCTCGACCTGCCCCTTCCCTGCCTGCGCATGGCTCTTGCTGCCGCCCGGCGGCTGTCCGATGCCCCTGCCCTCGTGGCCTCACTCCGGCTGCAAATCCGGGCAGTTTGCTACTTTGCTTGCTCATTAACCAATCTGCAGAAACTAGAATATTCCGATTTAAGGTACCAAAATCCTCAAATTTCTGATTTAGGGTTTGCTTTTTTTCCTATGCTATCCACTACATGAACAGAAACAAAATACCCAATTAGCTTTATTGATAGAAAGTAGTTTTCTTGCAGATTTATTGAAAAATGAAGAGGGTTGGAGACATTGTTTCTCTTTTCGGAGAGAAGCTATGCAAATAGGGAAGAAGAAGAAGGCGGAGAATATGTCGGATGTGGTTGAAGAGCAAACCAGCGAAGTTGTGTGTGTGCCGATTGTGATTGAAGAGCAAAGTGAAGAACCAATATTGTCTATGTCGAATGTGACCATAGAGCAAACTGAAGATGTCTCACCGCCATCGCCACCGGTTTATGATTTTATTCATCTTAAACATGATCATGGGGAAAGGCTACCCATTGCAAGTTATCCTGTCAATGATCAAGATGCAGTTCGAAGAGCATATATCCTTAAAAATCCATTCAAACCTTATGCACATAACTTTTAAAAAAGAACAATTGGGAGTAGAGAACGTCCATTCAATTCTTTGTAGCTTCATAGTCATAGTTGGCTTGAATATAGTATCAAGAAGGAATCTGCATTTTGCTTTCACTGTTACTTGTTCAAAGAGATAAAAACTAGTGGTAAGGGTACTAATGCATTTACCAATGTTTGGGATATCGCTTATCGTTATCGTCTCGGTCGGCTGGAGATTAGTGATTAATCGGATAATCGGATGGTTAGTCGATTTTATCGGTGGACTATTAATCGATCAGTTTTTTTATAAGTCATAGGTTTCAAGGACTGATAAAATAAAATAGAAAAAAATCTTCACTTAAACAGTATGCCTTTAAATAGCACAATACTACGGAATACTACATCAATATGTAACAGTACAAACATGCCCTTTTTGCATGTTTCAAAACTCAAACAGTGCATATATAATATATATTACATAAGAGATAAGAGATAACACTTATAGTTGAAAGTAGTACAGTATAGCAGTGCATAGAATACATAGTAGTCTAGCTTCTTTGCAAGCAAATAAGGTGATAACAAGGTCCTGCAATGTTCAAACAAGGTTAAACAAGGTCATAAGAAGGTCCAGAAAACACAAATAATATAGTTCTTGCTACTTTTCTAGCACACAGCCAAACACCAATCAACACATAGTCCTTTGCTCTCTGATTCTCTGACAACTCACAACCAAGAATCCAAGATAAAGTTCTAGGCTGCTAGCAAACATCAGACATTGTCATTGGCATAGGATTCAAGGTTGCATATGGTCTTCCTCACCATTGTCATCGGCCTCTTCTATCCCAACCACATCATCATCAGACTCAAACTCTATCTCACCCTCATTGATAGGCATAGTGTCAGATTCATCATCAGAAACAAACTCTTCCACTTCATGTAGTTCTCTCACCCTTAGACTTCTACCAGGCTCTATTGCACTGTCATCTTCGGTTGCCCCCATCTCATCATCAATGTAAGCATCTTCACATATCCAATCTTGGGCCGTGGAAGGATCTTCACCAAGGAGGACATCAGAAGATGGTGAGTACTTCTTTCTCTTGTCTAGCATTCTTCCATCGAATTGAACATAAACTAGATCATCCCTACGACGCACATCTAGTTTTATTTCTCCTCTTTGCATCAACCTACAAATTGTAAAGTGAAGCTTAGAGATTCATATCTTGTCAAAAACAAAGTAAGGATCAGATTTGAGTATTTGCAAGTTGAGAATTACTTGTTCAAAACGCTCCAATTTCTTTCACATCCTGATGAACTTGTGGTCAAGTTGAGTATCCTCAAAGCAATGTGCATCAATGTAGGAGTTTGTAGTCCATAAGTTGCCCACCACTCCCCTACATTTATAGAAAATTGAAACTATAATGCACCAGTCCAAAACTTTCAGAAATGCAATATGGCAAAATTATCATTGAGAACAAGCTTACCGGCATTGTACTTTTCATTGGTAATGGCTTTTGTGGCAGCCACCTTTCCAAACATGCCTTCCTTCTTCTTAAACTTGGGCAAGTCTGTGTTAAGCGCTTTATTCTGCTTGTCATCATCATCATCATCATGATAAAATTGTTCAATAACTTCCATCAACCCGGACATGACTTCAACATCAGAAAAGATGCTTGTAGTAGCATAGCTATAATAAGGATTCAAGACATACGTTGCCATGTGCAATGTGGTATCTAGCCTCCCATTCATGTTCCTCTCCATGGTTGTTGTGATCAACTTGTAATCCTTCTCCGAACTTTCAACCACAAGCATTATTGCCTTCTTTGTTTCTTTTATTTGTCCATACATAGAGGCCATGGACTGTCCATCACTATCACCAACCAAATAACTTCACCAAAATCTCAAAAACCTTGCATTCCAACATGAAACATAGGCAAGCACAACATTAGTATTTAACTATTGTGGTATCATGAAACAAGACAGAACTTGGAGTTCATCTACCCATACCTTGATGCAAAGAGAGACATTTTTCCAAAATGCCCTGCTCATTATTGTGGCATGAGCCACCTTCCCTTTCTCTGTTCTTGTGTGCCTGCAATTTTCCCAAGTCTCACTATGACACATATCCGTTAGTTGCTTCCTCTTAGCAGCAAGACTTTGCAAGGTAAGAAATGCCGAAGCAAATCTAGTTACTCCCTGCCTAACAATGTCTCTCTTTTTTGTATGATGTCTCATCAATGCCAATGTCGTATGATCTGCCTAAAGGAAATATGCCATCTCCTTGGCTTTGGTTATTGCAGGAGCAATCTGCTTCAACTTCGCAATTGCTTCTATCATCAAGTTGATCGTGTGAGTTGCACATGAGGTCCAAAATATCTTGGGCCTTTTACTTTTCAACATTGTCTTTGCTCCCTTGTTGTTTGATGCGTTATCGGTGACTATTTGCACCACATTATCAGCCCCTACCAAACATCATTACAAAAACAATAATCAGCATACAACCACTAAACCACGTGACGAAAACTTGAAAAGCAATGAATGAGAGAAATTAAAAGGTTGAGATTAGTACCAATTTTCTCAATGCACTCATCCACATAATTGAAGATGTATAGACTTGTGTGTGCATCTGCCGATGCCTCCTTTGATCCCGATAAAGCGGTCCCCAACTTGCAATGCACACACAAGTTCATGATGCTCCTCTTTTCTTGCCTGTCCAAGCATCGGTCATGATAGAGCACCCGGTATCCACCCTCTCAACTTCATGTGGCTTCAACAAATCCTTAGTCCTTTCCACCTCTTGCAACAACATCTTCTCTCTAATCATATATTGTGAAGGTTGTTTCCAATTAGGACCATAACGACCAAGAGGCTCACAAAACTATTTGAAGTCATCATCATTTATAGCATTAAAGGGTACAATTTTCTTGTACAACCATCGAGCTAGATATTGTCCTACTCGGTAGCTTCTCTCCTTATCAACACTATCATTAATATTCCGCTGAAATTTTATCATGTTAAATGGGATCGAAGGGTCGATTGGAGCAAGATATTGATCCATAGGCCCCTTCTTCGGATCACCGTTGCCAACTTCATTGAGCTCTTGTTGATGATCCTCATTGTCATTGGCCTCTATCGTCACCAAAGCTCCTACTTCTTCTGCCTGTTTTTGCTTTTCCCTCTTCCTCTTTTTGGTGCCTCATGTGCAGCCTTACATCGAGCTTTTTGTTCTAGTGTGGCTTGCATACAACTTGTCACTGCCCCTTTGATACCAACTATGTGTTGCTTCCTCCTAGTCACCCCACTTGGCTCTTTGCAGATCATCTGGATCAATCAGCACAGCAAATTCCCAAGCCATGTCATCTGATTTTCTCTTAAGTTTGGAACTTGCAACCTCTGAAGTACCAGAAGTAGACATCTACAAAAATCACAAGGGCAACATCATGTATTACAATATTAGTATTAGACGTTTAGAAATTTAGACTACAAATTTATTTTAGCAATCTAGAGTTCTAGACAATGGCAACAACATTTATTTTAGCAAATTATCAAAGGGTAGCAGCATGTATACCTTGCAGGCTGTAGCATCTATTCATCTACAATCTAAATTATCATCTACTCATCTACAAAACTAAAAAACAGTAAAAAGAAAAAAATGCCCTGGTGCTTGAGAGGGAGTCCAGTCTTGCATTACACTGAAAGTGGAAGTGGCGGGAGGGAGTGGTGGTGGGATGGCAGCAGGTCCAATCTTTGGCTTGCTTGCTGCCGGAGGAGGAAGTGGCGAGGATGGTGTGCAACTGCAGGAAGTGGTGGCGGCGGCGAGATGCTCCAGTCGTCATCCGTCTGCAGGAAGTGGCGGCGTCCATGTAGCGCTCCTGGAGGGATGGTGGCGCTGATCTCTGCCGCTGTTTCTGAGTCGAGGAAGGGGTCCCGGTGCTCTACTGCTGCTGGAGGACGGGCGGGAGTGGTAGCGGCGGCGAGATGCTCCGGCCGTCGGGCGTCTTGCTCCTGGAGAAGCTCTATGGAAAGATGGCGAGGGCGCAGGTGACTGGGTTGTTGAGGAAGAGGAGGAGAAGATCCAGAAGACGGGCAGCTCCGGCGGTGCTAGCTCCAGCCGCCAGAGGCAAGCAGGGTGGCGGCGGCAGTGTGGATTGGAAATATGGAGGCGGTAGTGTGGATGGGGAACATTGCTGCTGCGGTGTGGACTGGTAGACTGGATCCCAAACCCTATTGAGCGGCAATATTTGGTGCTTAGCGGGGGAAGGGAGGCCCATTTTGAGGTTTCTGTACACTGGGGCCTATACCGATTTAATCGGAAAATTCGCGATAAATCGGTTGTCAGACCGATAAATCGTCCTAGATTAATGCTGAAGATATGGCCTTATCTTAGCGGCCACACACCGAGTAGAGTTTCATCGGCCGATAAATCGCTGAATCGGCCGATTTCTTGAACAGTGGCATTTATTGATGGTGGTTGGAGTAATTGGAATAGAGAGGATGCTCTTCTTAAGCATGTTGGTTGCACAACAAGTGTGCACAATGCAACTCAAGAGAGATATAACTTATTTGTGAATCCTCGTGCAACAATTGATGATCTTTATGTGGAGGTAAATAGTGAGGATCTACGTCTTTACAAGATGAGGTTGAAGTATTCACTTAGATGCTTGCAGTTTCTTCTTCATCAAGGATTGGCATTTCGTGGACATGATGAAAGTGAACAGTCTAGCAATAGAGGAAACTTCCTTGAGCTATTGAAGTGGCTTGCAGCAAATAGTGAGGAGGCAAATAAGTAGGGATTTTTATTTCTGTGCCCCTGGTTCGTTAGTTCTACTCATTCATCCCCACGCTCTTAACTTTTGCTCACTTTCCCCACTCCCTTGCCCGAAACCCTCGAGAATCGGTCACAGACGTTGCCGTCCGGTCAATGGCTTGACCGTTAACTCTGACTAGTGGGGCCGCGTAGGGCGGAGTCCACATTTTGACCGTTACGTGGTAAGCAGTGGGGCCGCGAAACTGACACTCACGGAAACCTAAATCAGATCCAGTCGCTTCCGCGCCACCCCCTCCGCCGCCGTCGTGCCGCCTCTGCCGCACTCTTGCCGCCTGATACGTCTCCAACGTATCTATAATTTTTTATTGTTCCATGCTATTATATTATCCGTTTTGGATGTTTATGGGCTTTATTATGCACTTTTATATTATTTTTGGGACTAACCTATTAACCCGAGCCGGTCACGAGTTCCTGTTTTTCCCTTGTTTGATGTTTCAAAGAAAAGGAATATCAAAGCGAAGTCGAAACGGAATGAAACCTTCTGGAGAAGTTATTTTTGGAAAGAAAGCAATCCGGGGGACTCGGAGTCCACGTCAAGGAAGCAACGAGGAAGGCACGAGGCAGGGGTCACGCCCTCCACCCTCATGGGCCCCTCGTGGCCCCCCTGACGTACTTCTTCCTCCTATATATACTAATATACCCTAAAAACTTTGGGGAACAGAATAGACAGGGAGTTCCGCCGCCGCAAGCCTCTGTAGCCACCAAAACCCAATTGGGACCCTGTTCAAGACCTGCCAGAGGGGGATCCTCATCGGTGGCCATCTTCATCATCCAGGCGATCTCCATGACGAGGAGGGAGTAGTTCACCCTCGGGGCTGAGGGTATGTACCAGTAGCTATGTGTTTGATCTCTCTCTCTCTCTCTCTCTCTCTCTCTCTCTCTCTCTCTCGTGTTCTTGATTTGGCTCGATCTTGATGTATCGCGAGCTTTGCTATTATAGTTGGATCTTATGTTTCTTCTCGCCCTCTACTCTCTTGTAATGGATTGAGTTTTCCCTTTGAAGTTATGTTATCGGATTGAGTCACTACAAGAAATATGTCAACTTGTGACCTTGACTATTGGTCACTGAAAGGTCATTGTTTTTCATTTGCGACCTTTTTTTGGCAAAACACAGATGGTAAAAAGCTGATTGTCGTGAACTGACTATAGCGACCTTATATGTGATAAGGTCGTGGACGTTCTGACCAAAATATTCCTCTTGTGGCGTTTTGGTCACTAGCAACCTCTGCAGGCCACGTAGGCATCCAGCGTAGTGGTCGATGTGGCACAAGATTCAGCCCGGTCCAATTCGGTTTTCTACATGGGCCTAGCCCAACAATACAACCTTTTGTTTTTATTTTTACCAATTTTTGAGTCAGGTTCATGGGCCAAGCCAGTATTTCAGCCTTTTTTATTGTTAGTTCCATGGACCAGCCCACCAATTCAGCCTTTATATTTTTACGGGTGCGTGGGCCTTTTTGGCTACAAAGTTTACGATTTTTTTTCAAAAGATGGGCCCACTAGTGAGATGGGACCAGTTCTAATAAGTAGGTTATATTATTCAGATCTCAATTTTCCAGTAAATAAATAACAATATTAAATCAAAACAGACAGAAAATAAAATGCTTGAAACAGAGCATAACTAATCCGGAAAAACATGGTTCACATCATGAATACAATCAAACAGAGCCAAACTTGGCACATTATTACAATCAACCATCAGGTTTACATCAGGTAACTATTAGGTTTACAATAATCTATACAAGCATCTGGACCTCACGATGCTATATACAATAATAATATATCAGGTTTACATCAGGCTATCTCCAATGAGCCCGACTTGTTCATCCTGGACCTCACGACAAAACACGAAGGAAGGCTAGCATCTGCAAGTTATCAAACAAAATGGTTAGGAACAAAATAAAAGCAAACCTAACAGCATGTTAGAACAAGCAAAATGCGACTTTTTCATCATTTAAGCATAGAATGACAGGGTCAATAAATTAACAGAGTTTGTCCATGGACTGTCACAGCAAGAACATAGCACTAGTGCTCTTGTGCTTGAGCAAGAAGAATATATATAATACACGGCAGCGTAGTTGGTGCCAATAGAATACAACAGCGGTGAGTAGTAGTAATTAACGCAGCAGTTAGCCAATTCACATGAACATGCTAACAAGTTAAGGCAGCATTGAAGCAACGGGTAGCAGTATCCACAAAAGCAACAATATAAGCTATGACAAGTTCACTTGAAACCAGGCATATAAACAAAGTTATGGGTGAGACAAGAGCATATATAGTAAATCAACATTGTATCTTGCAAGTCAACAGTTATCACAGAGAACAAGATACCATAAGATGAACAAGAGGAGCAGAGCAGGCCCTTGATGCCAACTAGATGCGTCCCTCCTGCTCCTCGAGGATATGTGACCTGCAGTAACAAATATGTTATACAACCCAGGATCGAATGTAGCACATACTATCGTTTCTGAACTTAATTGTGGCAGTCTTTTATCATTACCCAGTCTCCGACAACAAATAAGCTCACTAAAATAGCATTGTTGAGATCTCTTTTAACAGACTAGTAGTAGAAATTTTGAAAGGGGAATGCTGTGTTAATACAAGTCTGGAAACAAGCCGTGATTAAACTATCCATCGCTCACAGATTAACAGACTAGTAGACGGTACTCCCTTGTTGAAACACATTAGCATAGTGATATAATATCTCTAAATGTACCGAGCATTCCTTTAGTCAACTACTAGCTCAGGCTGAAATTTAAGTGAAACAGATTCACAAACCAAACCAAAAGTATGAAATGATACCCTTTTCAGTTTATGTGAAGTAAACATAACACTTTAAGCGTCGCTGCCTACATGACTACAGCACTAACTCGCTGGCATGTGTAGTCACTAGTGCGCCACAATGACCACCCATCGCACCGGCAGGTGGCTCCGAAGATGGTGTGGAGGTGTTCCACAAGCTGGGCGCAGAGGGAGGGTGGCTGGTGGAAGAAGTGGAGTTCGTGTACCCTGCACAAGAGACAAGATGAGGAGTGAGACCGGGGAGAGCAGCAGTAGGGGAAGGGGAGGGAAAGGGCGGAGGGAGATGCATACCTCGCCTAGGAGCTGCAGCATGCGCCTCGAGGGAGTAGGAGCGGTCGGACATGCTGCAAGAGGCCATCTCACCCACGCTCGCGCTCCTCCACCTTCATCTTCATCTTCGGGGCCGAGGCAACTAGCAGCCTGCCATCTCAGCCCGTCTTCACCTTCGACGGCATCACCTGACCGCAGACACACATCGAGCAGGAGGGTCACGATATGCATAACGCCCAGTGAAATCTCAAGCTAATCAAACAAGAGCAGAGGAGATCTGGCGACTCACCGCCCAGGAGCGAGAGGAGATCTCGGACGGCGCGATGCCGGCCTTCAAGAGCTTGGACACCGCGTCGACGACCATCGCCTCTATGGCCGGCCCCGCGTCATGACCCCGCGTCGACGACCACCGCGTCTCGAAGATCCTGGCCGCGACCTCCTCGTTCTCCGGTGGCAAGTTGGATCTGGGAGTGCGGAGAGTATCTGAGGTGGGGAGGGGAGGTGTGGCGGAGGTGGGTGGCAGCGAGGGGAGGGGTGGGTGTTGGAGGTGGGTGGCGGCGGGGGGGGGGTGGGTGGCGGCGAGGGGAGGGATCTGGATCGGGAGCGCCTGGGGTTTTGCTCGTGGGCCCCTTTGGGGTGTCTTGAGGGAGAGAGAGGAGGGGCGAGTGGTGTGACCGGCGGAGGAGGAGGAGGCGGTGGGGAGCTTGGCCTTCTTCATGTGCGACGGGGAGGCGGGGAGGCGAGGCGAGGAGGAGAAGGGCTGCTTGGGGTCGCACAAAGCAGATCCCCAAGTGCATCACATGTGCAGCGGGCGTGGCAATGACGATGCAGTGGCTGTGAGGGTTTTGGGGGCTGGGCCGACGCCGTCAAGTGCTCGGAACGGGGGAGAGCGGCCAGGGGATGGATGTGGATGGCGGCGTGATGCGGGAGGGCGGGATGGCTAGATGGGTGGCGGCGCGATGCGAGGGGAGGGAAGGGGTCGGGGTGGTGGGTGGGTGGGAGACGAGGGCAGGGATGGGTAGATTTTTTTAGGGCAAGGGGTTGGATGGATGGATGGATGGCCGCCACGTCATCGATGAGAGCTAGTTCCACCAATGAGAATAAAGTAAAACAAATTGTGTTTACATTTTTGTTTTCTTCTACTTTTTTCACATTAATAGGTACTAAAGTACCTATTTAATTTTTCTAAAAATAATTTATAGATACTAAAGTATATATTTCATCAGAGATACTCTGAAATGTTTGTAAGATTCAATGCCTAACTATCGAAATTTATTTTTCCATTTTCCGAGTGCCCGGAATGAGTTTTTTTTGTGAAGGACCTACCATATATTTGTTGCAAAATTGGGCCTAATCAATTTTATAAAATACTAGGGCATATTTAATGCACAATTGACAAAATGGTTGGGTGTCAAAATTTTTGATCCACCTCTGGTGAAAAAGACAAATTCCCGTTGATTCAGCTGGAAGCGGGTCAAATTTGAACTGCAGCTACCTCGTAGTTTGCTCTTTATTTTTTCCAAAAATCATTTCTAGGTAAATAAGTATCTATTTAATCAGAGAAGTACAAAACAAATTCCAAGATTCAACCACTAGATAGGAACGGTCAAGCCCGCCGTTTTGACCACATTTTGAAACGGGCATAAAAAATTCAAAAAAATCAAAAATTGGAAAACCTTCGCATTGTGTCATTATATGTGACCAAGTTTCCAGAAAAAATAATAAACTAGTAATACGATGATTATTTAAAAAAGTGTTCTCAGAAATGAGCTATCAAGTGTGAAGATTCATGGCTTTCAAGCCAAGTGATCAATCTTATGGCTACATTCATGGCATAGTTTGTTCAAATGATCTAATATTGTGCACAAGGGTGCATCTTGGAATTCCAAACAATATTGCCTAAGGAATTTTTCATTTTCTTTGCACGGAAATTTCATTTTTCATTTTCCGAGTGCCCAAAAGGAGGTTTTTTGTGAAGGAACTACCAAATAATTGTTGCAAAAATGGACCAAATCAATTTTATAAAATACTAGGCCAAATATAATGCACAATTGACAAAATGGTTGGGTGAAAAAAGCTTTGATCCACCTCTGGTGAAAAAGACAAATTGCCATCGATTCAATTTAGAAGCGGGTCAAATTTGAACTGCAAGCGCCTCATAGTTTGCTCTTCATTTTTCCAAAAATCATTTCTAGGTAAATAAGTATCTATTTAATCATAGAAACACCAAAAAATTCCAAGATTCAACCACTAGCTAGGAACGGTCAAGCCTACGTTTTGACCGCATTTTGAAAGCAGGCATAAAAATTCAAAAAATTCAAAAATTGGAAAACCTTCGCATTGTGTCATTATATGTGACCAAGTTTCCAGGAAAATAATAAACTTGTAATACGGTAATTATTTTAAAAAGTGTTCTCGAAATGAGCTATCATGCGTGAAGATTCATGGCTTTCAAGCCAAATGATCAATCTTATGGCCACATTCATGGCATAGTTTGTTCAAATGATCTCATATTGTGCACAAGGGTACATCTTGGAATTCCAAACAATGTTGCCTAAGGAAGTTTTCATTTTCTTTGCACGGAAAATTCATTTTTCATTTTCCGAGTGCCTAAAAGGAGGTTTTTTTTGTGAAGGAACTACCAAATAATTGTTGCAAAAATGGACCAAGTCAATTTTATAAAATACTAGGCCATATATAATGCACAATTGACAAAATGGTTGGGTGAAAAAAGTTTTGATCCACCTCTGGTGAAAAAGACAAATTGCCGTCGATTCAGATGGAAGCGGGTCAAATTTGAACTGCAGCTGCCTCATAGTTTGCTCTTCATTTTTTCCAAAAATAATTTCTAGGTAAATAAGTATCGATTTAATCAGAAATACATGGTTTGATGGTGAGACATCGAGGTTTGGACGGTGGCTGAGGGCCCCAACTCTAGAGCTGCCAGAAGCTCGCATGCCCGCCAGCGTGGTCACCAAGGTGATCAAGGGCGTTGCCATGTGTTCTGGGCAGCCTAGGCATGTCTAGTGGGTTGGGCACTCACCGTGTAGGTGCTAGGAAGAAAATCACAACATAAGATTCTCACGAGGAGACCGATCGATGCTCAAACATGAATTAGCGTACCAAGTGTTTGATTTATGATGCGAGAAATGTACATGGCTAATGGGCGTGAGTTTTGGCTGAGGATGATCAGTTACTAAGAAGACCGTCTTCACAAATTTTCACCTCAAAAGGAGGGAGCCTAGGTGGTACTTGCTTTGCAAACTACCACACCGGACATAAATCTGAATGTTGAAGCTCGGCTCAAAATAATGAATGGATTGAGCTGGCATTTGGTGGAGGATGGTTATTTGGGCATAGGAAAGCACTGTAGAAAATGGATACTATTTGGACACGCCAAAGTGGTACTTCCTTCACAAACTGTTGTTTTGAACAGCATAGGAAAATGAATATTTTTGAATTATTTTTTAACTAGGCAAGGAAGGTTTTTACATATTTGACGAAGATATGATCCAAAGAATTTATGAGATTTTTTTGGGAATTTTGGGAATGACAGAAATATAGGTTGCTTCACAACCTAGGGCAAAACCGCCACATGGACATGACACATAGGCAAAATCGATGAGGTGGCGCCTAGTCATCACAACCCACCACAATCTACAAGGCTATGACCATCTATATTGGTCGTTAACAACTAGAAATAAAGGCAATGACGGACTGCCTTTGCTTGCTTTGTGACCATTTCAGATAAGGAAATTACGACCTTCGACCAAAATGATCGCAATGGTTTAGGGTTTGGAGCCCCCCGAACAGCTTTTGACCAATTGGTCTCAAATGGTCATAGATCTATGACCAATTCTTCCAGGGTCACTGACAGAAGGTCACTAGTTGACATATTTCTTGTAGTGAGTCTTTAAGGATTTGAGAACACTTGATGTATGTCTTGTCGTGCGTATCTGTGGTGACAATGGGATATCACGTGATCCACTTGATGTATGTTTTGGTGATCAACTTGCGGGTTCCGCCCATGAACCTATGCATAGGGGTTGGCACACGTTTTCGTCTTGACTCTCGGTAGAAACTTTGGGGCACTCTTTGAGGTTCTATGTGTTGGTTGAATAGATGAATCTGAGATTGTGTGACGCATATCGTATAATCATACCCACGGATACTTGAGGTGACATTGGAGTATCTAGGTGACATTACGGTTTTTGTTGATGTGTGTCTTAAGGTGTTATTTTACTACGAACTCTAGGGCGGTTTGTGACACTTATAGGAATAGCCCAATGGATTGATCGGAAAGAATAACTTTGACGTGGTTTCGTACCCTACCATAATCTCTTCGTTTGTTCTCCGCTATTAGTGACTTTGGAGTGACTCTTTGTTGCATGTTGAGGGATATTTATATGATCCAATTATGTTATTATTGTTGAGAGAACTTGCACTAGTGAAAGTATGAACCCTAGGCCTTGTTTCCTAGCATTGTAATACCGTTTACGCTCACTTTTACCACTTGCTACCTTGATGTTTTTATATTTTCAGATTACAAAAACCTTTATCTACCAGCCATGTTGCACTTATATCACCATCTCTTCGCCGAACTAGTGCACCTATACAATTTACCATTGTATTGGGTGTGTTGGGGACACAAGAGACTCTTTGTTATTGTTGGGGAACGTTGCAGAAAATAAAACTTTTTCTACGCTTTCAACAAAATCAATCTATGAGTTCATCTAGGAACGAGAGAGAGAAGTGCATCTACATACCCTTTGTAGCTCATGAGCGGAAGCGTTGAAGAGAACGGGGTTGAGGAGTCGTACTAAATGGTGTTCCAAATCACCTATGATCCTAGTCTGCTCGAGCAGATGACACCTCCGCGTTCAACACACGCGTACGGTTGGGAAGACGTCTCCTCCTTCTTGATCCGGCAAGGGGAGGAGAGGTTGATGGAGATCTAGCAGCACGACGGCGTGGTGGTGGATGCAGCAGTGATCTCGGCAGAGCTTCGTCGAGCTTCTACAAGAGGGAGAGGTGTAGCAGGGGGAGAGGGAGGCGCCTAGGGCATGGGTGCGGCTGCCCTCCCTCCCCCCTCTTTATATAGGCCCCCCCAAGGGGCCCGCCACAGAGATCTCCAAGGGGGCGGCGGCGAGGGGTGGCTTGCCCCAAGCCAGGTGGAGGCGCCCACCCTAGGGTTTCCAACCCTAGGCGCAGGGGGCCCAGAGGCACACCAGCCCACCAGGCTGGTTCCCTCACCACTTCAACCCACGGGGCCCCTCCGGGATAGGTGGCCCCACCGGTGGACCCCGGGACCCTTCCGGTGGTCCCAGTACAATACCGTGACCCGAAACTTTCACGATGGCGAACTGCACTTCCTATATATAATTCTTCACCTCCGGACCATTCCGTAACTCCTCGTGACGTCAGGGATCTCATCGGGGACTCGAACAACTTTCGGGTTACTGCATACTCATATCTCTACAACCCTAGCGTCCCCGAACCTTAAGTGTGTAGACCCTACGGGTTCGGGGGACACATAGACATGACCGAGACGACTCTCCGGTCAATAACCAACAACGGGATCTGGATACCCATGTTGGCTCCCACATGCTCCTCGATGATCTCATCGGATGAACCACGATGTCGAGGATTCAAGCAACCCCGTATACAATTCCCTTTGTCAATCGGTGTGTTACTTGCCCGAGATTCGATCGTCGGTATCCCAATACCTCGTTCAATCTCGTTACACTGCAAGTCACTTTACTGCATCAGTAATGCATGATCCCGTGACCAAACACTTGGTCACTTTGACCCCATTATGATGATGCATTACCGAGTGGGCCCAGAGATACCTCTCCGTCATACGGAGTGAAAAATCGATCTCGATCCGTGTCAACCCAATGCACACTTTCGGAGATACCCGTAGTATACCTTTATAGTCACCCGATTACGTTGTGACGTTTGGTACACCCAAAGCACTCCCTACGGTATCCGGGAGTTACACGATCTCATGGTCTAAGGAAAAGATACTTGACATTGGAAAAGCTCTAGCAAACGAACTACACGATCTTGTGCTATGCTTACGATTGGGTCTTGTCCATCACATCATTCACCTAATGATGTGATCCCGTTATCAACGACATCCAATGTCCATAGTCAGGAAACCATGACTATCAGTTGATCAACGAGCTCGTCAACTAGAGGCTTACTAGGGACATGTTGTGGTCTATGTATTCACACATGTATTACGATTTCCGGATAACACAATTATAGCATGAACAACAGACGATTATCATGAACAAGGAAATATAATAATAATATTTTATTATTGCCTCTAGGGCATATTTCCAACAGTCTCCCACTTGCACTACAGTCAATAATCTAGTTACATTGTGATGAATCGAACACCCATAGAGTTTTGGTGTTGATCATGTTTTGCTCGCGGAAGAGGTTTAGTCAACGGATGTGCGACATTCAGATCCGTATGCACTTTGCAAATATCTATGTCTCCATCTTGAACATTTTCACGGATGGAGTTGAAACGACGCTTGATGTGCCTGGTCTTCTTGTGAAACCTGGGCTCCTTGGCAAGGGCAATAGCTCCGGTGCTGTCACGTAAGGGAGTGATCGGCCCCGACGCATTGGGTATGACTCCTAGGTCGGTGATGAACTCCTTCATCCATATTGCTTCATGTGCTGCCTCTGAGGCTGCCATGTACTCCGCTTCACATGTAGATCCCGCCACGACGCTCTGCTTGCAACTTCACCACCATCGCTTCCACCATTCAACATATACACGTATCCGCTTTGTGACTTAGAGTCATCCAGATCTGTGTTGAAGCTAAGCGTCGACGTAACCCCTTCTGACAGAGCTCTTCGTCACCTCCATAAACGAGAAACATATCCTTAGTTCAGGTACTTCAGGATATTCTTGACCGCTGTCCAATGTTCCTTGCCGGGGTTACTTTGGTACTTTCCTACCAAACTTACGGCAAGGCTTACATCAGGTCTGGTACACAACATGGCATACATAATAGACCCTATGGCTGAGGCATAGGGGATGACACTCATCTCTTCTATATCTTCTGCCGTGGTCGGGCATTGAGCCGAGCTCAATCTCACACCTTCCAATACAGGCCTTCGCGAGCCTCAACGCTCATTGGACCGCACACATCAGTATGTATGATTTCCAATAAGTTGGTTGCTCGCTCCATTGTTCCGGAGAACGGAGTCTTGGTCATTTTGCCCATGAGGGATGGCTCGCATGTGTCAAATGATTCATAATCTAGAGACTCTAAAAGTCCATCGGCATGGAGCTTCTTCATGCTCTTGACACCAATGTGACCAAGGCGGCAGTGCCACAAGTATGTCGGACTATCGTTATCAACTTTACATATTTTGGTATTCACACTATGAATATGTGTAACATTACGTTCGAGATTCATTAAGAATAAACCATTGACCAGCGGGGCATGACCATAAAATATATCTCTCATATAGATAGAACAACCATTATTCTCGGATTTAAATGAGTAGCCATCTCGCATTAAACGAGATCCAGATACAATGTTCATGCTCAAAGCTGGCACTAAATAACAATTATTGAGGTTCAAAACTAACCCCGTAGGTAAATGTAGAGGTAGCGTGCCGACGGCGATCACATCGACCTTAGAACCATTCCCGACGCGCATCGTCACCTCGTCCTTCGCCAGTCTCCGCTTATTCCGCAGCTCCTGCTTTGAGTTACAAATATGAGCAACGGCACCGGTATCAAATACCCAGGAGCTACTACGAGCACTGGTGAGGTACACATCAATTACATGTATATCACATATACCTTTAGTGTTGCCGGCCTTCTTGTCTGCTAAGTATTTGGGCCAGTTCCGCTTCGAGGATCCTTCCCTTTGCAATAAAAGCACTCAGTCTCGAGCTTGGGTCCATTCTTTGACTTCTTCCCGGCAATCGGCTTATCGGCGCGGCAACATCCTTGCCGTCCTTCTTGAAGTTCTTCTTACCCTTTCCTTCTTGAACTTAGTGGTTTTATTGACCATCAACACTTGATGTTCCTTTTGATTTCTACCTCCGCTGATTTCAGCATTGAAAATACTTCAGGAATAGTTTTCACCATCCCCCTGCATATTGTAGTTCATCACAAAGCTCTTGTAGCTTGGTGGGAGCGATCAAGGATTTTGTCAATGACCGCCTCGTCCGGAGGTTAATGTCCAGTAGGACAGGCGGTTGTGCAACCTGCACATTTTGAGTATGTGCTCCTTGACGTAACTGTTTTCCTCCATCCTACAACTATAGAACTTGTCGGAGACTTCATATCTCTCGACCCGGGCATGAGCTTGGAAAACCATTTTCGGCTCCTCGAACATCTCATATGCTCCCTGTTGCTCAAAACGCTTTTGGAGCCCCGGTTATAAGCTGTAAAGCATGCCGCACTGAACGAGGGAGTAATCATCAACACGTGACTGCCAAGCGTTCATAACGTCTTGGTTCTCTAGGATGGGTGCTTCACCTACCGGTCCTTCTAGGACATATGCTTTCTTGGCAGCTATGAGGATGATCCTCAGGTTCCGGACCTAGTCCGTATAGTTGCTGCCATCATCTTTCAGCTTGGTTTTCTCTAGGAACGCGTTGAAGTTCATGTTTTCATGAGCGTTGGCCATTTGATACTACAAGACATTTATGCAAAGGTTTTTAGACTAAGTTCAAGATAATTAAGTTCATCTAATCAAATTATTTAATGAACTCCCACTCATATTAGACATCCCTCTAGTCATCTAAGTGTTACATGATCCGAGTCGACTAGGCCGTGTCCGATCATCACGTGAGACGGACTAGCCATCATCGGTGAACATCTCCATGTTGATCGTATCTTCCATACGACTCATGTTCGACCTTTCGGTCTCTTGTGTTACGAGGCCGTATGCATACATGCTAGGCTCGTCAAGTTAACGTAAGTGTTTTGCATGTGTAAATCTGTCTTACACCCGTTGTATGTGAACGTTAGGATCTATCACACCCGATCATCACGTGGTGCTTCGAAACAACGAACTTTCACAACGGCGCACAGTAAGGGGGAACACTTTCTTAAAATTATTATGAGGCATCATCTTATTTACTACCGTCGTTCTGAGTAAACAAGATGCATAAACATGATAAACATCACATGAAGTCAAAAAATAGTGACATGATATGGCCAATATCATATAGCTCCTTTGATCTCCATCTTCGGGGCTCCATGATCATCTTGTCATCGGCATGACACCATGATCTTCATCATCATGATCTCCATCATCGTGTCTCCATGGGGTTGCTCGCCAACTATTACTTCTACTACTATGGCTAACTGTTTAGCAATAAAGTAAAGTAATTACATGGCGTTGAATCAATGACACGCAGGTCATACAATAATTAAGAAAACTCCTATGGCTCCTGCCGGTTGTCATACTCATCGACATGCAATTCGTGATTCCTATTACAAGAACATTATCTCATACATCACATATACATCATTCATCACAACTTTTGGCCATATCACATCACAAAGCAATTGCTGCAAAAACAAGTTAGAAGTCCTCTAATTGTTGTTGCACGTTTTACGTGGCTGCAATAGGGTTCTAGCAAGAAATTTTTCTTACCTACGTATAAGACACAACGTGATTTGTCAACTTCTATTTACCGTTCATAAGGACACTTTTCATCGAATCCGCTCCAACTAAAGTGGGAGAGACAGACACCCGCTAGCCACCTTATGCAACTAGTGCATGTCAGTCGGTGGAACCTGTCTCACGTAGGCGTACGTGTAAGGTCGGTCCGGGCCGCTTCATCCCACAATACTGCTGAAGCAAAATAAGACTAGTAGCGGCAAGAAAGTTGACAACATCTACGCCCACAACAAATTGTGTTCTACTCGTGCAAAGAGAACTACGCATAGACCTAGCTCATGATGCCACTGTTGGGGAGCGTTGCAGAGAATAATTTTTTTTCTACGCTTTCACAAAAATCAATCTATGAGTTCATGTAGAAACGAGAGAGAGGAGTGCATCTACATACCCTTGTAGATTGCGAGCGGAAGCGTTCAAGAGAACGGGGTTGAGGGAGTCGTGCTACCGTGATCCAAATCACCGATGATCCTAGTGCTGAACGGACAGCACCTCCGCGTTCAACACACGTGACGGTTGGGGAAGACGTCTCCTCCTTCTTGATCCAGCAAGGGGAGGAGAGGTTGATGAAGATCCAGCAAGACGACGGCGTGGTGGTGGATGCAGCGATGATCTCGGCAGAGCCAGCCGAGCTTCTACGAGAGGAGAGGTGTAGCAGGGGAGAGGGAGGCGCCTATGGCATGGGTTTGGCTGCCTCCTCCCCCTCTTTATATAGGCCCCCAAGGGGGCGACCACAGAGATGGGATCTCCAAGGGGCGGCGGCCCGGGGTGGCATAACGGGATCACATCATTAGGAGAACCCATGCCCCCCAAGCCAGGTGGAGGCGCCCCCCACCCTAGGGTTTCCAACCCTAGGCGCAGGGGGGCCCAAGTGGGGGGCGCACCAGCCCACCAGGGCTGGTTCCCTCCCACTTCAGACCACGGGGCCCTCCGGGATAGGTTGGCCCCACCCGGTGGACCCCCGGGACCCTTCCGGTGGTCCCGGTACAATACCGGTAACCCCCGAAACTTTCCCAATGGCTGAAACTGCACTTCCTATATATAATTCTTCGCCTCCGGACCATTTCGGAACTCCTCGTGACGTCCGGATCTCATCCGGGACTCCGAACAACTTTCGGGTTACTGCATACTCATATCTCTACAACCCTAGCGTCACCGAACCTTAAGTGTGTAGACCCTACGGGTTCGGGAGACACGTAGACATGACCGAGACGACTCTCCGGTCAATAACCAACAACGGGATCTGGATACCCATGTTGGCTCCCACATGCTCCTCGATGATCTAATCGAATGATCCACGATGTCGAGGATTCAAGCAACCCGGTATACAATTCCCTTTGTCAATCGGTACGTTACTTGCCCGAGATTCGATCGTCGGTATCCCAATACCTCGTTCAATCTCGTTACCGGCAAGTCACTTTACTCGTACCGTAATGCATGATCCCGTGACCAAACACTTGGTCACTTTGAGATCATTATGATGATGCATTACCGAGTGGGCCCAGAGATACCTCTCCGTCATACGGAGTGACAAATCCCAGTCTCGATCCGTGTCAACCCAATGCACACTTTCGGAGATACCCGTAGTATACCTTTATAGTCACCCGGTTATGTTGCGACGTTTGGTACACCCAAAGCACTCCTACGGTATCCGGGAGTTACACGATCTCATGGTCTAAGGAAAGATACTTGACATTGGAAAAGTTCTAGCAAGCGAACTACACGATCTTGTGCTATGCTTAGGATTGGGTCTTGTCCATCACATCATTCACCTAATGATGTGATCCCGTTATCAACGACATCCAATGTCCATAGTCGTGAAACCATGACTATCGGTTGATCAGCGAGCTAGTCAACTAGAGGCTTACTAGGGACATGTTGTGGTCTATGTATTCACACATGTATTACGATTTCCGGATAACACAATTATAGCATGAACAACAGACGATTATCATGAACAAGGAAATATAATAATAATCTTTTATTATTGCCTCTAGGGCATATTTCCAACAGTTATTTGGTTGCA
Organism: Aegilops bicornis; assembly: GCA_021605145.1. Classification (NCBI taxonomy): domain Eukaryota; kingdom Viridiplantae; phylum Streptophyta; class Magnoliopsida; order Poales; family Poaceae; genus Aegilops; species Aegilops bicornis. Next base: position 12,206,818 of record CM038674.1, on the reverse strand, counting down.
GGGTTGTTTGAGAGAGACCATCTTCAACCTACGCCTCCCAAGGATTGATAAACCTTAGGTCATCCACTTGAGGGAAATTTGCTACTGTCCTACCAACCTCTGCACTTGGAGGCCCAACAACGTCTACAAGAAGGCTGCGTAGTAGACATCAAGCTCTTTTCTGGCGCCGTTGCCGGGGAGGTGACTGCTTGAAGTTATATCTTTAGATCTTGCAATCGAATCTTTTTGTTTCTTGTTTTTGCACTAGTTTATTTTATAGAAGAAAACTACAAAAAAATGGAATTGAGTTTACCTCATATTCTTCATCTTTTTAATATCTTTCGTGAGTATGATGGGAAGAAAAATTGTGCCAAAGTGTTAGAAGAAGAATGCATTAAAATGTTTGGTACTAGATCTTTGTATGATGAGCATGATTGCAATATTCTTAGTATGAATTCCTTGAATATCCATGATGCTAATGATATGCAAAGCCACAAGCTTGGGGAAGCTATGTTTGATGAAGATGATATTTTTGTCCCCCAAGCTTTGATGAGCAAATTTACTATGATGAAAGCATGCCTCCTATCTATGATGATTATTATGATGACACGTATGCTTTAAAGAATAATGATAACCATGAAACTTGTCATCTTGATCTTAATTTTCAATCATATGATAGTTATTTTGTTGAGTTTGCTCCCACTACTATTGATGAGAAGAATTTTGCTTATGTGAAGAGTAGTAAAATTCTATGCTTCTAGATCATGAAAAGAATGCTTTAGGTGCTGGTTATATTGTTGAATTCATTCATGATGCTACTGAAAATTATTATGAGGGAGGAACATATGCTTGTAGGAATTGCAATAATATTAAGTTTCCTCTCCATGTGCTTAAAGTTTTGAAGTTATGCTTGTTTTGCCTTCCTATGCTAGTTGATTATTGTTCCCATAAGTTGTTTGCTCACAAAATCCCTATGCATAGGAAGTCGGTTAGACTTGAATGTGCTAGTCATATTCTTCATGATGCTCTCTTTATGTTTCAATTCTGATCTTTTAGGTGAGCATCATTGAAATCATCATGCCTAGCTAGGGGCGTTAAACGATAGCGCTTGCTGGGAGGCAACCCAATTTTATTTCACTTTCTTGCTTTTTGGTTCTGTTTAGGAATAAATAACTCATCTAGCCTCTGGTTATATGTGGTTTTATGTTTTAATTAGTGTTTGTGCCAAGTAGAACCTTTGGGAAGACTTGGGTGAAGTCTTTATGATCATGCTGTAAAAAACAGAAACTTTAAGCGCTCACGAGATTAGCTTCAACTTTTTACTGGAGAGTGCTATTTAGTTGATTCTTTTTGCAGATGATTACTAGACAAATTCCTCAGGTACAACAATTTATTTTAGAATTTTTGGTGTTCTAGAAGTATACGTTTGATACAGATTACTACAGACTGTTCTGTTTTTGACAGATTCTGTTTTCATTGTGTTGCTTGCTTATTTTGATGAATCTATGGCTACTAAAATAGTTTATAAACCATAGAGAAGTTGGAATACAGTAGGTTTAACACCAATATAAATAAAGAATGAGTGCATTACAGTACCTTGAAGTGGTGTTTTGTTTTCTTTACTAACGGAGCTCACGAGTTTTCTGTTAAGTTCTGTGTTGTGAAGTTTTCAAGTTTTGGGTAAAGATTCGATGGACTATGGAATAAGGAGTGGAAAGAGCCTAAGCTTGGGGATGCCCCGGAAGGCATCCCCTCTTTCGTCTTCGTTCATCGGTAACTTTACTTGGAGCTATATTTTTATTCACCACATGATATGTGTTTTGCTTGGAGCGTCATTTTATTTTCTTTAGCTTTGCTTGCTGTTTGAATAAAATACCAAGATCTTAAATTATTAAATGAGAGAGTCTTCACATAGTTGCATCATTATCCGACTACTCATTGATCTTCACTTATATCTTTTGAGCTATATAGTTTTTACTCTAGTGCTTCACTTATATCTTTTAGAGCACAATGGTGGTTTTATTTTGAAGAAATAGATGAACTCTCATGCTTCACTTATACTATTTTGAGAGTCTTAAATAGCATGGTAATTTGCTTAATCCTAATATGCTAGGTATTAAGGACTAGTAAAAACTTTCTTATGAAGTGTGTTGGATACTAAAAGAAGTTTGATGCTTGATGATTGTTTTGAGATATGGAGGTAGTGATATTAAAGTTGTGCTAGTTGAGTAGTTGTGAATTTGAGAAATACTTGTGTTGAAGTTTTCAAGTCCCGTAGCATGCACGTATGGTAAACGTTATGTAACAAATTTGAAACATGAGGTGTTCTTTGATTGTCTTGCTTATGAGTGGCGGTTAGGGAGATGACGATGGCCTTTTCCTACCAATCTATCCCCTAGGAGCATCTTGGCGTAGTGCTTGGTTTTTGATGACTTGTAGATTTTTCCAATAAGTATGTGAGTTCTTTATGACTAATGTTGATTCCATGGATTATACGCACTCTTACCTTTCCACCATTGCTAGCCTCTTCGGTACCGTGCATCGCCCTTTCTCATATTGAGAGTTGGTGCGAACTTCACCGGTGCATCCAAACCCCGTGATATGATACGCTCTTTCACACATAAACCTCCTTATATCTTCCTCAAAACAGCCACCATACCTACCTATTATGGCATTTCCATAGCCATTCCGAGATATATTGCCACGCAACTTTCCACCATTCCATTTATCTGTTGGAAATATGCCCTAGAGGCAATAATAAAAGGATTATGATTATATTTCCTTGTTCGTGATAATTGTATTTTATTCATGCTATAATTGTGTTATCCGAAATCGTAATACTGCGTGTGAATACATAGACCACAATATGTCCCTAGTGAGCCTCTAGTTGACTAGCTCGTTGATCAACAGATGGTCATGGTTTCTGACTATGGACATTGGATGTCATTGATAACGGGATCACATCATTAGGAGAATGATGTGATGGACAAGACCCAATCCTAAGCATAGCACAAGATCGTGTAGTTCGTTTGCTAGAGCTTTTTCCAATGTCAAGTATCTTTTCCTTAGACCATGAGATCGTGTAACTCCCGGACACCGTAGGAGTGCTTTGGGTGTACCAAATGTCACAACGTAACTGGGTGACTATAAAGGTGCACTACAGGTATCTCCGAAAGTGTCTGTTGGGATGACACGGATCGAGACTGGGATTTGTCACTCCGTATGATGGAGAGGTATCTCTGGGTCCACTCGGTAATGCATCATCATAATGAGCTCAAAGTGACCAAGCGTCTGATCACGGGATCATGCATTACGGTATGAGTAAAGTGACTTGCCGGTAACGAGATTGAACGAGGTATTGGGATACCGACGATCGAATCTCGGGCAAGTAACGTACCGATTGACAAAGGGAATTGTATACAGGGTTGCTTAAATCCTCGACATCGTGGTTCATCCGATGAGATCATCGAGGAGCTTGTCGGAGCCAACATGGGTATCCAGATCCCGCTGTTGGTTATTGACCGTAGCCGTCGGTCATGTCTACATGTCTCCGAACCCGTAGGGTCTACACACTTAAGGTTGGTGGCGCTTAGGGTTGTATGAATATGAGTATGCAGCAAACCGAAAGTTGTTAAATAGTCCTGGATGAGATCCCGGACGTCACGAGGAGTTCGGAATGGTCCGGAGGTAAAGAATTATATATAGGAAGTGCTGTTTCGCCATCGGGAGAGTTTGAGGTCACGGTATTGTATCGGGACCACGGAAGGGTCCCGAGGGTCCACCGGTGGGGCCACCTATCCGGAGGGCCCGTGGGCTGAAGTGGGAGGAACCAGCCCTGGTGGGCTGGTGCGCCCCCAGGGCCCCGATGCGCCTAGGGTTGGGAACCCTAGGGAGGCGCCCACTTGCCTTGGGGGCAAGCCTCCCCCTTGTCGCCGCCCCTTGGGAGATCTCATCTCAGGGGCAGCGCCCCCAGGGGACTATATAAAGGGGGGAGGCAGCCGCACCCCAAGTCTTGGCACCTCCTCTCCCTGCTACACCTCTCCCTCTCAGAAGCTCGTGACTCTCACGGAATCCTCTGCTGCATCCACCACCACGCCGTCCTGCTGCTGGATCTTCATCAACCTCTCCCTCCTCCTTGCTGGATCAAGGTGTGGGAGACGTCATCCGCTCCGTACGTGTGTTGAACGCGCAGGTGTTGTCCGTTCGACACTTGGTCATCGGTGATTTGGCTCGCGATGAGAACGACTCCCTCAACCCCGTTCACATGAACGCTTCCGCTCGCGATCTACAAAGGTATGTAGATGCACTCCAATCACTCGTTGCTAGATGAACTCATAGATGGATCTTGGTGAACGTAGGAAAAATTTTATTTTATGCAACGTTCCCCAACAGTGGCATCATGAGCTAGGTCTATGCGTAGTTCTCTATTGCACGAGTAGAACACAATTTGTTGTGGGCATAGATGTTGTCAACTTTCTTGCCGCTACTAGTCTTATCTTGCTTCAGCGGTATTGTGGGATGAAGCAGCCCGGACAGACCTTACACGTACGCTTACGTGAGACAAAGTTCCACCGATCGACATGCACTAGTTGCATAAGGTGGCTAGCGGGTGTCTGTCTCTCCCACTTTAGTTGGAGCGGATTCGATGAAAAGGGTCCTTATGAAGGGTAAATAGAAGTTGACAAATCATGTTGTGGCTTTCACGAAGGGTAAGAAAACATTCTTGCTAGAACCCTATTGCAGCCACGTAAAACTTGCAACAACAATTAGAGGGCGTCTAACTTGTTTTTTGCAGCAAGTGTTTTGTGATGTGATATGGCCAAAGTTGTGATGAATGATGAATGATATATATGTGATGTATGAGATCATGTTCTTGTAATAGGAATCACGACTTGCATGTCGATGAGTATGACAACCGGCAGGAGCCATAGGAGTTATCTTTATTTTTTGTATGACCTCCGTGTCATTGAGAAACGCCATGTAAAGTACTTTACTTTATTGCTAAACGTGTTAGCCATAGTAGTAGAAGTAATAGTTGGCGAGCAACTTCATGGAGACACGATGATGGAGATCATGATGATGGAGATCATGGTGTCATGCCGGTGACTAGATGATCATGGAGCCCCGAAGATGGAGATCAAAGGAGCTATATGATATTGGCCATATCATGTCACTACTATATAATTGCATGTGATGTTTATTATGATTATGCATCTTGTTTAATTAGAACGACGGTAGTAAATAAGATGATCCCTTATAATAATTTCAAGAAAGTGTTCTCCCTAACTGTGCGCCGTTGCTAAAGTTCGTCGTTTCGAAGCACCACATGATGATCGGGTGTGATAGATTCTTACGTTCACATACAACGGGTGTAAGACAGTTTTACACATGCAAAACACTTAGGTTAACTTGACGAGCCTAGCATGTACAGACATGGCCTTGGAACACAAGAGACCGTAAGGTCGAACATGAGTCGTATGGAAGATACGATCAACATGGAGATGTTCACCGACGATGACTAGTCCGTCTTCACGTGATGATCGGACACGGCCTAGTCGACTCGGATCATGTAACACTTAGATGACTAGAGGGATGTCAAATCTGGTGAGAGTTCATTAAATAATTTGATTAGATGAACTTAATTATCATGAACATTAGTCTAAAATCTTTGCAAAATGTCTTGTAGATCAAATGGCCAACGCTCATGTCACCATGAACTTCAACGCGCTCCTAGAGAAAACCAAGCTGAAAGACGATGGCAGCAACTATTCGGACTGGGTCCTAACCCGAGGATCATCCTCATAGCTGCCAAGAAACAATATGTCCTAGAAGCACCGCTAGATGAAGCACCCATCCAGAGAACCAAGGCGTTATGAACACTTGGCAGTCTCGTCTTGATGATTACTCCCTCGTTCGATGCGGCATGCTTTACACCTTAGAACCGGGGCTCCAAAAGTGTTTTGAGCAACACGGAGCATATGAGGTGTTCGAGGAGCTGGAACTAGTTTTCCAAGCTCATGCCCGGGTCGAGAGATATGAAGTCTCCGACAAGTTCTACAGTTGTAAGATGGAGGAAAATAGTTCACGGTGAGCACATACTCAAAATGTCCTGGGTTGCACAACCGCCTGTCCCAATTGGACATTAACCTCCCAGACGAGGCGGTCATTGACAGAATCCTTCGATCGCTCCCACCGAGCTACAAGAGCTTTGTGATGAACTACAATATGCAGGGGATGGTGAAAACTATTCTTGAAGTATTTTCAATGCTGAAGTCAGAGGTAGAAATCAAGAAGGAGCATCAAGTGTTGATGGTCAATAAAACCATTAAGTTCAAGAAGGGCAAGGGTAAGAAGAACTTCAAGAAGGACGGCAAGGATGTTGCCGCTGGTAAGCCGATTGACAGGAAGAAGTCGTGCAATGGACCCAAGCTCGAGGACCGAGTGTTTTTATTGCAAAGGGAAGGGTCCTTTGGAAGCGGAACTGCCCCAAATACTTAGCGGACAAGAAGGCCGGCAACACTAAAGGTATATTTGATATACATGTAATTGATGTGTACCTTACCGATTACTCGTAGTAACTCCCGGGTATTTGATACGGTGCCGTTGCTCATATATGTAACTCACAATGCGGAGCTGCGGAATAAGCGGAGACTAGCGAAGGGCGAGGTGACGATGCGCGCGTCGGGAATGGTTCCAAGGTCGATGTGATCGCCGTCGGCACGCTACCTCTACATTTACCTACGGGATTAGTTTTAAACCTCAATAATTGTTATTTAGTGCAAAGTTTGAGCATGAACATTGTATCAGGATCTCGTTTAATACGAGATGGCTGCTCATTTAAATCCGAGAATAATGGTTGTTCTATTTATATGAGAGATATGTTTTATGGTCATGCTCCGATGGTCAATGGTTTATTCTTAATGAATCTCGAACGTGATGTTACACATATTTATAGTGTGAATACCAAAAGATGTAAAGTTAACAACGATAGTCCCACATACTTGTGGCACTGCCGCCTTGGTCACATTGGTGTCAAGCGCATGAAGAAGCTCCATGCTGATGGACTTTTAGGGTCTCGATTATGAATCATTTGACACATGCGAACCATGCCTCATGGGCAAAATGACCAAGACTCCGTTCTCTAGAACAATGGAGCGAGCAACCAACTTATTGGAAATCATACATACCGATGTGTATGCGGTCCAATGAGCGTTGAGGCTCATGGAGGATATCGTTATGTTCTCACTCTCACATTTACTTAAGTAGATATGGGTATGTCTACTTGATGAAACACAAGTTTGAGACCTTTGAAAAGTTCAAGGAATTTTAGAATGAGGTAGAGAATCAACGTGAATGAAAAATAAAGTTCTTACGATCAGATCATGGAGGTGAATATTTAAGTCACGAATTTGGTACACACTTAAGGAAATGTGGAATCGTTTCACAACTCACGCCGCCTGGAACACCTCAATGTAACGGTGTGTCCGAATGTCGTAATCGCACTCTGTTGGTTATGGTGCGATCTATGATGTCTCTTACTGATTTACCGCTATCATTTTGGGCATACGCTCTAGAAACAGCTACATTCACTTTAAATAGGGCACCGTCTAAATCCGTTGAGACGACACCATATGAATTATGGTTTGGGAAGAAACCTAAGCTGTCGTTTCTAAAAGTTTGGGATGCGATGCTTATGTCAAGAAACTTCAACCTGAAAAGCTCGAACCCAAGTCGGAAAAATGCGTCTTCATAGGATACCCTAAGGAAACCATTCGGTATACCTTCTACCTTAAATCCGAAGGCAAGATCTTTGTTGCCAAGAACGGATCCTTTACGGAAAAAGAGTTTCTCTCGAAAGGAGTAAGTGGGAGGAAAGTAGAACTTCGATGAAGTACTACCTCTTGAACCGGAAAAGTAGTGCGGCTCAGAAAATGTTCCTGTGGTGACTACACCGATCGGAGAGGAAATTAATGATGATGATCATGGTACTGGATCAAGTTGCTACCGAACTTCGTAGGTCCACGAGGACACGCTCCACACCAGAGTGGTATGGCAACCCTGTCACGGAAATCATGTTGTTGGACAACGGTGAACCTTCGAACTATGAAGAAGCGATGGGGCCCAGATTCCAACAAATGGCTTGAAGCCATGCAATCCGAGATAGGATCCATGTATGAAAACAAAGTATAGACTTTGGCAGACTTGCCCGATGATCGGAGAGCGATAGAAAACAAATGGATCTTTAAGAAGAAGAAGGCGGACGCGGATGGTAATGTTACCATCTATAAAGCTCGACTTTGTCGCTAAGGGTTATCGGCAAATTCAAGGGTTGACTACGATGAGACTTTCTCTCCGTAGCGGTTGAAGTCCGTCCGAATCATGTTAGCAATTGCCGCATACTATGATTATGAGATATGGCAAATGGGCGTCAAAAGCGGCATTCCTTAACGGCTATCTTAAGGAAGAACTGTATATGATGCAGCCGGAAGGTTTTGTCGGCCCTAAGAATGCTAACAAGGTGTGCAAGCTCCAGCGATCCATTTATGGGCTGGTGCAAGCATCTCGAGTTGGAACATTCGCTTTGGACGAGATGATCAAAGCGTTTGGGTTTATCTATGCAGACTTATGGAGAAGCCTGCGTTTACAAGAAAGTGAGTGGGAGCGTTGTAGCATTTCTCATATTATATGTAGATGACATACTTTTGATGGGAAATGATATAGAACTTTTGGACAGCATTAAGGCCTACTTGAATAAGAGTTATTCAGTGAAGGACCTTGGAGAAGCTGCTTACATATTAGGCATCAAGATCTATAGGGATAGATCGAGACGCCTCATAGGTCTTTCACAAAGCACATACCTTGATAAGATATTGAAGAAGTTCAAAATGGATCAGTCCAAGAAAGGGTTCTTGCACTGTATTACAAGGTGTGAACTTGAGCTCGGCTCAATGTCCGACCACGGCGAGAAGATATAGAAGAGATGAGTGTCATCCCCTATGCCTCACCCATAGGGTCTATTATGTATGCCATGTCTGTGTACCAGACCTGATGTAAACCTTTGCCGTAAGTTTGGTAGGAAGGTACCAAAAGTAATCCCGACAAGGAACAACTGGACAGCGGTCAAGAATATCCTGAAGTACCGAAAAGGACTAAGGACATATTTCTCGTTTATGGAGGTGTGAAGAGCTCGTCAGTAAAGGGTTACGTCGGCGCTTAGCTTCGACACAGATCTGGATGACTCTAAGTCACAAACCGGATACGTGTATATGTTGAATGGTGGAGCAGTAGATGGTAGTGCATTTTGCAAGCGAGCGTCGTGGCGGGATCTACATGTGAAGCGGAGTACATGGCAGCCTCGGAGGCGCGCGCATGAAGCAATTTGGTTTAAGGAGTTCATCACTGACCTAGAGTCATACCCAATGCGTCGGGGCCGATCAAACTCTTACGTGACAACACTAGAGCTATTGCACTTGCCAAGGAGCCTGTGTTTCACAAGAAAGACCGAGCACATCAAGCGTCGCTTCAACTCCGTTAAGTGAAAATGTTCAAGATGGAGACATAGAAATTTGCAAAGTGCATACGGATCTGAATATCGCAGATCCGTTGACTAAACCTCTTCATGAGCAAAACATGATCAACACCCGTAACTCTATGGGTGTTCGATTCATCACAATGTAACTAGATTATTGACTCTAGTGCAAGTGGGAGACTGTTGGAAATATGCCCTAGAGGCAATAATAAAAGGATTATTATTATATTTCCTTGTTCATGATAATTGTCTTCTATTCATGCTATAATTGTGTTATCCGGAAATCGTAATACACGTGTGAATACATAGACCACATATGTCCCTAGTGAGCCTCTAGTTGACTAGCTCGTTAATCAACAGATTGTCATGATTTCCTGACTATGGACATTGGATGTCATTGATAACGGGATCACATCATTAGGAGAATGATGTGATGGACAAGACCCAATCCTAAGCATAGCACAAGATCGTGTAGTTCGTTTGCTAGAGCTTTTTCCAATGTCAAGTATCTTTTCCTTAGACCATGAGATCACCGTAACTCCCGGACACCGTAGGAGTGCTTTGGGTGTACCAAAGCGTCACAACGAATCGGGTGACTATAAAGGTGCACTACGGTATCTCCGAAAGTGTCTGCTCGTTGACACGGATCGAGGCGGGATTTGTCACTCCGTATGACGGAGAGGTATCTCTGGACCCACTCGGTAATGAATCATCATAATGAGCTGAAAGTGACCAAGCCGTCGATCACGGGATCATGCATTACGCAGTGCAGTAAAGTGACTTGCGATAGCGAGATTGAGCGAGGTATTGGGATACCGACGATCGAATCTCGCACAAGTAACGTACCGATTGACAAAGGGAATTGTATACGGGGTTGCTTAAATCCTCGACATCGTGGTTCATCCGATGAGATCATCGAGGAGCTTGTGGGAACCAACATGGGTATCCAGATCCCTCTGTTGGTTATTGACCGAGAGCCGCCCTGGTCATGTCTACATGTCTCCCGAACCCGTAGGGTCTACACATAAGGTTCGGTGGACGCTAGGGTTGTATGAATATTAGTATGCAGCAAACTGAAAGTTGTTCGGAGTCCCAGATGAGATCCCGGACGTCACGAGGAGTTCCGGAATGGTCCGGAGGTAAAGAATTATATATGGGAAGTGCAGTTTCGGCCATCGGGAGAATTTCGGGGGTCACCGGTATTGTCTGGGACCACCGGAAGGGTCCCGAGGTCCACCGGTGGGGCCACCTATCCCGGAGGGCCCGTGGGCTGAACTGGGAGGGAACCAGCCTGGTTGGCTGGTGCGCCCCAGGCCCCCTCATGCGCCTAGGGTTGGAAACCCTAGGGGTGGGGGGTGCCCCACTTGCCTTGGGGGGCAAGCCTCACCCCTTGGCCGCCGCCCCCCTTGGGAGATCTAATCTCCAGGGCCGGCGCCCCCCCAGGGGGCCTATATAAAGGGGGGCGAGGGAGGGCAGCCGCACCCCAAGTCTTGGCGCCTCCCTCCCCCTACTACACCTCTCCCTCTCGCAGAAGCTCGGCGAAGCTCACGGGAATCTCTGCTGCATCCACCACCACGCCTGTCACGTCGTCTTCTTTGGATCTTCGTCAACCTCTCCCTCCTCCTTGCTGGATCAAGGTGCGGGAGACGTCATCCGCTCCGTGCGTGTGTTGAACGCGGAGGTGCTGTCCGTTCGGCACTTGGTCATCGGTGATTTGGATCACGACGAGTACGACTCCCTCAACCCCGTTCACTTGAACGGTTCCGCTCGCAATCTACAAAGGTATGTAGATGCACTCCCATCACTCATTGCTAGATGAACTCATAGATGGATCTTGGTGAATGTAGGAAATTTTTTATTTTATGCAACGTTCCCCAACATTATCATGACACGTTCATCATTGTCATATTGCTTAGCATGATCATGTAGTTGACATAGTATTTGTGGCAAAGCCACCGTTCATAATTCTTTCATACATGTCACTCTTGGTTCATTGCATATCTCGGTACATCACGGAGGCATTCATATAGAGTCATACTTTTGTTCTAGTATCGAGTTGTAATCATTGAGTTGTAAATAAATAGAAGTGTGATGATCATCATTTTCTAGAGCATTGTCCCAAGTGAGGGATAAAAAAGAGAGAAAGGCCATAAAAAGAGAAGGCCCAAAAAATGAGAGAAAAAGAGAAGGGACAATGCTACTATCCTTTGCCACACTTGTGCTTCAACGTAGCACCATAATCTTCATGATAGAGAGTCTCTTGTTTTGTCACTTTCATATACTAGTGGGAATTATTCATTATAGAACTTGGCTTGTATATTCCAACAATGGGCCTCCTCAAGTGCCCTAGGTCTTCGTGAGCAAGCAAGTTGGATGCACACCCACTTAGTTTCTTTTGTTGAGCTTTCATACATTTATAGCTCTAGTGCATCCGTTGCATGGCAATCCCTACTCCTTGCATTGACATCAATCGATGGGCATCTCGCATAGCTCATTGATTAGCCTCGTTGATGTGAGACTTTCTCCTTTTTGTCTTCTCCACATAACCCCCATCATCATATTCTATTCCACCCATAGTGTCAGTATCCATGGATCACGCTCATGTATTGTGTGAAGGTTGAAAAAGTTTGAGATTACTAAAGTATGAAACAATTGCTTGGCTTGTCATCGGGGTTGTGCATGATGAGAGCATTCTTGTGTGACGAAAATGGAGCATGACTAAACTATATGGTTTTGTAGGGATGAACTTTCTTTGGCCATGTTATTTTGAAAGGACATAATTGCTTAGTTAGTATGCTTGAAGTATTATTATTTTTATGTCAATATTAAACTTTTATCTTGAATCTTTCGGATCTGAATATTCATACCACAATTAAGAAGAATTACATTGAAATTATGCCAAGTAGCATTCCACATCAAAAATTCTGTTTTTATCATTTACCTACTCGAGGACGAGCAGGAATTAAGCTTGGGGATGCTGATACGTCTCCAACGTATCTATAATTTTGATTGTTCCATGCTATTATATTATCTGTTTTGGATGTTTATGGGCTTTATTATGCACTTTTACATTATTTTTGGGACTAACCTATTAACCCAGAGCCCAGTGCTAATTCCTGTTTTTTCCCTTGTTTCAGTGTTTCGAAGAAAAGGAATATCAAACGGAATGAAACCTTCTGGAGAAGTTATTTTTGGAAAGAAAGCTGTCCGGGGGACTTGGAGTCCACGTCAAGGAAGCAACGAGGAAGGCACGAGGTAGAGGGGCACGCCCACCCCCCTGGGCACGCCCTCCACCCTCGTGGGCCCCTCGTGGCCCCCCTAACGTACTTCTTCCTCCTATATATACCAATATACCCTAAAAACTTTGGGGAACAGAATAGATCGGGAGTTCCGCCGCCGCAAGCCTCTGTAGCCACCAAAAACCAATTGGGACCCTGTTAAGCAGCCTTGGAGGGGGTATCCCTCACCGTGGCCATCTTCATCATCCAGGCGCTCTCCATGACGAGGAGGGAGTAGTTCACCCTCGGGGCTGAGGGTATGTACCAAAGTAGCTATGTGTTTGATCTCTCTCTCTCTCTCTCTCTCTCTCTCTCGTGTTCTTGATTTGGCACGATCTTGATGTATCGCGAGCTTTGCTATTATAGTTGGATCTTATGTTTCTTCTCCCCTCTACTCTCTTGTAATGGATTGAGAATTCCCTTAGAAGATATGTTATCGGATTGAGTCTTTAAGGATTTGAGAACACTTGATGTATGTCTAGCCGAGCGTATCTGTGGTGACAATGGGATATCATGTGATCCACTTGATGTATGTTTTGGTGATCAACTTGCGGGTTCCGCCCATGAACCTATGCATAGGGGTTGGCACACTTTTTCGTCTTGACTCTCCGGTAGAAACTTTGGGGCACTCTTTGATGCTCTATGTGTTGGTTGAATAGATGAATCTGAGATTGTGTGATGCATATCGTATAATCATACCCACGGATACTTGAGGTGACATTGGAGTATCTAGGTGACATTAGGGTTTTGGTTGATGTGTGTCTTAAGGTGTTATTTTACTACGAACTCTAGGGCTGTTTGTGACACTTATAGGAATAGCCTAATGGATTGATGGGAAGAATAACTTTGAGGTGGTTTCTTACCCTACCATAATCTCTTCGTTTGTTCTCCGCTATTAGTGACTTTGGAGTGACTCTTTGTTGCATGTTGAGGGATATTTATATGATCCAATTATGTTATTATTGTTGAGAGAACATGCACTAGTGGAAGTATGAACCCTAGGCCTTATTTCCTAGCATTGCAATACCATTTACTCTCACTTTTACCATTTTCTACCTTGCTGTTTTTATATTTTCAGATTACAAAAACCTTTATCTACCAGCCATATTGCACTTGTATCACCATCTCTTCGCCGAACTAGTGCACCTATACAATTTACCATTGTATTGGGTGTGTTGGGGACACAAGAGACTCTTTGTTATTTGGTTGCAGGTTTGTTTGAGAGAGCACATCTTCAACCTACACCTCCCACGGATTGATAAACCTTAGGTCATCCACTTGAGGGAAATTAGCTACTGTCCTACAAACCTCTGCACTTGGAGGCCCAACAACGTCTGCAAGAAGAAGGTTGCGTAGTGGACATCACCGCCTCCGCCGCAGTCGTGCCGCCTCCGCCGCATCCACCCTCTCTCCCCATCTAGGATTAGGAAGCGATGTCGGGGGGCACCCCGTCCGGCCATCGACCGTGGAGATGATTGGGTCGAATCAGAGGCTGATAATTCATGGATTCTTCCTGGGTAAGCATCGTTTTCCTCTCAAATTGATTAGGAGATCCGTAAATTAGGCTGTATTTGACCACGTGGCGTGAATCAACAATTTATCTGAAATTTTTCGGCCTAAGTGCGCCCTTTATCTTATTTCAATCAAATAGGGTTGATCCTGCACTTGCTTTTCAGCCGGCGGTTAGAATGGAAACTAGCGAGCTGCGTGGAACTAAACCGTCTGTGATTTCGGGATTTTTCTATCCTAAAGTGGTAGAAACCAGCATTTCATTCAGAGATTTCCCGAGGCACTTTCTGTTGTGAGTATCCGTGGAGCCACATCGATCTTTGTTGAACCGACATATTTCGGCAAAGACCGGCGTAGATTTCTCCCATTAACTTGTGATGAGCATCTGGGATGGCTATTTAGTTTGAATGCTGATAGCCGTTCCGGTAAAATCCATATCGGTGTGCTTCAGGCACGCAAACAATGTATCCCGAAGGGTGTTCAGACATCATCTGTCTCTGCTAATAGCGAGCGTCCTCGCACTCCTTGTAGGTTGAGACCAAGTAAACCTAGTGGTTCTGAAAGCCACAACATGTCAGCTGCCGCTAATTACGCCGCCACTTCTCCTCTCCCTTTTGATGTAGAAGTAGATGCACGAGCGTGTGAGTAAGTGCCTCGACATGATGATGAGGATGAGATTCTATTCCCTGAATGGTAGGTAGAGTCAGACAACAGGCAGTGGAAGATGAAGATGAATATGCAGAGTATCCTAGCAGCCGAGCTATATTTGATGACACTGATGATGAAGAGAGGGAGGAGAACATCGACTCCTTAGTTTTACAAGAATATGATGGTGAGGACATGCCAACAATTGAGTGGAACAGGGAGAATTCTGACCTTACTCTAGGAACCGTATTCGAATCGATGGTGGACTGTCGTAATGCAGTGACTACATATTGCATTCTCACAGAAAACTCTTATGAGGTTGATAGGAGTGACCCAGGAAGATTCACTGTTCATTGCCCATATGATAGGCGTAGGTGGAGGTTGCATGCATCCACTATGCGAAAGAGCAAATTGATACAGGTATTACAACTGTATATTGTTATCAGATTTGTAGCGACCAGACCTCAAACAGTCTGATCTCTGTGCTCAGGTGTCATCCCTGGATCGATGTCGACACCACCACGATGCACTGAAGGATTTATAATAGAGTAGCAATCACACACTTATTACATCGAGTGTCTCAAAAGAGAACTTAATAAAGTAAATATGGCTTAAGGCCATCTAAATACGATAACAACGAAAGGCTTGGAAGAATAAGCGAGTCCATCAACTCCAATGGCATCACTGAGTATAGAACCACGACCTAAGCACCTTACTGTCGTTCGAAAAGTCTGCAACATGAAAGCGTTGCAGCCAGCAAACGGCCACATGGAATATCTTTGGCAATGTAACACATAGAGAATAATAATGGAATAGGCTATACTACATGCATATTTGGCTGGTGGAGAGCTCTATGGTTACAGTTTTGCGTAAAGCCAATTTTTCCCTACCTCAAAGGAATAAGTTTATTTAACTACCATGGTGGTTGTTAAACATTGAGAACGGTTAACAGCATCCTCAATCCTAATTAAAAGTACTCGTTAACAACCCAACAGCATTAAATTAGAGTAACATGATGAGATTCACATGATATCCAAGTACTAGATACTCAAGTTGTCCATAACCAGGGACACGGCTAACCATGATTAGTTTATACACTCTGCAGAGGTTTGCGCACTTTTCCCCACAAGATTCGATCGCCTCCATTGAATTTCTCGCACTACATAATGTTTGAGAAACGGATGACCGAGACATAGTCTTTCGGAAGCGCTAGCACCTTACGTATGGGTAGACCGGTACACCTACTTTCCCCTACATCTGCTAGTCTCCCGTAAGAGTTCGCACGACTTAATCAACTATGCGAGCCCATAATGGCTTGTGGCTGCTACGGAAGTTTCTAGCATGAATAATCTCATGATCCCTTTGAGCACAGGTGGCGGTCCAAGAAAAACAGGCAAATCCACGGAAACCGGTACCTCAATCCACTCGGATGTGTGTTTAAGTTGCCACCTTAGATAAACCATTAATTAACAATCTCACATCTGTCATGGATACACTCACCCAATCCACGTCTACTAGCATAGCATGGCATAATAAGCAACGTAGAAGTAACTCCCAAGGGTTTGATAATAAAACAGGTAATAGGTACTACCTCAACTACTTCCCATCCAACAATTTAATTAGATCCTAATCAATGCAATGTTTGAGGATTGATCTAATGCATAAAAACTGGGTATGAGAAAAGATATGATCAAAGTGTTACTTGCCTTGCTGATGATCCGCGAAACCTAGAGACTCGAAATAACAGGCGGCGCACTCCGGGTATTCTATCGCAGACAAACAAACAAGCAAACAATAAGTACTTATCTGATGCACAGGTAAAACTCAAATAAAAGATCTAACCAGGAAGTTCAACTTAAGAACCCCGGTTTGCAAAAAGAATCAGAACAAACGAAACAACGGAAGTCAAACGGCGGAAGAAAACAGCTTCGTTTTACTAATCTGGATCTAAGTCAAATTTTACAGAAGCAAAAACTTGTTTAAGTTGGTTATTCGGAAAGAGGGTTTCGAGACGAAACTCCAGGCGCTTGAATCGCCTGATTAGATAAACGAAATAAGAGTTATACTAAAAGCGAAAATCGGATCGTAAATCGCGATAAGAAAATCGCGGATTTAATCCGAGAAAAGAAAAAAGCGACGAATGTGTTAACGAGCGAGCGTTCGTTAACTAGATCTAATCTGACGAACACATTCGTTAAAACGAACGAACGAGCTAACGCTCGCTATTTAACCTAAACCGAAGAAAAACCGATCTAATAAAAAAACCAAAACTAAAAAAAATAGAAGAAATCCGATCGGTTTAAAAAAAAACCAACGGCGCGGTTTACGAGGCGCGGCGAACCTCGGGAGGTGGGGTCCGGCGAGGTCGGCGGGCCGAGTGTCCGCGACGGCTTGAGGTGGCTGAGGCGGCGGCGGCCCGGCTAGGAGTTGAGGTGGCGGGCCATTGGGCTGATCGGGCCCGAGGCGCTTATAAAGGCAAGTGAGGCGGAGTCCCGGCTGAATCGGCCCATAGTCGGTTCGCGTTTTTTAATAATTCTGTATGAAAATCAAACGAAAGAAATACTAAGCGGACTCCAAAAATCCGAAATAACTTTTCCCGGCTTCTAAAATCAAGCCGGACAAAGGTGAACATTTATTTGGGGCCTAAATGCAATTTTGAAAACGCGCATTTTCCTAAATTCAAATAAAAAGGCGAAAAACTCCAAAATAAAATCTTATTTGATTTTTTTATTAAATCTTCATTATTTCTTTATTTTGGGAAATTAATTTTATTCCCTATCCCATATTTTGATAGTAGTAATAATTGAAGATAAAATAAATAAAGTCAAATGATCCTATTTTCAAAATTTGAGAAAACTCAAATATGAAAATAGCGAAATTCCCAACTCTCTCAAGTGGGTTCTTGAGTTGGGTAGAATTTCTAGGCTCGAGCCAACAATGCAACAAAAATATGATATGCAATGATGATCTATGTATAACATTCCAAATTGAAAATTTGGGATGTTACAAACCTACCCCCCTTAAGATGAATCTCGCCCTCGAGTTTCGGGATGGCTAGCAAATAGGTGAGGTGGGCCTTAAGCAGATCTTCCTCTCGCTCCCGGTGGCTTCTTCCTCGGTGTGGTGGCTCCTTTGAACTTTGCAAAACTTGATGACCTTCTTTGCGGGTAACTCATTGGCAAACTCCGTAATCTTAAGCTGGTTTCTCCTAGTAGGTCAAATCGTCGTTCAAGCTGAATCGCTTCGGTGGCCTTTGTATCTCTCGGTGGTATATCAGCCATCTCGCGTGGCACTTCTTTAAGCGAGAAACATGGAACACATCGTGAACACTGACAATCCCTCGGGTAATTCCAACTTGTAAGCAACTTCTCCCATACGTTCCAAGACACGATATGGTCCTACAAATCAGGCGCTTAACTTTCTTTTAACTCCAAAGCGCTTAACTCCTCGGCGGAGATACTCGAAGATAAACTCATCTCCGACTTGATACTCTGTCTCCTTGCATTTTGAATCCGCATAGCTCTTACGCCTTGGTGGACTACCTTGAGCCTATCGCGAATTAACTTCACTTTCGTTCGGACTCCTTAATCAAATCCGGTCCAAACAATGGCGGTCTCCAACTTCATCCCACAACCACGGTGTCCTGCACCTCCTTCCGTTCCTGGCTTCAAAAGGGGACATTTTCAAACTGGATTGATAACTGTTGTTGTAAGAAAATTCTGCGTATGGCAAGTTGTCGTCCCAACTTGATCCATAATCCAAAGCACAAGCTCTAAGCATATCTTCCAAAATCTGGTTGACTCTCTCGGTTTGTCCATCAGTCTGTGGATGAAAAGCTGTGCTAAACTCCAGTTTGGTACCCAAGGTTTCATGCAACTGCTTCCAGAACTTAGAGGTGAATTGGGTTCCTCCATCAGATACGATACTCCTCGGAACTCCATGCAAACATACAATCCTGGTCATGTATATCTTAGCCAATTTAGCGCTTCTTGTAGGTAGTCTTTCTTTGGAATGAAATGAGCTACCTTCGTCAAACGATCGACTACAACCCAAATCGAGTTCTGGGTAATCCTGTGATAAAATCCATGCCTAGTTTATCCCACTTCCATTCGGGTATCGGCAATGGCTGTAACAATCCTGCTGGCTTCTGATGCCCTGCCTTTACTCTCTGACATACATCACAAACTGCTACATATTATGCAATATCCTTCTTCACCAGAAAGTATTCTTCAAATCCAAATAAATCTTGGTATTTCCTGGGTGAATCGAATATGGTGAATCATGTGCCTCTTGCAGAATCAACTTCCTGATCTCCAGGTCATTGGGCACATAAACACGGTCCTCAACCCATAATGTATCGTGTTCATCCTCACGAAATCCCTTAGCCTTTCCTTCGCTCATTTTCTCCTTAATAGAAGTAACTTCCTTATCTGTCTTTTGAGCTTCTCTGATTTTATCCATCAAAGTAGACTGAATTTCCAACGCTGCTACATAGCCTCTCGGAACTATTTCCAAACATAGCTCATGAAGATCCTCGGCTAACTCCTTTGGTATTTCTCCCGTCATTAGTGTGTTGACATGGCTCTTACGGCAATTAATGCGTCGGCTACTACATTAGCCTTTCCGGATGGTAATGCAACCTCATATCGTAATCCTTGATGAGCTCCAACCATCTCCTTTGCACGAGATTCAATTCCTTTTAACGTGAAAATGTACTTCAAACTCTTGTGATCCGTATACACCTCACAATGATTTCCAATGAGAAAATGTCTCCATGTTTTCAAAGCATGCACTACGGCTGCTAACTCCAAATCATGCGTGGCATAATTCAATTCGTGAGGTTTCAGTTGTCGTGAAGCGTAAGAAACAACTCTTCCCTCCTGCATGAGCACTGCTCCAAGTCCTCGACGTGAAGCGTCGCAATACACCTCATAATCCTTGGTCTGATCTGGCAGAATTAACACTGGTGAGGTAACCAAACGTTTCTTCAACTCCTGGAAACTAGCCTCACACTCCTCAGTCCATATGAACTTGGTATCCTTCTTGACAATTACATCGCATAGGCGCCAATCCTCGAGAAGTTCTGAATAAACCTCGATAGTATCCTGCTAGTCCAAGAAAACTCCGGATCTCTCCAACTGTTGTTGGTGCTTCCCGATTGTCACCGTGGCAACTTTAGTGGGGTCTCATCGCTATACCTTCTCCGGATATAACATGTCCGAGAAATCCAACTTCCTTCAACCAAAACTCACATTTGTGAACTTGGCATATAAGCGATGTTCTCTGAGCTTCTCGAGTACCAAGCATAAATGCTCCTTATGTTCTTCTTCATTCTTGAGTAAACCAAAATATCATCAATGAACACCACGACAAACTTATCCAAAAACTCCATAAACACCTTGTTCATCATGTTCATAAAATAGGCTGGGGCATTAGTCGGACCAAATGACATAACGGTATACTCCTTACAGCCCGTGCACAGTGGTGAAAGCTGTCTTGGGTATATCTTGCTCCCGAATCTTCAACTGATGGTATCCTGATCGCAAATCGATCTTGGAAAATACTTTAGCTCCTTGCAATTGGTCAAACAAGTCATTGATCATCGGCAACGGGTATTTGTTCTTGATTGTCACTTCGTTCAATCCTCGATAATCAACAACCATTCTTAATGATCCATCCTTCTTCTCCACTAGAAGTACTGGCGATCCCCAAGGCGAAGACCTTGGGCGAATAAAACCTTTGTCCGACAACTCCTTAATCTGTTTCTTAATTTCCTCCAAATCTTGGGCTGGCATCCTATACGGTCTCTTAGATATCGGCCCGGTGCACAGCGAGTTCAATCGGAAACTCAATGTCTGCATCTGGCGGCATGCACAGCAACTCTTCCTAAACACGTCTGGGTAATCCCTTACCACTTTGGTACTTCCTCCCTGCACAACTCTCGATAAGGAATTTACATGTGCTCTCCTCGGCTCATGCCGTGATACATACTTGATTCTCCTTACTTCTGGTGTCGTAAGCAAAATTGTCTTACTGGCGCAATCGATATTTCCTCCATACATCGACAGCCAATCCATACCAAGAATTACATCCAAACCTTGGGATTCCAGTATAATTAAATCCGTTGGGAAAATAAGCCTTCCTATACTTAATGGCACTTGTAAACATCCTTGGTGACCATATACTCCGCTCCTGGTGAGCTTACTAGCATGGGCGTCTTAAGAGTCCTAGTGGGCAGGCTAAACTTATCCACAAATCCCTTTGATATGTATGAATGCGATGCACCAGTATCAAAAAGAACAACTGCAGAAAATGACTTAAACAAAAACTTACCTATTCGCATCATTTGAGCTTCAACCTCCTCCACACTAACGTGGTTCACCTGTCCTCTGTTGAAAGGGTTCGCTTCTTTCCCTGAGCTTCCATTGCCGTTACCATTTTGGGCCTCTGGACATTCATTTGCATAATGCCCAGTCTTATGGCACTTAAAACAAGTGATATGGCTCAGGTCCACCTTGGATGGTGTTGACGGCTTGGTGCGGTTTTGTCCATTGCTTCCTCCATTCCCGTTTCCATTCTTTGTGCCATTATGATTGTGCGAGCTACCTCCTCCGTGAGTATGCTAAAATTGCCCTCCTGACTTCGGGTAAAGCGTAGTTTCTGTGAGCTCCGAATTGTACTTCCCTGTCCATACTTCCTCTTCACGATTGTCAATCTGCTTGCTTCCGTTCAATCATAAGAGCATGATCTACTAACTCCTGGTAGTTATTGAAAGTGGCTACCATCAACTGCATGCTCAACTCATCATTCAGTCCTTCTAGAAACTTCTCACCTTAGGCCATTCGTAGTAACGTCATCTGGGGCATAACGTGCTAGTTTACTAAAGTCATCCACATCTTGTGTTGTCCGTCCTCCTTGGCGTAAGTTAGAAAATCACGCTTCTTCATGGCCATAGCTCCTCTTTGAAACATGGGCGACGGAAAGCTTGGCCAGATCCCATGTGGCAGTGTCTCTGAGGTAAGTGTCACAGCCCTTGAATTTGGTTGCAGATAGTGGCATTGCATCCATGCATCATGTCTAAAGTTATGTGAATTTGAAATGGGGATTGACTCAAACCCTAGCACCTAAGAGAAATCAAATAGGTTCAACTAAAATAAATTCCAAGAACCCAAAATGGTCATAGAAAAATGTTCATGATTTTTGGAAATGCTGGAAACAGCAACTAGAGGTGATGCACATTTTTCCTAGCCATCTTGGATTTTACCTCAACACATATTGTATTTATTTGGAGCTGTCAAAATTCCTTGTCAGGACCCCGATTCCAAGTCACATCGATCTAGCCGGTAACACCTCATATCACTTTGCGGCCTCACGCCCGGTATTCCCACGGGTGTCGCCTTACCATGGCCTGGGACCGTTTGCAGGCTAGGCAGGACTCCGGATGTCACCGCGTGACATTTCCCGTAAAGACAGAACCACGAGCAAGAAGTGAAACACATGCTTGCCCGGTCGGTGTCCAAAGCGATAGTCTTTGGGCTAGCGAGACTCCGGTGAACCGGCTGTAGCGGACTACTATCGCTCAGGAAGCACTAGACTACATTTCCCCATAAGAGAGGCTGCCAAGGATAAACAACTAGATTGTTGGATCCCACACATACCAAGCATTTCAAACATACACACAATATGCTCAATATGTGTAAATACAACATGGCATCACAACATAACTCTCTGACTCAAATATTTATTCATTAGGCTCCGAGGCGAGATATTACAAACATGGGTCTCCACGACCCAACATTGAGAGCATACAAGTCAAAACACATGCGGAAGCTTAACATGTTTGAGTCTGAGACAACTATAAATGAAAAGGCTTAGAAGCCCGACTATCTACCGAGATCTGCCCGAGGGCACAAGATCGTAGCTGAGGTATCAAGCTAAGCGTCGAAGTCACAGCGGAACTACTAAGCGAGGCCAAGTCTCTCTGCAAAACATAAAATAAGCAAGCGTGAGTACAAATGTACTCAGCAAGACTTACATCGTAACTAACTACATATGCATCATTATCAACAAAGGGGGGTGGAGTTTGACTTCTGACAAGCCAGCTTTGACTCGTAACTATCCTGAACTATGGCGCAAGTAACTCTTTTGAGGTGGCACACACGGTCCACATATTCACCATATCAATACACCACTATGGATCCGCTCCCGTCTTCCCTCACGAGAACGCCATCCATAGCACTCACGCTTATCTTTCGTATTTTAGAGTATCCACTTTCACTTGTCTATGAACTGTACAGAAACCCGAAGTCCTTTACATGGACACGGCTATTAGAATAGATGATGTTAACCCTGCGGTGTACTTCTTCACACGCTCTCGCCACTTACCACCATGTACACGTCGTGTATCTCGGCAACCTTCAAGCGGAAGCTTTGGCGAGAGTCGGCCACGACCTGACTAACCACACAAGTCTCTAGTCCAGGTTTATCGCCTATTCGGGTTCCATCCGCAAGGAGATCCGGCCGGTGTCGCTCACGGCCCCAAGCGATGTGTGCGAGGTTCCGAGACACCAAGCAGGCGCTTCGGTACACCGGGCCCACAGTGTATCTACCGCATCATAGCCCACCCCTAGGGTCATGACCACGCACGGCCTCCAACACATATCCTACAAACACCAGAAACTAGTTGCAACTCCTGGACAGAGATCAGGTTGGCTAATAAGTCGAGAGAGCTTGGAGCGCCCAGAGCCCAATGTGTGGTAGTAACTGTTTCATGGATCATAAACACAGAACTCAGTTCCTGAGGACGGCTGCAATGAGACAACCCACCATGTACTCCTACATGGCCTCTCACCGCTACCTTTACCAAATCGTGTCCACACACTTAGCTCACACACAAGTGGGACATGTTCACACACCTCACGATTCATCCCCGATGAATCGGACCTGACTCAACTCTAAGCGTAGCGGGCATGACAAACAAGCATGAATGAGTAGGCACAAAGAGGGCTCAAATAACTCCTACTCATGCTAGTGGGTTTCATCTATTCTTTGTGGCAATGACAGTCATGCAGAGGATAAAGGGGTTCAGCTACCGCAGCAAATCACGTATGAATCGTTGTTGTCCTAATGCACGGTAAAAAGAGAGCGAGGAGCGAGAGTAGGATTGTATCGGAATGAACAAGGGGTTTTGCTTGCACACTTTGCTGAAGATAGTATAACTCTTCATCGGTGTCATCGATCTCATCGTCGGAATACGTCTATCGAGAGGGAGCGAATACCGCAACCACGGAAGAAACACAATCAATGCGATGCACAATATGATGCATGCTCATGACATGGCAATATGCCGTGTTTTCAGCTAATGCAACTAGCTACAGGTTAAATGAAGTTGATTTGAATCAAAGATTCAAATTCAAACTCCATATGTGATGGTTTAAATGCCCTTTAATTGGTTTGACCTGATCAGCAGGTATAATTTGTTCTAACATGCATGAAAATGATACGGATGGATAGATTGGATTTTTCTAATCATTTTTCATATATAAATTATTTGATTTGGAGCTACGGTTGATTAACTATGACTTATAGAAGTTTTGGCTATTTTCTAGAATTTCCTGTAAAAGAATAAATCCAGAAAAAGGGGTTACTACGTCAGCCCTAGCGTCGATTAGGACGTCGACAAGTCAATCGACACTGGTCCTGGTCAAACGACCAGTGGGGTCCGGCCAGTCGCTGACCCGGTGTTGTTTAGTGACACCGCATAAGTGGGGTCAATCAGCGGACACGTCGGCCTGATCAGCCAATGGCCGACGCGTGGGGCCCTTGTGATTAGTTAAAACTAAACAGAACTAAACAATGATAAATTAAGTTCAGAAAATAAACTAAACTAATTTAACAGGGTCTGGTCCCATATGTCAGTGGCACAGGGGAGGTCAAATCCCGGTCAACCGGGGTCAAACTCGCCGGAGTTGACCCATGGCTCGTCGCCGGTGAAGCCCGAGACGGCGGATTTGCCCATAGTTGACCAAATCGGCTGTGGTTCGGTCATACGCGTAGCTGGCGGAGTTCCGCATCAAACAGTGGCTGCGGGTAGTGCTGGGGTGGACGGAAAAGTGGCCGGCGGCGAGGTTTGGCGGCGGCCGGAGATCGGGCTAGGTCGGACTCAACGCTAGGGTGCGCGGGAGGAGGAACTGGGGGGAGCTGCGGCCTCCTGGGAACATGCGGAGCATGCGAGCGATCTTGAACGCGAGCCGCTACGGCTGTGAATGACGAATCGGCGACGGTGATCGGCGGTACCCGAGGTCGAAGGCGAGAGCGATGATGACGCTTACTGCGCGTCCGGCTTACTGGCTCGATTCAGTGGAGAGGACGAGGACGACGTCGCAGAGCTCGTTGAGCGACAATGAGGCGGCCAGGTAGCTGTGGCTGCGGTGGTTCTCGTCGGCCAGTCCGCAGTGCGTCCGGACCGTCACGGGAGAGAGAGTCATAGAGGGGATGGGGACGAGCAAGCGGTCGAGGAGGGCGAGGGGGAGTGCGTGGCGCCCTTGGGTGCCTCAAGCGGCGAAAGGTGGGCAGGAGGTGGCCTACGTCGTCTTGCAGCAGCATCCGAACCTGCCTTCGTCCCCTGGCGAGAGGAGGAAGGCAGCACGGGGAGGAGGCGGTGGTGGGCTGGGCACTTTGGCTTTGCCAAGTTGGGCTGCTACAGGTGGCGGGCTCTGCGGTAGGTGGCAGTAACTTCTCTCTCTCTCTAATTTAGTTTCTGCTTTCTATTTATTTGTTCTGTTTTGATTTAGTTTAGCACTAAATCATTTTTATATAATTTTGAGAATATTTTGGGCACTCTCTGAAATAATCCGTTGTCCCTCAATATTTCTCAGAATATTTGAGCTGTCAAAATATTTATAGCAATGTTTTGGAGCCCCAATCAAATACAATATGTGTTGAGGTAAAATCCAAGATGGCTAGGAAAAATGTGCATCACCTCTAGTTCTTTGTTTCAGCATTTCCAAAAATCATGAACATTTTTCTAAGACCATTTTGGGTTCTTGGAATTTATTTTAGTTGAACCTATTTGATTTCTCTTAGGTGCTAGGGTTTGAGTCAATCCCCATTTCAAATTCACATAACTTTAGACATGATGCATGGATGCAATGCCACTATCTGCAACCAAATTCTAGGGCTGTGACAACTCACCCCCACTAAACAAGAATCTCGTCCCGAGATTCAGGACGTGAGGTAAGAAGATAGAGGGCACAAAACTATCACAGTCTTCTCGATCCAATTGCCCTTCTCGAAGATGTTGATTCATTCCATCATCTTGGTCTTGACATCTTTGCCTTCGAGATCTTCACTCGACTCGACAACAGAAAGAGAGGGAAACCCTACAGGATTTGATCTTCTTGAAGATCGAGCAACTCAAGATCAGTTCATGGAGTGAGATGTAAGAACATCTCTTGAGTTGAGACACAAAACACACATTAGGAATGTTGGAAAAGAAAGCGGATGGCCGAAGGTTCAAATTGGTAGGCAACCATTCCACGCTTAAGTAAAATGGTGCATGGTTTCAAAGTAGCAAGGAGATGATTGCCATGATTCCATAACGGGGCACCTTAGGAAAGGTGACTCGTAGAGTTATTCCCTTAAGTGGCAAAAAGAATTACTTTTGATACAAGGATCATCGAAAATCTCTATACCAGCCTAAGGCAATTCACAAGCGATCATTTGAAGGAATTGGAAAGAATGGCATACTCAGTTTGGAAAGGAAACTACGGTTATAGAACAACTCGGCAAATGGGAGGCACATCCCAATTGATACCAAGGATATAACCTATTGACTGAGTGTGCTCTTAAGATCTTGAGCATTTCCGTACTCACCAAGGTCTTACCAACATCTGTGCCAAGGATCCTGGCAACACATCTTACTACCTTGACGAATAGTGATGGACAATGCAGATGCAAGGGAAGACAACACTTTCTCAGATTTCACCTTAGCGAGGCCAAGGAAACAAAATCTGGATGATCGACCGAGAGACATTTAGCACTCTGCTTATAATGTTCTCCTTGATGTGCATAGCGTAACCCATTTATTGATATGGTTTGGTATCTAGAACATCAAGTAAAAGGTCGCACTTTGAGCACAAGAATCCATAAGGAACAATTACGGAAGCAAATCCTGAAATCCTTATGGGGAGGTGGCCAACTTCCTCAATCAGATACTACAATAATAGGTCTTAGGCTAGGTGTGTTGGCCACGACATCCACGTTACTAGTTACAGAGAGACCAATATAATAGTTCTTGGGAATTGTTCCAACCATCATATCTGCCTGAGATTCAGATCTGGTTGGGGTCAGGACATTTCAGATGGCATGTTTGAAAAGGGAAGGTTGCAACTCAAACCGACGAGATGACATTGCGAGATCTTCGGGAAATGAACTACGATAGCAAGCCCCAAAACATGAGCTGGTTCTGCTACACACATGTGAACACGCTGTCCCAGACAAGCATGACCACACAGTAGTCTGACAATAAAACACTACCGAGTTCTGGTTGGGAACCATCATTGCGGAGAGCGAAGTCCTGCGCATTTACCTTTGGGTCCTTAAGGTTAGCACTCAAGAACTTCTTTTCCTTGAACAAATCAATCAGTGGCTTGGTGTGCTAGGGAATACATATGGAGTGGAGGTAATTAATCTACCAAACCATAGAATACCTCGCACGAATGCATGACTGACTTGGGATAATTCCGAAGGAAGCAAAACAAACCTTTCTCAAGTTCATGTCGGCAACTTACACCTAAAGCACATGAATTCGAGGAAGTCACTTCTTCCATCCAAGCATAGGCTTCATGAACCAAACACGAAGGCATTGCTTACAAAGTTTCCAACACTAGGTTTATGTTCAACATGAATCATGGAGGAGACAAGATGTCTTGATGGGCTCAATAAAGCAACTCATCGGAATTTCCATATCACTGGACTTCCGCCATCATGTGAACACGGTGATAGCATTGGTCAGACCAAAAGATGTAATGGTGTATGCTCGAGGGATCAACCATGAGTAAGACAACATTACGGACATCGTTGGTTCTGATTTGACTTGACGATAGCCCATACTCAAGTCAAAGTTTTGACAAGGCAATAGATCCAACAACTGATCACGAGGACCAATTGGTGAAGATATCATCTTTCTTCAACGCACACACAAACACAAAGATATCCCTTCAGAAAGAACCAAATTCGGCAAAGCCTTTTATCTTCCAACTCTCCAAGTTGTTGTTTATCTTAACCAACTAGCTCAGGGTATCCAACACAGATTCTTGGAGAAAGGGTGGTTTACAAGAAAACCAACTTGATCACGAACTCAACATAGCGATCAGGTGACAACCTGGTGATACTTCCGAGAAGATATTCAGAATATCACGAACCACCGATATATTACTAAGCTCGAGAACAATCTTGCTTTTCAGGGCAAGACGATATGATCAAAAGAGTGAGGGATTGACACAATCCTAACTCGTTGATCGAAGAGTGCACCAGAAATAAGGACTAGGTAGCACGATCAATCTTAGGATGATGATTTAATAACCAACACGCTAAGAATGAGAATATTGTCCATTAACTACCAAGCAAGGGGGTTGCTAGGCGTATCGATTTCACACACCACAATTCACTTGTCGGCATTCCGGTTACAACAACACGGAACCGAGGAATGAATAATGATGACAAGAAGTATTACTGCATCAAGAATTCATAAGAGGTGGTGCAATTCTCATGACACTCTTGACATAAAGATGGTAACACTCCAAGGTAGAACAGAACAAAAGCTGGGTTGGTATTTTGATCTGTGGAATACAACTACTTTGACCCAATCCTAGATATGGACGAGGTACTGGAGTTTGTTTCTCCTAGTCATTCCGGAATAGAATGGCTTGACGGACCACAAGAGTAATAGTCATCGACGAACGAATGCACGCATACTCTTGATTATCAATTGATAGATGGAGGTCAGAAAACAACTAAAGAGGGACAACTCAAAGGAACATATAATTTTCTGAGTTGTGGATGCATGGATTAGTATGTCGAGCAAAGTTCAACATTTCTTCCGGATAACCCATGCGGAAAGGGGTAGACCTGGCAGTATCACGATATAGAATGGAGGACTCATCAAGAGCACTCTGGTTGTGATCTTTTGGCTCAAAAGAAGTTCTGCCATAAGCAGTTCATGGTATTTGGAAGAAGGAAATACCACGGACCTCGAGGACTATTGCAAGGTTACTAATATCCTAAAGGAACTAGAAAACACTATCAACATGAAATAAGTAGGGTGAATCTCGGGTTCAAGAACCCAGAATAGATTACCCTCTTGCTAAATGGCATCACGGGATGCTTTTCGAAAATGGTGGCGGAATCATCACAATCGAACACAAAGCATGGTTGGATTACTAGGCGATACTCTATACACCTAGGGTCATAATAATAGCTCCAACATAAATGTCAAGGCAATAAATTACCTCAACGCACCAGTTAGTGTGCTTATTCTTACCAAAAAGGACATCGGAAACGGAAAGAAAGGATTTGCAAATGCATCGGACTATTTAGAGACCTGGGATGACTCGGACAGCATAACGGCTGTAAATGCTCAAAATGATTTGAGACATCCTGCAAAATAGTGGCATGACCACTCAACATCACAATATCAAGGTTCTCAGACAAGCTATGAACATACAGAAGTAGTAAAAACGAAACTGAGATTTGAAACTATCAATTCTATAAGTCTATGGATTAGTAACACGTCATCCTAATAGATAGATGAGAAGGCCTAGTTCTTAATCCCCGTAGAAGAGAAGAGGATGAGTCAGATCAGAAGGTCATGAGGTATAAGGAGTAAAAAGTGTTGGAAATATGCCCTAGAGGCAATAATAAATTAGTTATATTATTATATTTCCTTGTTCATTATAATCGTTTATTATCCATGCTATAATTGTATTGAAAGGAAACTAAGATACATGTGTGGATACATAGACAACACCATGTCCCTAGTAAGCCTCTAGTTGACTAGCTCGTTGATCAATAGATGGTTACGGTTTCCTTACCATGGACATTGGATGTCATTGATAACGGGATCACATCATTGGGAGAATGATGTGATGGACAAGACAATCCTAAGCCTAGCACGGATCGTGTAGTTCAGAGTATGCTAAAGCTTTTCTAATGTCAAGGATCATTTCCTTAGACCATGAGATTGTGCAACTCCGGATACCGTAGGAATGCTTTGGGTGTACCAAAGCGTCACAACGAACTGGGTGGCTATAAAGGTGCACTACGGTATCTCCGAAAGTGTCTGCTGGGTTGTACGAATCGAGGCTGGGATTTGTCACTCGTGTGACGGAGAGGTATCTCTGGGCCCCTCGGTAGGACATCATCATAATGTGCACAATGTGACCAAGGGGTTGATCACGGGATGATGTGTTACGAAGCGAGTAAAGAGACTTCTTGTGGTAACGAGATTGAACAAGGTATCGGGATACCGGCGATCGAATCTCGGCAAGTACAATGGCGCTAGACAAAGGGAATTGTATACGGGTCGATTGAGTCCTTGACATCGTGGTTCATCCGATGAGATCATCGTGGAACATGTAGAGCCAACATGGGTATCCAGATCCCGCTGTTGGTTATTGACCGGAGAAGCGTCTCGGTCATGTCTCCATGGTTCCCGAACCCGTAGAGGGTCTACACATAAGGTTCGATGGCGCTAGGGTTATAAAGGAAGTTTGTATGTGGTTACCGAATATTGTTCGAGTCCGGATGAGATCCCGGACGTCACGAGGAGTTCCGGAATGGTCAGGAGGTAAAGATTTATATATAGGAAGTCTTATTTTGGTCGCCGGAAAAGTTTCGCGCATTATCGGTATTGTACCGGGAGTGCCGAAAGGGGTCCGGGGGTCCACCGGGGGGTCCACCTGCCCCGGGGGGGGGCACATGGGCTGTAGGGGGTGCTCCTTGTCCCATATGGGCCAAGGGCACCAGCCCTAAGAGGCCCATGTGCCAAGGAGACTTGGGGAGGGAAGAGTCCAAGGGGAAGGCACCTGAGGGGTGCCTTGGGAGGATGGGCTCCTCCCCCTCTTGGCCGCACCCCTTCCTTGGAGGGAAGGGGCAAGGCTCGCCCTCCCCTCTCTTGCACCGATATATAGTGGAGGGAGGGAGGAAGCCACACACGAGTCCACTGGCGCCTCCCTCCCTCCCGTGACACCTCCTCCTCTCCCCGCAGTGCTTGGCGAAGCCCTGCAGATTGCCACGCTCCTCCACCACCACCACGCCCGTTGTGCTGCTGCTGGATGGAGTCTTCCTCAACCTCTCCCTCTCTCCTTGCTGGATCAAGACATGGGAGGCGTCACCGGCTGTACGTGTGTGTTGAACGCGGAGGTGCCGTCCGTTCGGCACTAGGATAATCGGTGATTTGAATCACGACGAGTGCGACTCCATCAACCCCGTTCTCTTGAACGCTTCGCTTAGCGATCTACAAGGGTATGTAGATGCACTCTCCTTCCCTCGTTGCTGGTTTCTCCATAGATAGATCTTGGTGACACGTGGGAAAATTTTTGAATTTCTGCCACGTTCCCCAACGATGGCATCATGAGCTAGGTCTATTGCGTAGATTCTTTGCACGGGTAGAACACAAAGTATTTGTGGGTGTTGATTTTTTCAATATGCTTACCGTTACTAGTCCAATCTTGTTTTTGACGGTATTGTGGGATGAAGCGGCCCGGACCGACCTTACGTACTCTTACGTGAGACAGGTTCCACCGGTGACATGCACTTGGTGCATAAGGTGGCTAGCGGGTGCCGTCTCTCCCACTTTAGTCGGATCGAATGATGAAAAAGGGTCCTTATGAAGGGTAAATAGCAATTGACATATCACGTTGTGGTTTTATGTAGGTAAGAAAGCGTTCTTGCTAGAAACCCATAGCAGCCACGTAAAACATGCAAACAACAATTAGAGGACGTCTAACTTGTTTTTGCAGGGTATGCTATGTGATGTGATATGGCCAAGATGAATGTGATGAATGATATGTGATGTATGAGATTGATCATGTTCTTGTAATAGGAATCACGACTTGCATGTCGATGAGTATGACAACGGCGAGAGCCATAGGAGTTGTCTTTATTTATTGTATGACCTGCGTGTCATTAAACAACGCCATGTAATTACTTTACTTTATTGCTAACCGTTAGCCATAGTAGTAGAAGTAATAGTTGGCGAGACAACTTCATGAAGACACAATGATGGAGATCATGGTGTTATGCCGATGATGATGATGATCATGGAGCCCCGAAGATGGAGATCAAAAGGAGCAAAATGATATTGGCCATATCATGTCACTTTTTGATTGCATGTGATGATTATCATGTTTATGCATCTTATTTTCTTAGAAAAACGGTAGTAAATAAGATGATCCCTCATTAAAATTTCAAGAAAGTGTTCCCCTAAGCGTGCACCGTTCCGAAAGTTAAATGCGTTTGAAGCACCACGTGATGATCGGGTGTGATAGATTCTTACGTTCACATACAACGGGTGTAAGCCAGATTTACACACGCGGAACACTTAGGTTAACTTGACGAGCCTAGCATGTACAGACATGGCCTCGGAACACAAGAGACCGAAAGGTCGAGCATGAGTTGTATGGTAGATACGATCAACATGAAGATGTTCACCGATGATGACTAAGTCCGTCTCACTTGATGATCGGACACGGCCTAGTTGACTCGGATCGTGTAATCACTTAGATGACTAGAGGGATGTCTATCTGAGTGGGATTTCATAAGATGAACTTAATTATCCTGAACATAAGTCAAAAACCCTTTGCAAATTATGTCATAGCTCGCGCTTTAGTTCTCATTGTTTTAGATATGTTCCTAGAGAAAATATAGTTGAAAGTTGACGATGGCGATTATGCGGACGGTAGATAGCTTATGTCCTCAATGCACCGCTTCGGTGTGCTGAACCCCAAACATCGCCTCGTGGATGTTGCGAACATCGGACATACACGCGTTTGATAACTACGTGATAGTTCGCTTAAGCGGTTTAGAGTTGAGGCACCAAAGACGTTTTCAAACGTCATGGAACATATGAGATGTTTCGAGGGCTGAAATTGGGATTTCAGGCTCGTGCCCACGTCAAGAGGTATAAGACCTCTGACGGTTTTCTAAGCCTGCAAACTAAGGGAGAAAAGCTCAATTGTTGAGCTTGTGCTCAGATTGTCTGAGTACAACAATCACTTGAATCGAGTGGGAGTTGATCTTCCAGATGAGATAGTGATGTTTCTCCAAAGACATTGCCACCAAGCTGCTAGAACTTTTGATGAACTATAACATATCAGGGATAGATATGATGATCCTTGAAGTATTCGCGATGTTTAACACCGAAAGTAGAAGTCAAGTAGGAGCATCAATTGTTGATGGTTGGTAAAACCACTAGTTTCAAGAAGGGCAAGGGCAACAAGGGATACTTCATGAAACGGCAAAACAGTTTTAACTGCTCTAGTGAAGAAACCCAAGGTTGAACCCAAACCCGAGACTAAGTGCTTCGTAATGAGAGGAACGGACCTTTGAGCGGAACCACCCTAGATACTTGGTAGATGAGAAGGCTGGCGAGGTCGATAGAAGTATATTGGATATACATTATGTTAACTTGTACTTTACTAGTACTCCTAGTAGCAATTGTGGTATTAGATACGGTTCGGTTGCTAAGTGTTAGTAACTCGAAATAAAAGCTACGGAATAAGCGGAGACTAGCTAAAGGTGAGCCGACGATATGTGTTGGAAGTGTTTCCAAGGTTGATGTGATCAAGCATCGCGCTCCCTCTGCCATCGAGATTGGTGTTAAACCTAAATAATTGTTATTTGGTGTTTGCGTTGAGCATAGACATGATTGGATTATGTCTATCGCGATGCAGTTATTCATTTAAGGAGAATAATGGTTACTCTGTTTATTTGAATAATACCTACAATGGTCTTGCACCTAAAATGAATGGTTTGTTGAAATCTCGATCGCAGTGATACACATTTTCATGCCAAAAGATATAAGATAGTAATGATAGTACCACGTACTTGTGGCACTGCCATGTAAGTCATATTGGTATAAAACGCATGAAGAAGCTCCATGTTGATGGATCTTTGGACTCACTCGTTTTTGAAAAGTTTGAGACATGCAAACCATGTCTATTGGTGTATACGCATGAAGAAACTCCATGCAGATGGATCGTTTGAACTCACTTGATTTTGAATCACTTGAGATATGCAAATCATACCACATGGGCAAGATGACTGAAAAGCCTCGGTTTCAGTAAGATGGAACATGGTAGCAACCTGTTGGAAATAACACATTTTGATGTGTGCAGTCCAATGAGTGCTGAGGCATGCGATGAATATCGTTATGTTACGACTTCACAGATGATTCGAGTAGATGTTGAGTATATTTACTTGATGAAACACAAGTCTGAATTATTGAATGGTTCAAAGTAATTTCAGAGTGAAGTTAAAGATCATCGTGACAAGAGGATAAAATATCTATGATATGATCATAGAGATGAGTATCTGAGTTATGAGCTTTGGCACGCTATTAAGACATTGTAGAAATTGTTTCACAATTTAATACCGCCTGGAACACCATAGTGTGATGGTATGTCCGAACATCATAGTTGCACCCTATTGGATATGGTGCGTACCATGATGTCTCTTATCGAATTACCACTATCGTTCATGGGTTAGGCATTAGAGACAACCGCACTCACTTTAATAGGGCACCACGTAATTCCGTTGAGACGACACCGTTTGAACTATGGTTTGGAGAAACCTAAGTTGTCGTTTCATAAAGGTTTGGGGCTGCGATGCTTATGTGAAAAAGTTTCAGGTTGATAAGCTCGAACCCAAAGCGGATAAAATGCATCTTCATAGGACACCCAAAACGGTTGGGTATACCTCCTAGTTCAGATCCGAAGCAAAAGTGATTGTTTCTAGAAGCGGGTCCTTTCTCGAGGAAAAGTTTCTCTCGAAAGAATTGAGTGGGAGGATGGTGGAGACTTGATGAGGTTATTGAACCATCACTTCAACCGGTATGTAGCAGGCGCAGGGAAGTTCCTGTGGCACCTACATCAATTGAAGTAGAAGCTTATGATAGTGATCATGAAGCTTGAACAAGTCACTACCGAACCTCGTGGGGCGACAAGGACGCCAGTCTTTGCTTGAAGTGGTACGGTGATCCTGTCTTGAATGTCATGTTGCTAGACAACAATGAACCTGCGAGCTATGGAGAAGCAATGGTGGGCCCATATTCCAATAAATGGTTAGAAGCCATGAAATGAGATAGGATCCATGTATCGTAACAAAGCATGGACTTTGGTGGACTTGCCCGTTGATCGGCAAGCCATTGAGATAAATGGATCTTTAAGAAGAAGACGAACGTGGATGGTAATGTCACCGTCTATGAAGCTCGACTTGTGGCAAAGAGTTTTTCACAAGTTCAAGGAGTTGACTACGATGAGATTTTCTCATTCGTAGCGATGCTTAAGTCCGTCGGAATCATGTTAGCATTAGCTGCATTTATGAAATCTGGCGTATGGATGTCAAAAGCGAGTTTCCTTACCGGTTTTAAAGGAAAGGTTGTATGTGATACAATCGTAAAGTTTTGTCGATCCTAAGGATGCTGAAAGTTATCTTTGGCTCAATGATCCTTCTAAGGACCTGGAGTAAGCATCTCGGAGTTGGAATGTGCGCTTTGATGAGATGATCAAAGATTTTTGGTTTATACAAAGTTTATGAGAAACTTGTATTTCCAAAGAAGTGAGTGGGAGCACTATAAAATTTCTGATGAGTATATGTCGTTGACATATTGATGATCAGAAATGAAGTAGAATTTTCTGTAAAGCATATAGGGTTATTTGAAAAGTGTTTTTCAAGTGAAAACCTAGATTAATCTACTTAAACATTGAGCATCAAGATCTATGAGGATAGATCAAAACCTCTTAATGGTACTTTCAAATGAGCATATACCTTGACATGATCTTGAAGGTGTTCAAGATGGATCAGTCAAAGAAGGAGTTCTTGCCTGAGATGTAAGGTATGAAGTTAAGACTTAAAGCTCGACCACGGCAGAAAAGAGAGAAAGGACGAAGGTCGTCCCCTATGCTTTAGACGTAGGCTCTATAGTATGCTATCTTGTGTACCTTAGGAAGTGTGCCTTGCCATGAAGTCGGTCAAAGGGTACAAGAATGATCCAGAATGGGGATCATTGGACAGCGGTCAAAATTGTCCTTTGAGTAAATAAGGACATGTTTCTCGATTATGGAGGTGATAAAGAGTTCGGTATAAAGGGCTACGTCGATGCAAGCTTTAACACCTATCCGAGTGACTCTGAGTAGCAAACCGGATACGTATAGTGGAGCAACCATTTGGAATACCTTCAAGTGGAGCGTGGAAGTAGCATTTACAATATGACATAGAGAATTGGCAGTACATACGAATCTGAATGTTACGCACCCGTTGACTAAAACCTCTCTCACAAGCAAAAACATGATCAAACCCCGTAACTCATTGAGACTTAATCACATGGTGATGTGAACTAGTTTAAGACACTAGTAAACTCTTTGGATGTTGGTCACATGGCGATGTGACCTATCGATGTTAATCACATGGCGATGTGAACTAGATTATTGACTCTAGTGCAAGTGGGAGACTGTTGGAAATATGCCCTAGAGGCAATAATAAATTAGTTATTATTATTATATTTCCTTGTTCATGATAATCGTTTATTATCCATGCTATAGTTGTATTAAAAGGAAACTAAGATACATGTCTGGATACATAGACAACACCATGTCCCTAGTAAGCCTCTAGTTGACTAGCTCGTTGATCAATAGATGGTTACGGTTTCCTTACCATGGACATTGGATGTCATTGATAACGGGATCACATCATTGGGAGAATGATGTGATGGACAAGACCCAATCCTAAGCCTAGCACGAGATCGTAGTTAAGTATGCTAAAGCTTTTCTAATGTCAAGTATCATTTCCTTAGACCATGAGATTGTGCAACTCCGGATACCGTAGGAATGCTTTGGGTGTACCAAACGTCACTGGCATCGGGTGGCTATAAAGGTGCACTACAGGTATCTACGAAAGTGTCTGTTGGGTTGGCATGAATCGAGACTGGGATTTGTCATTCGTGTGACGGAGAGGTATCTCTGGGCCCACTTGGTAGGATATCATCATAATGTGCACAATGTGACCAAGGGGTTGATCACGGGATGATGTGTTACGAAACGAGTAAAGAGACTTGCCGGTAACGAGATTGAACAAGGTATCGGGATACCGACGATCGAATCTCGAGCAAGTACAATGCCGCTAGACAAAGGGAATTGTATACGGGATCGATTGAGTCCTTGACATCGTGGTTCATCCGATGAGATCATCGTGGAACATGTAGGAGCCAACATGGGTATCCAGATCCCGCTGTTGGTTATTGACCGGAGAACGTCTCGGTCATGTCTCATGGTTCCCGAACCCGTAGGGTCTACACACACTTAAGGTTCGATGGCGCTAGGGTTATAAAGGAAGTTTGTATGTGGTTACCGAATGTTGTTGAGTCCTGATGAGATCCCGGACGTCACGAGGAGTTAGAATGGTCCGGAGGTAAAGATTTATATATAGGAAGTCTTATTTTGGTCGCCGAAAAGTTTCAAGCGCATTATCGGTATTGTACCGGGAGTGCCGAAAGGGGTCCGGGGTCCACTGGGGTCCACCTGCCCTGGGGCACATGGGCTGTAGGGGGTGCTCCTTGTCCCATATGGGCCAAGGGCACCAGCCCTAAGAGGCCCATGCGCCAAGGAGACTTGGGGAGGGAAGAGTCCAAAGGGGGGAAGGCACCTCCGAGGTGCCTTGGGGAGGATGGACTCCTCCCCCCCGCGTGGCCGCACCCCGTCCTTGGAGGAAGGGGCAAGGCTGCGCCCTCCCCCCCTCTCTTGCACCGATATATAGTGGAGGGGAGGGAGGGGAAGCCACACCTGAGTCCCTGGCGCCTCCCTCCCTCCCGTGACACCTCCTCCTCTCCCGCAGGTGCTTGGCGAAGCCCTGCAGGATTGCCACGCTCCTCCACCACCACCACGCCGTTGTGCTGCTGCTGGATGGAGTCTTCCTCAACCTCTCCCTCTCTCCTTGCTGGATCAAGACATGGGAGACGTCACCGGGCTGTACGTGTGTTGAACGCGGAGGTGCCGTCCGTTCGGCACTAGGATAATCGGTGATTTGAATCACGACGAGTACGACTCCATCAACCCTGTTCTCTTGAACGCTTCCGCTTAGCGATCTACAAGGGTATGTAGATGCACTCTCCTTCCCCTCGTTGCTGGTTTCTCCATAGATAGATCTTGGTGACACGTAGGAAAATTTTGAATTTCTGCCACGTTCCCAACAAAGGGCATCATGAGCTAGGTCTATTGCGTAGATTCTTTGCACGGGTAGAACACAAAGTATTTGTGGGTGTTGATTTTTTCAATATGCTTACCGTTACTAGTCCAATCTTGTTTCGACGGTATTGTGGGATGAAGCGGCCGGACCGACCTTACACGTACTCTTCGTGAGACAGGTTCCACCGGGGACATGCACTTGGTGCATAAGGTGGCTAAGCGGGTGCCGATCTCTCCCACTTTAGTCGGATCGGATGCGATGAAAAGGGTCCTTATGAAGGGTAAATAGCAATTGACATATCACGTTGTGGTTTTGCGTAGGTAAGAAAGCGTTCTTGCTAGAAACCCATAGCAGCCACGTAAAACATGCAAACAACAATTAGAGGACGTCTAACTTGTTTTTGCGGTGGTATGCTATGTGATGTGATATGGCCAAGATGAATGTGATGAATGATATGTGATGTATGAGATTGATCATGTTCTTGTAATAGGAATCACGACTTGCATGTCGATGAGTATGACAACCGGCAGGAGCCATAGGAGTTGTCTTTATTTATTGTATGACCTGCGTGTCATTAAACAACGCCATGTAATTACTTTTCTTTATTGCTAACGGTAGCCATAGTAGTAGAAGTAATAGTTGGCGAGACAACTTCATGAAGACACAATGATGGAGATCATGGTGTTATGCCGATGATGATGATGATCATGGAGCCCCGAAGATGGAGATCAAAAGGAGCAAAATGATATTGGCCATATCATGTCACTTTTTGATTGCATGTGATGATTATCATGTTTATGCATCTTATTTGCTTAGAAAAAGCGGTAGTAAATAAGATGATCCCTCATTAAAATTTCAAGAAAGTGTTCCCCTAACTGCGTAACCGTTCGAAAGTTCGCTGCTTCAAGCACCACGTGATGATCGGGTGTGATAGATTCTTACGTTCACATACAACGGGTGTAAGCCAGATTTACACACGCCGAACACTTAGGTTAACTTGACGAGCCTAGGATGTACAGACATGGCCTCGGAACACAAGAGACCGAAAGGTCGAGCATGAGTCGTATGGTAGATACGATCAACATGAAGATGTTCACCGATGATGACTAAGTCCGTCTCACTTGATGATCGGACACGGCCTAGGTGACTCGGATCGTGTAATCACTTAGATGACTAGAGGATGTCTATCTGAGTGGGATTTCATAAGATGAACTTAATTATCCTGAACATAAGTCAAAAACCCTTTGCAAATTATGTCATAGCTCGCGCTTTAGTTCTGCTGTTTTAGATATGTTCCTAGAGAAAATATAGTTGAAAGTTGACAGTAGCGATTATGCGGACAGTAGATAGCTTATGTCCTTAATGCACCGCTCAGTGTGCTGAACCCCAAACATCGTCTGTGGATGTTGCGAACATCGGACATACACGTTTTGATAACTACGTGATAGTTCAGTTAAACGGTTTAGAGTTGAGGCACCAAAGACGTTTTTCGAAACGTCGCGGAACATATGAGATGTTTCGAGGGCTGAAATTGGGATTTCAGGCTGCGTGCCCACGCCAAGAGGTATAAGACCTCCGACGGTTTTCTAAGCCTGCAAACTAAGGGAGAAAAGCTCAATTGTTGAGCTTGTGCTCAGATTGTCCGAGTACAACAATCACTTGAATCGAGTGGGAGTTGATCTTCCGTGATGAGATAGTGATGTTTCTCCAAAGACATTGCCACCAAGCTGCTAGAACTTCGTGATGAACTATAACATATCAGGGATAGATATGATGATCCTTGAAGTATTCGCGATGTATAACACCGCGAAAGTAGAAGTCAATTAGGAGCATCAATGGTTGAAGGTTTGTAAAACCACTAGTTTCAAGAAGGGCAAGGGCAACAAGCGATACAACATGAAACGGCAAAACAGTTCTTTGCTCTAGTGAAGAAACCCAAGGTTGAACCCAAACCCGAGACTAAGTGCTTCGTAATGAGAGGAACGGACACCAAGCGGAACCACCCTAGATACTTGGTAGATGAGAAGGTCTGGCGAGTCGATAGAAGTATATTGGATATACATTATGTTAACTTGTACTTTACTAGTACTCCTAGTAGCACCGAGGTATTAGATACCGGTTCGGTTGCTAAGTGTTAGTAACTCGAAATAAAAGCTACGGAATAAACGGAGACTAGCTAAAGGTGAGCCAACGATATGTGTTGGAAGTGTTTCCAAGGTTGATGTGATCAAGCATCGCACGCTCCCTCCGCCATCGAGATTGGTGTTAAACCTAAATAATTGTTATTTGGTGTTTGCGTTGAGCATAGACATGATTGGATTATGTCTATCGCAGTACGGTTATTCATTTAAGGAGAATAATGGTTACTCTGTTTATTTGAATAATACCTACAATGGTCTTGCACCTAAAATGAATGGTTTGTTGAAATCTCGATCGCAGTGATACACATTTTCATGCCAAAAAGATATAAGATAGTAAATGATAGTACCACGCACTTGTGGCAATCGCCATGTAAGTCATATTGGTATAAAACGCATGAAGAAGGTCCATGTTGATGGATCTTTGGACTCACTCGTTTTGAAAAGTTTGAGACATGCGAACCATGTCTATTGGTGTATACGCATGAAGAAACTCCATGCAGATGGATCGTTTGAACTCACTTGATTTTGAATCACTTGAGATATGCAAATCATACCACATGGGCAAGATGACCTAAAAGCCTCGGTTTCAAAGAAGATGGAACATGGTAGCAACCTGTTGGAAATAACACATTTTGATGTGTGCAGTCCAATGAGTGCCGAGGCATGCAAAGTGAATATCGTTATGTTCTGACTTCACGGATGATTCGAGTAGATGTTGAGTATATTTACTTGATGAAACACAAGTCTGAATTATTGAATGGTTCAAAGTAATTTTCAGAGTGAAGTTAAAGATCATCGTGACAAGAGGATAAAATATCTATGATATGATCATAGAGATGAGTATCTGAGTTATGAGCTTTGCACGCTATTAAGACATTGTAGAAATTGTTTCACAATTTAATACCGCTGGAACACCATAGTGTGATGGTGTGTCCGAACATCATAGTTGCACCCTATTGGATATGGTGCGTACCATGATGTCTCTTATCAATTACCACTATCGTTCATGGGTTAGGCATTAGAGACAACCGCACTCACTTTAATAGGGCACCACGTAATTCCGTTGAGACGACACCGTTTGAACTATGGTTTGGAGAAACCTAAGTTGTCGTTTCATAAAGGTTTGGGGCTGCGATGCTTATGTGAAAAGTTTCAGGTTGATAAGCTCAACCCAAAGCGGATAAAATGCATCTTCATAGGACACCCAAAAGCGGTTGGGTATACCTCCTAGTTCAGATCCGAAGCAAAAGTGATTGTTTCTAGAACGGGTCCTTTCTCGAGGAAAAGTTTCTCTCGAAAGAATTGAGTGGGAGGATGGTGGAGACTTGATGAGGTTATTGAACCATCACTTCAACCAAGATAGCGAGGGCAAGGGAAGTTCTGTGGCACCTACATCAATTGAAGTAGAAGCTTATGATAGTGATAATGAAGCTTCAGATCAAGTCACTACCGAACCTCGTAGGACGACAAGGACGCGTACTGCTTCGGAGTGGTACGGTGATCCTGTCTTGAATGTCATGTTGCTAGACAACAATGAACCTGCGAGCTATGGAGAAGCAATGGTGGGCCCATATTCCAATAAATGGTTAGAAGCCATGAAATCCGAGATAGGATCCATGTATCGTAACAAAGCATGGACTTTGGTGGACTTGCCCGATGATCGGCAAGCCATTGAAATAAATGGATCTTTAAGAAGAAGACGAACGTGGACGGTAATGTCACCGTCTATGAAGCTCGACTTGTGGCAAAGAGTTTTTCACAAGTTCAAGGAGTTGACTACGATGAGATTTTCTCATCCGTAGCGATGCTTAAGTCCGTCGGAATCATGTTAGCATTAGCTGCATTTATGAAATCTGGCAGATGGATGTCAAAACGAGTTTCCTTACCAGTTTTCCTAAGGAAAGGTTGTATGTGATACAATCAGAAAGTTTTTGTCGATCCTAAGGATGCTGAAAGTTCTACTGGCTCCAGCGATCCTTCTAAGGACTGGAGTAAGCATCTCGGAGTTGGAATGTGCGCTTTGATGAGATGATCAAAGATTTTTGGTTTATACAAAGTTTATGAGAAACTTGTATTTCCAAAGAAGTGAGTGGGAGCACTATAGAATTTCTGATGAGTATATGTCGTTGACATATTGATGATCATAAATGAAGTAGAATTTTCTCAGAAAGCATATAGGGTTATTTGAAAAGTGTTTTCAAGTGAAAACCTAGATTAATCTACTTAAACATTGAGCATCAAGATCTATGAGGATAGATCAAAACCTCTTAATGGTACTTTCAAATGAGCATATACCTTGACATGATCTTGAAGGTGTTCAAGATGGATCACCAAAGAAGGAGATCTTGCCTGAGATGTAAGGTATGAAGTTAAGACTTAAAGCTCGACCACGGCAGTAAAAGAGAGAAAGGACGAAGGTCGTCCCTATGCTTTAGACATAGGCTCTACAAGATGCTATCTTTGTGTACCTTGTCGATGTGTGCCTTGCTACATATCTGGCAAGAGAGTACAAAGGTGATCAAGGACATGTTTCTCGATTATGGAGGTGATAAAGAGTTCGGCATAAAGGGCTACGTCGATGCAAGCTTTAACACCTATCCGAGTGACTCTGAGTAGCAAACCGGATACGTATAGTGGAGCAACCATTTGGAATACCTTCAAGTGGAGCGTGGAAGCAGCATTTACAATATGACATAGAGAATTGCGAAGTACATACGGATCTGAATGTTACAGACCCGTTGACTAAAACCTCTCTCACAAGCAAAACATGATCAAACCCCAGAACTCATTGAGACTTAATCACATGGTGATGTGAACTAGTTTAAGACACTAGTAAACTCTTTGGATGTTGGTCACATGGCGATGTGACCTATCGATGTTAATCACATGGCGATGTGAACTAGATTATTGACTCTAGTGCAAGTGGGAGACTGTTGGAAATATGCCCTAGAGGCAATAATAAATTAGTTATTATTATTATACTTCCTTGTTCATGATAATCGTTTATTATCCATGCTATAGTTGTATTAAAAGGAAACTCAGATACATGTCTGGATACATAGACAACACCATGTCCCTAGTAAGCCTCTAGTTGACTAGCTCGTTGATCAATAGATGGTTACGGTTTCCTTACCATGGACATTGGATGTCATTGATAACGGGATCACATCATTGGGAGAATGATGTGATGGACAAGACCCAATCCTAAGCCTAGCATGATCGGTCGTGTCGTTAGATATGCTAAAGCTTTTCTAATGTCAAGTATCATTTCCTTAGACCATGAGATTGTGCAACTCCGGATACCGTAGGAATGCTTTGGGTGTACCAAACGTCACAACGTGAATCGGGTGGCTATAAAGGTGCACTACAGGTATCTACGAAAGTGTCATTGGGTTGGCATGAATCGAGACCGGATTTGTCATTCGTGTGACGGAGAGGTATCTCTGGGCCCACTTGGTAGGATATCATCATAATGTGCACAATGTGACCAAGGGGTTGATCACGGATGATGTGTTACGAAGCGAGTAAAGAGACTTGCGGTAACGAGATTGAACAAGGTATCGGGATACCGTCGATCGAATGTCGGGCTTGTACAATGCCGCTAGACAAAGGGAATTGTATTCGGGATCGATTGAGTCCTTGACATCGTGGTTCATCCGATGAGATCATCGTGGAACATGTGGGAGCCATCATGGGTATCCAGATCCCGCTGTTGGTTA
Source organism: Aegilops bicornis (assembly GCA_021605145.1). NCBI lineage: Eukaryota > Viridiplantae > Streptophyta > Magnoliopsida > Poales > Poaceae > Aegilops > Aegilops bicornis. The sequence goes on along the minus strand of CM038674.1, from coordinate 12,162,558 downwards.
TTGACCGGAGAACGTCTCGGTCATGTCTGCATGATGGTTCCCGAACCCGTAGGGTCTACACTTAAGGTTCGATGGCGCTTAGGGTTATAAAGGAAGTTTGTATGTGGTTCTTGAATGTTGTTCGAGTCCGGATGAGATCCCGGACGTCACGAGGAGTTCCGGAATGGTTCGAGGTAAAGATTTATATATAGGAAGTCTTATTTTGGTCGCCGGAAAAGTTTCACAAGATTATCGGTATTGTACCGGAGTGCCGAAAGGGTCCGAGGGTCCACCGGGGTCCACCTGCCCGGGGGCCACATGGGCTGTAGGGGGTGCTCCTTGTCCCATATGGGCCAAGGGCACCAGCCCCAAGAGGCCCATGCGCCAAGGAGACTTGGGAGGGAAGGGTCCAAAGGGGGAAGGCACCTCAGGGGTGCCTTGGGGAGGATGGACTCCTCCCCCCCTCTTGGCCGCACCCCTTCCTTGGAGGAAGGGGCAAGGCTGCGCCCTCCCCCCCTCCCTCCCTCCCGTGACACCTCCTCCTCTCCCGCAGGTGCTTGGCGCAGCCCTGCAAGATTGCCACGCTCCTCTACCACCACCACGCCGTTGTGCTTCTGCTGGATGGAGTCTTCCTCAACCTCTCCCTCTCTCCTTGCTGGATCAAGGCATGGGAGACGTCACCGGGCTGTACGTGTGTTGAACGCGGAGGTGCCGTCCGTTCGGCACTAGGATCATCGGTGATTTGAATCACGACGTAGTAACGACTCCATCAACCCTGTTCTCTTGAACGCTTCTGCTTAGCGATCTACACGGGTATGTAGATGCACTCACCTTCCCTCGGTGCTGGTTTCTCCATAGATAGATCTTGGTGACACGTAGGAAAATATTGAATTTCTGCTACGTTCCCCAACAAAAAGAGCCTTACGTTCCCTTCCACAATCAATTCCCTTACATAACTAAAGCATTTCTAGACATAACTTCGACCAGTTTGGCTTGGTAATCCTCTGAGCAATGTGCTCGATACCAAAGCTGTCAGACCCGATTCCAAGTCACATCGATCTAGCCGGTAACACCTCATATCACTTTGCGGCCTCACGCACGGTATTCCCACAGTGTCGCCTTACCATGGCCCGGGACCGCTTATGCCTTTTGGCTCACGTATATGATAGTGTCGCTGGCAACCATATGACAGAGAACCGGGCCGACATGGCTAATCGTGAACCCAAAGCGGCACTAACCCATGGGGACAGGCATACATGAATCACATCGAGCATGTCGGTCGCCAGCGTGTGAATCCGGGCTGTAGCAGACCGGGCTAACAGGACTCAGGGAACCCGGGTCAGAAAGGTGCTAGGCAGACTCGATGTCACCGCATGACATTTCCCGTAGGGATGACATACAGAACGAAGTGAAACACATGCCGCCATTCAGGTGTCCAGAGCAGTAGTCTTTGGGCTAGCAGAGTCCCGTGAACCGGGCAGAAGCGGACTACTATCGCTCAGGAAGCACTAGACTACATTTCCCCATAAGAGAGGCTGCCAAGGATAAACAACTAGATTGTCGGATCCCACACACACCAAGCATTTCAGACATACACACAATATGCTCAATATGTGTAAATACAACATGGCATCACAACATAACTCTACGACTCAAATATTTATTCATTAGGCTCCGAGGAGCGAGATATTACAAACATGGGTCTCATGACCCAACATTCGTGAGCATACAAGTCAAAACACATGCGGAAGCTTAACATGTCTCGAGTACGCATAACTATAAATGAAAAAGGCTTAGAAGCCTGACTATCTACCAGATCCAGCCGAGGGCACAAGATCGTAGCTGAGGTATCAAGCTAAACGTCGAAGTCCACGCAGAACTACTAGCGAGATTGAAGTCTCTCTGCAAAACATAAAATAAGCAAACGTGAGTACAAATGTACTCAGCAAGACTTACATCAGAACTAACTACATATGCATCACTATCAACAAAGGGGGTGGAGTTTGACCGCAAGCAAGCCAGCTTTGACTCGGTGGCTATCCTAAACTATGACCGCAAGTAACTCTTTTGAGGTGGGCGCTACGAGTCCACATCTTCACCATATCAATACACCACTATGGATCCGCTCCTGTCTTCCTACGAGAACGCCATCCATAGCACTCACGCTTATCTTTCATATTTTAGAGTATCCACTTTCACTTGTCTATGAACTGTACAGGCAACCCAGAAGTCCTTTACCGCGGACACGGCTATTCAATAGATAATGTTAACCCTGCAGGGGTGTACTTCTTCACACACGCTCTCGCCACTTACCACCATGTACACGTCGTGTATCTCGGCAACCTTCAAGCGGAAGCTGGCGAGGAGTCGGCCACGACCGACTAACCACACAAGTCTCTAGTCCAGGTTTATCGCCTATTTGGGTTCCATCCGCAAGGAGATCCGGCGCGGTGTCGCTCACGGGCCCAAACGATGTGCAGGGTTCCCGAGACACCAAGCAGGCGCCAGACACCGGGCCACGGTGTATCTACCGCATCATAGCCCACCCCTAGGGTCAGCGCTACGCACGGCCTCCAACACATATCCTACAAACACCAAAATCTAGTTGCAACTCCTGGACAGATATCAGGTTGGTTAATAAGTCGAGAGAGCTTGGAGCGCCCGGAGCCCAATGTGTGGTAGTAACTGTTTCATGGATCACAAACACAGAACTCAGTTCCCTGAGGACGGCTGCAATGAGACAACCCACCATGTACTCCTACATGGCCTCTCACCGCTACCTTTACCACATCGTGTTCACACTTAGCTCACACACAAGAGGACATGTTCACACACCTCTGATTCATCCCCGATGAATCAGACCTGACTCAACTCTAAGCAGTAGCAGGCATGACAAACAAGCATGAATGAGTAGGCACAGCAGGGCTCAAACAACTCCTACTCATGCTAGTGGGTTTCATCTATCTACTGTGGCGATGACAGGTCATGCAGAGGATAAAGGGGTTCAGCTACCGCAGCAAGTACGGATGAATCATTGTTGTCCTAATGCAGTAAAAGAGAGCAAGAGCGAGAGAGTAGGATTGTATCGGAATGAACAAGGGGGTTTTGCTTGCCTGGCACTTCTGAAGATAGTATAACTCTTCATCGGTGTCATCGATCTCATCGCCGGAATACGCCTATCGAGAGGGAACGAATAATGCAAGAATACGTATGAAACACAATCAATGCGATGCACAATATGATGCATGCTCATTACATGGCAATATGCTGTGTTTTCAGCTAATGCAACTAGCTACAGGTTAAATGAAGTTGATTTGAATCAAAGATTCAAATTCAAACTCCATATGTGATGGTTTAAATGCCCTTTAATTGATTTGATCTGATCAGCAGGTATAATTTGTTCTAACATGCATGAAAATGATACAGATGGATAGATTGGATTTTTCTGATCATTTTTCATATATAAATTATTTGATTTGGAGCTACGGTTGATTTACTATGAATTTTAGAAGTTTTGGCTATTTTCCTGAATTTCCGTAAAAGAATAAATCCGTAAAAAGGGGTTATCGCATTAGCCTAGCGTCGATTGTGACCTCAGCAGGTCAACGGACCCGGTCCAGGTCAAACCTGACCAGTGGGGTCCACTGGTCAGTGACCCAGTGTTGTTTAGTGACACTGTCAAGTGGGGCCGGGTCAACGGACACGTCAGCACGGTCAACGCTGACGCGTGGGGCCACTGTGATTAGTTAAAACTAAACAGGAACTAAACAGTGGTAAATTAAGTTCAGAAAATAAACTAAACTAATTTAACAGGGTCTGGTCCCATATGTCAGTGGCACAAAGGAGGTCAAATCCCGGTCAACCGGGGTCAAACTCGCCGGAGTTAACCCGCGGCTCGTCGCTGGTGAAGCCCGAGATGGCGGAGAGGCTCGGGATTTGCCCATAGTTGAGCAAATCGGCTGTGGTTTGGTAGTACGCGTAGCTGGCGGAGTTCCGCATCAAACAGTGGCGGCGGGTAGTGCTGGGGTGGACGGAAAAGTGGCTGGCGGCGAGGTTTGGCGGCGGCCGGAGATCGGGCTAGGTCGGACTCAACGCTAGGGTGCGCGGGAGGAGGAACTGGGGGGAGCTGCGGCCTCCTGGGAACATGCGGAGCACGCGAGCATTCTCGAACGCGAGCCGCTGCGGCTGTGAATGACGAATCGGCGACGGTGATCGGCGGTACCCGAGGTCGAAGGCGAGCGCGATGATGACGCTACGGTGCGTCCCGGCTTGCCTGGCTCGGTGGAGAAGACGAGGACGACGTCGCAGAGCTCGTTGGAACGACGGCGGGGCGAGCGGGTAGCTGTGGCCGCGGTGGTTCTCGTCGGCGGTCACGGTGCATTCGGACGGTCACGGGAGAGCGAGTCAGAGAGGGGATGGGGACGAGCAAGCGGTCGAGGAGGGCGAGGGGGAGTGCGTGGCGCCCTTGGGTGCCTCCAACAAGTAGGTGTAAGCAGGAGGTGGCTCACAAGGCGCTGCCGGGCACGCGCTCGTCCCCCTGGCAGAGGAGGAAGACGACAGGGGAGGAGGAGGTGGTGGGCTGGGCCGCCTGGCTTTGCCAAGTTGGGCTGCTACGGTGGTGGGCTCTGCAGGTAGGTGGCCAGGTAACTTCTCTCTCTCTAATTTAGTTTCTGTTTTCTATTTATTCACTCTGTTTTGATTTAGTTTAGCACTAAATCATTTTATATAATTCTGAGAATATTTTTGGGCACTCTCAAAATAATCCTGTCCCTCAATATTTCTCAAAATATTTGGAGCTGTCAAAATATTTATAGCAATGTTTTGGAGCCCCAATCAAATACAATATGTGTTGAGGTAAAATCCAAGATGGCTAGGAAAAATGTGCATCACCTCTAGTTGTCAAGCTTCCAAAGCATTTCCAAAAATCATTAAAATTTTTCTAAGACCATTTTGTGTTCTTGGAATTTATTTTAGTTGAACCTATTTGATTTCTCTTAGGTGCTAGGGTTTGAGTCAATCCCCATTTCAAATTCACATAACTTTAGACATGATGCATGGATGCAATGCCACTATCTGCAACCAAATTCTAGGGCTGTGACAGTAAGTGGCTGTAAAATTCTCCCACCATGCTGCTGCGGGTCCTTCGAGCTGATGTGTAGCAAATTTCACCTTTTCCCCTTCTGTACATCCTGCAGTGGTCAACTCCCTCCCTATCTTACGGAGCCAATCATCTGCTACTATCGGCTCGGTGCTACTGGAAAACACCGGCGGATTCAGCCTTAAGAAACGAGTCAAATGGTCAACAGATGGTGGTGGTGGTGGGTTGTTGTTGTTGTTGTTGTTGCCTTGGTTCTGTACCAATGTTTGAATTAGGGTATTCTGCTGCTGAACCAACTGAGTGATCTCCGGCGGGAAAACAAATCCGGGGTCGCGTCTCGGAGGCATCTGAGGAGTTTATAGAAAAGACGAGAGTTAAGAATAGAATGAGGTCTAGTGAGAAAACACTACCCATATGCACATGAGACAAAAACACACAATATCACTCCAATCAATTCAACAAGGCATACAACGATCTAACTATCGTTACAAAAGTGCTTGGACTAAAACTAATTTTAAATGGGGGAAATTTCTACTACTGTTATGGTGGTCAACTAGAAAAACTGCTCCGATGAAGATTCCATGATATCCGCTCCAGCTTCATCAATATAGTCATCATCGCTGTCGTCGGGGTCCGAGTCGGTGTCGTCGATGATAATATAATTATCCGGGCAAGTGGAATCGTCCTCTTCTCTTTTGGGTGCTGAACCTCCCATGAATACTCCAATCTTCTCCTTAAGGTCGCCGTTCTGCCTCACTAGTGCGACGATCTCTTCCATATAGTCTTCACGCGTAGCCTTGAGTTCTTCTTCTAGCTCCTTGATCTTGGTCATAGCCTTCTGTAGATCCTCCATACTTGCGCACATCTGGTTCTCCTGGCGTCGGATGTGCTGATTTAATTCCTGGATATATGCTGCGATTGATCTGTCCTTCCTGGTGCTGATCATCTCCCATTGCTCATCTCGGCGCCCACAAATCTGGTAGATAGTATTCTTGAGATCATTGTGGTAAACTTCTCCAATTCGTCCCATGGCGATGTGAGCTGCCATGCTCTTTCCTAGGCTCCAGGTGGGGGCATCAAAGGAAAATCCTATGGGCTCCGTGACTGGTGCAAATGTTCTTCCTGGAATGTGGACTTGAATCATCCAGCACTCCTCCTCGGGTGAAGTGGCGTTGAAGGTCCGGTGAAGCTTGGTACTCCTATGTTCAGTGTATCTAGTGACTTCCTTCAAGTGATATCCAAAAGGTGAGTCTTCATCCGGTTGTGTGAACTTGTTCCTTGCATCCGCCATCCTAAAGAATAGAAAAGGTGAGGAGTCGTAAATGAGAAGAAAGAGTAGTGATCTAGGGCTTTAGCTTAGTGGTCGTGGTCTCACAATCGGCGTGTGCTCGATACCATCTTTGTAGCGACTGCACCTCAAAGCGATCGATCTTCGTGCTCAGTGTCATCCACTGGATCAAGAATGCCGACACCACACACAAGATTTGAAGGATTTATAACAGAGTAGCAATCACACACTTATTACATCGAGTGTCTCAAAAGAGAACTTAATAAAGTAAATATGGCTTAAGGCCATCTAAATACGATAACAGCGGAAGGCTTGGAAGAATAAGCGAGTCCATCAACTCCAACGGCATCACTGAGTATAGAACCACGACCTAAGCACCTTACTCGTCGTTTGAAAAGTCTGCAACATGAAACGTTGCAGCCCGAAAACGGGTCAAGACATGGAATATGCCGCAATGTAACACATAGAGAATAATAATGGAATAGGCTATACTACATGCATATTTGGCTGGTGGAAAGCTCTATGGTTACAGTTTTGTAAAAGCCAATTTTTTCCCTACCTCAAAGGAATAAGTTTATTTAACTACCATGGTGGTTGTTAAACATTGAGAATGGTTGACAGCATCCTCAATCCCAATTAAAAGTACTCATTAACAACCCAACATCATTAAATTAGAGTAACATGATGAGATTCACATGATATCCAAGTACTAGATACTCAAGATGTCCATAACCGAGGACACGGCTAACCATGATTAGTTTATACACTCTGCAGAGGTTTGCGCACTTTTCCCCACAAGACTCGATCGCCTCCGTTGGATTTCTCGCACTACATAATGTTTGAGAAACGGATGACCGAGACATAGTCTTTCGGAAGCGCTAGCACCTTACGTATGGGTAGACCGGTACACCTACTTTCCCCTACATCTGCTAGTCTCCCATAAGAGTTCGCACGACTTAATCAACTATGCCAGAGCCCATAATGGCTTGTGGCTGCACACGGAAGTTTCTAGCATGAATAATCTCATGATCCCTTTGAGCCTGGGTGGCGGTCCGAAGAAAACAGGCAAATCCTCGAAACCAGATACCTCAATCCACCCGGATGTGTGTTTAAGTTGCCACCTTAGATAAACCATTAATTAACAATCTCACATCTGTCATGGATACACTCACCCAATCCACGTCTACTAGCATAGCATGGCATAATAAGCAAACGTAGAAGTAACTCCCAAGGGTTTGATAATAAAACAGGTAATAGATACTACCTCAACTACTTCCCATCCCACAATTCTAATCAATGCAATGTTTGAGGATTGATCTAATGCATAAAAACTGGGTATGAGAAAAGATATGATCAAAGTGTTACTTTCCTTGGTGATGATCCGCGAAACCTAGAGACTCGAAATAACAGGCGGCGCACTCCGAGTATTCTATCGCAGACAAACAAACAAGCATCCAATAAGTACTCATCTAATGCACAGGTAAAACTCAAATAAAAGATCTAACCAGGAAGTTCAACTTATGAACCCCGGTTTGCAAAAAGAATCAGAACAAACGAAACAACGGAAGTCAAACGACGGAAGAAAACAGCTTCGTTTTACTAATCAGGATCTAAGTCAAATTTTACAGAAGCAAAAACTTGTTTAAGTTGGTTATTCAGAAAGAGGGTTTCGAGACGAAACTCAAGGCGCTTGAATCGCCTGATTCCGCTAAACGAGCGAAAAGTTATACTAAAACGAAAATCAGATCAGAAATCGCGATCAGAAAAATCGCGGATTAAATCCGAGAAAAAGAAAAACGACGAACAGGTTTAACGAACGAACGTTCGTTAACTAGATCTAATCTGACGAACACGTTCGTTAAAACGAACGAACGAGTGAACGCTCGCTATTTAACCTAAACCGAAGAAAAACCGATATAATAAAAATCGAAACTAAAAATCAAGAAAACCGATCGGTTTTTAAAAAAAACGGCTGCGGTTTACGAGGTGCGCGAACCTCGGGAGGCGGGTCCGCGAGGTCGGGCGAGGCGGCGGAGAGGTCCGGCGACGGCGGCGGCGGGTCCGGCGACAACAAGGCGTGGCGGCGTAAGCGGCGCGGCGGGCGGGCGGCTAGGGTTCGGGCGGTTGGGCTGATCGGGCCCGGCGGCGCTTGATAAAGGCCCGCCAAGTGAGTCCCGCCGAATACGGCCCATAGTCGGTTCGCGCGGTTTTTTTTTTAATAATTACGGGCAGAAAATCAAACGAAGGAAATACTAAACGGACTCCAAAAATCCCGAAATAAATTTTCCCCGGCTTCTAAAATCAAGCCGGACAAGGTGAACATTTATTTGGGGCCTAAATGCAATCTTGAAAAACGCACATTCTTCCTAAATCCAAATAAAAAGGCGAAAAACTCCAAAATAAAATCTTATTTGATTTTTTTATTAAATCTTCTTTATTTCTTTATTTTGGGAAAGTCATTTTATTCCCTCTCTCATATTTTGGTAGTATAAATAATGGAAGATAAAATAAATAAAATCAAATGATCCTTTTTTCAAAATTTGAGAAAACTCAAATATGAAAATAACGAAATTCCCAACTCTCTCTGTGGGTCCTTGAGTTGCGTAGAATTTCTAGGATCGAGCCAACAATGCAACAAAAATATGATATGCAATGATGATCTATGTATAACATTCCAAATTAAAAATTTGGGATGTTACAAGATTATTTATCCATTCTATATTCAGATCATGTGTATTGTTTCTTAATTGTGTTTGACATCATTTTTCATTTTGTTTCAGATAAAAAGCAACCCACACGGGCATACTTGCCCACCTGGAGGGGAGGGGGAAAGGACAAATCTAAGCTTGCAAAGACTAGGTGGGTGGCAGATGCAATCTTGGATTGGGTGAGGGAAGCACCAACAATTGGTCCAACAACACTCCATGGGAAGCTATTTGAGAAGTACAAGATTAATGTACAATACATGAAGATTTTCTATCCTAAGGAAAGGGCTCTTGATAGGATTAATGGTCCATGGAATGAGACTTTTCAGTTGCTTTACACCTTCAAAGCTGAAGTGGAGATGGCTAGTCCAGGGAGTGTTGTAGAGATTGACAAGCATACAGTTAAGTACAAATTAAAAGGGAAGGCAATAGAGAAGGAGTGCTTCAGGAGGGCTTTTGTTCGTTTCAAGGCTTGCTGGCAGGGGTTTCTGAATGGTTGTAGGCCCTATTTGGCCGTCGATGCGACTGCTTTGAATTGAAGATGGAGAGGCCAGCTAGCAGCAGCTTCTGCAGTTGATGGACACAACTGGCTATTCCAGCTTGCATTTGGTGTGTTGGAGGTAGAGAGTGAGGAGAGTTGGGTTTGGTTTCGCAGCGCCATGCAACATTATAGGTACACCCTCAGATTTAGTTATACACACAGATGCTTGCAAGGGTTTAGAAACTGCAGTAGAAATTGTACTCCCTAGAGTGGAACATAGGGAATGCATGCGACACCGAGCGCAGAATTTTAAAAAGAAATTCAAAGGCAAATTTTATGATGAGAATCTATGGCCAGCACCATACACATGCAGCTTGAGGAAGCATGACCACCATTTGAGAGTGTTGTATGCTCATAATTCTTTGGTGAAGGAGTACATGGATGAAGATCATGGAAAGCTGCGGTCAAGAAGAAAATTCAAGGAAATCTGCAAAGTAGACTATGTGACAAATAACCTCGCTGAGTGTTTCAATGAAAAGTTCAAGTCAGTGAAAGGGCTTTTGTTGTGGCAAGCATTTGATAAGATCAGGAAGATGATCATGGTAAAGATGGCTCTTCGTAAAAGAATTGCAGAAACACAATATGTTGGCCATCTTATGCTCCCATCTCTGATTAAGGCATTGCATGCCAAGGCAAGAGGACTAAGATTGAAATGCATTCGTCCATCGACATACGAGGCTGAGGTGACATACACTGACAGTAAAAATAGGGAATGGAGATATCCTGTGAACCTTGCAACCAATGAATGCAGCTGTAGGCAATGGCAGATCCATGGGAAGCCGTGCATACATGCCCTACATCTCATGACTCATATTGGAGGTGAAGATGGTGAAGTTGATCAAGATTGCTCAATATTACTCGCTGCCAAATTTAGGGCTCCTTATGTTGAAAATGTGCCTGCACTCTTGGGAAAAGACCAATGGAACATAGTAGACCCAGGGTTCAAACTCCATTCTCCTGTACTGACTAGACCACCAGGAAGACCAATCAAAAACATGATAAGAGCTCGTGAAGAGGGTCGTGTAAAAAAATAGCGTAAGTGCAAAAGATGTGGTATCTTAGGGCATATTGCTAGGTGTTGTACCAATCCAGTTGATGCATCATTTGGAGAATAGGAACAATGGGCAGCGGAAATGCAAAGTGGAGAATGCAGCAGCAGAGGAGAATGCGCAAGTTTAGAGGATAATGCAGCAGCAGAGGAGAATGCAACAAGTTTAGAGAATAAAGCAATCAAGTAGCAGCTTGGTATGTGTGCAATCTTTCGATTTTTTGCATTTGTTCTCTTTTTTATCGATGGCTAAGCTTATTTCTGTTTGACCCAGCTCTAGGATAATTAGAGGCACAAGACAGAAAAGACCTAGAGAGGAAGAATCTTCGGTTGAGCCATCATCTGATGCAGAATTTGAAACCATGGCTTACGAAGGCTTTGAAGCTATAAGAGAGGAGGAAGTTATTTTGTCTGAAGTTCCTTTATAAATTAGTGAGCCCAGAGACAACCGTCAACTGGTCATCGCTTGCTCGATCAGTCAAAGCTCAATGAAACCGCCACCACCAGAAGTGAAGATCAGAAGCAACAAGATAAAGCTTTCAAAAGCACAAAATATCCCAGCCTTGGAAACCAGAAGCAAGACGGTTAACCCATCCCGGAGCACAAGGAGCAAGGTAAAGATTTTAATTTGAACTTGAATGCAAGTCATATACTTTGAACTTTAAAGATATGAAATAAGAATTCTATCGTCAATTTGAAGTACTGTGAAAATTTGTAAGGTGTAATAATTCTATATGTAAACTTTGAATTTGAACTACTGAGGCAAATTTTGAATTTTAGGCAAACTTTGAATTTGAACCAACACTTCAGTCCATTCCCCTGTGGTGTGAGTTGCACAGTTTGCTAAACTATTATAAACGTTAGGGTGATCAATCAGATGTCTTTTGCGTCTACAAAACTTGTAGTCATGAGAAATGTGCTCCAAATGAGCTCCCAAGCTAGGGTAAACATCCCCATTTGTAATCAAGTTTTTTTGGCCCTACTCCAAATGAGCCAAATATTTTTTATTAACACCAAATCAATCTATATAGTGTAGATTTGAAGAATCACAATTTATTGAATTAATCTTTTTATTTTTACATTATTTTCAAAAAAATATACTTTAATAGAAAAACCATTAAAAACAAGATTACCATATGAAAATGGAAAACTAAGTTCAGATCCTTCTTATCCACTTTGAAATCAAGCTTTGGTGATTTTTTTGATTTTTTAAAAAAAATCAAAAACCGAAGGGAAACCCTACCTCCTCTCCTTGGTCTCTATGAAACGTTGTACATGATAGCTCATATGTGTGAAGGTTTTTTCATGAAAGTGTCCATAGGCAAAGTTTATGATTTTCGGTTGGTAACATGTCACACAAGACAACATTGTGCGCAGGTTATATATTTTTAATTTTTTTAATTAATGGTGCTCATTTTACCTCGATCGTGCTAGCTAGGTCTTTTTCTCTCTAAATGTATGTATACCAAGTTTATTATTTTTCCTCATTAGTGTGTCCTATAGAACGACGAACGGCGAAGGTTTCACATTTTTTTGATTTTTTTGTAAAATTATTTATGCTCGGTCAAAGACTTTGAAACCCCGTTGACCAGCTCAAACCCCCTCTAAACCCCGCAGGGTTTTGCCTAACCCTAGCTCCGAACATCAGCCGTCCGATCATACCCTAGCGCCAAGCGACAGCCCTTAGATGTGGTCTTCTAGAAGTAATTCAGAGGGCAAGCTGCGACCAGGCTCCGCGTCGTTGGATCACATGGACGTCTCCGCATCGTTGGATCCTGGGGCGATCCGTGAGAGGTGATCCGCGAGACTTGTTGGTTGTGCCTCCCCTTTCTTCAGGTACCCCCTTTATTCTGGTGCTTATTCTGCAGCGAGGAGAGAAGCCACTCCTCCTTTGCTACTTCTTCTCCGGCGACGAGAGGAGCCACTCCTCTGCTTCTTCTTCTCCGGTGACTTTGGGCGATATGTCGAGCTCCACTTCAGCCCCGCCCCTCGTGGACCCAGTATGGTCCAGTTCCCATGGAGCGATGTCCTGCCTGCCCATGCAGCGCGCCACTGATACTGTTGACTTCGAAGGAGGTCAAGAATGGCAACTATGGGCGCGAGTTCGTGAAATGCAAGAGCAAGCCAGAGGGGCAGGTTAGATCTCATGATTTTTCTCTGATTTCTTTTTCTATATGCTTTTAATTCTTTTTTGATCTGGGATTTAGCATTCATTTTTTCGATTCAGATCCTGAAGAGATGCAAACATTTTGAATGGCTAGATGACTACGTTAAGTGGATTCAATTCAATGGGGCCCCAACCCGGGAGCTCAATCTGCCGTCAGCAACAACGAATTTGGTCTCTGAAAGTGCTGCTCTAACAGTTGGGGATGCATATATGAAGGGGGAAATAAAAAAGATGAACAGGAACATGAAGCAGATGATTCAGTTGAACAAGCAGGCAAATCTAATAGCTTTAGGATTTTATCACTTTTATTTTTGTGTAGTTGCTCTAGGATTTGCATACTTGCTGGTCATCACTCGTTAGAGATGTTATTAGTGTGGTGTCATGTGCTCTAGGATTTAGTTAAATTTGTGGATCATGTGCTCTACGATTTGCTTATATTTTTGGATCATGTGCTCTATGCTCCGTGTTGCTTAATTTGTGGATCATGTGCTCTATTCTCTGTGTTGCTTAATTTGTGGATCATGTCAGTTTCGGGTACACGTCAGTTTCGCCAGTTTTGTACACTTTCAGTTTCTTCAGTTTCGTCAGACAACACCGACCGCAGAAGAAAAAAAACACAGTATAGGGCCCATATTGAAACTAAGCTCAGGTTGGGCCGTCTCATTGCGTTCAGTGTCGAAGGCCCACCCACTGGCTCTGTTTTTTCCCTTGATTATTACCATGGTAAGTCCATTTATTGCCATGCCAGACAAAAATAGTGCATGATGGTAAATCGATTTTTGTTGGACTTGCACATGTCAAATTTATTTGTACATGTCATGGCAATTTCCTTCTGTGTATAGCCTACGACACAACACTTTCATTTTTTGACATGCGGGTATTATAAACAAGTTTTTGTTGCAAGAAAAATATTGTATACACAATTTTTGTTTTTGTTTTTATTAAGAACATGTCAGACTTAATTATGTAGATCATGATATCCATCTGAAACCACGTCTAAAATAAAGTCCGGTGGCACCATTAGCTAGCATATCCATCTAGAGAGCATGTCTATGCTCGACTATGGCACCATATCCATCTAGAGTGCTTGTCAACGGCTCGGCTACGGCACCATATCCATCGACCGATATCTCATGTAGCAAGCATACATCCATAACATAAAAAGTAGCAACCATAGCATACTTCTTACATAAAACATAGGGTACCCTAAAGCATAGAATAGTCCACAAACTATTTAAAAATTAGCTTGTTTTTGTTCATACAATATACGAAATAGGGCCACCAACAATTCAAAAAAATAAGCTTTTCTTCTTCTTCTTTACAACATCAACATGGCTCATTTTTTTAGCTTTAGTTTCCTTTTTGACACTTCAACTACTCCATTATCTGCGCGTGCCAAAACTTGACCCTACTCTAAATGGGCGTAAACTTGCTGGTTTTCATTGAGGAATACTCAATCATTGATTGATTTAGCAGAAGGGCTCGTGTACGGCACCATATCCATCTAGCGATTTATCTCACGTCAAATAAGATAGAAATAGCAAGAAAAAACACTGATAACCAACGACATATCAAATAAGGGTAGCAAGCATAACAAAGTTCTTAGGGTATAACACAGCAGAGATTAAAAGTTCACGGTACAAGCAACGACATAATTAAGATAGAAATATATAAAAGATAAAAAAGCCCTAACACACTAGGGCAAGACAAGCTCACGATCGATACCGGGACTTCACCACCATCTTCACTGCGCCTTCTCTTCACTGCTCCCTCTCCATGCCGTCCTGGCCGATGTAGTAGGGGAGGCTGTGCATACCATCACGGGTGGGGAAGATGCAGTCGAAGTTTGTGAAGATGTTGTGGGTTGTGAATGCGATGAATTCGCATCCACACCAAAACACCTTGCCGGGGAGGTGGTACGCATCAAATCTGTTGATGAAGGTGATGGTGATCCCTATCGGCAGAGTCCTGGAGTTTGGACGCACTTCCTCCAGTCGGAACATCACCGGCGAGCCCGCCGGGAGGTGGGCGAAGCCCGCACGGAGGAACCACTCGGCAAACCCCCTTGCACCCCTCCAGCGTGAGAACGCCCACACGCGGAGCGTCCTCTCCACGACGACGCCGGCCGGATACCGTCTCTCCGGCACGGTCGGTGGGAGCTCGAAGGTGGGGCCGTTGTACTGCATCCTCGCCTCGCTTTGAGAGTGCTCTGGGTTTGGGTGAAGAAGAGAAGGGGGCGGCGCAAATGGATGTGTGGAGAATAGGTGGAGGGGTGGTTTAAATAGGGAAAGGGAAGGAAGGAAGTGGCAATCGGCGCCGCTTTTGATTTGCTACGCTCAAACGAAATGCGTCGATCGATATGCCACTTTAATTGCCAACATGTTTTAATTGCCACGTTAAATAGATGTGAGTGGATCAAAAGTGTGAAACAATGCTCTACATCGAGGGACACGCGGGAGATGATACGAACCAGCGGCAAAGAACTGGCCCCTCGCGTCCCGTATGGCGGCTCGCGTGAAAATGAGGCGGTCATCGTCCGTGGCAGCTCACGTGAAAAAGAGGCCAGTCAGCGCATCGTGGCGGTGGGCGGCGGCGCATGCAGGTAGGCCAGCTACGTGCATGCATGCAGGCTAGCTGGACATGACGTGCATGCATAACAGGCTTCTGCCGTTGCGGCGCGCGCACGGCCCAGGTGTAACCACGGCCGAACGGGCTAACCGCGGCACCGTCTGCCACGACCCCACTCATCAGGTCCAATGGGCGACACAGTCAACGCAGCCCCACTCGTCAAAGTTAACGGTCAAAGCACTGACCCGACGACATCCACCATTTGTGACCAGTTGTGAGGGTTTCGGGCAAGGGAGTGGGGAAAAGTGAGCAAAAGTTAAGAGCGAGTATGGCTAAGGAACCAGGGGCACAGATGTAAAAATCCCAAATAAGTATGTTTTGAAGAATGCACCAGGTAACTGCAAATTGACTTCTCATCATATACAACATCAGCTTATTCAATGTTGTGTAGTACTTACTAGAAAGCAAATTATTGATCAACTTGGTGATGAGCACTATGCTATTCCAGCTGATGAGTCTAGTGATGTATCACATAAAGAACAACTAGCTTTGTGCTTTCGTTTTCTTGATAAAGTAGGAAGGCCGTGTGAGCACTTTCTTGGAGTTGTTCATGTAAGTGATACTACTTCATTGTCACTTAAGGAAGCAATTGTGACTTTACTTACTGATCATGGTTTGACTATAACTCAAATTCGTGGGCAAGCATATGATGGGGCTAGTAATATGAGAGGGGAAATTAAAGGACTGAAAACATTGATCATGAAAGAGTCACCTTCTGCCTATTATATTCATTGTTTTGCACATCAACAACAACAATTTCTTGTTGTTGTTGCCAAGGGAAATGATGATTGTGTGTGGTTTTTTGATCGAGTGTCTTTATTACTGAATGTTATTGGAGTGTCTTGTAAGCGTCATGACATGCTTCGAGATGCTAGACTTCACAATATCATGAAAGTCTTAAATGTGGTGAGTTACAAACTGGGAGTGGTTTGAATCAAGAGATGGGGTTACCTAGGCCTGGTGATACTCGGTGGGGCTCTCACTACAAAACTGTTCTCAACATTATTGTTATGTATCCCACAATCCGTGATGTGCTCATAACTCTTGGACAAGATGCTTCACAAAGAAGTGATTGGCCCAAAATTCATACTATTGTTGGAGTGTTTGAGTCATTTGACTTTATTTTCAATGCACACTTGATGCTTGTCATTCTTGGATACACAGGTGATTTGTCTGATTGTTTGCAAAGAAGAGACCAAGATATTCTTACTGCAATGGCACTTGTTAGAACTGCAAAAATTAGAATACAAGAACTTAGGTCTAATGGGTGGGAGGCATTTATGCAAAACGTCACACTATTGTGTAACAAGCATGGCATTCAAGTTCCAATAATGGAAGATAATTATGTACCTTATGGAAGATCAACACGGTTTGCTCGACCCCAAATAAATGATGATCACTTTAGAAGAGAAGTTTTTCTTGGAGTCATTGATCAAATTAGTCAAGAGCTTGAAAATCGGTTTGATGAGATCAATATGGAATTGCTATCTTGTATGTCTGCTTTGTATCCCGCCAACTTATTTGCTGCTTTTGATGCACATGAGTTATGCAAACTTGCTTCTAAAGTTTGTATTGCTTCCAAAATTGCTATTGAATCTCTTCAACTCATTTGTTTCTTTTGATGCACACTAGGTACTTGCTGAATTTTATCCCAAAGACTTTTCAAGTGCCGACTTGATACACCTTGAACTACAACTTGATAACTATATTGATGACATGAGAAATGATGAGAACTTCCAAGGCCTTGGAAATCTTGTTGATCTCTCGGTTAAGCTTGTTCAAACAGGGAGACTCATAGTTCATCATTTGGTGTACTTGCTTTTAAAATTGGTATTGATTCTACCGGTGGCAACGGAAAATGTTGAGAGAGCATTTTCTGCCATGAGTATAGTCAAGAGCAAGTTGAGAAATAAGATGGGTGATAGTATTTTTGATGATTGCCTAGTTACATACATTGAGAGGGATGCTTTCTCCGAGGTGAATGAAGATTACATAATTGATACCTTCATTGCAATGCAAAAGCGTAGGCCAGAAACATAGTCTTTTTGAACATCTCAAGGTATGTACTATGGTCAGTGTTTCTATTTGATACATTCGTGGCAGCCATGTACTATTTACTATGTAGGCTTCTTTATGCAAAACTGAGATTGAATTGTGAATTTTAGTGTGTTCGTAAGACCATATTGATCTATTTCTTTGTCCTATTGATCATTAGTTAGAATGTTCACGTGCCATATTAGGTATCAAATAAACAATTTGGGGCGGACCACCCTGTCATCAAAAGCCAGCTCCGCACTGGACATAAGAGACTCTTATACACCCGGAAGGCAGACAGATGGGACGAGGAAGAAGTAACACTGCTGTCATGCACCCTCGACGTTGCTACTTGACCAAAACCGCTAGCCAAAACAACTCTATTCAGATTTAGGTGGTGATTCAGTTGGTTTCACAAAGATCAGGGGGTTAAATACCCAGTTTTGGACCTCGGGAGCAGGGGGATTAAATTGGACAGTTTGTGAAACCCTTGGGGTTATGTGGACTTCTTTCGGGAGGTTTGTCAGCTTCAGGCAGGGTTTATGGGAGGGAGAAGATGATTTCGCCCCATGATCTTTACCAGGATATATCCTTTTCTTGCAAACGACTATCCTAGGGCAGGGAAAAGATGATTTAGCCCCCTGGTATGGAGTTTCTCCTTTACTTTTAGATTTAGATTTGGAGGACTAACCTAGGGTTTCCTTTTTCTAGGTGTAATGATCTACTGGAAGGGTTGGGCGTGATTTGTTGCGCCATTGATGTTGTTGGGTTTCTTAAAAAGATTATTCATTATGTTTCAAAACATAAGATGTATTAGATTTTAAAAAAGTCAAACCTTTTTAAGTCTGATAAAATTTGTAGAGAAATATATCAAAATTCATAATACCAAATTGCTATAATTAGACTCATCATCAAATGAGTTTCCATATTTTTTGTTTAATATTATGGATTTTGGCATTTTTGGCTCTAAACTTGGTCAAAATTAAAGGAATTTGACTTTCCAAAAAATAATAGTGTGTGTTTTATTTATTTATATAGTTTGATGATTTGGTAGGCCTTTCGCGATGTGATTTTGTGTTATCCGCTAAGAAACCCATATTTATGTGAGGAAATTTCTGCTTCGGTGGGTGCATGTACTATTTTGGTTCTACAACATCACATGATGGCGTTTATTTTTTCTAGGTGGTGAAAGAGTGTGCAGGATTGATATGTTTTTATAGGCCGGTTGCCGCCGATTGATTTGAAAACTGATTGGCTTCATAGTTGAATACCTCAATTGAATAGAAGAGCTTCAAAATTAGAGAACTGTAGTGACTTAAAATAATTTAATGGGAGAGCTCCTTGAGCAATTGTTGACCCAGTCAAAATTGAGTGACTTAATTTAAATTGAAGACCTCAGTTAATTATGAGGCCTTAAAAATTAGGAAGCATAGTATATAGTATAAAAGAATTGAATGAAAGAGCTTTGGGAAATTGTTGACCCGTTCAAAATTGGGTGACCCAATTTAATTTGGAGACCTCAATTGATTGTGAGCCCTTTAAAATTAGGGAGCTTAGTGTTATATGGGATGCTCTTCATCTGAGGTGAGGTGGACAGACGGAAGGACAAAAGACAGCACCAAGAGGAGAATGGCTCGTGGAGGAATGATGTGGGAGCACCTATGATGGGACATCTTGTATAGGGATGAGGAAGGGGGCGGCCAAAGAGCCATGATCACTCAATAGGAGAAGATGGTGATAAGTTTGAGGAGGGGTAAGAAGGTGAGAAGGCGTTCGAGCTACGCCTATGAAGTGGACCACGTCCTAGTCGCGCCCTAGTAATTATCAGGGCACGACTATCTGTAGCCGACCAAAACACCTACTAGTTTTTGAAAGTTTGACCATTATCCCTTTTTGCTTGTGTCATCGAACGTGGAGAATACAAGGGTCGCGGGAGGGGTCCGTGCATTACGACTGTGAAGTGGCCCACACCCTAGTCGTGTCCCCATTATTAGTAGCTTGATCACGTCGAATAAAAACTAGTACCTCATAATTTTATATATTTTTGGCAAAAGAGGGGTCCAGAAGGACCTCGAAGTTGCATTAACTAAAAAATGCATGTACACATCAGAATGCTATAGGACCGAAAACTAAAAGAATATGACAAATTGGTCCCTGAACTTTATAGAAAGGACCCAGAACCAAGATCAAAAATGCGATCGGGTCCAAAGTTTCTTCTCCAAGGGAAGAACCTCACCACCGCCGAGGACAACACCACTTGGGACGGCAAGACCTCCGAGACTCCATGGTGTCTACTCCGTGATGGAGAAACACTGCCTCCCAATGGCTCAATGGTGGCGGGGGGCGCGGGGGGGGGGGGGGGTAGATTTGGACACCCTTTGGCATGTATACATGATGGTGTGGTGAAGCAAGATGGCAGCCGAACGCCGCAGCTAGCGCCAAGCCTGCCCCAAAATAGCCACCAGGATTGTACTGCGATCTGGACCTCCATTTCTACCCTACTTTGTGATGACCACCCCAGCAACTTTCGAAGCATGGGACTGATATGGCCTCTCCACCAATAATGCATCCAGCACTACAGTGGCAAGATCAAGGAGAAGTGGAGATGTGGGTTGAGAAATTAGGGTTGCACCAACAATCACTTGGCACCTGGCCTTAGATCCACTAAATGCGAGGCAGCCTCAATCCCGACATCCATGGTGGGTTGGTTTATTTCTACTGGGTAAAAACCCAATAACCATAAAGAATGCATAACTGAATGGATCTACAAAGGAGACTATGCGACCAAAGGAGACTATGGGACCGAGCCCCTTTCCTCCCCATCTCCGGCCAGCCGAGTTGGCAGAGAAGGAGCGGGAGCGGAGAGGAAGGTTTGGGAGGGTGTTGGGGAGGAGCAAGGACAACGATGATAGGGAGGAGAGAGAACGAGAAAGGATACTAATGTCTAGTTTCCACAATTTTATAGTTTACTCTTACTTTTTTTTACACAATCGCCGAAGAGGTAGAATGTTGGGTTACAAGTCCAAGGAGTGAAAAGGAGAAGATGGGGTGAGTTGTTTGAGGAGGGAGAAGATATCGGTAGGATGATCCCTCGCTAGGATTATTCAGTGGCACATGCCCTAGTCATGTAATTGTTAGATCAAGTATATCTCTAGGCCGGCTAAAACCCCTATTACTTCAAAGCTATATAATTTTACTCGTATTTCTTTTTGCATCGTCGGCGAAGAGGGGGAAATAGGGGTGAGTAGTCTCATAGGTGAGAAGAAGGCCGGAGGGGGTTTGCGCACTCCAACTATGATGTGGCCTACGACCTAGTCGCATCCTAACTATTACCGGGTCATGTCTTTTTCTTAGCTGATTAGAACCCTGGGAGTTCAAAATATTTAAGTCTGATTCTCATCGCTTTTCTAAAAAAATAGTGACCTTTTATCGAGATAGCATTTATTAGGCGACTTAAAAGTAGTGAATTTTCCCTTTAGAGAATGTGGATGGAGAAATCACTGGACACCGCGGGAAGATGGTAAGTCAAAAAAGTAAAAGTTATGGCGCCCAACCCAAATTTGGACGCATTGGTTGTGTGTTAACCCATCTCGGCAGTTCAGATTTCACATTTAGAATGTTAAAGATATTAGAAAAATGAACTAATGATAGATAGAATGTTCAACATGTTAGGCGGGTCCAAGAGTTAAGTATATCCTTCTTTGCTGCTCAAGATAGCTATGTTGAGTGACAAACCGACAATACCATTCTCACATGTCTAGCCGGCATGAAGAGCACCATCTGCTCAATATAGGCCAAGTTTTTTTATACTTTTTTGGGGATGGGCCAAAAATCCGGCATTCAAAAAATCTCAGCTATTCCAATTTTTCTCAGCTGAAATTTTCAAATGAACTCTGAATTTAGGATTGTTCAACGTTTAGATGTATTTAGTTTAACAGATTGCGAACACCAAGTGCTTCCTGTTCCAGTGGCCAGACAACCTCGGAATCGAACATGCAACATGAAGTTGGCAGGTCCCGCGCCCTACCGCTAAGCCAAGAGCTTGCATCCGATAATGTATGCATATGACACCTATTTGACATTGCTTTTGTGGTTTAAATTCCAATAATCCGGGCGATAAGATATTTTCCCCGTGGCCACCGAGATTTCCAGTAAGCTGTCAGCTATCGGAAATTGGGACCAAGAAAAAGGAAACCTGATATAGGCCAGCTGGTTGTGCCTTGACTCAAGTTCTCGGCATATTTTTGTCTAACGGCAAGACCTCAACTTCTTATTCATCATAAATATTATCAAAATTATAAAGTTCAAGAAAAAGAGTATTACAAATATGATTAATGCCTGTTAGAAAAAAAGCAAGCAACATTCCCTTTGAGCTCCCTCCTTCCCCTACAACCTCCGGCCTAGACCCGGTAGAACCCTAGTTTCTACCAGTTTGGTATCAGCTAGCTTCGTTCGATCATGTCTTCATCGCCGCCCAACCCGTCTCTTCCGCTGCCGGTCACCTCATTAAGCCTCCGGCGACCACCAGGACCGTAGCCCCGCTCTAGCCCGCGCCGGGATCCTCCGTCGCGCCCGCCCCCGCGTCCTCACCCCGAGGTGGTGTCCGGGGCGCTGCGGTACCTAATTCAGGCGGTCCAGGAGATCCGCCTATTCTTGGCCGGGTCCTACGGGCCGCACTCGGCTGTGCCGCCCATCACCGCCACCGCGCCTCCGTGGCTGTCGTGGCAGCCGTTTAAATTCAAATAATCCGGGCGATAAGAAATTTTCCCCGTGGCCACCGAAATTTCCAGTAAGCTGTCAGCTATCGGAAATTGGGACCAAGAAAAAGGAAACCTGATATAGGCCAGCTGGTTGTGCCTTGACTCAAGTTCTCGGCATATTTTTGTCTAACGGCAAGACCTCAACTTCTCATTCATCATCAATATTATCAAAATTATAAAGTTCAAGAAAAAGAGTATTACAAATATGATTAATACCTGTTAGAAAAAAAGCAAGCAACATTCCCTTTGAGCGCTCATGATCTCTGTTCGTCTTTATTTCTTGGCAGATAGTCTTCACTTTAAATTGCCCACAGATATCTTCAACCGTCTCAAAGAAATTCATAGATTCTTCGTTATTAGCAATCGGATATTTACAACCCTCTCAGAACAAATCCTGATATACAACCCTGATAATTTCACAGATTATTCCGTATTTGCAACCTGGTAGAACAAACCTGATAGTGCCGGTTCATGAAGGTATAAATTTTATTGGACAACACAAACAAAGAGATTGTTATGACCGGCATATTAGGGGCTTAGCCCAGTTAGTTGTGGCCCAGTCTATCTTATCGTTATTAGGGGCTTAGCCCAATTATCTTAGTAGAAGGATTATATAAACTCGTGTAAGGATCCGTTTCGGAATCAAGTAAGAAGCAATCATATTTGCTCGGCTTCCTTAGGGAGCCGGGAGACCTAACCCTAGCCGCCTCCTTCCCAGCGCCATCTCCCTCTTAACAGCCGCCTCCTCGCGCACGACAGCGCCCAGCCGTCAGCGTCCGCGTGTTCGTCCATGACTAGCTCCCTCCTTCCCCTACAACCTCCGGCCTAGACCCGGTAGAACCCTAGTTTCTACCAGTTTGGTATCAGCTAGCTTCGTTCGATCATGTCTTCATCGCCGCCCAACCCGTCTCTTCCGCTGCCGGTCACCTCGTCGCCTCCGGCGACCACCAGGACCGTAGCCCCGCTCTAGCCCGCGCCGGGATCCTCCGTCGCGCCCGCCCCCGCGTCCTCACCCCGGAGGTGGTGTCCGGGGCGCTGCGGTACCTAATTCAGGCGGTCCAGGAGATCCGCCTATTCTTGGCCGGGTCCTACGGGCCACACCCGGCTGCGCCGCCCATCACCGCCACCGCGCCTCCGTTGCTGTCGTGGCAGCCGGCGCACCAGGCGGCCTTTCGCCGCTTCGCCCGAAAGCTACGGCCGCTGCTGCCATCCATCGCCACCACCACCCGCCACTGCCGTGGCAACCGCCCGCTCTGGCGGCCACCGCCCGCGCCAGCCGGCGCTCGCCAGCAGCGGCAGCCGCTGCTTTGCGCCGCACGACATCGCAGCGGCCACCACCGATCAGATCCGGCCCCGCATCGACCGCGCCAGCGGGAGTCCCGATCCACCAGGCCCGTTTCCCGCCCTCGCGTCCTCGCTATCGCCTGGTTGACCGAAATCATCATCTCAGCTGGTGTACACGATGGCCTCGGGACCGCCGCACGTGCCGTCACAGCAGGCGCAGTACGGCGGGTCCTCCAGCTCCGCGGGCCCCTACGTTTGCCTCGACGCGCCGCCATTCCAGGGGGGCCCCCCCTGTGATCACCGACCCGGCGCCGCTGCTCCGCACCGCCGAGCCGTACCCCCACGGCGGTCTACCTAGACGGCGCCGTGCTTCGCCAAGCTCGCCTTCGCCACCTACGACGGCACCGAGGACCCCCTCAACTGGCTTAATCAGTGTGACCAGTTCTTCCGGGGGCAACGCACGCTCGCATCGGACTGCACCTGGCTCGCTTCATATCACCTCCGAGGCGCCGCACAGACTTAGTATTACGCTCTCGAGCAGGACGAGGGCAGCATGCCTCCCTGGGAGCGTTTTCGCGAGCTCTGCCTCCTTCGCTTCGGGCCGGCGATACGCGGGAGCCGGCTGGCGTAGTTGGGCCGTCTCCCCTTCACCTCTACGGTGCAGGACTTCACCGACCGCTTTCAGGCCCTGGCGTGCCACGCACCCGGCATGACGGCTCTCCAGCGGGCCGAGCTCTTCGTGGGCGGTCTACCGGATCATATCCGCGTAGACGTGGAGCTGCAGGGACCCCAGGACCTCCATACGGCCATGTACTACGCCCGCGCGTTCGAGCGCCGCGCGGTGGCCATCCAGCAGGCATTACCATCCCGGGCCGCTGGGCCGCCACCCTGGCCAGACGTTCCCGCGCATGTTCAGCCTGCTCAGGCTTCCGCGGCACCCCTCACCGCGGCCGGGGCGCGCCCGTTCCGCTGGCTCACCATGGCCGAGCAACTTGAGTGTCACCGCCAAGGGTTGTGCTTCAACTGCGACGAGCCCTACATGCCGGGCCACGTCTGCCCACGACTCTTCTACCTGGAGGCTGCAGACTACATTGAGGAGGATGCCGCCGCCGTTGGGCTCGGCGACCTGCCCGCCCCAGCTGCCGCAGAGGTGTTTGGCGACGGTTGATCACCTCGAGGAGTTCCGCAAGCGCTTCCCCGCCTTCCAGCTCGAGGACGAGCTGTTTGTGCAGACGGGGAGAAATGTTATGACCGGCATATTAGGGACTTAGCCTAGTTAGTTGTGGCCCAGTCTATTTTATCGTTATTAGGGGCTTAGCTCAATTATCTTAGTAGGAGGATTATATAAACTCGTGTAAGGATTCGTTTCGGAATCAAACAAGAAGCAATCATATTTGCTCGGCTTCCTTAGGGAGCCGGGAGACCTAACCCTAGCCGCTATCTCCCTCTCAGTCGCTGCCTCCTCGCGCACGATGGCGCAAAGCCGTCGGCGTCCGTGTGTTCGTCCACGACCAACTCCCTCCTTCCCCTACAACCTCCGGCCTAGACCCAGTAGAAGCCTAGTTTCTACCAGAGATGCACTACAGTGTTCAAGGCTATAGTATCAGCTCAGAACATATATAGACACAACAAAATGACAGAATGTAACCGCAGCCATGAAGGAATTCCAGCATGCACCAGCGGCAAGTATTAGAAAAATAGAGTAGCTTTGGTTTCCCTGGAAACCTCGACTAGTTAGGAAATCTTGGAAAACTTTTCCAGGCATGTTCATTATTTAAGACATTAAGAAAGCAAATGATTTGTTTAGCCAAAGACAACCCCATATGCCTGATTTTGCCAATGAGGGCACTCACCTTGATAATCTCACATGTCTTCGATGCTTGCAGACCAACCACAGATTTCAGTTTCTTGCCATGCCAAGCAGCCAAGGATTCAACACCCACCCTGTGGTGCCCTGCTTGTATCACATTGGACATGGTAATGAAAGCAAGTAAATCCGAATAAACAAGTACTAAGGAAACAAGAAAATGAACTGACGTGATTATATCCAAGAAAACGACGAAAGTAAATAGAATAACACAAAATCCATGAAAACGCTTTCCTTGCTTCACAATAAAGAGGCCACTAACAATGAGAATTTGAGTCATAGACTCATAGTACACAAACGCATGCGTCTCGGATTATTCTAACAGCGATCAAATGGGACCAAAAGTGCCTTGAAAACTATCCTAAACAGAATGGGTGAGAAATAGGGGGAAAGAAAAGAAATGCAACAAGTAATTATAAGTCCAACTCACCACACTAATCATTTTTTGCACTACATGTAGTTTGTGCACAGTAAGCCAAGTGCAATTTATCGGGTACTCGGCTTATAGCCATCACCGTCACTGATCCATTAGTGGACGGCACGCAGGTCACGTGGCAGTTACGCTTGCCGTGTATGTTTTGTAAGCCGAGTACTTTTTCATGGTCCTCATGGCTTATTAAGCTGTAAGCCGAGTATGATCTATAAGCCGAATGTCTTCTCAGAGTGTACACGGCTTATATATAAGTAAGCCGAGTTGTGTTTTCTCGTCGTGTGTGTCCTGCTGCACATACTTGGTTTACATACGAATAAGCGGTGAACCCATGTTTTGACACTCAGGGTACGTCTTGATACTAGGCGCCGTGTGATTTTCTTGTAGCGGCATGTGCAACCAGTCAAATATAAAGGTCACTCAAAGCTGACTCTAAAACCATCTGATTTGGAGACGAAACAGTGGAGAGGTAGTGAAGTTTCCTAGCTTAACCAAAAGAGGATTTCTTTATTTGCAGGTAGAGGAGGCAATTTTATTTTGATAGCTTAACCAAAAGAGCTAGTCACTGAAATTCAAAATACTAACCATTAGAAATCAATGAAATAAATGTTAGCATACTGAATATAATCTTCGAAAAATATTAGTAGAAAGCATGGACATTAGTGAGTGTGTTGTTCGTTGTCCTTCTCTAGGTACCTTTCTGGGGAGAGAAAAACTAGTCCTGAAACAAATCGACCGAAAGCATCTTCACAGTGAGGGCCTGAGGGGATAAAAAAATCACAGCCCACTGATTCAGTTGTGATTGGATAACTCTAAAATAAATAATAACATAACCAAATATCAATGCATGATTGTGTTAACAGACTAAAAGAGATGGTAGAAAAATATGAGACTACAATTTCCCAAAAGATCAAATTAATGCACCACAGTATGTTAGCTTGCCAACATCATGTGTAAACTGAAACTATAAACAAGGGAGGGAAGGTACTAAAAGAAGTTGAGCCAACACAAATGTGAAATAAATAGATAAGTACGAGAACGTCGATATATCAGATAAACTTACCATGTAGCAACAATAACATTTATATACCAAGAAGAATTGGATAAACATAATGCTCAGTTATTGGCTTATTGCAGCGCTTTATCAGATGACACCTAAAGGGTTGACACAACAATGCTGGTATCCTGATGGATAAAGTTAACAGAAAAGCGACAATGGACTCACTACATACGGAAAATTGGCATTCCACAAATCAACAAATGCACCCAAATGTTGACTAAATGCATGGGAAAATGTGACATTAACTATTGATATGATCTGAGGGCCGATCCACAACAGAAAGCGTCAATTTCACACGTATCAATTAAACTACATGGTTAAGGTTGGCATTACCAAAAAAAGCAACTATATGGTTTTAAGAGGCAATGCAAACTATAATCTAAAGAAATATTTGATGTATAATTAATGCTTTAATTTTTACCGATCGATGATTATTTAGCCTTGCAAAGGTGGTCCTTGCTGATTCACACGGGATTCCACATGCCCCATGCATGCTAGTCAGGTGAGAGAGTAAGCTAGTGATGCTTTCCGCTACTGGACTTTAGCCATCCAGGGTGGCTCATACAAGTTTACAGGCGTACAGAAATGAACATTTATATGTTTCACTTATTTGGAATTTTTTGACATTTTTAAATCTGATGGGAGGGGACCGATTTCACCCTTCATATAAGTCAATCATCTCAATGCCAAACTTATAAAAAAATGTGGATCAAACGGATTAGGAGGGTTCGAGCCTGCAGCGTCTGTGGATCCATGGCTGGGCAGTGCCTCACTCTCTAACAGTGCATGTGCAGCAACCAGTATCTTTAGTTGCTTGTGCACGAGACATCAGAAGCATTTCACCATATATTAACTTCACAATTAGGAAATTTTTGCATGAATATTTGGAGTTGGGCCATTCCAGCAATATTAGTTAAACTGCATGCAATGAGAGAAAAAAACATACGGCGAGGATGAACCAAGCAAAAACATATAATTGTTGACCCCATGTTGACGGAAGGTTCAAATTCGGATTTGGAATGCTAAATATAGGACGACATTGACCATGTTGAGGCAGGCTTCCCTTCTAATTGTACTGGGATTACCATATGTGACAAACACATATCACTCACAAGTCTGGGAAATACAACTCATCATTTACTATTAGAAGAATTCATTCATATAGTACATATACTGGGATTAAAGCATGAACCTGTTCAGAGTTTGCATCCTGTTTTTCACCGAAGCTTCATAGTAGATAATAATTTGTCTAGGAAAACGTCTGTTGTGGTCCCTCTATTCCCTCTGTTTAATTTAATCCTCCAAATCTCAAAAGAGTCTAAAATTTGCACCCTCAACCATAAAAGATATGTGGTGGCAACACAAGAAAAAAAATAGTGTGGAGAATACCTCATGGCTTCAGTGTTAAGAGCCAAACCCCAGGAGTCAACTTCATCTATATATATTAGCAGCTAAGGATCCACCAGACAGAAATCCTCCTTTTTCTGAAAAAAAGCAAGAATAGATGACTCTGCAGCTTCTAACAATGTAACGTAAAGTAGTACTTCGTTAAGAGAAAATACATGAAAGACAAGCTCAGTGTTTGAACCTTCAGAAGCTGCCAAATGTCAAACTGCATTACTGTAGCACACAAGCAAGAATCTGTAGCGTCCAAAATAGGTTGATGACTTTTCCGATAAACACAATTAAATTATAACACAGAAAATAATACAACCAATAATTCTATGGATCAACAAAGAGGGAAAAAATCACATTAAAGGTATCCAAGAAACCATGTAAGAAAAAGAAAGGATCCAGGCGAGTCTCTTAATGTTAAGTAAATTACCTGCGGTATAGAAACTTGCGAACGGAAGATACAAATAGTTGAGAAAATGTCCATGAAGTCTCTTGCACTGCATTGACTCAAGTTGAACCTAAAATACACGGATGTACATCTGTTTGTACACCGATATAAGAATCGCATTAGCATCATCGGCATACCCAACAACTAATGACCTCCATGCCCCGTTGAAGACGGCGCCAGATCAAAGATGGTGTCCAAGATAACGGTCTTCCGCAGCACCCATGTCACAATACCATGAGAATCAACCTTGCGGTTCCACATTTCGATGGTAGGGTACACCAATAAGGCGAGGCCACCAACGCCATTATCTCGTGGAATTATCCGGCTGTTGCCACTCTTGATGTAGGCCCTTCCCATTTGCTCTATGCTAATTCACGCATCTACCTGTAGATACTTGACGTTTTTGGACAAGTTGTCTTTGTGAAGCTCAACTGTTTGTGAAAGCCCAGAGGATGGGTGCTGGGAGGATTAAAAAAGTATTTTCTTGGGAAGATAAATTAAAAAAATGATTTTCGAACATGCTCATCCATCTGATTATCACTACGTACGTGATGATAACAATCTATTTGTACATGAACTTAGTTAGAGTAAGTATGGCTTGTAATGTGCCGTTGTGTACTGTAGTTGGGAAACTTTGGTCTCCTCATAGACCGTGCATCAATGAGAAAATATCGAATTTCTATTCCCGTGGATTTCTTCTTTGTCAAATTTCTCTCTGTTGAAGCGAAGCCCTATATCCAAGTGAGTGATTTTGAGCTTCCTCGCGTTAACAATTAATTAATCATGACGCCATACGGATGGATAGCATGCTAGAAGAACTGCACCAATGAGTACATACCAATTGTACCATGGACACACCAATTAATCACATAATATGAAAATTATTTCCAGTATGATATTTGAAAAATCCGCTTTCACTAAATGTTGCTGAAAATGATGAATAAAATTGAAACAAAATGGTGCACGGTTATAAAAACAATACTAATAGTACCACCCAAAGTACACCCAGAGATTACTACTGGACACCAAATGTACATATCAGCAATTCATTTTCCTTCTTGTGCACTATGGCCCTCAGCCCATGCATGTTCACATGTGGCCCATAAATTACGTGCTCACTGCGCGTGCACCGGCTGGCTTCATTGACCCTGCCCACTAAGGCACTCTGATTGGGGCATCGTATAACTATATAATCTTACCATATAGCAACAATAACAATTATATTTCAGATATATCAAATACCACCTCAAGGGTTAACGCAGTGAAGCTGCGATCAGAAAAAATGACAATGGATCGCCACATAAGAAAAAAAAAGGCATCCCACAAACAACCAAATGTACACAGATGTTTTCCTAAATGCATGGATAACCAAATGGTGACATTATCTGGAAGGCTGATCCATCAATCACAACATATTGATATGATCTGGAAGACTGATCCATCAATTGCAACAGACTGACGCACACCATGCATCTATAAGGAAATTCGGCAGCAGAAAGCGACAATTTCAGATGTATCAATTAAACTACATGGTTATAGTTATGGCATCTACCAAATAAGCAACACTATGGTTTTAAAAGGCAATGCAAATCTCCTAAGAAAAATTTGATGTATAGTTATGGTCTGCTTTGTTGTTCCCGGTTGTTTCGTTAGAACATCTAAACTGGATCATAAAAGTTTACAAGCATATAGAAAAATGAACATTTATATGTTGTGCTTTTTCATATATTTTTTAGTTTTAAAAGTTCTGGGAGGTGACCCATTTCACCCTTAATATGGGTCAATCACCGCATTTGCATCAACAAAGTTCTTGACCCATGATATTGCAGATCAGACGGAACTGGACGGTCCGAAAAATTGGCTGGACAGTACCTCACACTCTAACAATGCCTATCCAGCGACCCCATCTCTTTTGGTCACTAATGTACGAGAAATAAGAAAAATATCAGCATATACTGCAGCAATATGTACCTGACAGTAGGATCATTCCAGCAATATTAGGTAAAATTCCATTTCAATGAATGAAAAAGCATACGCCGAGGAGAAGGGAAAAACAAGACAGGATTATTGAGCCCGTCCTGACAGACGGTTCAAAATAATTCAGATTTGGAATAATAAAGACGGAACACTGACGATGTTGAGGCAGGCTTCATATCTAACTGTATCCATCATTGCTGTCCAAGGTAACCATGTGACAAACACTAACAATGTCACCCAGATTACTGAGAAATATAGCTCATCATCTGCTATGAGAATAATTCATTCATATACTGCATGTACTGGGATTAAAGCACGAACCTGTTCAGGGTTTGCATCCCATTTTTCACCGCAGCTTCGTACCAGATAATAATTTAATCCTCCAAACTTTAAAAGTGTAAAATTTGCACTCTCAATCATAAAAAATATGGTGGAAACTAGAGAAAACAAGTATGGAGAATACCTCAAAGGCTTCAGAGTAAGAGCCAGACCCCAGGAGTCAACTTCATCTATTTATATGGGCATCCAAGGAACCACCATAAAGACATCATCGTTTTTACCAAAAAAGGAAGAATATATGATTCAGCTACTGCAGCTAAAAATATAATGCAAAGTAGTACTTCGATGAGAGAAAATACATGAAAGACAAGCTCAGTGATTGAACCTTCAGACGCTGCCAACTGTCAGCCTGTATTACTGTAGCAGATCGGGCACTGTACCTAATGCGGGACGGATATCTGCTTTTGTAATCTGTTACAATTCTGACCTCCACGTGTAATTTATTGTATACGTAACTTGTAAATCAAGACATGTGCATGTAAATATCCATAATGTTTATCCTACGGTGAAACCAAAATCTGACTAACAAAATGGCAAAAACATGCACATTCTCGCAACCTTGTCTTCCTTTTTTCTTAAAAAAAAGGATCATCCTAGCATGAAGGTGCTATATATAAAATGTATCTCAACCTTTATAGCAAAGTGATACGATACAGTAAAATCATTGCTTTACCCATACAACATTCACTCATGTCAAATTGTACACCACAAATGTTCCAAACAGGATGTTCCCAGACTGAGTTCAAACACATAACCACAACACAAAGTGCACATACAGACAGTTTTACAACAGTTCAACCCAAGGGTCCAAATGCCAACAACAAACAAACACGAAACCCAGACCTTATATTTGCATTTAATTTAGTTGGGGAGACCCAGACCCAGGTGTCTTGAGTATTACCATGTCACACTAGCCATTACGCTTGTCCCCCACCAGCACCCCCATCGTTTTTCCCACGAGCGAGAATTTGTAGCGTCGATGGGCCTGGTAATTATATAATTATAGTAAGTATGTAAACCTTTGCATCTATGATATATGATACCACAATAAATTACTAAAAATAGGTTGGCAACTCATAACGCTCAGGAGAAATTAAATTAAATTATAACACATAAAGAATAGAACAATTAATATCATCGATCAACAAAGAGGAAAAATTGTTAGTGAACACTTTAAAGCACAATAAAGATATCCGAGAAACCATGTATGAAAAGAAAGGATCCAGGCGACTCCTTTAATGTTAAGATAAGTAAATTACCTGCGGCATAGAAACTGGCGAACGGATAATACAAATCATTGAGAAAGTGTCCATGAATTCTCTTGCACTGCATTGACTCAAGTTGAACCGTAAATACACGGATGCACATCTCTTTGTACACCGATATAAGAAGGGCATTAGCATCCTCGGCATACCCGAGAACTAATGACCTCCATTGCCCCGTTGAAGATGGCGCAAGATCAAAGATGCTGTCCAGAATAACGGTCTTGCACAACACCCATGTTGCAACACCATGAGAGTTGATGTTGCGGTTCCACAGTTCGATGGCAGGGTACATGAATAAGGCGAGGCCAACAGCACCATCCTCTCCTGGGATGATCCGGCAGTTGCGGCTCTTGAGGTTGGCACGGGGAGGCCTTGTGATGAGAGCTAGGGTCTGGTTATCCAGATTGAACTCTAGTATGCTATTCCCAGGCCTTTTGAGCCAACAGTAGAGGCGGTTGCCGACCACGGTGGCGGGGACACTGGTAAGACGACATGGCTCAGGAATGGAGATGCTGTCTCCCCATGTGCCCGTCTCAGAGGAGTACACACGGGCCGCAACTCTCGCGTGGCCCGACCAGGCTACCAAGACCAGCTTCAGTGGGCGCTGCTCGTCGTCCCAGAGCAGAGCTCCGTTGGCGTTGTACGCGTCGTCGAAGAAATCCTGTGGGAGTGAGAGATCCGGTGGGAATGACACGCGGTCGCGCTCACCGGAAAAAGGGTTGTAGATGAGGAACTCACGCAGCGTCCAGTTCATGATGAGGACGCGGCCCTGGCGGCACCGAGCACGCACCAGGTGTTCCACGCGGCCTCGCTGCAGACCTGGAGGAGAAGCGCTCCATGGGGATGCGATCTGGAGCTTGCAGGCCAGGGGTGAAGAGCAGAGTCGTCATGCGCTTCTCGAAGACGCCTAGGACCGGGGGTCTCCCGTGGCGGTCGCGCCAGAGGCGGCGGAAGTCGGCGGAGGCGGCGACGCGACCCCACGGCTTGCACACAAGCGCCCGCGCGAGGGAGGATGGCTCCGGGGAGAGGCGCACGAGGATCTCGCCGAGGACGTTGTCATCCTCCAGCGGCCCCGCCGCAACCGCCGGCGAAACGCGGTGGCCGCGGCCGGTGGTCATCTCGCCGCCGTCGTCACCCGTGTGGAATAGAATGGGGATTCGAGCCTGTTTTCTAGGGTTTTCCAATGGATGTGGGGAGCTGTGCCTGTGGACTCGTTTTCTTTCCTGTAGCTGTAAGGAGGACTGTTTGGGCTGTGGGCGTACAAGGAGAAAAACCGATTTTAGCCCAAGATGAAATTTATATGTTGGTAGCAAATATACTTATTATGTAGAAGCAGGAGGTTTTTCTCAAAAAATGTAGAAGCAAGCGGTGATTATTATGGAAAATCTACCAACGAAGTGCTTTATGAAAGTGAACACACATCTGCCATGAATATGAGTCAGGAGGCGGCAAAATGGTGGGAAAGAAATAGTTGGGTTGGCCGAAGAAGAGGAAGGGATGAGCCCAGACTCACTGTCGCATGCCTAGGGTGACCCGGGATACTCGCGTCACCGCAATACTCGGGTCTCCCCTTGCTCCTCCCTCCTACTGTCGTCACCACAGGCCTCTATCGCGGCGGCGACATGCCTGCGTTGAATGTTGCAGGAAGCGTTCTATGGTGGTAAGTGCTGGTTGGTGGGTGTTTTTAGCCATAGATCCGGCCGATAATGGCCTTGATTCTGCCTAGCCGTGAGCGTTTACAACCCTCTTATGTTGCTTGCAACCTTGTACTAATGGGAGGTTTGTGGATCTGGCCCGCCTCGATGTGGGTGGGACTCCTCCAGGTTCAGGCATGGTGCGCGAGCTTCCGTTGGCAGGGTGCCCTACCCTCGTTCTTTTGAGGAGCGTTTTAGGCTGGCTTGCAACGGGCATGGTGGCCACTTGTGGAAGTCGTGGTGACCGAACTCTAGTGCTTACTGGATTCTATGGAGAGGTGTTTCATTTGCCAGGGGCGAGGTGTGTTGTTGCGGGTGAAAGCCATGTGCTCGCTTTTTAGCCGGTAACTTGACAGCGGTGCCTTTAGGGCATTGTTTTCCTTATTAAACACATCATCATGGATCTTCCACACTTTCCCAGTCGTATGTTCTCCAGGCGGAAGCTTTAGATCTAGCATCTAGAGCAGTGGGCGATGGCGTCCTTGACTTCGTAACTCCTTGGAGGCGCCGTATTGGAGTCTCCGACCACATGTTACTTGTTTGATGGATGGGTTGTAGTGTGGTTGGCCCTTGGCCGATTTGAGGTTTGTGGCTATAACTGGATTTGCCGGGAGAGGGTGGTGGTGTTAGCTCCTAGTCTTTTCTTGCTCATGTGTTCCTTTGCCAAGCTGTGCACATTGGTCTTACCGTTCCACCTAGTTTGCAGAAGAGCCTGATGTTCTTATCCGAAGTCAGGTTAGCGAGACTGTGATCCATCTTAGTTTGCCTCATTCTCTATCAAGACCCCCTCCTTAAGGGGTGTTGTTAGATGGCAACCGGACGATGACCAAGCTCAATCCCCTACCTTGCTTCATCGAATGAAGATGGAAGCTAGATCCCTCGTCCGTGTTGGTTGTGTCAACAAGATATGACATAGAAAGCGGTGACTCTTTCCATCCTTGTAGTTGTCATGTTGTTTCTTTCTTTTTTGGTGTGGCTTGTATTCACCTCATCCCCTATTTTCCCCTTTGTATTTTCTCATCTATGTTGGTTCTTCTTGTAAATGAATGAAGCGTAGCATGTGAGTGAAACATAAACCTGCTATATTTCATCAAAAAATAAAGGAAGAAGAAGAAGGCGATGGGTTCCACAAAATGAGAAGGAAGAATGAGGAGAGGGAAAGGAGGAAGAAATTAGCGGGCGAGATGCTGGGCTGGTGGCTCGCCGTGACATCGATGCCAATAGGTAGGTCAACACCACATTGGACGAGTAATGAGCTCCATGCCAAGCTTACATAAATGGCTACAGAAAACGAGGCATCGAGGTGAGAATGGGGAAAAGGTACAATGGCGGATGTAGAGTGGGCATCCCATATATATCAGGGAGGATGCGGTTGAGGGAGTGGAGGGAGGGAGCCATGCGTTTCTGGTCACGAGCTGAAGTGCCCTCTTTATCCCTGGCATCTAGGGTTCTCAAGAATCCTTAAGTAGATGACAGTACATGTTCTATCTAGTTTGTACATTCAATTTACTTGAAAGTGGGACAGAGCTTTTACTGCCGGTAGGTAACCGTTTCTATCGAGTCAATTCATTACAGGCAAGGATGACCCACCACCCATCCATTACCACCCGAGAAGAGGAACCGAATCCGCTGCCGCTACCATCAAGGAGCGCAAGTCTCCATGAAATTCAAGGCCTCCTTCACGGATGATGGCATCTCCCTGCTCGACAAGCATAAGTCTCAGTGCAGAACACTCCTCAATGAAGGAAATATGACCTAGAGGCAATAATAAAGTTGTTATTTATATTTCCTTATATCATGATAAATGTTTATTATTCATGCGAAAATTGTATTAACCAGAAACTTGATACATGTGTGAATACATAGACAAAACAAAGTGTCCCTAGTATGCCTCTACTTGACTAGCTCGTTAATCAAAGATGGTTAAGTTACCTAACCATAGACATGTGTTTTCATTTGATGAACGGGATCACATCATTAGGAGACTAATGTGATGGACAAGACCCATCCGTTAGCTTAGCATTAAGTTTCCGCTGTTGGTTATTGACCGGAGATGTGTCTCGGTCATGTGTTTACATAGTTCTTGAACCCGTACGGTTTGCACGCTTAATGTTCGATCACGATTTGTATTATGAGTTATGTGTTTTGGTGACCGAAGATTTTTCTGAGCCCCGGATGAGATCACAGACATGACAAGGAGTCTCGGAATGGTCGAGAGGTAAAGATTGATATATTGGAAGGTGGTATTCGGACATCGGAGTGGTTTCGAGTAGTTCAGATATTTTACCGGAGTACCGAGGGGTTACCGGAACCCCCGGGGGAAGTCATGGGCCTCATGGGCCGCGGGAGAGAGAGGGGACAGCCCACAAGGGGTGCCCCCCGCCCATGGGAGTCCGAATTGGACTAGGGGAGGGGGCGGCTCCCCCCTTTCCCTCTCCTACTCCATCTCCCTTTCCCCTTTAACACTCTGGAGAAGGGAAGGGGAATCCTACTAGGACTAGGAGTCCTAGTTGAAGGAAATATTCCTTAGAGGAAATAATAAAGTTGTTATTTATATTTCCTCATATAGTTATATATGTTTATTATTAATGCTAGAATTGTATTAAGCAAAAACTTAGTACATGTGTGAATACCAAGACAAAACAAAGTGTCCCTAGTATGCCTCTACTTGACTAGCTCGTTAATAAAAATTATTAATTTTCCTAACCATAGAAATGTGTTGTCATTTGATGAACGTCACATCATTAGAGAATGATGTGATGGACAAGACCCATCCGTTAGCCTAGCATAATGTTCGTTAAGTTTTATTGCTATTGCTTTCTTGATAACTTATACATATTCCTCTGACTATGAGATTATGCAACTCCCGAATACCGGAGGAACACCTTGTGCGCTATCAAACGTCACAACGTAACTGGGTGATTATAAAGATGCTCTACAGGTGTCTCTGAAGGTATTTGTTGGGTTGGCATAGATCAAGATTAGGATTTGTCACTCCGAGTATTGATTGGAGAGGCATCTCTAGGCCCTCTCGGTAATGCACATCACTGTAAGCCTTGGAAGCAATGTGACTAATGAGTTAGTTACAGGATGATGCATTACGGAACGAGTAGAGAGACTTGCCCGTAACGAGATTGAACTAGGTATGATAATACCGACAATCTAATCTCGGGCAAGTAACATACCGATGACAAAGGGAATAACGTATATTGTTATTGCAGTTTGACCGATAAAGATCTTCATAGAATATGTAGGAACCAATATGAGCATCCAGGTTCCTCTATTGGTTATTGACCGGAGATGTGTCTCGGTCATGTCTACATAGTTCTCGAACCCATAGGGTCCGCACGCTTAATGTTCGATGATGATTTGTATTATGAGTTATGTGTTTTGGTGACAGAAGTTTGTTCGGAGTCCCGGATGAGATCACGGGCATGACGAGGAGTCTCAAAATGGTCTAGTGGTAAAGATTGATATATTGGAAGGTTATATATGGACACCGGAATGGTTCCGAAGAGGTTCGGAGATTTATCGGAGTACCGGGAGGCTATCGGAACCCCGCAGGAAAGTTAATGGGCCTCATGGGCCATTGTGGAGAGGAGGAGGCAGGCCACGGGAGGTAGCGCCCCCTCCCTCCCAAGCCCAATCCGAATTGGACAAGGGGTTGGGGCGCCGCCCTTTCCTTCTCCCTCTCCACCTCTTTCCCCTCTCCCCCTCTCCGTTGAAGGAAGGGGGGAGCCAACTAGGACTAGGAGTCCTAGTGGGACTCCCCCCACTTGGTGCGCCCATAGGTCCAGCCGGCCTCCCCTCTCCTCCTTTACATACGGGGGCGGGGGGCACCCCAAAGGCACATCAATTGTTCTCTAAGCCGTGTGTGGTGCCCCCCTCCACAGTTTACTCCTCCGGTCATAGCGTCGTAGTGCTTAGGCGAAGTCCTACGCGGATCACATCACCATCACCGTCGTCACGCCGCCGTGCTGACGGAACTCTCCCTCAACCCTCAGCTGGATGAAGAGTTCGAGGGATGTCATCGAGCTGAACGTGTGCTGAACACGGAGGTGCCGTACGTTCTGTACTAAGATCGGTTGTATCATGAATACGTTCGACTACATCAACCGCGTTAACCTAATGCTTCCTCTTTCAGTCTACGAGGGTACGTGGACACACTCTCCCCTCTCGTTGCTATGCTTATCCTAGATAGATCTTGCGTGAGCGTAGGATTTTTTTTTAAATTGCATGCTACGTTCCCCAACAGTGGCATCCGAGCCAGGTCTATGCGTAGATGAGATGCACGAGTAGAACACAATGAGTTGTGGGCGATAATAGTCATACTGCTTACCACCAATGTCTTATTTTGATTCGGCGATATTGTTGGATGAAGCAGCCCGGACCAACATTATGTGACCACGTTCATGAGACCATTTCTACCAATGTGCTTTTGCACACAGGTGGCTGCAGGGTGTCTATTTCTCCAACTTTAGTTGAATCGAATTTGACTACGGTCGGTCCTTGTTGAAGGTTAAAACATCACACTTGACAAAAAATCGTTGTGGTTTTGATGCGTAGGTAAGAACGGTTCTTGCTAGAAGCCCATAGCAGACACGTAAAACTTGCAACAAGAAAGTAGAGGACATCTAACTTGTTTTTGCAGGGCATGTTGTAATGTGATAAGGTCAATACGTGATGTGATATAAATTGTTGTATGAGATGATCATGTTTTGTAAAAGTTATCGGCAACTGGCAGGAACCTTATGGTTGTCGCTTTATTGTATGAAATGCAATCGCCATGTAATTGCTTTACTTTATCACTAAGCGACAGCGATAGTCGTAGAAGCAATAGTTGGCGAGACGACAACGACGCTATGACGGAGATCAAGGTGTCAAGCCGGTGACGATGGAGATCATGACGATGCTTTCACTACTAGGAAAACGGCTATAGCTAATATGGACATTAATGGCGCACCATGTATGTGGTGCGCCATCGCTATAGCGGTGGCGCACTGTGCATATGTGTGCATTTATTAATTCCACACTACTAATGGCGCACATGGTGTGTGGTGCGCCATTACTAGTTTTGAAAAAAAAAGTTAGAAAAATTGTTAGCAGTGGTGCACCAGTGGATAGTGCGCCATTAATGGCGCACCAGTGGATAGTGCGCCATTAACCCTGGTTACTAATGCGCATTCTTTGGTGGTGCGCCATTGGTAACCTGGGAGCAGCTAGATATTTTGGACAGCCACCTACCACACTCACTTTCCCCACTTCATTCTCTCCACCTCTACCAAGCTTGGTCTCGGCTGCCTCCTCCTCCTAACCTCATTTGCACCATAGATTCACCCAAATTAAGTGGTTAAATTTCCTTTTTTGATAGGTAAGTAAGGGGAAAGCTTTCTTTATGTTCTAGATCAACTTTTTTCTCCCTCCAACAACGTACACACTTTTTATGGCCTAGATCTACGTATGTTTGTGGTGTTGCATATGTTTGTGTTGCTGCATATGTTTGTGTTTGCAGGTACCGGTATTTGAAATGCGATAGTTGCCAATATTTTGCCGGAATGTTGATTCATTTCCGTTTCGGCGAGAATTTGGCACTATGCATTCTTTTTGGTCCTATTTTTAGGCAAAGTCATGCCAAATTTTTTTTCGGTTCTAAAATATCGTTTTTCTCTACCCCGCGGGCGACAATGGTCCGCACGATGACCGAAGGCATTTTGAATAGGTTTTTGAGCTCCGTGAAGACCGAGATGCTTCAAAAGAACGAGACGGAGATAGGATGTCCGTGTCGAAGATGCAAGCTGAAGAGCCTTATGAACCCGGATTCCGTACAGGTGCGGGACCACCTGCTCTTGCGTGGTTTCATGGATGGCTATCGGTGGCAAGGTGATGAAGATGATTATGAAGTCGTCCATGGGGCCGGGCAAGAAATGAGGAAGGGAGCAAGACAACCGCGCGAGGGCGGCGAGAAGACGAAGAATCTCCGGGACATGATCACGAAGTAGATGCGATTACACGCCATCATGTAGAAGATGCCGAACATGATGATGAGGAAGATCAAGACGAAGGGCATGATCATGAAGATGAAGATGCGGAGGCGGGGCGATGATGGACCATCGATGGGCTGGGTGCAGGACCCTCATATTCAAGAGCTGCTTCTCAAGCGAGGCCGGATAACGCAAGAGCTGCCGCTCGAGAGAAAGCCAAGCTGGATCAATCGGAGATGGACGCGGTTACTCCATTGTATGAGCGATGCAGGCCCGAGGATACCCTCCTGAAAGTAACGCTCATGGCTCGAGATGAAGGTAAAACACAAAATGACCGGCGCGTACTTCAACGAGAACATGTCATTACGGCACGAGCGTCTTCCCAAGGGGAACAAGTGCCCGACCAGTTTCGAGGAGGCGAAGAAAATCGTGTGTCCTTCGGATTTACCGCACGTGAAATACCATGTGTGCATGAACAATTGCATCATTTATCTGACGAGCACGCGGAGTCTACCATATGTCCGGTGTCTTGGCGTCACTCGATACAAGAAGAGGAAGAAAGCTCATCGAAAAGTGG
Organism: Aegilops bicornis; assembly: GCA_021605145.1. NCBI lineage: Eukaryota > Viridiplantae > Streptophyta > Magnoliopsida > Poales > Poaceae > Aegilops > Aegilops bicornis. The sequence goes on along the minus strand of CM038674.1, from coordinate 12,121,993 downwards.
TGTGGTACTTTCCGATCACTCCTCGTCTGCAGCGGTATTTCGCGGACCCTAAGGTAGCAAAGCTCTTGCGTTGGCACGCGGATAGGGAGGAGAAGAAGCGAGAAGATGACGGAAATGATCCGGAGATAAATAAAAAAGACAAGATGCTGAGTCACCCTAAGGATGCGAGCCAGTGGCAAGCGTTGAACTTCGAACACCCAGAATTTGGGGACGATCCAATGAACATCATGCTGGGCGCGAGCACCGCTGGAGTCAATCCATTTGGCAGCCAGAGAAGCACACATAGCACCTGGCCTATGGTTGTGTGGATGTACAACCTTCCCCCCTGGTTGTGCATGAAGAGGAAGTACATTCACATGAGTATGCTAATTGAAGGGCCGAAACAACCAGGAACGACATCAATCATGTCTGGGGCTGCTGAAAGAGGAGCTAGACACGCTGTGGAAAATGCCAGCCAATCATTGGGACGCCGCAGAGAAAGAATATTTCCCTATGAGAGCCGCCTTTGCTCACGACGGTGCCACGACTATCTCGATTCTGAATATGTCGCGGGGTAAGTGGTTCACGGATTTTTACGGATGCGTCGGTGCATGGATGACACAACATATCGCCAGCTAGATAGGGATCCCGGGTCTTCAAAAACCGTGTTCATGGGACATCGAAGGTGGCTTCGCGACGATGACTCATGGAGAAAACGCAAGGATCTATTCGATGGTGGAACCGAACCCCGAAGACGCCCGCGTACGAGGAGCGGCGAGGAAATAGACGAGCTGTTGAAAAATTGGAAAGAGTGCCCACTGCCGGGAAAGAAGCGAAAGGCGCCAGAGCCGGGAAAGAAGTGAAAGGTGCCAGAGCCGTTGCTGAAGGTATGGAAAACGAGGTCTGTTTTCTGGGACTTGCCATACTAGAAGATCCTCCGTGTGCCTCACAGCCTTGATGTCATGCATATCACGAAGAATGTAATGCGAGAGTCTGCTTGGTACCTGCTCAACATGCCAGAGAGGACCTAAGATGGGCTGAAAGCAAGGGCAGACTTGAAATCAATGGGCATCAGGGAGGAGCTTCACGCTAATGATGATGATGATGATGATGATAATGATGATGATGATGAGGTGAAGGACACGGAAAGTCATCGCAAAGGCAAAAAGGCCAAGAAGATCGGAAATGACTGCCCTCCGCGTGCTTCACTCTAAGTCGAGGAGATCGAGCAGTTTTCACACCTCGTGGGAGTAAAACTTCCTTACGGTTTCTGTGGGAAGATAAGCAGATACCTAGACTCAGCGAAGCGAAGTTCAGCAGAATGAAGTCTCTCACGACATCACGCGTCTTGATGACGCAGATACTTCGGTTGAAATCCGTGGTATCATGGGCGCGCCGCGTCTGTGAAACGCTATTTAGCCTATGCAACTTTTTTCGACGTCATCTCTTGGAAGTTGGTTGGCGTGAGGCAACCTTCGAAGGCTACTGAGGCAGAGATCATGGTGATACTATGCGAGCTTGAGATGTACTTCCCGCCCGCATTCTTCGATGTTATGGTGCATCTGCTGGTCCATATCATGGAGGATATCATCCAACTCGGGCAGATGTTCCTGCACAGCATGAAGCCGTTCGAAAGGATGAATGGTGTCCTCAAAGGATACGTTCGCAACATGTCACGTCCAGAGGGAAGCATAGCCAAGGGCTTTCTGACCAAAGAGTGCATCTCCTACTGCATGAATTATCTAGGCATCGAGAACCCCGTTGGTCTGCCCGTCAACAGGCACCTCGGCGGGCTCGATGGATGGGGTCACCGCGAGGGTCGCCACGAAATGCATGTCGACTTTGAAAGAGCAAACCTAGTCACGCTACAACACATAGACATGGTCGATCCTTGGGTGGTAGAGCACAAAACCTTTATTGAGAAGACGTACAATGACCGAGGCCAACAGAGGATGGACGGAGATATAATCAAAGATCACAACTCATGTTTCACGCATTGGTTCAAGGAGAAGCTTCTGTCGTACCCTTTACGTGAGGATTCTTCCGTGGAAGAAAAACTCATATTCGCCTTGTCACAGGGCGTCGAGCACAACCTGATGACCTATGAGGCGTACGATATCAATGTCTACACATTCTACACCGAGGACAAGGACATGAAGAGTGATGGTTATCAGAACTCCGGGGTAACAATGGAATCCTACACCGGTAACGACAAGGACAAATACAACGAAAGGATCGAGGAGATCTGGGAGCTGAGCTACGCTGGAGAGAAGGTCCCGATGTTCCGTGTCAGATGGGCCAAGAGCGTCCTAAAAGAAGAACCTTATTTCACCACGATGGTTATACCCGAAGCCAAATCCAAGACATGGCATAAGCGTCACCACGAAAAATGAGCCATGGGTACTGGCTTCCCAAGTGGACCAATGCTTCTTCATTACCGACCCGTAAAAGCCCAATCATGTTGTCGTGAGGAGAGGCAGAAGGAAGATCATCAGAATGGATGGAGTCGCCAATGAGCAAGACTTCGACAAGAACGGCGACCCGAAGATGGAACATGACGACGACGATGAAGTACCATACACCACAAGAAGAAGCAAGACCACCCTACCTAAAGGATGTCCATTCAAGAGAAGAACTCCATTTGCGAAAAAGAAGGGCAAGAAGATTGTGAAAAGATAGCTAGCTAAGATCGATTGTATTTAAATTGTAGTCTTCATTTCTTGATTGTATTTCGACATACGGAAGTGACATTTCTTCTGTTCTAGTCCTCATGAATATTTCTTTATGTTTATTCTGGTATTTATGTTTATTCTCGTATACGAATTTTTATTTATGTTTATTCTGGTATTGAATTTCTAACTCACAAAAAGTATTGAATTTGTTAATATTTTTTGAACTCATGAATATTTTTAAATTTCATGGGCACTTTTTGAATTCACGAATATTTTTTCAAATTTGATGATATTTTTTCATATTCATAAATGTTTTACCAATTCACAAATGAATGCAACTAAAAATCCAAAAAAAATTTACTAATGGCGCACCAGGAGAAGGTGCGCCATTGCTATCAAGGTACTTATGGCGCACCCCTAGGAGGTGCACCATTGGTATACCAATTTTTATTTAGGTTTATTCTGGTATTGAATTTCTAACTCACAAAAAGTATTGAATTTGTTAATATTTTTTGAACTCATGAATATTTTTAAATTTCATGGGCACTTTTTGAATTCATGCAACCCTAGAAACCCGCGATGCTCCACCGTGCCTTCTCCGCTCGAGCTCCACCGTGCGAGGCGACAGGCAAGGCGGCGGGCGGAATCTGCTTCAACACCGGGCTGGCGTGCCGCGGAAGCAGGGCACGACGGCGCTCGACCCCTCCACCCCCCCTCCACCTCTTCTTCCTCGGGTCACCGCCGTCTTCCTCAACTCCGGCCACCTCTGCTGCTACTAAGCTGTCGCAGGGCCTCCTTGTGCCTCCCCGGTGAGCTCCCCCTCCTCTCCCCTCTTCCTTCTCGCAAACACTCTGTTTCTCCGGCAAATCGGCGATGGACAGAAGCAGCGGTGGTGCAGGAGTTGAGTTTAGTTAGTAGAACTAGCACTAGTTCCTTCAGTGACCCTGTAGGCCGAGAGGTGGGTCTCTGGTGAAGCTGGAATTGCAGAAGCTTTCACCTGAGTTAGCCTGAATGTTATGTGGTCGATGCTGAGATGTCTCCTCTTTCTAGTCTGTAGGTTGTTCTACTTTTAGGTACCGTGGGCTGTGAAGTGAACTTGCCGGGTTTAACCATCTGAACTCTTATATATATATTAGTATCTAAGATCAGCAGACATTAGTCAATTTGTGCTTTGGTTAGTGACTTGTGGAGTTGGCCGGTTAATGCTTTGCTCTGTGATGCAAGATGTTAGGCTCGGCACTTCTGAGAGTTTGTTTGTGAAATCCCTAACTGTGAGTCTTGCTAGTGATCTAAATGTGATAATGCTGCTCACATCCCCACTTGCAGCAAGAGGCGGTGCAATGCCTGTATACTCTACTGTTTATTGCCTAGCTAGAGCACAAACCTGGCCCCAGTTGTGTATGCCCAATTGCTAGTGGTCTAACTGATGTTTCCCTAGTTGGGTGAGACTGACTTGGCTCTTTCTTGGAGGCGACAGATCAAAGAAGTGTTGTCAGTTTTTGTTTGAACTTCAAAGAGTGTTGTGACTTGGCTCTTAATCAAAAGAGTGTTGTCAGTTTTTGTTTGAACTTTGTTTGACTGGAGGAAATTACTCTTAAATGCTAGTCCTATTCTGGTGGAGATTTTTCTTGTCCTGAGTTACAGAAGATATTTTTCTGATAATATTATAAAAACTGCCTGTGTGTGTTCAACTTGTAGCTTCTATCTTAAGTTTAACTTGTCCTGAGTTACACTGAAGTTATAATGTGTTTAACTTGTAGCTTCTAGCTTAAGTGAGTAGCCAGTACTGTAATGAGTAGCTTAACTTGTTTAAGTACTACCAGTTAGTAGTATTGATATTAAATGATGCTTGAAATGATGTATTATGTATCTTTAGCATGGTCTGTTTCAGATAATAAATGATGCCTGAAATGAATTCTTGTGTAAGTGAAGGCTTGCTATGTTGTTGCAACCCAATTTGTTTTCTATTTCCTCATTTGGATTACTCGGTTATTTAGTTTACTATTACTTGGGAACAGATCTTGTGAGAAAAAAGATTATCTGCGTTGCATTGTTAAATGTTGTACTAGGAATCTTAGTCACCTGACTTGCATTGCACTATTAGTTAGGTTGGTGGATACTCAATGCTTTGTGGTGGTCTACAATCCAGTAATAAGACATTAGTATGGTCCTAGTTGTAGCTCTGTGGTGGCCTTGTCGGGGCGTCAGAGGCATTACTATTCAATGCTTGTTGCATGATCTGACAAGAATGCTACTAGAATCTGTCTGTTAAACTATTCAATAACTGACCTCCATCAGGCTGTAAAGCATGTGATGTTTATTTGTTGCTTTGTGGTGTCTTTCTTGGGGATTAGTACCTTTGCAAGTCTTGTACATGGATAAAATACATTTTCATCCATCATTTACAGTGTGAATCCAACACCAGTTGCCCATGCTGATTATTTCACTTCAAACAGGCCACCTAGTGGCACAAAGCTGCATCAGAAACATAATCAAAGATGGCCATGCCATGCTTGACAGTAGCAGAAGTGACATGGTGCAGTGTAGTGGCATGGCCATTGACCTGTGGCTGGCATCTAGACAGCACACACATACATACAGAGGCACATTGTGGTGCTGCTTTGTTTTTGTGATCATATTGTGGTGCCTGGCACATTTGCCCCATCACTTCGTTACCCCTTTCTCCTGAAATGTTGATTAATTTCGTTTGGTTGAGAATGGGGCACTCCTAGGTCAAGAAAATTAGCAAAGGTCATGCCCAATTTTCTTGACCTAGAAGGTGACCGATTCTCAACCAAAACAAAAATTAATCAAGATGTATCTTGACATCAACCAACTTCTGGACACATCCCTCGGACAACTAGGCTATCTTGAGAACTTAGAGGAGTTGTGGCTTTGCTACAACACACTAACAGGTTCCATCCCAAACTGCCTAGGAAATTTGACCAAACTCACAACCTTGGATCTTGAGAACATGGACTTGGACCTTAGCAACAACACACTAACAGGTTCCATCCCAAAACACCTAGGCAATATCACGAACATCTCTCAATTTTACCTTGACAATAACCAACTTTTTGGCAACATTCCTCGAGAATTAGGTTATTGGTCAACTTAGAGATCTTGTTCCTTGACAATAACCAACTTTTTGACCAAACTTTTTTCCTATTTAGTGCGAACATGGCCAAAAACGATGAGGCCGGCGGTTCGGGTAAGGCATTCTGGGAGCTGTCCCAGGAGATGGAGGAAGAACCTCACCGTTATGAGGACACCGCGGAAGACACCGATCCTGACTACACAACCCCTAGTGGCGTCGGGGATGACACCACTGATGGTGCCACCAAGGGTGCCACTAATCGATGATGGCAGCGCCGCATTGCATGGCAGCCAACCGAAGAGGCAACGGAAGGACCGGCGCCCGAACGTGCTCGGCACCGTCAAGAAGGAATTTTCTGAAGTGTCCTCTAGTGGGAATCGAACGGCGCCCAAAGAATTAGTCAGTGGGTACGCGGAACAACTCGAGTGCATTCTCCGGAGCACCATTTCGATCAACACCGAGAACCTAAGGCATCATGACTGAGGGAATTTGCGCAACCTCCTCTTCACGAAGCTGCACGAACGATACAAGTTCCCCGGTGACTTCGCAAACACACGCCTCTCAGGGAATAAAGTGAACAGTGCCGCCCTCACGAAGATGAGCACGGCCCTGGCTACTTGGAGAGCCTCAGTGAAGAGAAGGATTCTAAGAGGTGATAGTTATGAGAAGATCAAGGAGACAAATCCTTCGATCAGCAAAGCTGACTACCTGGAGTTCAAGATCAAGTGCGAGAGCAACGCATCTGCGGAATCAAGTCAGTGGGGGAAAGATATGCGAGACTTGAACTTAGGGGTCCACAAACTCGGTCCCGGCGGTTACAGAGTGGCGGAACCTATATCGGACAAGGAGGATGCGGAGCGTGCCGAGCAAGGCCTACCGCCCCTCTTCGATAAATACCGTGACAAGCAGACTGTGAACTATGTCGTGGCCCAAAGACAAGGTGGACCTGGTAACAAAGGAGCTTACCATGGATCCGAAGACCAAGGCACTTGAGCTTGTTCTGGTAAGGAATACACCGCCGCGTAATTAGCTCCATATGGTTGCATTCTAATTAATGAAGCCAAATTTCTAAATGGTTCACGTTCCTTCCATGAACACCAAAGCGATGGCGTGGGGTCGTCTCAGAGCTCCCCTTGGGATACCACTTGAAATAGCGCGTTGAACATAATGAAACACAAGGATAAGTTCAGTAAGACGTCGTCAGCTGGTCGTGTGGCTGGCAAAGGCTTGTCCATGAAATGGTCGGATTACTATAACGTTGGGCGAAAGGAGAGAAAGACCAGCTCGGAAAGCCAGGAGCGCGAGGTTCAAGAACTCAAGGCACAAGTGGCGCAGATTCCGGAGATAGTCGAAGAGCAAGTGCGAGACCAACTGGGAGCGACAATCACCGCCATTGTGCCTACCTTGATTGAGGGGCTGCAGGCGTGGATTGCGGGCGGCCAACATGGGCCGCCTCGATTCCCCAAATTTCACGGGCAAAGAATCAAGACAACACCGGGCGGCGCTTATTGGTGTCTCCGCGTAGGGCCATATTGGTGTCTCCGCCAGCGCCGGCATTGGAGCTTAATGCACCCGGCCAGGGAAGAATACGCCGGCCGGCACCTCGGCAGCAAGCGGCCCCTCCGTCACTTGCACGCCCGCTGTTGGCGGTGCCTCGACATTAGCCGAGCTCGATCCATCACGGTAACTAAGCCTCTTGGCCGATGACTTCATCTCCTTGCCTTTGACTGGGCATCCCTGGCGGTGCCTCGCAGGGCGCCGCCGACGTTCCATGCACTCTCCTGCACTTCGTGGACGGCGAGTTGATCGATGTCGCCAAGTTCAGAATCGTTCAACCGGGCAACTGCTTGTTCCACGGCAATCCGATGCCACCCACCGTGTATAGGGTTCAACTGCTTCGGGTGCTGCGAGGCTGCGACAACTTGTTACCTCCGTATCGACCCCCTAGGGCCGATGAAGATGATGTGATGACTCTCAGCGCCTGCATAAGCTGGTCCATGCTTTGGCCGAAGAGCCAGATTCGTTTGGGGGCGGGGGACAGCACCCCACAGACAAAACCGCCAGTCGTGCCGGTGCCAAGCCATGGCAAGACCGCCGCAATGCTACCGTCGTCAGCTGATCCGGACATGCATATGGCACAGGATACAGACGACGATGACAGTACATTTACCAACGTCGATAAGTACTTCAACGAACATGGGTACGTAGACGAATTCTTGGGGCCTCCTTCTCAAGAACCCAACCCTGCAAAACACGATCGCGATCTAGATAGTACCACGGAGAAACCCAATTGCAACAGGCGTCGTCTGGCGGTCAGTTCTCAGGAGGCGCCTCTAGCTGCCGCCTTCACCCGGCCTCAGATAGCCAAGGTGCAAAATATTATCAGCCCCAACACACTCAAGAAGGTGGTCTCTAAGCAGAACTCGATCCCATTACATCAGAAGAAGCAGAAGGGACGGAAAAGAAAGAATAACAAGGGTGCGAGCCAGCGGCACGCAGTACGATCCGTGCTCTGGACGGGCCACCTTCACCTAAGGTTATCTCAAGGAGGGTGCATGTGGCGGGTAGGCCGATGCTGTGCCGACTAATCTGCTCAATGCCAGAATCAAAAGCTATGCAGGTCTCGCATGATGTTGTTCTTTCTTTGGAGAAGCGACGTCTCTCCGAGAATGATGTGGCATACCTGGTTTTCGTGGCCAAGGTGCCAGAGGGCAAGGGCTTTGTCGACAGCACCATCGGGGGTATGATCGTCCCGCGGTTTGATGGCATCTTCGCTATGTTAGCCTTCATCCGCTGCACTACACCTTCATTTGGCTATTTTCGCTCAGTATGAAGATGCGGATCATTAGAGACAATACCCCGGACATCGTGATAGTCGACCCCTTCTACATGCGTGCCAAGATCTTGGGCAGTGCTGGGGACCGGCAAGTCACGAGTTCATACCTCGAAGGCGTCATTCTGGCGAAGCCAGATAAGGATAACTTCCTCGTGCCTTACTTTCCCGGGTAAGTCATCCCCTCACCGCCCCGTAACATATGATTTCTTAGATTTCGATCGTTCTTTTTTTTTTCTAACATTCCGTGTTATCTACAGTGACACACATTGCACACTCATCCTATTAAGCCCGAAATATTCCATGGCTACGTATTTCGACTCGGACCGTCAGTCGAAGAAAGACTACACAAATATCAAGAAAGTTCTTGATGATCTCTCCCCGGCTACGCCAAATCAGGAGGCACCCTCAGGAGGCCAATTTGTAGGTACGACGAGCACGTGTTCACCCACTTAACGACGTTCCCCTGCGCCAAGCAGCCGCCTGGCGGTCAGAAGGATGCCTACTACGCCCTCCATCACATGCGGGTGATCGTACGGGACCATAATCACCTTCTGCTACCAACTAATCTCAAAGATTGGCCCGCACACTTGTCGGCAATCCACGACATGGACATCAGACAAGAATTCTTTCGCATCCAATCGGAGTTTGCGGAAATCATCCATCAAGATGTCCTTCGTACCTCGGGGCAGTTCAACCTCAAATATCAACCATCCAACAGTGAAATAGAAACAACGCTACAAATGCAGGCTGACAACGATCGCGATTTAATGACCATCACGAAAGACGGCGGCTTCATCCACGCTCCGGTCCCTGAGTCGAGTCGAAAGTAATGATGCTATGTATTTCTGAAATATCGACTAGCTCATGTTGTAATTAAACTTTAAAGAACTTTTATGTCTCTTTGGTTTGGACAGTCGTTCAACTTATATGTAATTGATGCTATTTATTAGTAGGACCATGAATCATGCTATTAATGTGTTGCTTTTCTCTTCCAATCCTTTTGTTGCATACTTATAAATTGCTTATGTATTGTCTGTGAATTGCTACTAACATTTTGTTTGTCTAGTGCATAGAGATGATGTCATATGTCGTGTACAAGGGTAAGGTTCCCGGAGTCTACGACGACTGGGAGGAGTGTCAGAGATAGGTTCACCGTTTCAGCGGTAACAGTTACAAAGGGTACACCACTAGGGCGGAGGCGGAAGCTAGATATGCGGCGCTATCTAAGCGGGAGAGAGGAGGAGCGGAGGAGGAACCGGATGAAGACCAGTTTCATCGCGATGATGCTCATCATGACCGCAGCTCTACGCTATGTGATGGTAGTTTAGATATCGACTTGTAATGTGAAGACAAACTCGCTACTCGCGGTCTCGAGACTTGTAATGTTCTAACTTTGTTCGGTATTTTGAATTCAGAGACTAATATGATGAATTGTATTCATAGACTAATCTTCTATTGTATTCGATAAATTGCTGTTTATATGTTGTGCTGTTTATATTCTGTGCTGTAATGTATTTTGTAACCTGTGCAAATATCAGAAAAGCAAAAAAAATCCTAATATTCAAAGTAGTGGCGCACCTGGTTGAGCATTAGTGGCGCACCAGGGCTAAATACCAGTGGCGCATTATGGGGCATAGTAATGGCGCACTTGGGGGCATAGGTGAAGGTAAATTTGGCCCCCTAGGAGGCATAGTAATGGCGCACTGCCAGGTGCGCCACTATTATCTGGTATACTGGTGCGCCATTAGTATTTGTTACTAGTGGCGTGGTAATAGTGGCGCACCTATAGTGCGCCATTAATGGCCAAAATAGGTGCGCCACTAACAGGCCTTTTTCTAGTAGTGTTTGGAGATGGAGATCAAAGGCACAAGATGATGATGGCCATACCATGTCACATATTTTGGTTGCATGTGATGTTTATCTTTTATGCATCCTATTTTGCTTAGTATCGCGGTAGCATTATAAGATGATCTCTCACTAAATTTCAAGGTATAAGTCTTCTCCCTGAGTATGCACCATTGCTACAGTTAAATGCGTGCCGAGACACCACGTGATGATCGGGTGTGATAAGTCGTGACGCTCACATACAACGGGTGCAAGCCAATTTTGCACGTCGTCTGCAGAATACTCGGGTTAAACTTGGACGAGCCTAGCATATGTAGATATGGCCTCGGAACACTTTGAGACCAAAAGGTCGAACGTGAATCATATAGTAGATATGATCAACATAGTGATGTTCACCATTGAAAACTACTCCATCTCACGTGATGATCGGACATGGTTTAGTTGATATGGATCACGTGATCATTTAGATGACTAGAGGGATGTCTATCTAAGTGGGACTACTTAAGTATTATGATTGATTGAACTTTAATTTATCATGAACTTAGTCCTGAGAGTTTTTGCATATCTATGTTGTTGTAGATCAATGGCCCGTGCTACGGTTCCCTTGAATTTTAATGCGTTCCTAGGGAAAGCTAAGTTGAAAGATGATGGTAGCAACTACACGGACTGGGTCCATAACTTGAGGATTATCCTCATTGTTGCACAGAAGAATTACGTGCTGGAAGCACTGCTAGGTGCAAGGCCCGCTGCAGGAGCAACTCTGGACGTTAAGAACGTCTGGCAAACTGAAGCTGATGACTACTCGATAGTTCAGTGTGCCATGCTTTACGGCTTAGAATGGGGACTGCAACGTCGTTTTGAACGTCATGGAGCATATGAGATGTTCTAGGAATTGAAGTTAATATTTCAAGCAAATGCCCGAGTTGAGAGATATGAAGTATCCAACTAGTTCTATAGCTGCAAGATGGAGGAGAATAGTTCTGTCAGTGAACACATACTCAGAATGTCTGGGTACCATAACCACTTGACTCAGCTGGGAGTTAATCTTCCCGATGATATTTGCTACCTCTTGAGCATGCGTTGGTTTCCCTTGAAGAGGAAAGGGTGATGCAGCAAACTAGAGTAAGTATTTCCCTCAGTTTTTTAGAACCAAGGTATCAATCCAGTAGGAGGCCACACGCAAGTCCCTCGTACGTACACAAACAAATAAGAACCTTGCCACCAATGCGATAAAGGGGTTGTCAATCCCTTCACGGCCACTTGCAAAAGTGAGATCTGATAGAGATGATAAGATAAAATTTTTGGTATTTTTATTATAAAGATTAAAAGTAAAGATTGCAAAATAAACGGCACCAGAAATAACTAGTTGACGGTAGATTAATATGATGGAAAATAGACCCAGGGGCCATAGGTTTCACTAGTGGCTTCTCTCAAGATAGCATAAGTATTACGGTGGGTGACCGAATTACTGTCGAGCAATTGATAGAAAAGTTCATAATTATGAGAATATCTAGGCATGATCATGTATATAGGCATCACGTCCGCAACAAGTAGACCGACTCACCTGCACGCATCTACCATCTGTTACTCCACACATCGACCGCTATCCAAAGATGCATCTAGAGTATTAAGTTCATAAGAACAGAGTAACACATTAGGTAAGATGACATGATGTAGAGGGAGAAACTCAAGAAATATGATATAAACCCGTCTTTTTTATCCTCGATGGCAACAATACAATACGTGCTGCTTCCCCTCATCCTTTGGGATCGAGTAACAGCATAAGATTGAACCCAAAGCTAAGCACTTCTCCCATTGCAAGAAAGATCAATCTAGTAGGCCAAACCAAATTGATAATTCGAAGATACTTGCAAAGATAACTAATCATACATAAAAGAATTCATAGAAGAACCAAATATTGTTCATAGATAATATTGATCATAAACCTACAATTCATCGGATCTCGACAAACACACCGCAAAAAGAGTTACATCGAATAGATCTCCAAGAAGATCGAGGAGAACTTTGTATTGAGATCCAAAGAGAGAGAAGAAGCCATCTAGCTAATAACTATGGACCCGAAGGTCTGTGGTAAACTACTCACATGTCGGGGAGAACAACACCTATGGGATCACTGGAATCCCTTCTACGGTCGGCGGGCGCGGGGTTGTGAGGAGAGCAGGTCTAGGAGCCAGCACAAGGATCGTTTACCCAGGTTCGGGCCGCGAGGATGCGTAAAACCCTAGTCCTGCTTTGGTGGATGTATTGAGTGTTCTTGAGCTTTCGAACTAGGTATTGTGGCTGCATAGTTCCAGAAAGCCGAATCCCTCTCCTGGTCGCCTCGGGCCTCCTTTTATACGGAAAAGGGGTCGCCACAGTGGCACACAGGAGGTGGAAAGGCCTACAGTGTGCGAGCTTATCGCAGGGCATTACGGGACAAGGCGCGTTAAATGCGTGACTTAGGTGTCCATTAGCTTTATCGGGGACGGGAATGAGGCCCGTCCCATTTGTCGCCGCTTCTCCTTGCTTCGACAGGCGCCCAGGCCAGCGATGCATGCAGTGCCATGTAGGCAGGCAGGCTGCTGAGGTGGTGCGGTGGTGGAGCCTTCACAAAGATCTGCATGCTGCCACGCAGGTGCTTGCTGATTTGGCCTGGAAGCTGCATGTTGCCACACAGGTGCCTGCCCAGCTGGTTGGGCTGGCAGCTTCATGTGAACGGTGATGCAGTCTTGGTTGGTGCGGGCTTGGCAGTGGCCCTGCCGGCGCCCTCGGCAAGGGCCTTGCCGGGGGCCCGACAAGGATCTTGTCGTGGCGTCGTAGTCGTCCCCTGCAAGGTGCTTGCTGGGGGTCTTGTGGATCTCCTCGGCTAGGATCCCGCCGATGGTCCCCGTCTTCTGATCCTCATCTGATCTTGTGTGTTTATGATCATGACAAAGATCTGCATGCCACCATGGAGGTGCCTCCCGAGCCCTAGTCCCAATGTAGTTGGTTGGGTTGGGACCTGTGGGCTCAAGGGTGGCTCGCACTGTTGGCGTTGGGCAAGTTGCCCCGGCAAGGATCTTGCCGGGGCCGCGGAGGCCGCCCCGGCAAGGGTCATGCCGGGGGGAGTCCACCTTGCCCCCTTTGCTCTTTGTGTTTCTGGTCTTGGCGTTTTCTTGGGCTTCGGCTTCTCTCCGGCTCCACTCCTTTGCCCCTCTACGTGCGGCCATGGCGCGTGGCTCTGACTGCCCGTGCACAAGTAAAGGGGTAAAAAGGAGCACCCCTACTTTTGAACACTGACAGGAGCCCCCGGGCCAGGGCCACATAAGCGCGACACGTTGCTGGGCCAGGCTCAAAATGGTGCGCGGGCAGTCGGGGCGGGTTTTCACCGCAGTAATTTTTCGTTCGCCGCGCTTCCCCACGACCTGCGCGTGGTGTGGAGGGTCATGCGTGACGTGGGGGTCATGTGTGGGGCCGTTTCCGCATGCATGCATCACATCATGGTAAAGAGGTGGCTCGCCCCTTCCCAATAAAAAGAGGGAGGCATGGAGGCGCGGCTCATTTACTGGGTGGACTCGGGTCACAGTCTTCAAGGCGCCCATGCCCCATGATCACAGGGCGGGGAACGGTCGCCTCACCCGTCCTTTCGGTCCTGCTCGCTCAACATGCGTCCTCCATGCAAGTGGCAAGCGGTGGAGGCGGGAAACCGGGCCGTCGCTGATTCGGGCAATAGGTCGGTCCTGATTCCCTATGCCTCCGATGGCTGGATTGGCTGAGTGGGGCGGCCGAGCCTCGACCCCGCCCCTTTATAAGGAGGGAGAGGGGGCGTTGTCGGTGTCAAAACCGGCGGATCTCGGGTAGGGGGTCCCGAACTGTGCGTCTAAGGTGGATGGTAACAGAGGCAAGGGACACGATGTTTACCCAGGTTCGCCCTCTCTATGGAGGAAATACCCTACTTCATGCTTGATTGATCTTGATGAATATGAGTATTACAAGTGTTGATCTACCACGAGATCGTAGAGGCTAAACCCTAGAAGCTAGCCTATGGTATGATTTTTGTTGTCCTACTGAATAAACCCTCCGGTTTATATAGACACCGTAGGGGGCTAGGGTTACACAGTCGGTTACAACGTATGAGATCTTCATATCCGTATCGCCAAGCTTGCCTTCCACGCCAAGAGAGTCCCATCCATACCTAGATGAAGTCTTCAATCTTGTATCTTCATAGTCCAACAGTCCGGCCAAAGGATATAGTCCGGCTGTCCGGATACCCCCTAATCCAGGACTCCCTCAGGCGTCATCACACATTCCTTCAGTATCCATTCTCCTCTACCTTCGCTCCTCTCTTCCACCTGCCATGGCGAGAGGAGGTGCTAGGCCTTCGACGGTGGCAGCGAGGGTTGCTGCTCGTCAGCGCGTCCCTCTATCCCACGAGCCCGCTGTCGGTGTCAAAATCGGCGGATCTCGGGTAGGAGTCCCGAACTGTGCGTCTAAGGCGGATGGTAACAGGAGGCGGGGGACACGATGTTTACCCAGGTTCGGGCCCTCTCGATGGAGGTAATACCGTACTTCCTCCTTGATTGATTTTGATGATATGAGTACTACAAGAGTTGATCTACCACGAGATCGTAGAGGCTAAAACCCTAGAAGATAGCCTATGGTATGACTGTTGTTGTCCTACGGAGTAAACCGTCTGGTTTATATAGACAAGGGAGGGGGCTAGGATTACACAAAGTCGGTTACAAGGGAGGAGATATACATATCCGTATTGCCAAGCTTGCCTTCCACGCCAAGGAGAGTCCCATCCGGACACGGAACGATGACTTCAATCTTGTATATTCATAGTCCAACAATCTGGCCAAAGGATATAGTCCGGCTATCCGAGGACCCCCTAATCCAGGACTCCCTCAGTAGCCCCTGAGCCAGGCTTCAATGAAGATGAGTCCGGCGCGTAGATTGTCTTCGGCATTGCAAGGAGCGTTCCTCCTCCGAATACTCCATAGAAGATTTTGAACACAAAGACAGTGTCCATCTCTGCAAAAAAATTTCCACAAACCATAGCAGAGAGAATAATTTTTCCACAAATCCAATCAGCAGACGCATTTTGTAGCATGACATCACACCATGGCCCGGTCATTATTCGAACCGTTTTCACAACCAGTCACTGCACATATCGCGAGGCGATTTCCTTGGCACGTCTTGTCGAAGCAGAGATCGTGTCCCCTTATCACGGGATTCTCATCAATACGTGTGTGGGTAACCCAATCGTGCCCGTTGGTATGACTCCTCGATTTTAGGCAAGTCCCAAACGTCCACACGAAGGACGCTTGGTATTCGCCCTCTTTATAAAGAAGACAAGGCATGTCCTTTTTCTTCTCGCACTCAATCGAATCCTTCCCCCACCTCGAGTTCCAACACCCAAGGCTCAGGTCAGGCGCTTCGGACCTTCAACCATGTCCGGATCCAACCTTCAAGGTCGGTGGACGCCCTCCTCTGTCACAGATGAAGACATCAAGAAGCTAAGAGAGGCTAGGTATCTGACCGCCGAAATCTCGCACAGGCTACCTGCTCGAGGGCAGGTCATTCCCACTCCCGAACCTGGCGAGAGCGTTGTATTCATCTCTCACTTCCTCCGAGGGCTAGGCCTTGTTCTAGATCCCTTTGTTAGGGGGCTCATGTTCTATTACGGGCTGGATTTCCATGATCTGGCCCCGGATTCCATCCTTCACAACTCGTCGTTCATCGTCGTGTGTGAGGCCTTCCTCCACGTCACCCCGCACTTCGGCTTGTGGCTCAAGACCTTTAATGTAGAGCCGAAGATGATTAATGGGCTTGCAGAATGCGACGGAGCCGTAATAAGCAAAGGCGCCGATGTTCCATGGCCAAAGGGTTCCTTCCCGGAGGTATCCAGCTTATGGCAACAGGAGTGGTTTTACATCACAGCCCCCCGCGGTACTAAGTGTTGGGGAACGTAGTAATTTCAAAAAATTTCCTACGCACACGCAAGGATCATGGTGATGCATAGCAACGAGAGGGGATAGTATTGTCCACGTACCCTCGTAGACCGTAAGCGGAAGAGGTATGACAAAGCGTTTGATGTAGTCGACGCCTTCACGATCCGACCGATCCAAGTACCGAACGCACGACACCTCCGAAGTTCAAAGCACACGCTCAGCTCGATGACGATCCCCGGACTCGATCCAGCAAAGTGTCGGGATGAGTTCCACAAGACGACGGGCAGGGTGACGATGATGATGTTCTATCGCGCAGGCTTCGCCTAAACTCCGCTGACGAGATGACCGAGGTGGAATATGGTGGAGGGGGCACCGCACACGGCCAAGGAACGATCACGTAGATCAACTTGTGTGTTCTAGGGTGCCCCTGCCCGTGATATAAAGGAGGGAGGGGGAGGTGCGGCCGCCCCTGGCAGTGCGCTGGAGGAGTCCTACTCCCACCGGGAGTAGGACTCCCTCTGCCTTGTTGGAGAAGGAAAGGGAAGGGAAGAGGAAAGAGGGGCGCCGCTTCTTCCTTGTCCTATTCGGACTGGGGAGGCGCGCCTGCCTTGGCCGGGCCCTCCTCTTCTCCCTTATGGCCCACTAAGGCCCATTAACCCCGGGAGGGTTCCAGAACTCAAGGTTCCAAGAAAATCCCGATTTCACCCGAACCATTCCGATATCCAAATATAGGCTTCCAATATATCAATCTTTATGTCTCGACCATTTCGAGACTCTCGTCATGTCCGTGATCATATCCGGGACTCCTCAACAATCTTCGGTACATCAAAACTTATAAACTCATAATAAAACTGCCATCGTAACGTTAAGCGTCTGGATTCTACGGGTTCGAGAACTATGTAGACATGACCTAGAACTATTCTCGGCCAATAACCAATAGCGGAACCTGGATGCTCATATTGGCTCCTACATATTCTACGAAGATCATTATCGGTCAAACCGCATAACAATATAATGTTGTTCCCTTTGTCATCGGTATGTTACTTGCCCGAGATTCGATCGCCGGTATCCAATACCTAGTTCAATCTTCACATCGGGTAAGTCTCTTTTACTGCTACGTAATGCATCATTCCAGAATTAACTCATTAGCAACATTGCTTGCAAGGCTTATGGTGATGTGCATTACCGAGAGGGCCCAGAGATACCTCTCCAGACAATCGGAGTGACAAAACCTAATCTCGAACACGCCAACCCAACATGTACCTTTGGAGACACCTGTAGTACTCCTTTATAATCACCCGCCACGCCAGGACGCTTGGTAGCACCCAAAGTGTTCCTCCGGTAAACGGAAGTTGCATAATCTCATAGTTATAGGAACATGTATAAGTCATGAAGAAAGCAATTGCAATATAGTAAACGATCAAGTGCTAGGCAAACGGAATGCGTCATGTCAATCACATCATTCTCCTAATGATGTGATCCCATTAATCAAATAACAACACATGTCTATGGTTGGGAAACATAAGGATCTTTGATTAATGAGCTAGTCAAGTAGAGGCATACTAGTGACTATATGTTTGTCTATGTATTCACACATGTATAATGTTTCTGGTTAATACAATTCTAGCATGAATAATAAACATTTATCATGATATGAGGAAATAAATAATAACTTTATTATTGCCTCTAGGGCATATTTCCTTCAGTCTCCCACTTGCACTAGAGTCAATAATCTAGATTACATAGTAATGATTTTAACACCCATGGAGTCTTGGTGCTGATCATGTTTTGCTCGTGGAAGAGGCTTAGTCAACGGGTCTGCAACATTCAGATCCGTATGTATCTTGCAAATCTCTATGTCTCCCACCGACTTGGTCCCGGATGGAATTGAAGGCCTCTTGATGTGCTTGGTCCTCTTGTGAAATCTGGATTCCTTTGCCAAGGCAATTGCACCAGTATTGTCACAGAAGATCTTCATTGGTCCCGATGCACTAGGTATGACACCTAGATCGGAAATGAACTCTTTCATCCAGACTCCTTCATTTTGCCTTCGCCCAAGCAGCTATGTACTCTGCTTCACATGTAGATCCCGCCACGACGCTTTGGTTAGAATCGCACCAACTAACATCTCCACCGCTTAATAAAAATACGATCCGGTTTGTGATTTAGAATCGTCCGGATCGATTGTCAAAGCTTGCATCGACGTAACCATTTACGACTAGCTCTTTTGTCACCTCCATATACGAGAAACATATCCTTAGTCCTTTTCGGTATTTCAGATGTTCTTGACCGCTGTCCAAAGTGATCCACTCTGGATTACTTTTGGTACCTTCCTGCCAAGCTTATTGCTAAGCATACGCCGTGTCCGGTACACAAGATTGCATACATGATAGAGCCTATGGCTGAAGCATAGGGAACATCTTTCATTTTCTCTCTATCTTCTGCCTGTGGTCGGGGCATTGAGTCCGACTCAATTTCACACCTTGTAATACAGGAAAAAATCCTTTCTTTGCTCTGATCCATTTTGAACCTTTTCAAAACTTTATCAAGGTATGTGCTGTGAAAGTCCAATCAAGCGCCTTGATCTATCTCTATAGATCTTGATGCCCAATATGTAAGCAGCTTCACCGAGGTCTTTCATTGAAAACTTTTATTCAAGTATCCTTTTATGCTATCCAGAAATTCTATATCATTTCCAAATAATAATATGTCGACCACATATAATATCAGAAATGCTACAGAGCTCACACTCACTTTCTTGTAAATACAAAGCTTCTCCAAAAGTCTCAGATAAAACCATATGCTTTGATCACACTATCAAAGCGTTTATTCCAACTCCGAGAGGCTTGCACTGCATCATAAATTGATCGCCGAGCTTGCACACTTTGTTAGCCCCTTTTGGATCAACAAAACCTTCTGGTTGCATCATATACAACTCTTCTTCTAGAAATCCATTCAAGAATGCAGTTTTGACATCCATTTGCCAAATTTCATAATCATATAATGCAGCAATTGCTAACATGATTCGGACAGACTTAAGCATTGCTACGGGTGAGAAAGTCTCATCGTAGTCAACCCCTTGAACTTGTCGAAAACCTTTCGCAACAAGTCGAGCTTTATAGACAGTTATATTACCATCAACGTCAGTCTTCTTCTTAAAGATCCATTTATTCTCAATGGCTTGCCGATCATCGGGCAAGTCAACCAAAGTCCATACTTTGTTCTCATACATGGATCCCATCTCAGATTTCATGGCTTCTAGCCATTTTATGCGAATCTGGGCTCATCATCGCTTCCTCATAGTTCGTAGGTTCGCCATGGCAAGTAACATGACTTCCATAATAGGATTACCGTACCACTGCGCGGATCTTACTCTGGTTGACCCTCACGAAGTTCAAGAGAAACTTGATCTGAAGTTTCATGATCAATATCATTAGTTTCCTCACTAATTGGTGTAGTTGTCACAGGAACCGGTTCTTGTGATGAACTACTTTCCAATAAGGGAGCGATATCTGATTATCTCATCAAGTTCTACTTTCCTCCCACTCACTTCTTTCGAGAGGAACTCCTTTTCTAGAAAGGATCCCGAATTTAGCAACGTAAAAATCTTGCCTTCAGATCTGTGATAGAAGGTGTACCCAACAGTCTCCTTTGGGTATCCTATGAAGACACATTTCTCTGATTTGGGTTCGAGCTTATCCGTTGAAGTTTCTTCACATAAGCATCGCAGCCCCAAACTTTAAGAAACGACAACTTTGGTTTCTTGCCAAACCACAGTTCATGAGGTGTCGCCTCAACGGATTTTGATGGTGCCCTATTTAACGCGTGAATGCGGCCGCTCTAAAGCATAACCCCAAAACAATAGCGGTAAATCAAGAAGAGACATCATAGATCGCACCATATCTAGTAAAGTACGATTCACGACGTTCGGACACACCATTTCGCTGTGGTGTTCCGGTAGGCGTGAAGTTGCTAAACTATTCCGCATTGTTTCAAATGTAAACCAAACTCAGAACTCAAATATTCTCCTCCACGATCAGATCGTAGAAATTTTATTTTCTTATTACGATGATTTTCCACTTCACTCTGAAATTCTTTGAACTTCTCAAATGTTTCAGATTTGTGTTTCATTAAGTAGATATACCCATATCTGCTCAAATCATCTGTGAAGGTGAGAAAATAACGATACCGCGCCAAGTGCCTCAACATTCATTGGACCACAAACATCAGTATGTATGATTACCAACAAATCAGCTTGCTCGCCCATAGTTCGGAGAACGGCGTTTTAGTCATCTTGCCCATGAGGCACGGTTCGCAAGTACCAAGTGATTCATAATCAAGTGATTCCAAAAGCCCATCAGTATGGAGTTTCTTCATGCGTTTTACACCGATATGACCCAAACGGCAATGCCACAAATAAGTTGCACTATCATTATCAACTTTGTATCTTTTGGTTTCAACACTATGAATATGTGTATTACTACTATCGAGATGCAATAAAAATAGACCACTCTTCAAGGGTGCATGACCATAAAAGATATTATACATATAAATAGAACAACCATTATTCTCTCGACTTAAATGAATAACCGCCTCGCATCAAACAAGATCCAGATATAATGTTCATGCTCAACGCTGCACCAAATAACAATTATTTAGGTCTAAAACTAATCCCGATGGTAGATGTAGAGGTAGCGTGCGAATCGCGATCACATCGACTTTTGGAACCATTTCCCACGCTGCATCGCCACCTCGTCCTTAGCCAATCTTTGCTTAATCCGTAGTTCCTGCTTCGAAGTTGCAAATATTAGCAATGTAACCAGATATCAAATACCCATGTACTACTGCGAGCATTAGTAAGGTACACATCAATAACATGTATATCACATATACCTTTGTTCACTTTGCCATCCTTCTTATCTACCAAATACTTGGGGCAGTTCCGTCCCAAAGGTCCAAATCGGTCTGCTTGCGAGAAGCACTCGGCCTCGTGCTTAGGTCCGCACTTGGGTTTCTTCTCTTGAGCAAGCAACTTGTTTGGTCGCTCTTCTTGAAGTTCCCCTTCTTCTTCCCTTTGCCCTTTTTCTTGAAACTGGTGGTCTTGTTGACCATCAACACTTGATGCTCCTTTTTTATTTCTACCTCCGCGGCTTTTAGCCTTGCGAAGAGCTCGGGAATAGTCTTGTCCATCCCTTGCATATTATAGTTCATCACGAAGCTCTTGTAGCTTGGTGGTAGTGATTGAAGAATTCTCACAATGACACTATCATCGTGAAGATTAACTCCCAGCTTGAGTCAATTGATTATTATACCTGCATTTTGAGTATGTGTTCATTGACGTAACTATTCTCCTCCATCTTGCAGCTATAGAACTTATTGGAGACTTCATATCTCTCAATCCGCATTTGCTTGAAATATTAACTTCAACTCTTGGAACATCTCATATGCTCCATGACGCTCAAAACATCGTTGAAGGCCCGGTTCTAAGCCGTAAAGCATGGCACATCGAACTATTGAGTAGTCATCGCCTTTGTTCTCGCCAGACGTTCTTAACGCCGCTGGGCCAGCATCAACAGCAGGTTCGGCACCCAGCCGGTGCTTCCTGTGATTTAATTCTTCAGGCAAAGCAATGAGGATAATCCTTTTTTGGAGGTTGATAGTTTATTTATTGAGGAAGAGTCAATCCTTCTTTTCTCACTTCAAGATTGATCATCTCGAGCCATCCGTTGCAACAGGAGCTGAATATGCAACAGCAATCCAAGGACGCATACCCAGACGGAAACGGACCCAGTCCGTGTAATTGCTACCATCATCTTTCAACTTTGCTTTCTCAAGGAACGCATTAAAATTCAACGGAACAACAGCACGAGCCATCTATCTATAGTAAACATAGACAAGCAAAATACTATCAGGTACTAAGTTCATGATAAATTTAAGTTCAATTAATCATATTACTTAAGAACTCCCACTTAGATAGACATCCCTCTAATCTTCTAAGTGATTACGTTGATCCATATTAACTACACCATGTCCGATCGCCACGTGAGATGGAGTAGTTTCAACGGTGAACATCAATATGTTGATCATATCTACTATATGAGTCACGCCGACCTTTCGGTCTCCGTGTTCCGAGGCCATATCTGTTATATGCTAGGCTCGTCAAGTTTAGCCTGAGTATTCCGCGTGTGCAACTGTTTTGCACCCGCTGTATTTGAACGTAGAGCCTATCACACCCGATCATCACGTGGTGTCTCAGCATGAAGAACTTTCGCAACGGTGCATACTCAGGGAGAACACTTCTTGATAATTTTAGTGAGAGATCATCTTAAAATCCTACCGTCAATCAAAGCAAGATAAGATGCATAAAGGATAAACATCACATGCAATCAATATAAGTGATATGATATGGCCATCATCATCTTGTGCTTGTGATCTCCATCTCCTAAGCACCGTCGTGATCACCATCGTCACCGGCGCGACACCTTGATCTCCATCGTAGCATCGTTGTCATCTCGCCAATCTTATGCTTCTACGACTATCGCTACCGCTTAGTGATAAAGTAAAGCATTACAGGGCGTTTGCATTTCATACAATAAAGCGACAACCATATGGCTCCTGCCAGCTTGCCGATAACTTCGTTACAAAACATGATCATCTCATACAATAAAAATATAGCATCACGCCTTGATCATATTACATCACAACATGCCCTGCAAAAACAAGTTAGACGTCCTCTACTTTGTTGTTGCAAATTTTACGTGGCTGCTACGGGCTGAGCAAGAACCGTCTTACCTACGCATTAAAAACCACAACGATAGTTCATCAAGTTAGTGCTGTTTTAACCTTCGCAAGGACCGGGCGTAGCCACACTCGGTTCAGCTAAAGTGAGAGAGACAGACACCCGCCAAATCACCTTTAAGCACGAAAGTGCTCGCAACGGTGAAACCAGTCTCGCCAGAAGCGCACGCCAGTAATGTCGGTCCGGCCGCTTCATCTCACAATACCGCTGAACCAAAGTATGACATGCTGGTAAGCAGTATGACTTGTATTGCCCACAACTCACTTGTGTTCTACACGCAAATAACATCAACGCATAAAACCAGGCTCGGATGCCACTGTTGGGGAACGAGGTATTTCAAAAATTTCCTACGCATTAACGCAAGGATCATGGTGATGCATAGCAACGAGAGGGGAGATTATTGTCCACGCATTCCTCGTAGACCGTGAAGCGGAAGCATTATGACAACGTGGTTGATGTAGTCGTACATCTTCACGATCCGACCGATCCAAGTACCGAACGTGCGGCGCACCTCCGGAAGTTCAGCACACGCTCAGCTCGATGACGATCCTCGCATCTCGATCCAAAGCAAAGTGTAAAGATGAGTTCCACAAGACGACGGGCGTGGTGACGATGATGATGTTCTACGGCGCAGGGCTTCGCCTAAACTCCATGACGATATGACCGAGGTGGAATATGGTGGAGGGGGGCACCGCACTCTGCTAAGGATCGATCACGAAGATCAACTTGTGTGTTCTCGGGTGCCCCCCTGCCCCCGTATATAAAGGAGGGAGGGGGAGGTGCGGCCGGCCCCCCAGGGGTGCGCCTGGAGGAGTCCTACTCCCACCGGGAGTAGGACTCCCCCCTCTTGCCTTGTTGGAGAAGGAAAGGGGGAAGGGGAAAGAGGAAAGGGGGGCGCCCCCCCTTCCTTGTCCTATTCGGACTAGGGGGAGGCGCGCCTGACCTGCCTGGCCGCCCTCCTCTTCTCCCTTATGGCCCACACTAAGGCCCATTAACCCCGTGAGGGTTCCCAGAATTCCCCTGTTCCTAAGAAAATCCCGATTTCACCCGGAACAATTCCGATATCCAAATATAGGCTTCCAATATATCAATCTTTATGTCTCGACCATTTCAAGACTCCTCGTCATGTCCGTGATCACATCCGGGACTCTGAACAATCTTTGGTACATCAAAACTTATAAACTCATAATAAAACTGCTATCGAACGTTGTTGCGTGCGGACCCTACGGTTCGAGAACTATGTAGACATGACCTAGAACTATTCTCGGTCAATAACCAATAGCGAACCTGGATGCTCATATTGGCTCCTACATATTCTACGAAGATCTTTATCGGTCAAACCGCATAACAACATACGTTGTTCCCTTTGTCATCGGTATGTTATTTGCCCGAGATTCGATCGTCGGTATCCAATACCTAGTTCAATCTCACATCGCAAGTCTCTTTACTCGTTACGTAATGCATCATTCCGTAACTAACTCATTAGCTACATTGCTTGCACGGCTTATAGTGATGTGCATTACAGAGAGGGCCCAGAGATACCTCTCCGACACTCGGAGTGACAAAACCTAATCTCGAAATACGCCAACCCAACATGTACCTTTGGAGACACCTGTAGTACTCCTTTATAATCACCCAGTTACGCCAGGACGCTTTGGTAGCACCCAAAGTGTTCCTCCGTAAACGGGAGTTGCATAATCTCATAGTTACAGGAACATGTATAAGTCATGAAGAAAGCAATAGCAATATACTAAACGCATCAAGTGCTAGGCTAACGGAATGGGTCACGCCAATCACATCATTCTCCTAATGATGTGATCCCATTAATCAAATAACAACACATGTCTATGGTTAGGAAACATAACCATCTTTGATTAATGAGCTAGTCAAGTAGAGGCATACTAGTGACTATATGTTTGTCTATGTATTCACACATGTATAATGTTTCCGGTTAATACAATTCTAGCATGAATAATAAACATTTATCATGATATGAGGAAATAAATAATAACTTTATTATTGACTCTAGGGCATATTTCCTTCACTAAGTGGGTGGCCGCCCCTGCCTTCCGCTCGGGCCCCCCGCCACAACTGACGTCATGGATAAATAAGGGGCTGGACTGGGGCCAGTAAATGATGTGCCGATATTTCGTAGTCGCATCCGAGATCTCCTCGAGAGATGTCACCTGGTCACAGTAATGCAAGTCATGCTAGTTCGTCGAGTCCCACCTTGCAAACGTCGACCCCTCCATATGTGGGAGTTCAACCCGGAAGGACCGCGAGCTATTCAGCACTTCCTCGGCATGACGCTCGAAGAGATGTACAAATTGTTCTTAGGATCACATATAGAGTGTCCGGACACCTCCGAGGATGCGGGTCTGAACTGCAATCGCCCAGACACTCAAGTAAGTAATTCCGTGGCCGAACACGTTGTTTTTTAATTTATCACAACATCATTCTGAAAAGTCGCCTATTGACCAGGACTGGATAAAAAAGGAGAAGATGATCAGGTGTCCGGCCCCCCTTCCCGAGGGCTCACCGGATCCTGTACTAGCCAGGATGCTTGAGCTTGCGCCTTATCAAGCTCCATCAGGGGGAGGCAAAGGGAGGAACAAAGAGGCCGAGAGCGAGCCTCACTCACTATTCATCCAAACCGGGGGAATTAGTGCCTCCGCGAAGGAGGATAACTGGGGGGGGGGGAATCTAAAATTCCCTTTCCCCAGGGAAGGAAGAGGACCGCCTCCGAAGACTTGGAAGTAATGGTCTCCAAGCGAGGGAAGAATCCTTTGTCGGAGGGTCCTACCTCGGAGGGCATCCTCATCAAGACAAGACTCGGCCAGGGGACCAGCCCTCTACCGAGCTGTAAGTGAACGAAAGTACTATATAGTAAATATATCCTGCTTCGTTTCCGAGAACGATAACCAAGGCGTGCGTCTCGTAGTTCGGATTGTAGCCCTTCTCGACAGAGTTCGTCTTCGGGGGATCTTCTTCCAGAAATGATGGAGAGCGAAACACCTCGCCGTGCCTCCCCGTCTCGTGAAGCGGGTGACCCTGACGTGTCGTCACGGAGGATTTCCCCCGATCCGCCAAGGCCAGAAGGTAAACCTTCGGCCGACCGAAGTCTAGGGTATTCGGATCCTAAGGAGAGCCACAGAAAGAGTCCGGAACCGTCCGGTGTGCGATCGGATGCACTGATGAATCTTCTGGAGCAAGCGGCTGTCTCGAAAACGCATCGTGCTCTAATGGGCACGGTGGTTGAGAGGATTTCATCCGCCGTAAGCGGGTTGCATGAAGCTTTTATGAGTCTGCTGAAAGGCTTTGAGGTACGTGAAGCAATATATATTTTTTGGACGATACCGCTGCGCTAGGTGTGTGGCCTATGCAGATAGTAGCCCCACGAGACTACAACGGTTGCCGCCGGGGTAAAAGACAGCAAATAGAGGATCATAGTCCCAGGTAATAACCGTGCTGCTTTCATGTGCAGGTGGCTACGGGTCCGTGGCTGGCCGGACAGGAGAGTTTGCCGAATTGAGGCGGCAACTTGATGCGGCAGATGCCGACATCGTGCTTGTAAAAAGCGGCTTGACGAGGCACAGGGTATGTATACTTCTAGGATCAATACATATTAAGAGGAGCATGATGCTAATATCTATAATATGATGTGACTACAGATGGAGCTGTCGCCGTGGAGACCCTTCAGGCCGAACTTTCCCGAGCCAAGGAACAAGCCAGGAAGAGTGATGTGGCCGCCCTAAAGGCGGTCGAAGAGCTAAGAGCCGAACAGGCTGCCCATTGCCAGAGCAAAGAGAAAATAGCCAAGATGGCCGTTGAGTTGAAAGATGCCACCGACCGTTACGAGCTTCTTGAAAAGGAAAGCCGAGCGAAGGCGACGGACCTGGAGAAGGCCATGGTAGCAGCCAAGGAAGCCTGCTCTAAAATCAGAGCGGCGAAGGAGGAGCTATGTCAAGCTAGAGATATCGCGGCTGGGAAGCCCTTTTTGTTGCCGACGTAGTTCGGAGATCCGAAGTATGCCCTTCCCGATCAATTATGGAGTTCTGCGGACGCATATGTGGATTTGGCAGCGAGTGCTGCTGATTGATGTCTACTACGCAACCTTCTCCTTGTAGACGTCGTTGGGCCTGCAAGTGCACAGGTTTGTAGGACAATAGCAAATTTCCCTCAAGTGGATGACCTAAGGTTTATCAATCCGTGGGAGGCGTAGGATGAAGATGGTCTCTCAGCAACCCTGCAACCAAATAACAATGAGTCTCTTGTGTCCCCAACACACCCAATACAATGGTAAATTGTAAAGGTGCACTAGTTCGGCGAAGAGATGGTGATACAAGTGCAATATGGATGGTAGATATAGGTTTTTGTAATCTGAAAAATATAAAAACAGCAAGGTAACTAATTATAAAAGTGAGCGTAAACGGTATTGCAATGATAGGAAACAAGGCCTAGTGTCGTGGATTTGTCACGGCAGATGTCCTCGTGAAGAGACTTAGTCGTGGAGCCATCGCTACGGGTTAACTTGAAGGGGTTAAAGCGGACACAAAGACACAGGGGTTTATACTAGTTCAGCCCCTTCGATGAAGGTAAAAGCCTACGTCTAGTTGTGATGGAATTGATGGGGTTTCGAGGACTAGGGAGAAAACAAGCTTCGAATAAGCCTCGAGTTGTCGTTGTCTGTCTTAAACCGCCGCCGGGTCGTCCCCTTATATACATGGGTGATGCCCGTCGGTTTACAGAGTCCCGACGCCGGTTCATAGATGTATCCAGCTCGGTCTCTACTATTCCTAACTTACAATACAAGTTACATGCTGATGCCGGTTTACAATGATAGGCATAAACTGGCTATGGGCCATAAGCTCTGTACTGCCTACTTGGGCTTTTAACATGTTCAACTACTGATGAAGTTAACCCGGCCTGTCCTGGCCGGTTTACCCTTAGTGGTAATATCCCCAACATTAGGCCCCAGATTGATTTGAACTGGTTCATGTCAATCCTTAACCAATAGAAAACTTCATAATCTGCATCTTGTATAATCTGGTGAACCGCCGTGATGTCATCTTCTTCTCGATCGTGAACCGGCATGACGTCACCTGTCATAAAGTTATCCATGGCATCTTTTGTTTAATAGATCCGCGAGAATCGAGGCGGCAGTTCCGCTTCCAAGCCCACGGCTCCTTGATTTTCGCGCCTGACACATGTCCCTTGCCTTATAAATAGGCCCGAGGGGTCATTTCCTTTTTCCCCTTCGGTCCTTTCTTCTTCGTCTTCCTCGCGCTGCTCTGCTTCAGAGCTCCGCCGCCGCCGTCGACTTCAGCACCGTCCTTGGCCGCTGCATCAACCTGAGCGTACCAGAGCACCGCGGCGATCTTCCTTTTCTTCCTCTGCTCCGGTAAGTGTTCTTTCCTTCCCCCCGTAGATCTGTTCTAGGGTTCTTGTGTTCTTCAGCGTTCGTCAGTTTGCGTAATGTTCATATATCAGTCTACAGACAAACCTGCGAATCTCTGTTCTCTGTAGCGGTAATCTTTACCATCCGTTTGTCTTCACGCCTCTCAAGGCCATAGATCTATCTCAGATCTTTGCTCATGATTCAGCATCTCGCTCCTTTTCAAATCTTGAGTATTTACTTCTTCTTTTACGAACATGCCCTGCATCCAAAACTGTTACAAAAGACTGTGAAACCTGTTTTCACCGCAGCTCGACTCATGCGAATTTTTAGACCGTCGGTTTAGCTTTGTAGAAAAATTGATGACTCGGCATATACCATTAGTCCCCTTACTGAACCGCCAGGATCTTAGCTAATTATTGCCGCTTTACAGAACTCTGGTTTATTGATAACTTCTTCCGATTTAACAATGAATGCATCAGTATATATCCTTCCAATCATATTTTTGAACCGGTATTAATGTTTTGCAGATTGCACCATGGCCAAGCAAGTATATGAATGCAACTGGGTCCCTTCTCGAGTGACCGAGACGCAGCTAGAGAACTTAGTCCAAATTGGCACTTTGGCAAAAAGATGTCATTCATCGAGGGTCCTCGGCCGGAAAGTTCTCCAGAACCCAAGGATGGAGAAGTTGTTGTTTTTGCTGATCATCTGGCCCGGGGCTTCAGTCCACCCGGTTCAAAGTTTTTTCGGGATGTCTTGGCGAACTTCCAATTGCGTCCACAAGATATCGGCCCTAACTCCGTGACCAACATCTGTCACTTCCAAGTGCTCTGTGAGGTGTTATTTCAAGAGGAGCCCTCACTTGAACTATTCAGAGATTGTTTCCATTTAAGCCGCCGCACAGAATTCACGGACGGCCCCGACACAGAGCTAGGTGGCATGGCGATTCAACAGAGCAAAGAAGTCACTTATCCTCACGCCAAACTGCACAGCCATCCCAAAGAATGGAATGCAACATGGTTCTACTGCAAAGACACTTCGCACGATGGAGAAAATCCCTTGTCGGGTTACCGTCCGAATGGTTAAAGCAATACACATCCCTTCCTCAAAGATGATCATGAGGGAGAGGAGCAAATATGCACCTCAATTATCCAAGCTCCGGGCCTTCATGGCTAATGGGTTGACCGGAGTTGACCTTGCTCGCTCTTGGATATCTGGAGCATACTACCTTAAGCCGGGCGCTCCGGTTTGATGTGCGAATACACGTAAGACTTAAAAGACCCTCTTCGGCACATTGAAGTTCAGTCATCGAGATGATGAGGTCACCGAGGCTGTTAAGAAGATGTTGAATGAGCCTCAGATCGCACTGCGCTCAAACCGGCTGGCTTTTTCTGCCAAAAACAAAACGCCAAATTTGTAAACCTCATATCATATACCTTTATGAAATTTGGCTATGTTTTAAATACCCTCTATTTAACTTTAATATCTTTCAAAAAGGGTGATGATCCATTTTGGAGCAAAAAGAGTCCTCAGGAGAAACCGGAGAAGACAATCCGGCCGAAGTCCAGAGTTGTGAAGAAACCGGCCTATCGAAAGAGAACCACTGCCTCCTCCGATCCACCAGCTGATGATGGTGTGGGTAACCCGGACCTTGAGGTAGAACCCTACTCACTTGGTTTACTTTTCTCACGCCTTATTGACAATGATCATTGTCAGGATGAAGCTGAGGCCAGTCATGCTGACACTATAGAGGTAATCACTCTTTCTTCCGATTCAAATCCTTTCCCTTCACTAAGAATCCGTCAGGCAAACCGGAAAGTTAAATTCTCTCATCCTCTTGCTTACTTGGACCGAAACTTTCTTACGAAGACACAACTGTGACCTGGCTTCGCCGCTTTCCACGACCACCCGGCAATGGTCAGGTAGTTACCTCCGCCGGTTTGCCGAAACGGTCAAGATCCCGGAAACGCCGTTCAGAGGTCTCTAATTGTTTCATCAATGCTTATCCTAAAGCGGGTTGTATCCGTCAACCTCTTAATCCCTCTGACTCCGATTATCAGGGCACTTCTCATTCTTCTTCCGGTGAATCTTCAGCCACCCAGCTCTCACCACTGAAGATTGTGCATGGGTGAGCCGTTTTACTAATAACTCACTTTGATATAGTACTTTCCATATTTACTGGATTCATATATGTTTTCTCTTTCGTATGAAGCCTAAGCCCAAGAAAAAGCTCAAATGCGGACAAAGCGGCGGAAGAAGGTGACGCCCCTGAACCGCCGTAACAATAGATCCGGAAGAACCTATCCGCGACGATGTGATGAATGATCCACCTCCGCCAAGACCATGATGTTGCTTTCTTTGAAAAAGGCGCTTTTTGGACGCTTGAGTCCTGTTAACCAGCCCACAAGCCCTGTCCAAACTGACAAGACAGCAAGTCCCTCCAAACATACTGACAATCCGGCAACCCCAATGCGAACCAGCGAAGCCAAGGATGATGATGTCATTATTACTGGCTTTGGTCATCTGAGAATCGGGCAATCCTGGTCGCTTTGTCCAAGCACACCGCGAAGGATGAGTTTGCGACCTTTGGTAAAGGCAAATGGAACAATCGACTTGGCCACTTTTGCCACTCTGGACCCCCAAGAACTTTATTAAGCTACCAGAATCGGCTTTATACCAGCTGTGATTGCGAAGCCGGTTTGATAAAAATGATGAAGGATAAATATGAGGTAAATTCCATATGACTCTCCTTATGTACTTCAATCTGTCAACTCCAGTAGCCCCCAAGTGACGGTTTTAAGATAGGAACTTAAACCGGGACTTTTCAACTTGAATCTTTTTAGTACAGCTTTTCTTTGAGACTGTAGCCCCCAAGGGCCGGTTTAACGTAACCATGCTAAACCGGGAGTTTGTACCATAAGAATTCCAGTGTCACTAGAGGATAGAGAAAATACACATTAGCCCCCAAGTGCAAAGTTGAATACTTGTATTGATCTTGGGACTTTTATGAAATTTGTAGGATAAAAAGCAAATATGCATTAGCCCCCATGCACCAAGGGCATAACTTGTTGTGTGGTTGGTACTTCAATTCTGCATCATAATCTTTAATCAAACGATGGCCTGTATGCAGGGTGATCTGAGCAGGAAAGAAAACCAAGTTGCTGATCTTCAAGAAATCCTGAAATCTCAACAGACTGAAACCTCGAAAGCAAAAGATGAATTAACCAGCTCTTTAAGCGTCATGGAAAAGCTTAAAGAGGATTTCAGCAAGGAACGGGCAGATTGGGCCACTGAAAAGACCGCTTTACTTCACAGGGCAGAAAAGGCTGAAGCGGCACTCAAACCGGTGGTAGATGAGCTGACCAGCGTAAAGCGGCAAGTGCATGCTATGACCGCTGCTGTCTTTGGTAAGCATTTTTATTTTCTGTAATAACGATGTCTTCTCATATTGTAGCCGGTTTACCGACCCTTTGAATGATTCAGGGACACGTATTGGCCACTTGGGATCAGATGTGCGGAAACTGAAAGCCGCCTACACATTGATAGAATAATCAGATCTGAGCGCTGGCGGATCATCAAGATCGCTTCTCACAACAACCCGGCCCGACCTTGATTCAGGATACCATCAAGAGGTTGTCAATGCTTCTGCCGGATTGAAGAATTGAAGAAATCTGTTGCTAGAACCGGCGCTATAACCGCCTTAATCCGGGCAAAAGTGTGGGTTCCAGATTTTGATCCTGTTGAAGCGGCCCAAGGCTTCCCAAGCGTGAAGGAGGACGGGACAGAATTTAGTGAAGAAGACCTCCGAGCTATAAACCAGGAAGTGCGGCCTCTGGCTTGTCAATTGGCTGAAGAGGCAAATTTGTCCCATTATCAAGCGTAATATGATGGTCAAAACAAACGAGTGGCTGCACCAATTCCTGAAGCGGAGAATCTTATCCCTCCCATCCGTAAGCATACTTACGCTCCTGACATTGAACCGTCCTTGCTGATCCACGATGAAGCTATATTTCAAGCATTAATGGGAATCATTGGACAATGTCAATTTCAGCGGTGGGTAGGGAAGCAGGTTGAAGCG
Source organism: Aegilops bicornis (assembly GCA_021605145.1). NCBI lineage: Eukaryota > Viridiplantae > Streptophyta > Magnoliopsida > Poales > Poaceae > Aegilops > Aegilops bicornis. Next base: position 12,089,356 of record CM038674.1, on the reverse strand, counting down.
GCGCGGATGACCCACAACCATCAGGGCAGGCTGGCGACCAAGCCTAAACCGGAAGCCGGTTTACATAGCTTGTTCCGTTATGTTATGATGACAAAAACAATTATCTTATCTGGGCACCGTGTTGCCGTGTAATAGACTAGCTGCCACACTTGGTGTTGATATGCCTTCGTGCATACTTATTGCAACTTAGGCTTCCTTTGAATCATCAATGTTAAACCATTATCTGCAGCAAAAAGTCCTAAAATGCCGCTGTGGTTGTACCACCAGGCGGGTCATAACATCGATGTATATGAAATCAAAGATAATATCTGAGGTTTAAACATATTATCAAATATAACAACATATGATACCTGCCATTGTAGGCCATGGAATTGGCTGTGCCAATCGTAAATAGGAGTGTTTAAGAAAACCACTCTGCTGGAGGAGAACAACTCCTTTGAATATAATGTCGGGTTACCAAGTAACCGCTCCGGTTTACAGAGAATACCGGTGTTACTCCATAATAGGATGTTAACAGAAAATCAAACCGGGCAAAGTGTCTCCGGATTAAAAATAGACCGTGTTCCGTCAGCTGACAGTCAAACCGGCGTAACAATTGTTGGTATAAAAACACAACGACAGAAATATGCAAACAAGAGAAATATGTCTCAAGTAAAAAACAAATAGAGTTATTTGCAAAAAGAGGTTTGTTTAAACCGATCAAGTGGCATAACCATGGTCGGACACGACCAAGCCCCCAATAAGGTGTAGCTATGGTTCAAGTCAGCCAGGTCCCCAAATGATGCGGTGGCATTATGGCGATCAAGAGGTGTAGCGATGGTTCGGGTTCGACCAGAGCCCCAAGTGATTCTGTGGCCTTAGGCCGATCAAGAGGCGTGTTGGTTCGTACATGACCAAGTCCCCAAGTGATCTTGTGGCTTTCACCGGTCTAAAAGGTGTTGCTTTGGTTCGGATACGACCAAGCCCCTAGAGACATGATACAAAGCTTATTTGAAAAAAGCTAACTCAAGGGGTAAACCGGAGGTCGCTTTAAGAAAAAAGAAACTCCGTGTAACCACACATGATATAAGAATAACAGAGACCCCGCTTTTGCTAAGGCTCCGGTTTATTGTATTGATCATAATATATACATTGTCATAATATGTACATGAGTAGAGCCTACGGCTCAAGTATAGTAAGGCCGAAGATGAGCTATGTTCCAGGGCCTGTTGGTCTCCTCCTCTGACGTGCGTGAGTGTTTATGCTCTCGAATGTCGATCAGATAGTATGACCCGTTGTGCAGATTCTTGCTGACCACGAAAGGTCCCTCCCAAGGTGGGGATAACTTGTGCATATCAGCCTGGTCTTGGATGAGTCGAAGCACCAAATCTCCTTCTTGAAAGGTTCTGGTTCTAACTCGGCGACTATGATATCGACGAAGATCCTGCTGGTAAATTGCCGAACGGGAAGCGGCGACGTCATGCTCTTCGTCCAATAGGTCCAAAGCATTTTGCCGCGCTTCCTCATTGTCCGCTTCAACATACGCCGCTACATGAGGCGAATCATGACCGATATCACTGGGGAGGACCGCCTCCGCTCCATAAACCATGAAGAACGGCGTGTATCCTGTCGACCTGTTGGGTGTGGTGTTGATGCTCCATAACATAGATGGTAACTCCTCAACCCAACATCCCGGCGTTCGTTGTAAAGGAACCATAAGCCTGGGCTTGATGCCTCGTAAGATCTCTTGGTTAGCCCTCTCTGCTTGGCCATTGGACTGTGGGTGAGCTACTGATGATACGTCAAGCCGGATGTGCTCACGCTCACAAAACTCCTTCATAGCACCCTTGGACAAGTTGGTACCATTATCAGTAATGATACTGTGTGGAAAGCCAAACCGGAAAATCACCTTTTTAATAAATTGAACCACCGTGGCTGCATCACACTTGCTAACGGGCTCCGCTTCAACCCACTTTGTAAACTTGTCCACCGCCACCAAGAGGTGGGTCTTCTTATCCTTGGACCTTGCGCCTTGAGAATTTCTGACAGCCATCACATCGTCTAACTAGGTCCTTCGCATCAGCATGAGCAGTCAACCAGTAGAAACTGTGACGAAACGCCTTAGCCACCAGAGACTTTGAACTGGCGTGGTGACCACAATCCCCTTCGTGGATTTCCCGCAAAATTTCATAGCCTTCCTTAGGGGACACACAGCGTTGAAACGCTCCTGACACACTGCAGTGATGCAACTCGCCATTGATAATGGTCATGGACTTGGATCGCTGGACGATCTCGCTCGCCGCGAGTCTCATCCTCCGTGCTTCGCCCGGTTCATGTACGCAAGATAAGGAATTGTCCAATCCGGTATGACATGCAGGGCTGCCACCAACTGAGCCTCCGGATCAGGAATAGCCAAATACTCTTCACCAGGGAGCTTGACGGACGGGTTATGCAGAACAACTAAAAAGACGTTAGGCGGGACCGGTTTACGCTGAGAGACCAGCCGGCTTAAAGCGTCCGCCGCTTCGTTCTTCCGTCTGTCCACATGATCCACCTGATAGCCCTTAAAGTGACCTGCAACAATATCCACCTCACGACGATAGGCTGCCATGAGCGGATCCTTGGAATCCCAAGTACCAGATACTTGTTGAGCCACCAGTCCGAAAGTCACCAAGCATTTAACTCGGATGAGATTCATCTCCTTAGCCATCCGGAGACCATGGAGTAAAGCTTCATACTCAGCTGCATTGTTAGTACAAAGGGAACATTAAGCGGAGAACGCATGTGAGAACTTATCACCTGCGTGGGGAAGTTAACACGACTCCAGCCCCGAGCCTCCAATTGCCCTGGACCCATCAAAATGAATAGTCCAATAAGTGTGATCCGGCTTCTCTTCGGTGCTTGTAGCTCCGGCCCAATCATTGATGAAATCAACAAGTGCTTGAGATTTTCTTGCCGTCCAGGGTATGTATTTCAAACCGTCTGCCCAAGCTCTATAGCCCACTTGGCAATCCGACGATCGCCTCCTGTTCTGAATTATATCTCCCAAAGGAGCAGAGCTGACCACTATGATAGGATGTCCCTGGAAGTACTGTTTAAGCTTCCGGCTCGCCATAAAAACTCCATACACCAGTTTCTGCCAATGCGGGTACCTTTGCTTGGACTCAATAAGCACCTCGCTGATATAATAAACCGGACGCTGAACCGGATACTCCTTACCCGCCTCTTTGCGCTCCACCGCAATAGCCACGCTGACTGCGCGAGCATTAGCCGCTACGTATAGTAGTAATGGTTCCTTGTCGATCGGAGCTGCAAGAACGGGCGGATTGGCTAATCGCCGCTTTAAATCCACCAATGCTCGATCGACTGGCGAACTTCTGACGAATTGATCCGTCTTCTTCAAAGATTCGGTATAAGGGGATCGCCTTCTCACCGAGGCGGCCGATAAACCCGGCTCAATGCGGCAATCCGGCCTGCTAAGCGTTGAACGTCGTTGACACCGCCGGTTTAGCCAGGAGGTCATAGCTGTATCATCTCCGCATTAGCTTCAATTCCCCTGTTGGACACAAGAAAACCCAATAACTTGCCTGCCGGTACACCAAAAATGCATTTGGCCGGGTTGAGCATCATCTTGTAAGTCCGTAGGTTATCAAATGTTTCCTTCAAATCATCAATCAGCGTCTACTTCTCCCTTGACTTGACCACAATATCATCCACATAGGCGTGCACATTACGGCCGATCTGCTTATGAAGGCAATTCTGTACACATCGTTGATAAGTCGCCTGGGCGCTCTTGAGCCCAAAAGGCATAGATACATAGCAGAAGGCTCCAAAGGAAGTGATGAACGCCGTCTTCTCTTGGTCCTTAACTGCCATCTTGATCTAATGATAACCAGAATATGCATCCAGAAAACTCAAACGCTCACATCCCACGGTAGCATCGATAATCTGATCAATGCGGGGGAGGGCAAAAGGATCTGCTGGACAAGCTTTGTTGAGGTCTTTGTAATCCACACACATGCGCCAAGTGCCGTTTCTCTTAAGAACCAGCACCGGATTGGCAAGCCATTCCGGATGGAAGACTTCAAAAATAAAACCAGCGGCCAAGAGCCTAGCCACCTCCTCTCCAATAGCTTTGCGCCTTTCTACATTAAACCGGCGGAGAAACTGCTTCATCGGTTTGTACTTAGGATCAACATTAAGAGTGTGCTCATCGAGTTCCCTCGGTACACCTAGCATGTCAGAAGGCTTCCATGCAAAAAAGTCCCGATTCTCACGGATGAACTCGATGAGCATGCTTTCCTATTTCGGGTCCAAGTTGGCACTGATAGTGAACTGCTTGGACGAATCGCCCGGCACGAAGTCAACAAGTTTAGTCTCAGCCCTGATTTGAACATTAAATCCGGATCATGCTCTGTAGTTGGCTTCTTCAACGGGGTCATGTCCGCCGGACCAACATTATCCTTGTAGTATTTTAGCTCCTCCGTGGCACAAACCGACTCTGCCATGAACCGTTATCGTTCCCTTGTGACCCGGCATCTTGAGCTGTAAATGGACATACCAAGGCCGCGCCATGAATTTGGCATAAGCCGGCCGCCCAAATAGGGCGTGATACGGGCTCCGGATCTTCACCACTTCAAAAGTCAGTGTCTCTGACCGGGAGTCATGATCGTCTCCAAAGGCCACTTCTAGAGCTATCTTGCCAGCAGGATATGCTGACTTGACTTGCCAGGCACCACACCATGGAACACCGTATTAGACGGTTTAAGATTTTTATCTGTCGGTCCCAAGCGGCGGAAGGTCTCATAGTATAGGATGTTAATATCGCTTCCTCCATCCATGAGGACCTTGGTGAATTTATAACCCCCACCTGAGGAGCTACCACCAATGCTAGCTGACCCGGATGGTCAACCCGGAGAGGGTGATCCTGCCTGCTCCATACGATCGGTTGTTCCGACCAGCGTAAATAACGTGGTACGACCGGTTCAACAGAATTCACCGCTCGCTTATGGAGTTTCCGGTCTCGCTTATCCAAGCTAGTTGTGAAGACATGATATTGCCCACTATTCAACTGCTTTGGATGGCTCTGATAACCTGACTGCTGCTGCTGCTGCTGCTGGTTGTAACCACCTTGGTTATTCTGATTGTTATGTCCACCCTGATTGCCATTGAAGCCTGAACCGGAAGCTCCTCCATCGTGACCCGGCCCATGGAAACCGGATCCTGAGCCACCACCTGATCCATGATCATACCGGAAAGCATTAGAATTTCTGAACTCCTGCATAATATAACAGTCCTTCCAAAGGTGGTTGGCTGGTATCTCCTTCGTCCCGTGTTTTGGGCAGGGCTGGTTCAACAAAAAATTTAGGCGATCCGGGTTAGGATTCTGAGCTCCACCGCGATTCGCCGCTTTACCCTTGCGTCACTGACCCTTGTCCTGCGCGCTAGTATTAGCCACAAAGTCTATGCTGCCATCCGCTTTACGTTTGCCTCCGTTCCCATGACCTGCCGTGTTGTGTTGCTGCCTGAGGGAGTCCTAGACTAGGGGGTGTCCGGATAGCCGAACTATCATTTTTTGCCGGACTCCTGGACTATGAAGATACAAGATTGAAGACTCCGTCCCGTGTCCGGATAGGACTTTCCTTGGCGTGGAAGGCAAGCTTGGCGTCTGGATATGTAGATTTCCTACCATTGTAACCGACTACTGTAACCCTAACCCTATTCGGTGTCTATATAAACCGAAGGGTTTTAGTCCGTAGGGGACGAACAACAATCATACCATAGGCTAGCTTCTAGGGTTTAGCCTCTCCGATCTCGTGGTAGATCTACTCTTGTACTACCCATATCATCAATATTAATCAAGCAGGAGTAGGGTATTACCTCCATCGAGAGGGCCCGAACACAGGTAAAAACATCGTGTACTTTTGTCTCCTGTTACCATCTCGCTTAGACGCACAGCCTGGGACCCCCTACCCGAGATCCGCCGGTTTTGACACCGACATTGGTGCTTTCATTGAGAGTTCCTCTGTATGCGTCACCTATAGGCCCGATGGCTCCTTCAATCATCGAACGACGCAGCCTTGATCCGGCGAGACATTTCTCCCGGACAGATCTTCGTATTCGGGCGGCTTTGCCGCTGCGGGCCAATTAAGCTAGGCCATCCGGAAGCAGATCAAAAGCTACGCCCCTGGCCATCAGGTCAGATTTGGAAGTTTGAACTATACTCGGCCGATGTCCGCGAGACTGGATCTTCGACGGATTCGAGCCAAGCCCGGCGTGCCGCCTTTGTCTCGATGGAGTACGATCTAGCTCACAACAAGACAAGGCCTGAGGTCAAGACCAAAGGATTCTGCTCCACCCTTAATCCGGGAGCCGGTTTACGCCGATCGAGGGCGGTTGGTTGGACACCGCCTGGGGCTGAAATCTCTAAAGCGATTGAGCGAACACCATCCACATCCCTTGAGAAGCTCGTGACTCCCGGTGCGGGACTCCTTTCCGGACTCCGAACCTCCAGCGCCCTGCCGGTCGAATCCGGCCCGGCGCCCGGTTATAAATTCACCGCCCGCGGAAATCTTTCACTTTTCGCCCTTTCGCGATATCCTGAACTCATTAAAGTCTCTCTCTTTGTCAGGGGAGCCCTGGCCGGACTATGGTCAGGAAGGTTGGGATTCGGACGACGAAGAAATTCAACGACCACCCACCACCCACTTTGTAGCCACTGTCGATTACTTAACTAACCTGCTCGACTTCGACTCCGAGGACATCGGCGGTATGGACGACAACGTCGGAGATGACCAGAACCAGCGCCATTGTGGCAATCGGAGGGCCACCTCAACTTACGATGTATACATGGTGGACACACCTAAGGGAAGCGATAACGAGGAGCGATGGGACGCTGCGAAGATAATTCCTCGGGGAAGCGATCAAAGCGGCGGCGTAAGCGCCGCTCAAAACCCCACCTCGACAAAGATAGCGCCCACACAGACCCAGCCATAGAGCAGGGTGAGCCGCCCGACGACGAACATGCTAGTGAGTGTTGGGGAACGTAGCAGAAATTCAAAATTTTCCTACGTGTCACCAAGATCTATCTATGGAGAAACTAGCAACGAGGGAAGGAGAGTGCATCTACATACTCTTGTAGATCGCTAAGCGGAAGCGTTCAAGAGAACGGGGTTGAAGGAGTCGTACTCGTCGTGATCCAAATCACCGGAGATCCTAGTGCCGAGCAGACGGCACCTCCGCGTTCAACACACGTACAGCCGGTGGCGTCCCACGCCTTGATCCAGCAAGGAGAGAGGAGAGGTTGAGGAAGACTCCATCCAGCAGCAGCACAACAGGCGTGGTGGTGGTGGAGGATCGTGGCAATCCAGCAGGGCTTCGCCCAAGCACCACGGGAGAGGAGGAGGAGGAGAGGTGGCTGCACCAATAGAGGAGAAGTTCTCATGTGTTGGGCAGCCCCAAAACCTCAAGAATATATAGGGGGGAAGGGGGCTGCGCCCCCTGTAGGATTTCCCACCCCATGGGGTAAGGCCAGCCCTAGATCCCATCTAGGGGGCGGCCAAGGGGAGGAGTGCCTCCCAAGTCAAGTGGAGGCCTCCCCTTTAGGGTTTTCCCTTTCCCATGCGCATGGGCCTTGGGGGCTGGTGCCCCTAGCCCATTAAGGCTAGGGCGCCCCCCCCCTACAGCCCATGCTACTGTATTGGACGTGGTGGAACAAATTACGGACCTCCGGAATCATCCGGAACCTACTGGAAGCTTCCGGGAACAAAAACGAAAAAACCCGAACTTTTTCCTAACCCAACAACAACTTTCCATATATAAATCTTTACCTCCGGACCATTCCGGAACTCCTCGTGACGTCCGGGATCTCATCCGGGACTCCGAACAACATTCGGTAACCACATACAAACTTCCTTTATAACCCTAGCGTCGCCATCGAACCTTAAGTGTGTAGACCCTACGGGTTGGAGACATGTAGACATGACCGAGAGGCGTTCTCCGGTCAATAACCAACAGCGGGATCTGGATACCCATGTTGGGTCCCACATGTTCCACGATGATCTCATCGGATGAACCACGATGTCAAGGACTCAATCGATCCCATATACAATTCCCTTTGTCTAAGCGGTATTGTACTTGCCCGAGATTCGATCGTCGGTATCCCGATACCTTTTTCAATCTGCTTCCTATAAGTCTCTTTACTCGTTCCGTAACACATCATCCCGTGATCAACCCCTTAGTCACATTGTGCACATTATGATGATGTCCTACCGAGTGGGCCCAGAGATACCTCTCCGTTTACACAGAGTGACAAATCCCAGCTCGATTCGTGCCAACCCAACAGACACTTTCGGATATACCTGTAGTGCACCTTTATAGCCACCCAGTTACGTTCTGACGTTTGGTACACCCAAAGCATTCCTACGGTATCCGGGAGTTGCACAATCTCATGGTCTAAGGAAAAGATACTTGACATTTGAAAAGCTTTAGCATACGAACTACGATCTTTGTGCTAAGCTTAGGATTGGGTCTTGTCCATCACATCATTCTCCTAATGATGTGATCCCGTTATCAACGACATCCAATGTCCATGGTCGTGAAACTGTAACCATCTATTGATCAACGAGCTAGTCAACTAGAGGCTTACTAGGGACATGATGTTGTCTATGTACCCACACATGTATCTGAGTTTCCTATCAATACAATTATAGCATGGATAATAAGCGATTATCATGAACAGGAAATATAATAATAACTAATTTATTATTGCCTCTAGGGCATATTTCCAACAGTCTCCCACTTGCACTAGAGTCAATAATCTAGTTCACATCGTCATGTGATTAACGCTGATAGGTCACATCGCCATGTGACCAACATCCAAAGAGTTTACTAGTGTGTGTAAACTAGTTCACATCATCATGTGATTAAGACTCAATGAGTTCTGAGGTTTGATCATGTTTTGCTTGTGAGAGAGGTTTTAGTCAACAGGTCTGAACCTTTCAGATCCATGTGTGCTTTGCAAATTTCTAGGTCACATTATAGCGCTGCTTCCACGCTCCACTTGGAGCTATTCCAAATGGTTGCTCCACTATAATTATCCGGTTTGCTACTCGAGTCACTTCGGAGAGGTGTTAAAGCTTGCATCGGCGTAACCCTTTACATCGAACTCTTTATCACCTCCATAATCGAGAAACATGTCCTTATTCCTCTAAGGATAATTTTGACGCTATCCGGTGATCCACTCCTTGATCACCTTTGTACTCTCTTGCCGGATATGTAGCAAGGCACACATCGAATCACGGTACACAAAGATAGCATACTGTAGAGCCTATGTCGCAGGCATTGGGGACGACCTTCGTCCTGTCTCTCTCGTCTGCCGTGGTCGAGCAGTAACTCTTAACTTCATACCTTACATCTCGTGCAAGAACTCCTTCTTTGATCGATCCATCTTGAACACCTTCAAGACCATGTCAAGGTATGTGCTCATTTGAAAGTATTTTTAAGCATTTTGGTCTATCCTTATAGATCTCGATGCTCAATGTTCAAGTAGCTTAATCCAGGTTTTCTATTGAAAAACATCTTTCAAATAACCCTATATGCTTTCCAGAAATTCTACATCATTTCTGATCATCAATATGTCAACAACATATACTCATCAAAAATTCTATAGTGCTCCCACTCACTTCTTTGGAAATACAAGTTTCTCATAAAATTTGTATAAACCCAAAATCTTTGATCATCCTATCAAATTGAATATTCCAACTCCGAGATGATTACTCAAGTCCTTAGAAGGATCATTTGGAGCTAGCATACCTTTTAGCATCCTTAGGATTGACAAAACTTTTCTGATTGTATCACATACAACCTTTCCTTACGAAAACTGGTAAGGAAACTCGTTTTGACATCCATCTGCCAGATTTCATAAATGCAGCTTGTGCTAACATGATTCCAACGGACTTTAAGCATCGCTACGGATGAGAAAATCTCATCGTAGTCAACTCCTTGAACTTGTGAAAACTCTTCGCCACAAGTCTAGCTTCATAGACGGTGACATTACCGTCCTTGTCCGTCTTTTCTTAAAGATCCATTTATCTCAATGACTCGCCGATCATCGGGCAAGTCCACCAAAGTCCATGCTTTGTTCTGATACATGGATCCTATCTCGGATTTCATGGCTTCTAACCATTTGTCGGAATTTTGGGCCCACCATTGCTTCTCCATAGCTCGTAGGTTCATTGTTGTCTAGCAACATGACCTTCAAGAGAGGATTGCGTACCACTCTGAAGTAGTACGCATCCTTGTCACCCTACGAGGTACGTCAGTGACTTGATCCGAAACTTCATGATCACTATCATAAACTTCTACTTCAATTGGTGTAGGTGCCACGGAACAACTTCCTGTGCCCTGCTACACACTAGTTGAAGTGATGGTTCAATAACCTCATCAAGTCTCCACCATCCTCCCACTCAACTTTTCGAGACGAACTTTTCCTCGAGAAAGGACCCGATTCAAGAAACAATCCCTATTGCTTCGGATCTGAATTAGGAGGTATACCCAACTGTTTGGGTGTCCTATGAAGATGCATTTTGTCCGCTTTGGGTTCGAGCTTATCAACTGAAACTTTTCCACATAAGCCGCCGCAGCCCCAAACTTTTAAGAAACGCACAACTTAGGTTTCTCCAAGCGGTGTCGCCTCAACGGAATTACGTGGTGCCCCATTAAAGTGAGTGCGGTTGTCTCTAATGCCTAACCCATGAGCGATAGTGGTAATTCGATAAGAGATATCATGGTATGCACCATATCCAATAGAGTGCAACTATGATGTTCGGACACACCATCACACTATGGTGTTCCAAAGCGGTATTAATTGTGAAACAATTTGCACAATGTCTTAATTGTGTGCCAAAACTTCGTAACTCAGATATTCATCTCTATGATCATATCATAGACATTCTATCCTCTTGTCAACGAAGATCTTTAAACTTCACTCTGAAATTACTTGAACCATTCAATAATTCAGACTTGTGTTTCATCAAGTAAATATACTCAATATCTACTCGAATCATCTCGTGAAGTAAGAACATAACGATATTCACTTTGCATGCCTCGGCACTCATTGGACTGCACATATCAAAATGTGTTACTTCCAACAAGTTGCTATCTTGTTCCATCTTACTGAAACCGAGGCTTTTTAGTCATCTTGCCCATGTGGTATATTTTGCATATCTCAAGTGATTCAAAATCAAGTGAGTCCAAACGATCCATCTGCATGGAGTTTCTTCATGCGTACACACCAATAGACATGGTTCGCATGTCTCAAATTTTTCAAAACGAGTGAGTCCAAAGATCCATCAACATGGAGCTTCTTCATGCGTTTCACACCAATATGACTTACATGGCGATTGCCACAAGTACGTGGTACTATCATTACTATCTTATATCTTTTGGCATGAAAATGTGTATCACTACGATCGAGATTCAATAAACCATTCATTTAGGTGCAAGACCATCGAAGGTATTATTCAAATAAATAGAGTAACCATTATTCTCCTTAAATGAATAACTGTATTGTATAGACATAATCCAATCATGTCTATGCTCAACGCAAACACCAAATGATAATTATTCTGGTTTAATACTAATCTTGATGGTAGAGGGAGCGTGCGATGTTTGATCAGATCAGAATTGGAAACACTTCCAACACATATCGTCATCTCTCCTTTAGCTAGTCTCCGTTTATTCCGTAGCCTTTTATTTCGAGTTACTAACACTTAGCAACCGAACCGGTATCTAATACCCTGGTGCTACTAGGAGTACTAGTAAAATACACAATAACTTAATGTATATCCAATATACTTCTATCGACCTTGCCGACCTTCTTATCTACCAAGTATCTAGGGTAATTACGCTCCGTTGGCTGTTCCCATTATTGCGTAAGCACTTAGTCTCGGTTTGGGTTCAACCTTGGGTTTCTTCACTGGAGCAAAGCAACTGATTTTTCGTTTCATGAAGTGTCCCTTCTTGCCCTTGCCCTTCTTGAAACTAGTGGTTTCACCAACCATCAACAATTGATGCTCCTTATTGATTTTACTTTCGCGATGTCAAACAACGCGAATACCTCAAGGATCATCATCTCTATCCTTGATATGTTATAGTTCATCACGAAGCTCTAGCAGCTTGGTGGCAATGACTTTGGAGAAACATCACTATCTCATCCGGAAGATCAACTCCCACTCGATTCAAGTGATTGTTGTACTCGAGACAATCTGAGCACAAGCTCAACGATTGAGCTTTTCTCCCTTAGTTTGTAGGCTAAGAAAATCGCCGGAGGTCTCATACCTCTTGGCGTGAGCACGAGCCTGAAATCCTAATTTCAGCCCTCGAAACATCTCATATGTTCGCGACATTTGAAAACGTCTTTCATGCCTCAATGCTAAACCGTTTAACCGAACTATCACGTAGTTATCAAAAGCGTGTATGTCCGATGTTACGCAACATCCACAAACGACGTTTGGGGTTCAAAGACACCGAGCGGTGCATTAAGGACATAAGCTTTCTCTGTCGCATAATCGCTACTTTCAACTTTCAACTATATTTTCTCTAGGAACATATCTAAGCGGTTGAACTAAAGCGCGAGCTTACGACATAATTTGCAAAAGGTCTTTTGACTATGTTCAGGATAATTAAGTTCATCTTATGAACTCCCACTCGAATAGACATCCCTCTGGTCATCTAAGTGATTACATGATCCGGGTCAACTAGGCCGTGTCCGATCATCACGTGAGACGGACTAGTCATCATCGGTGAACATCTTCATGTTGATCGATTATCTACTATACGACTCATGCTCGACCTTCGGTCTACGTGTTCCGAGGCCCATACATGCACATGCTAGGCTCGTCAAGTTAACCCTAAGTGTTTGGCGTGTGTAAATTTGTCTTACACCCGTTGTATGTGAACGTAAGAATCCATCACACCCGATCATCACGTGGTGCTCGAGCTTACCGAACTTTAGCAACGGTGCACAAGTAAGGGGAGAACACTTCTTGAAATTTTTGTAAGGGATCATCTTATTTACTACCGTCGTTCTAAGTAAACAAGATGCATAAACATAATAAACATCACATGCAATTATATAGTAGTGACATGATATGGCCAATATCGTATAGCTCCATTGATCTCCATCTTCGGGCTCCATGATCATCATCGTCACCGCATGACACCATGATCTCCATCATCATGATCTCCATCATCGTGTCTTCATGAAGTTGTCTAGCCAACTATTACTTCTACTACTATGGCTCTTAGGTTAGCAATAAAGTAAAAGTAATTACATGGCGTTGTTTAATGACACGCGCAGGTCATACAATAAATAAAGACAACTCCTATGGCTCCTGCCGGTTGTCATACTCATCGACAGGCAAGTCGTGAATCCTATTACAAGAACATGATCAATCTGATACATCACATATCATTCATCACATTCTTCTTGGCCATATCACATCACATAGCATACCGCAAAAACAAGTTAGGCGTCCTCTAATTGTTGTTTGCATGTTTTACGTGGCTGCTATGGGTTTCTAGCAAGAATGTTTCTTACCTACGCAAAACCACAACGTGATATGCCAATTGCTATTTACCCTTCATAAGGACCCTTTTCATCGAATCCGTTCCGACTAAAGTGGGAGAGACTGGCACCCGCTAGCCACCTTATGCACCAAGTGCATGTCGATTGGTGGAACTGTCTCACGTGGAAATGCACGTGTAAAAAGGTCGGTCAGGGCCGCTTCATCCCACAATACCGTCGAAACAAGATTGGACTAGTAACGGTAAGCATATTGAACAACATCAACGCCCACAACTACTTTGTGTTCTACTCGTGCAAAGAATCTACGCAATAGACCTAGCTCATGATGCCACTGTTGGGGAACGTAGCAGAAATTCAAAATTTTCCTACGTGTCACCAATATCTATCTATGGAGAAACTAGCAATGAGGGAAGGAGAGTGCATCTACATACCCTTGTAGATCGCTAAGCGGAAGCGTTCATGAGAACGGGGTTGAAGGAGTCAGACTCGTCGTGATCCAAATCACCGGAGATCCTAGTGCCGAGCAGACGGCACCTCCGCGTTCAACACACGTACAGCCGGTGACGCCTCCCACGCCTTGATCCAGCAAGGAGAGAGGGAGAGGTTGAGGAAGACTCCATCCAGCAGCAGCACAACGGGCGTGGTGGTGGTGGAGGCGTGGCAATCCAGCAGGCTTCGCCAAGCACCACGGGAGAGGAGGAGGAGGAGGCAGGCTGCACCAATAGAGGGAGAAGTTCTCATGTGTTGGGCAGCCCCAAAACCTCAAGTATATATAGGGGAAGGGCTGCGCCCCCTTTAGGGTTTCCCACCCCAAGGGGTGCGGCCAACCCTAGATCCCATCTAGGGGGGGCGGCCAAGGGGGGAGGAGTGCCTCCCAAGTCAAGTGGAGGCCTCCCCCTTTAGGGTTTTCCCCTTCCCATGCGCATGGGCCTTGGGGGGGCTGGTGCCCCTAGCCCATTAAGGCTAGGGCGCCCCCCTACAGCCCATGCTACTGTATTGGATGTGGTGGAACAATTTCCGGACCTCCGGACCCCTCCGGAATCCTCCGGAACCTTCTGGAAGCTTCCCGGTAAAATACCGAAAAAACCCGAACTTTTTCCGGAACCCGAACAACAACTTTCCATATATAAATCTTTAGCTCCGGACCATTCCGGAACTCCTCGTGACGTCCGTGATCTCATCCGGGACTCGAACAACATTCGGTAACCACATACAAACTTCCTTTATAACCCTAGCGTCATCGAGACCTTAAGTGTGTAGACCCTACGGGTTCGGGAGACATGTAGACATGACCGAGACGTTCTCCGGTCAATAACCAACAGCCGGATCTGGATACCCATGTTGGCTCCCACATGTTCCACGATGATCTCATCGGGTGAACCACGATGTCAAGGACTCAATCGATCCCGTATACAATTCCCTTTGTCTAGCGGTATTGTACTTGCCCGAGATTCGATCGTCGGTATCCCGATACCTTGTTCAATCTCGCTTCCGGCAAGTCTCTTTACTCGTTCGTAACACATCATCCCGTGATCAACCCCTTAGTCACATTGTGCACATTATGATGATGTCCTACCGAGTGGGCCCAGAGATACCTCTCCGTTTACACGGAGTGACAAATCCAGTCTCGATTCGTGCCAACCCAATGACACTTTCGGATATACCTGTAGTGCACCTTTATAGCCACCCAGTTACGTTGTGACGTTTGGTACACCCAAAGCATTCCTCACGGTATCCGGAGTTGCACAATCTCATGGTCTAAGGAAAAGATACTTGACATTTGAAAAGCTTTAGCATACGAACTACGATCTTTGTGCTAAGCTTAGGATTGCGTCTTGTCCATCACATCATTCTCCTAATGATGTGATCCCGTTATCAACGACATCCAATGTCCATGGTCGAAAGCTGTAACCATCTATTGATCAACGAGCTAGTCAACTAGAGGCTTACTAGGGACATGGTGTTGTCTATGTACCCACACATGTATCTGAGTTTCCTATCAATACAATTATAGCATGGATAATAAACGATTATCATGAACAGGGAAATATAATAATAACTAATTTATTATTGCCTCTAGGGCATATTTCCAACAGTGAGCAACCATCCGAACAGGCCAACTTGGACAAACAACCCGTCCCCGGCAAAGATAACAGTGTGGACGATCTCACGCCGGACACGCCATTGGAACAGAAGGACCTCCACAAAGAGCTCCTCGCCACTACACATAGCTTGAAAAAAGGTAAACAGAGGCTCGAGAATAGCGGAAGACGCACTCCGAATAAGATGGAGTAAAGTACTCAACACTCATGACGAGATACGGCAATAGCCGCCAAACAAAGAGCTACCCAAAGCGCAAACTATCGCTCGAATTGACGAGGAGGCCGTAGAGCCCCACGATCAAAAACAAAGAGACCGCCCGGTCGGGTAGATGACCACATGGCACACATACAGCGGCAACCGGCGCCGCACACAAGCCGGCACGCGATCCGCATAAGGATTCGCACCAAAAGGATGGCCCAGTCAGATCTATCTATGGGCCAAGGAAACAAGCTCTAGCAAACAATACAACACATCAAGTGTCCGAACATCACGGCATACCCAAATACAGGGGCGCCGCGCACCCTCTATGTTTCACCGATGAGGTGCTGGATCATGAATTCCCAGCGGGATTCAAACCCGTAAACATAGAGGCATACGACGGAACAATGACCACTGAGTCTCTGGATTGAGGATTATATCCTCCACATACACATGGCCAGAGGAGATGATCTCAACGCCATAAAATACCTACCCCTCAAGCTCAAAGGGACAGCCCGGCATTGGCTTAATAGCCTCCCCTGAAACACCATTGGTAGCTGGGAAGAGCTTGAGGATACTTTTCGGGCCAATTTCTAGGGAAGCTATGTCCGACCTCCGGACGCAGACGATTTAAGTCACATAACCCAACAGCCCGGAGAGTCAGCCCGAAAATTCTGGAACAGGTTCCTCACCAAAAAGAACCAAATAGTCGACTGTCCGGACGCCGAAGCCTTAGCAGCTTTTAAACACAACGTCCGAGACGAATGGCTGCTGAGACACCTTGGCCAGGAAAAGCCAAGAACAATGGCCGCACTAACAAGCCTCATGACCCGCTCTTGCGTGGGAGAGGATAGCTGGCTAGCAAGATGCAGTACCAGCGACCCAAGTACATCCGAAGTCAGGGATGGGAATGGGAAACCATGACGCAGCAAGGACCAGCTGACCGATTAAGGGAACAGTCCAAAGAGCGGCGATCAACACCGGATTCAAAAGCTCACGGCGTAACAATAGAAAACTGCCCCTTAAGGATAATAGCGATGAGCTATCCAACTTAAACAAAATCTTGGACAAGATATGGCAAATCCACAGTACTCCGGGAAGCACGCAAACCATACCCACAGAGATTGTTGGGTCTTCAAGCGATCCGGCAGACTCAACGCCGAACACAAGGGGCTCGACACCCCGTGAGGATGATGACGAGCACCACAAGCAGAGCCCCGGAAAACAAAAGAATTTCCCACAAGAGGTCAAAACAGTAAACTTACTCCAAGTAACAACAGGGGAAAATAGAGCGGCGCCCATTGAATTACACGCCGCACAGTCTACCCCAGCGGAGTCCCAACACTGGTTGTCAAAACCAATCACCTTCGACCATCAGGACTACTCCGAAAGTATCCGGAACGCAGGATGGACTGCCTTGATACTAGAACCTATAATCGACGATCTTCAATTTACGCAAGTCCTAATGGACAGTGGCAATGATTTAAACGTGCTATATCAGGACACAATCTGCAATATGTGGATAGACTCAAACAGGATTAGCCATAGCAACACTTCCTTCCAAGGAATAATGCCAGGCTCATACGCCCATTGTACGGGCTCCCTACTATTGGAAGTTATGTTCGCTCACGGACAACTTCCGTCATGAAAAGTTGGTCTTCCACATCGCCCCCATTTAAAAGTAGCCATCAAGCACTACTTTGGGGACGTGAAGCTTTCGTCCGCTTTAACGCATAATACCGCATTATGCATCTCTTAAACTTAAAATGCCCGGTCCACGAGGCATCATTTCATTAAGGGGAAGCTGCGCGTGTCCCTCAAGGAAAGAATGTGAGACTGCCTTAACAGCCTCACACTAATACGGCCTTACTGGCCAAAAGCATCTAAAGCAGGTCGTTGCACCCGGACACGGTTAGGCGAGTCCGCATAAATAAACATGATGCTTACTAGCCGCTGCACCCCTTACAAGGGGCTCCACGCATGTACAACAAGAGACAATAAAGCTCAATTTTATTCATTTTTGAATCGTACTATGATTATTTCCAATTACATTTTCTTACGATCTTTTTCAAACTAAGTTCCTCTCTTTTACACATGAACGCCGTGCTATACCCGTCCAGGATACGGCACAACGGAGACACAGGCGCAGACGTGCAGCAGGGACCCGTTGCAAGGATTCTTTTCAGATTAAGACCCTGCGTAAACCTTTTTCACTGTCTCTTGTTGTTACTCATCCCCGGTCTCTTATTATAACCGAGGAGGAGGGCTGGCGTTTTAGCATCGGCCGCGTCGAAATTTTACGCGTGCACTGGAGACAAGGGGCTTGTTACCAAGGGCATTGTTCGCCCGCTTTATAAAAGACCGAATACCTTAGGGAGTGTTCGCGCGTCTCGAGTTAGGCCTTCTTTGCATCAGCTCCGAATCATGTCTTTGGTCAAATGTTGGGTTTGCCCGGCCTCGTGTTTTGCTGCCTTACGCCTGCTTCTATCGGCTAACGCGGCACCAGGAGAACTCTCTGCGATTGTGCCCCGGTTCGGCCGGTGAGCACCTCAAAGAGAGAAAGCCAAAACTGACTGTCATGATATAGCGAGAGACTGGTCAACCACTCGATGACTCCCTGGAATGTTTAGAATTCCTCCGCATTAGACGAAGGACCGTTTCCCGGTCAGGCACATACGCACCCCGAATTCGGGAGAGTGCGGCGCCCTCAGTGGCAATATCGTAACCCCACCATCGAACTCCTATGGCTAAGTGAAAGTGCTAAAGCATTATAGCCCGGTTGCCTAGTTTGCTACGCTACCACCTCCTTTATAGGACCAACACGTTGGATTAAGTGTGAAAACGCGACTTCTTTGCAAACACCCCCGCACGATGTGCGTGGGGGCTGAAGCCGATGGCTGCCATCTTTCAGGTTATATACATATATACATCAACGGCCGCACAGGAGGTAGTTTTCTACTTGAAGGCACAAGTATAAAAAGCTCTTACATTAAATCGAAACGCTGTTTCCATAAAATTACACATGTCATTCAAACATAACATCCTTCGAAACACTGCGTCTATTAAACGAGCGCCGGAAGAACTTCCTCAAAATAGCGCCGACCGGGTACTCGCTTCCGTCCGAATCTGGGGACGCGATATCGGTGGCCTTCATCTCAGCCCAAGATGCCTTGACACGGGCAAGAGCCATCCGCCCCCCCTCAATACACGCTGACCGCTTCATAAGCGTCGTCTGTGATACCGCACCAAGGAATTGCTGCACTAAGCCAAAATAACTCTTCGGCTGGGGTCCGCCTGGCCACAAATGAGTCATGACATGCTTCATGGCAAGTTCGGATAATCGACTCAGCTTGGCCCATTCGGCCAACCGATCGGTCAACGGAAGAGGACGCTCCGGACTATGGAATTGCGACCAAAATAGCTCTTCCCTTACGCGCCCTTACGGCCTCGGAAGTGCTCAATCGCGTCCATGCGCTTCGCCCGCTAAGTCTAGATAAGCATCCTCCAACTCCACAGCTTGTCCAACCGAGCATACATCGATCCGTATATTTCCTCCGCAGAAGAAAGCGGTTTTCCAGCCGCAATATCCCGGCCCGACTCAGCTCCTCCTTGGCAGCTCTCAGAGCGGAACGGGCATCCTTGGCTTCGGCGGTGGCCTTTTTCAGGCCCTCTTGTTCCTCTTGACGTTGTTTTTCAAGAACCCCGCAGCGGTCGGTAGCATTCTTCAGCTTCAGGGCCATATTGTCCATTTCCTCTTTGCTTCGGCAATGAGCAGCCCGTTCGGCTTTCAGCTCTTCGGCCGCCTTTAAAGCGGCCGCTTTACTCTTTTGGGCTTGCTCTTTAGCTCGGCGAAGTATTCGCTTCAAGACCTCTCCACGGCAAAGCAGCGCCATCTGCATCAAAGCATACAAGTATTAAGGCATGGGCGTCAAGCTCCCTTACGGTGCAGCCCCGAGAAGTCGCATACCTTGTGACTCGTCAAACCGTTTATTGCCAGGCGCAATGTCCGCATCCGCCTCGTCAAGTTGCCGCTTTAGTTCGGCAAATTAAATCGATCCGGCTGGCCACTTTGGACGCCCGCCACCTACATAGGAACGGCGACATGTTAGTATCGAGATTGGGATCCTCGGCCACGTCAGGTTTTGACACCATACCAAGTCTCAAGGGCTACTACTATCTACTCTGAGGCGCATTCTATATGCATAAGCTGTCGAAGATACATCATCTTTTTTCTCTCGTACCTCAAACCCCGTCAGTAAACTTCTGGCGGCTTCGTGCAATCCGCTCTCAGCGGAGGAAATTCTTTCAATCACAGTAGCCAACATCGCACGGTGATCTTATGAGATATACACTCGCCGAGCAGGTCCTTCAGCTCCTGCGACCCGCGCCCGATTAGCGCGGACCTTCCGCCCCGCCAGACTCGGGGAAACTCTCCGTGACGACACCTCAGGGTCCCCCGCCTCGCATGAAGGCGCGATAGGTGGAGGCGTTTCGCTCTCTATCATCTCCGGACAAAGATCCCCCGAAGACGAGCTCTATTGAGAAGGGCTGAGATCCGAACTACAAGGTACAATTTCGGTTATCTTCAGAAATAAATACAGGGATATCCTTTAGTCACAAGACCCCTTCTTTTACTTACGGCTCATTGAGGGCTGATCCCCTCGGGAAATAGTGCAATGGGGTATTTCCAGTAGCCGACTGTCTGACGAGACTTCTTTCCCGCTTTGAGGCCTTGGCTTCCGGGTCTTGAGGCGGTCCTCTTCTCCCTTGGAGGGTAGGATCCTTGATTCCTCCTTCCTTGAAAGCCTCCTTCGTGGAGGCAGCGTTGTTTCCCTGCTCCCCCCTTCGCCCTTTTTTCAAAAGGCGCGGCCTTCAACATCTTGGTCAGCATAGGATCCGGCGTGGTCTCTGGGAGGGGAGCCGGACACCTTATCAACTTTGCTTTGGCTATCCACTCCTGTTCAAGAAACGGCTCCCTTAAAGGGCATATATACGATAAATGAATGAACAGCCTGTCCGGTTACAGGGCTACTTACTTATCTGGGCGATTGCAGCTTAGTCTTGCGTCCTCGGTCAAGTCCGGACACTTCTCTTGTGATCCGAAGAACAGTTTATACATCTCCACGGGCGTCGCGCCCATAAAATGTTGGAGAGCTCGTGGTCCCTCCGGATTAAACTCCCACAGAGGGAGGGGCGGCGTTTGTAGAGGCGTATAGGCGCCGAATTAGCATAACCTGCGCCGCCACGACCAGATTGATCTCTGCTACGGAGGTCTCGAACACGGCCCTGCAACAGAGGAACGTCCTTGGACGGCCCCAGAGAGCCCGGTTAACCCATGATGCCACCGGCTGTGGTGGACTGGCCCGGCAGGCGGGTGGCGCCACCCATTTGGTGCCCCTGGGAGCGGTGATGTAAAACCACTCCCGTTGCCACAAACCAAGCTCCTCCTGAAAAGAGCCCTCGGGCCACGGAGCATCAGCGCACTTGCTTATGACCGCCCCTCCGCACTCTGCTTGTTGCCCCTCGATCATCTTCGGCTCCACCTTGAAGGTCTTGAGCCACAATCCAAAGTGAGGGGTAATATGGAGGAAGGCTTCACATACGACAATGAATGATGAGATGTGGAGGATGGACTCCGGATTCAAGTCATGGAATTCCAGCCCATAATAAAACATGAGACCCGCACAAAGGGATCCGTCGAAACCTAAACCCCGAAGGAAGTGAGACACGAACACCACGCTCTCGCCGGGCTCGGGAGTGGGAATGACCTGCCCTGGAGCAGGCAGCCTATACGAAATCTCGCCGGTTAGATACCTGGCGTCTCGCAGCTTTGGCACATCTTCTTCCGTGACGAAGAAGACATCCATCGGCCGAGCTGGTCGGAGCCAGACATCGTTGAAGGTCCAAAGCTCCTAAATCTGAAGCTTTGGGTGTTAGAACTTGAAGCGCGAGGCAGATTCGATGGAGGGTGGAAAAAAGAAGAGGGCCTTGGTCTCATTATAAAGAGGTTGAATACCAAGAGCCCTCCCCGTGGCCGATTGGGACTCGCCTTCGATAGAGGAGGCGTGCCCGAACGCACGGTTGGGTTACCCACGTCCGTATTGATGAGAATCGCAGAATAAGGGGACACGATCTACGCTTTGATAAGACGTGCCAAGGAAACCGCCTCGCTAAACGCGCTGAGGTGGGACAGTGAAAAATGATTCGAATAAAGGCTTGGCCGTGGTGTGACGTCACGCCGCGAAATACGTCAGCGGATCTGTGCAAAAATTATTCTCTCTACGATGGTATGTGGAACTTGTTTTGCAGAGCCGGACACTATCCTTGTGTTCAAAACCTTCTATGAAGTATTCGGAGGAGGAACCCGCCTTGCAATGCCGAAGACAATGTGCGCGCCGGACTCGTCGTCATTGAAGCCTAGTTCGAGGCTCTTGAGGAGTCCTGGACTAGGGGTGTCCGGATAGTCAACTATCATCTTTGGCCGGACTCCTGGACTACGAAGATACAAGATTGAAGACTCCGTCCCGTGTCCTGATAGGACTTTCCTTGGCGTGGAAAGCAAGCTTGGCGATACTGATATGTAGATTTCCTACCATTGTAACCGACTCTGTGTAACCCTAACCCTATTCGGTGTCTATATAAACTGAATGGTTTTAGTCCGTAGGACGAACAACAATCATACCATAGGCTAGCTTCTAGGGTTTAGCCTCTACGATCTCGTGGTAGATCTACTCTTGTGCTACCCATATCATCAATATTAATCAAGGTGAGTAGGGTATTACCTCCATCGAGAGGGCCCAACCTGAGTAAAAACATCGTGTCCCTTGTCTCCTGTTACCATCCGCCTAGACGCACAGTTCGGGACCCCCTACCCGAGATCCGCCGGTTTTGACACCGACACTGCCCCTTGGAGTTGCTGTTCTTTTTTCCCTTCATTGCCTTGTCATCATCAGACTCGGGATCCTTGGTACTATCAGAATCAGCATACTTCACTAAGGCACTCATGAGGGTCTCCATGTCATTACAGTGACGCTTCATTCGCCCCAATTTGAACTTCAGGGGTTTAAACCGGCAATTGACTTCCAGGGTTATGATCGCAGAATCAGCGTTGATACGGTCTGACGAGTGCAAAATTTCCGAGACACGGCGCACCCAATGAGTTGTCGACTCTCCTTCCTCCTGGACACAGGCCGCTAAGTCCACTATTGACATGGGCTGCTTACAGGTGTCCTTGAAATTCTGGATAAACCGGGCTCACAACTGGGCCCATGAGCTGATAGAATTGGGCGGCAAGCTCTTTAACCAAGTACGGGCCGTCCCTTCAAGCATCATGGTGAAGTATTTTGCACACGCGGCCTCATCCACATCTAGCATCTCCATGGCCATCTCATAACTCTCTATCCATGCTTCTGGAGCCAAATCGGCAGTATAGCTTGGCACTTTGCGCGGACCCTTGAAATCCTTGGGCAAGCGCACATTGCGTAAAGCGGGGATTAGACAGGGCACCCCCAAGGAACTAGAAGTGACCCCTGGCTCGACTGATGTGGTGGGGCGAACCGGCGTGAGCTGACGTGCCTCGTTTCGTTCTGCTAACTCAGCCTCCCTGCAAGCTCGGGCCTGGTCTACCACTTCCTGAGCGTCAGGAATACCGCCCACCGGGTCATTGCCACGGGCCGCTTCACGGTTCCGTGCATTGCTTGATACGGCCGGTTCATCCATACGCCTGCTGTAGCTCCGGCTTGGACGAGGGGTGGAATGAATCCCGTCACGGTTGTATGAGTATGCTTCCTGTTGGATCAAAGCGGTCCGAAGGAGCTCCTTGACCCGGCGCGTCTCTACCGCCTGCGGAGAATCACCTTCGATCGGGATGGCCTCCAATCGTGAAGCGGCAGCGACAAGATTGTCCATAGGATTGGAATAATGACCCGGAGGTGTCTGGACCGGCTGAGGTACGTTATTGTTCTGCCGAGGAGGTTCCATTAAACGAGGTTGGACCGGCGCGCCTGGCCCAGGCGCCTCCGCCCGGTTTACCACCGGCGGGTTACTGGTCCCTGCCCCTGGGGTGTGAAACATATTTCTGGCATCGAAAGCCGAAGGCAAACGGGACCGGTGTTTCCGCTTCAGGACCTCCTGTGACGCGTTCTGATCCAGCATAAGCTTGTAGGCCTGGGCATCTAAAGCGGCCCGCTTTGCGGCCATCCTGTGGTTTTCAGTTGCCAGGTCGACCCTGGCTTGATTGATCTGCTCCCTCACCTTTGCAATTTCCGCGTTGTGGGCATCCTGATCCGTTGGGTTGGCTTCCGCCATAAGCGCAGCTAGCATATCAAACAGATCAGATAAGACCTGAGCCGGGCGCGACAGACCTCTGCCGCCGCCGCCACCGGCCAAGATCCGGAGAACATTGCCGCCGCGGTTGAAGAGTGGATCGCCGCCTGTGTACCGGCCATGAATATTCCAACACGGTTAGGCAGATCGGAGGGGTCCAGAATACTGTCGCCATCGGAACAGCCCCCTACACTGCCGTCTTGCAATTGATACAATGATTCGGTTTCTCCGATTCGAGGACTCGTCAGCCGAATGAGACGATAGCCTCACTACCATATCCTGATTCCTCCTCGTAGCCCTCCGTGGATGACCCCCACGAAGGCACGTTTCACGGCTGGTTTAACCTGGGCGGATCTCGCGCGCTGAGCCGTCTCAACGAGGTCGGTGCAGATGTCCGGTACCCGGTACCCGTACTCAATTGAGCCGGCCTCGGGGCCCCATCCTGCATCGTCGATGTAAAGCTTGCCACGACGACTCTTGGTCATCCGGCCCACAGAATAGCCCTTGAGTCCTTCGAACTTGCCCTCCAAGATCATCAAACCAACGTGCGATAGCCCCACAGTGGGTGCCAACTATCGTGGATTTGTCACGGCAGATGTCCTCATGAAGGGACTTAGTCGTGGAGCCATCGCTACGGGTTAACTTGAAGGGGTTAAGCGGACACAAAGACACGGAGTTTATATTGGTTCGCCCCTTCGATGAAGGTAAAAGCCTACGCCTAGTTGTGATGGAATTGATGGGGTTTCGAGGACTAGGGAGCAAACAAGCTTCGCCCTAAGCCTCGAGTTGTCGTTGTCTATCTTAAAGCGCCGCCGGTCGCCCCTTATATACATGGGTGACGCCTTGTCGGTTTACTGCAGAGTCCCGACGCCGTTCATAGATGTATCCAGCTCGGTCTCTACTATTCCTAACTTACAATACAAGTTACATGCTGATGCCGGTTTACAATGACATGCATAAACTGGCTATGGGCCATAAACATGTTCAACTATTGATGAAGTTAACCCGGCCTGTCCTGGCCGGTTTACCCTTAGTGGTAATATCCCCAACACCTAGGGTTCATACTTTCACTAGTGCAAGTTCTCTCAACAATAATAACATAGATAGATCATATAACAATCCCTCAACATGCAACAAAGAGTCACTCCAAAGGCACTAATAGTGGAGAACAAACGTAGAGATTATGGTAGGGCATTTAAACCACCTCAAAGTTATTCTTTCTGCCGATCTATAAAAGAGTTCGTACTAGAATAACACCTTAAGACACAAATCAACGAAAATTCTAATGTCACCTAGATACTCCATTGTCACCTCAAGCATCCGTGGGCATGATTATACGATATGCATCACACAATCTCAGATTCATCCAACCAACACAAAGTACTTCAAAGAGTGCCCCAAAGTTTCTACCGGAGAGTCAAGAACGTGTGCCAACCCCTATGCATAGGTTCATGGGCGGAACCCAAGTTGGTCACCAAAACATAGATCAAGTGGCACATGATATCCCATTGTCACCACAGATAAGCACGGCAAGACATACATCAAGTGTTCTCATAAAAGACTCAATCCGATAAGATAACTTCAAAGGGGAAACTCAATTCATCACAAGAGAGTAGAGGGGAAGAAACATCATAAGATCCAACTATAATAGCAAAGCTCGGGATAAATCAAGATCATGCCATAGAGGGAACACGAGAGAGAGAACACGAGAGAGAGATTAAATACATAGCTACTGGTACATACCCTCAGCCCCGAGGGTGAACTACCCCCTCCTCGTCATGGATAGCGCCGGGATGATGAAGATGGCCACCGGTGATGGGTTCCCCCTCCGGCAGGGTGCCGGAACGGGCTCCCGAGAGGTTTTTTGTGGCTACAGAGGCTTGCGGCGGCGGAACTCCCGATCTATCTTCTGTTCTGGAAGTTTTACGATACGTAGGTATATATGGGTGCAAGGGGTACGTCGGTGGAGCTTCGGGGGGCCCACGAGGCAGGGGGCGCGCCCCACACCCTCGTGGCCAGCTCCCGTATCTTCTGACATAGAGTCCAACTCTATCCCGTAGCTTTCCTTCCAAAAATAACTTCTCCAGTTGATTTCGTTCCGTTTCGACTCATGCGATATTCCTTTTCCTCGAAACACCAAATTGGCATAAAACAAAGAACTGGGCTGGGCCTCCGGTTAATAGGTTAGTCCCAAAATAATATATAAAAGTTGATAATAAAGCCCAATATTGCCCAAAACAGTAGATAATATAGCATGGAGCAATCAAAACTATAGATACGTTGGAGACGTATCAAGCATCCCCAAGCTTAATTCCTGCGTCCTCGAGTAGGTAAATGATAAAAAAGATAATTTTTGATGTGGAATGCTAGTTGTCATAATTTCAATGTAATTCTTCTTAATTGTGGTATGAATATTCAGATCCGAAAGATTCAAGACAAAAGTTCATATTGACATAAAAATAATAATACTTCAAGCATACTAACAAAGCAATCATGTCTTCTTAAAATAACATGGCCAAAGAAAGTTATCCCTACAAAATCATATAGTCTGGCTATGCTCTATCTTTACCACACAAAGTATTTAAATCAAGCACAACCCCGATGACAAGCCAAGCAATAGTTTCATACTTTTGACATTCTGAAAACTTTTTCAATCTTCACGCAATACATGAGCGTGAGCCATGGACATAGCACTATAGGTGGAATAGAATGGTGGTTGTGGAGAAGACAAAAAGGAGAAGATAGTCTCACATCAACTAGGCGTATCAACGAGCTATGGAGATGCCCATTGTGACGCCCGATTCAATCGTACACTAATCATGCACGCAAAGCGTAATGCGATCAAGATCGAGGACTCACGGGAAGATATCACAACACAACTCTAAAACATAAATAAGTCATACAAGCATCATAATACAAGCCGGGGCCTCGAGGGCTCGAATACAAGTGCTCGATCATAGACGAAGTCTGCTGAAGCAACAATATCTGAGTACGTACATAAGTAAACAAGTTTGCCTTAAGAAGCCTAGCACAAATCGGGATACAGATCGAAGAGGCGCAGCCTCTGCTCGATCCTCCTAACTACTCCTGAGGTCGTCAATCGGTAGGCGGCACATAGTAGTAGGCACCTCCGGTAGTAGTCGTCATCGACGATGGCGTCTGGATCCTGGGCTCCATCGTCTGGTTGCAGCAATCGGGTAAAGAAAGGTGGAAAAGGGGGAACAAGGCAACCGTGAGTACTCATCCAAAGTACTCGCAAGCAAGGAGCTACACTACATATGCATGGATATATGTGTAAAGGGCCATATCGACTGAATCGCAGAATGCCGTAATAAGAGGGGGATAGCTAATCCTGTCGAAGACTACGCTTCTGGCAGCCTCCGTCTTGCAGCATGTAGAAGAGAGTAGTCTGAAGTCCTCCAAGTAGCATCGCATAGTATAATCCTACTCGGCGATCCTCTCCTTGCGACCACCGAGGTGTATCTGGCACTTGGAAGGGTGTGTTTTATTAAGTATCCGGTTCTAGTTGTCATAAGGTCAAGGTACAACTCCAAGTCGTCCTGTTACCGAAGATCACGGCTATTCGAATAGATAAACTTCCTTGCAGGGGTGCACCACATTACCCGACACGCTCGATCCCATTTGGTCGGACACACTTTTCTGGGTCATGCCCGGCCGCGGAAGATCAACACGTCGCAGCCCCACCTAGGCATAACAGAGAGGTCAGCACGCCGGTCTAAACCTAAGCGCACAGGGGTCTGGGCCCATCGCCCTTAGCACACCTGCAAGTTGTGTGGGCGGCCGAAAGCAGACCTAGCCTAGTGGTGTTCCAGTCCAATCCGGCGCGCGCCGCTCCGTCGCTGACGTCAAGAAATGCTTCGGCTGATACCACGACGTCGGTTGCCCATATCTTGTCCCACGTGGCGGTTAGTGCGTATAAGGTCAACGACCCAACTCAGATCAAATACCAAGATCTCGTTAAGCGTGTTAAGTATCCGCGAACGCCGAACAGGGCCAGGCCCACCTCTCACCTAGGTAGTCTCAACCTGCCCTGACGCTCCGCCACAAAGATCCACACAGAGGGCCGTTGGAACAAAGGTCCATTCAGCCCCCAATCCGGGAATCACTCGCGGGTGCTCCACAAGCCGACCCGACTTTAGTCACCACATGTATCATGTATAAAGTATATAGTATATACCCGTGATCACCTCCCAAGTGATCACGGCCCGATAGTATAGCACAATGAGACGGACAAGAATGTAGGGCCACCGATGGAAAACTAGCATCCTATACTAGGCATGTAGGATTGCGTAAAGGTAACAACTTGAGTAGTAACAGGACAGGCTATGCAGCAGAATAGGATTAACGGAAAGCAGTAACATGCTACACTACTCTAATGCAAGCAGTACAGAGAAGAATAGGCGATATCTGGTGATCAAAGGGGGGGCTTGCCTGATTTCTCTGGCAAGAAGGAGGGGTCATCAACTCCGTAGTCGAACGGGGCGGCAGCAGCGTCGGTCTCGTAGTCTACCGGAGAGAAGAGGGGGAAGAAACAATGAATACAATGCAAAAAGATGCATAACGATGCATGACAAAGCAATGTGTGATGCTAGGCGTGCCCTAACGCGGTATGAGGTGATACCGGTGAAGGGGGGAAATATCCGGGAAAGTATTCCCGGTGTTTCGCGTTTTTGGACAGATGAACCGGAGGGGGAAAGTTGCGAGTTCGATAGGTTAGGGGTGTGTGGCGGACGAGCAACTGCATATCCGGATTCGCCTCTTCGTTACGAGCAACTTTTGTGTACAAAGTATTTTCATCCGACATACGGATTATTTATATTATTTTCCCAAAGTTTAAATGATTTTCTAGAATTCTAATAATTCAAATTAAAAGAAAAATATACTTTTGTCACCTGGTGCTTCTCTAGCCCATTTGTATGACAATGGGGCCAGTGGGGTTGGGTTGACCCAGTCAAAGGTTGACCGCTCAATATGTGAATAGTAGAAGTGGGTCCCGTGTGTTATTCCCTTTACTTTAATTAGATGATTTTAGTTGTTTTATTTAGGCGGTTGGGCCCAAGCGTCATCGACTACTAGTAGTAGGATAGCACTAACAGTAATCTAGTTAGGCCATATGGTAATGGCACTAGCCAAACTCATTGTGTGGCTGTACGTGAAGCTCACGCACAAGCACATACATAATCTGCCGGTGGCCATGACAAAGCATCATTAGCCGAGGATTACAGTAGCTTAATTATCCTGGCGTCACAATTCTCCTCCACTACAAGAAATCTCATCCCAAGATTTAAGCTGTAGAGTAAGGGGGGAAGGTGCTGGTAGCGAAAAGCCTAACGAGTCTTCTCGGTCTTGGCTGCCCTTTCGAAGAGATTGATCCCTTTCGTTGATGTTTTCCTTTCTCGGCTTCAAGTCACCATGATCAAGTCGTTATCCTTTCTTCGGGATTTCCGTCGTCCTACGAACGCGACCAAGGGGAAAAACACTGGAAGAACGCATATCCACAAAGCTGGGCATCTGACGGTAAACTCAATGGGAAATACACAAGGTACCCACGAGTAGTATTTCACTGAATTCGTTGAGTGCAATATACGATGGTACCAAAGTTTCAAACGGGTAGGCAATCATTCGATGACTGGACAGAAGCTGGAATGGGGGTTTGTTCAACGAGAATAACATTGTGTTTGATTCCAGGATGAATAATGGTATAGCATTCAGCTCGTGAATCACATACGAAGCTAGGTGCAAAGGATACATTAGAATCCGGGTTATAAAGAAGAGTCAGATTTCGATCCAGTGGACCTGTGGGTTATGGGCCCACCATGTGGGTTGAAAGTAGGAAGGGTGGTGACATCTTGCACAGCCGCGGCGGGGAGGCATGTCAGTGGATTGCTTGTCTGCTATGTCGGCAACAATGTCGGTACCAAGGACGGGGAACGAAGAGAACCATTTTCCTGCTCGTTGAACGAGGCGGACCAATAGGCAAGGTTCTCGTCCATCGGTGGCTACCGGAATGTCATCAACAATAGTAACAGGGTCTTACTGACAGAGTGGTACAACAAGGTGTTTACATAAGCACGGAAATATTACTGCTTATATAATTTGGATCACAAGGAGGTTTAAACAAACCAATGGAAAGGAAAAGTGATTATCGAGTTTAAATGTAACAATGGAAAGGAAAATGTGTATACACACATATTTCAAGGGTATATCCTTCCCAAGGACAAGCGAGCATGATATCCATGACAAGATATAATGTAGAAAACCCTTTAGGCAAGGGGAGAGAGATTTCATGATATTATCCCGACAACGGTTTTTGGATAATTGAGCAAGAAATATTTAGCATTGGGCTTCAAATGCTCTTATTGAAAATCGGAGTACCACAGACATGCTTCGAGATAGCATTGACATGGTCTTCAAGCAAGGGTCAGACTTTGGTTACAAGAAGGATTCATCAAGAACCACTTGCAGAATAAGTCTTACAATTTCCTTAGGGAAGAATGGATAGCCTTGCTAATAAGGAAACTATAATAGCAGGTCATCCGGCCAGGTGTGCTGGGCATGCCATCACCTTACCAGGTCATAAAAGACCAGTGTTATAGCTCTTGGATAAATGTTCCAACCATCATATCTGACCGAGATCCAGATCTGATCGGGGTTAGGATACCTCAGACTTAGGATGGCTGAGAAGAAAGGTGCAACACAATTTGTCGAGATGACATTGTAAGATTCTCGAGAATTGAACTATGGAAGCGAGTTCCAAAACAAGAGCTCATCATTTAACCAAGAATAGGATGAGAGTGTGGCTGATGAACTAAACGACAATTCATCGAGATTTCCAAAAGATGGATTTCCGCAATCATGTGAACGAAGAGATCACATTTGTCGATGAAATGATGTAAGGATATGCTCAAGGAAAACATACCCAATTTAAACATTGGTTGAAAGGTGCACCCGAAATATTGGCTGGGTTGCACGACCAATGTCAGAATGGTGATTCAATAATCAATAGTATAAGAATGAACGGCCGTCCATTATCTGCAAAGCAATAGGGTTGCTAGAAGGGCCGAATGCAAACAACACCGTTCACTTGTTGGAATCAACACGGGGACCAAGAAAGAATTGTGATGGTGATAAGTATCACTTGTATCAAGAATTCCCCAGAGGTGGTGAAATTTGCACGACATTCTTGACATAAAAGATGGTAATACTCCAAGGCAGAACACAACATTAGCTGGAGAGCAAGTTGTATTCATAATGTGGACAAGTCGCGATGAAAGGAAGTCAAGGGCGTTGTCGATGATAATAAAAATCATCGAGGGCAAGGAGGTTATTTCTCGTCATGAGCACAGTTGACATCTCGGAAGAAGTCAAAGTGTTGAAGGTGATCCGACACATTTGTCGGGAGGTTTCAAGAGGATGCAATCAAACAACAACAGCAACGAGCAAGGAAATGACGAAGTGGCAAGTTATAGGATCAATATATAAGATGCAAGCTCGAAACCAAAGTTGCCTTTCAAGACAAGCAACATGATGTTGAAAACTCGACGTAAGTCGTGCTCACACACTGAAGGATTCGTGCACCAGAGAAGGACGAGGTAGCACAATTAAAGATAGCAAGACCAGGGTGCAACCGATAGTCTAGGAATGACCAAATAGGGTTCAGAATTACCCAGTAAAAAAAATAAGTGTATTTGATATGTAGTGCGTAATAATATCACTAGACGGTGTCATCGGTTGACAACAACCAATAACCCATAGAGTGATTACGACAAGGAAAGACATTACTTCAACAAGGTTAGTAAGATGTGGTGCAATGGCAAGACATCTTCGAGATACTAGGGGGTAGTACTCGAAGGTAGAACATGATAGAAGTAGAACTGGGTCATTGACCTATGACGATAGATACTTCAACCTTGCCAAAAATAGACGAGGCACTGGATTGAATTCCCATCAGAGATATCAGATCAGAACAGCATGGTCGGAACCATAACTGTAAGGAATCAATTTCAAGAATACCGAAGGAATCATACAGCTGGATAATCATTTTGCAAGAAGCTTCCGAGACGGTCTACATCATTTTCATGGGCATGCACACAAGGTTGAAGGTTGACTCCCACTTCTTTAATGCATATCATTTCATTCACCTCTCGCTTTGATAAAACTGTAGTGTTGGAATTTTATCCGTAGAACACGAAGAGTATGACTTGTGAAAACTTTCGGGTTCTCACGGATTAGGGGAAGGCATAGGTTCAACCCATCGGGCATCTTAGTAACATATACCACAAGTTTCAAAAGTAAATACACAAGCTCGAAAGCAGGGCATGGTTGGCCAAGAAGAGGATACAATTTACAAAAGGCATTATGTATCAGGGGAAGGACTCACAGGGTTATTCAATATGAAGGACACTGTCGGATAAAATCCAACAAAGGAACTAACGTGAGCATCGGTACTTAACTAGAGGAAGAAGAATGCAAGGAGATCAGATTATAGAAACAACTGACTAACTCAATTGTCAAGGCAAAGGAATTATGATTTCCAAATCAAGGGGTCAGAAGCAATTCTCTGATTAGGGATGGATATGTTGAATAGCCTTAGGGTACAATCAACGACATTTGGATTGGTCGAGAACCAATTCCAGTTAAAAGAATGGCAGCTCAGCCGAAAAGGTAATTTATAAGGATCAATGATGATTGCGTGTATTCGCAAACATATTGAGTCAACAGACTCAAAATGATAATGACAAGGAATGTCAATAAGACTACGAGACTTATGGGATTAACCATAATGCAAGCAAGCAAGAATTTCAAGAGCAAAAGGCTCCAGAGGATTTTCGGAAGATCGAATAGTATTTTGAAGACTTTTGTGAAACACATGAACAACTGGGGATGAGCGGATACTCGGTAAGTGCGAGAACTATCCGTAGGGGTATTCATGTAGCAAAGAACTGCAAGGCAATAGGCACAAAGTATTCTTGGAACATTAGAGAGAATTTCGGGGTATCTTGTAATAACAAGATCAACTGGGAATAAAAGTAAGAATGACAGGTGTAAGTATTTATCCATAGGGATCTTTCGGTGGTAGGGAATTGCAAAAGCGACAGGCACAAGGTCTCGAGAGAATATCGGAGAGTATCTTCAAATTCTTCTGGTTCACGGAGCAATCACCTGTAGTGAGGGGTTCTCCGGGAGGAAGTAGTAATGAGATCCTAAAGTTAGATTTTAGTAAATTCATTAAACCCGAATAGGGGAGAGATTAGAGTCCCAGAGTAAAGATCGAGGAGTAAAAGATCCTAGTACCACCCAAATGGCGATGTGGGCCCGTAAGGCACACAACCATGTTTGTAAAAGTTTTGTAAGGTCTAGACTCGACTTCGGCAAAGGAGTATGGAAGGGGGATTCCGACAGGTAGTCGGCTCTGATACCAACTTGTGACGCCCCCGATTCAATCGTACACTAATCATGCACGCAAACGTGTACGATCAAGATCATGGACTCACGGGAAGATATCACAACACAACTCTAAAACATAAATAAGTCATACAAGCATCATAATATAAGCCAGGGCCTCGAGGGCTCGAATACAAGTGCTCGATCATAGACGAGTCAGCGGAAGCAACAATATCTGAGTACAGACATAAGTAAACAAGTTTGCCTTAAGAAGGCTAGCACAAACTGGGATACATATCGAAAGAGGCGCAGGCCTCCTGCCTGGGATCCTCCTAACTACTCACAGGTAAATAAATCGGTAGCAGCGAGATAGTAGTGAGGCACCTCCGGGTAGTAGTAAATCATCGGCCAGTGGCGTCTGGATCCTCGACTGCATCGTCTGGTTGCAGCAATCGGGTAAAGAAAGGGGGAAAAGGGGGAACAAGGCAACCGTGAGTACTCATCCAAAGTACTCGCAAGCAAGGAGCTACACTAAATATGCATGGATATATGTGTAAAGGGCCATATCAAGGACCGAAGCTGCAGAATGCCAGAATAAGAGGGGGATAGCTAATCCTGTCGAAGACTACGCTTCTGGCAGCCTCCGTCTTTCCGCATGTAGAAGAGAGTAGTCTGAAGTCCTCCAAGTAGCATCGCATAGCATAATCCTACTCGGCGATCCTCTCCTCGTAGCCCTGTTAGAGAGCGACCACCGAGTTGTATCTGGCACTTGGAAGGGTGTGTTTTATTAAGTATCCGGTTCTAGTTGTCATAAGGTCAAGGTACAACTCCAAGTCGTCCTCTGCTATCAAGATGACGGCTATTCGAATAGATTAACTTCCCTGCAGGGTGCACCATATTACCCGACATGCTCGATCCCATTTGGCCGGAAACACTTTTACGGGTCATGCCCGCCGCTGAAGATCAACACGCCGCAGCCCCACCTAGGCATAACAGAGAGGTCAAGACGCTGGTCTAAACCTTGCGCCGCGAGGATCTGGGCCCATCGCCTAGCACACCTGCACGCTATGCGCGTGGGCCAAAGCAGAACCTAGCCTAGTGGCGTTCAGCCCAATCCGGCGGCAGCAGCCTCGTCAGCCGACGTCAAGAAATGCTTCGGCTGATACCACGACGCCGGTTGGCCATATCTTGTCCCACGTGGCGGTTAGTGCGTATAAGGTCAACGACCCAACTCAGATCAAATACCAAGATCTCGTTAAGCGTGTTAAGTATCTGCGAGCGCCCGAGCAGGGCCAGCCCACCTCTCACCTAGGTAGTCTCAACTGCCCTGTCGCTCCGCCACAAAGATCCACACAGAGGGTCATGGGACAACGGTACTTTCAGCCCCCAATCCGTGAATCACCCGCGGGTGCTCCACAAGCCGACCCGACTTTAGTCACCACATGTATCATGTATAAAGTATATAGTATATACCCGTGATCACCTCCGAAGTGATCACAGGCCGATAGTATAGCACAGCAGACGGACAAGAATGTAGGGCCACTGATGGAAAACTAGCATCCTATACTAGGCATGTAGGATTGCAGGTAAAGGTAACAACAGTAGTAGCAAGGACAGGCTATGCAGCAGAATAGGATTAACGGAAAGCAGTAACATGCTACACTACTCTAATGCAAGCAGTATAGAGAAGAATAGGCGATATCTGGTGATCAAAGGGGGGGCTTGTGTCGTGGAATTGTCACGGCAGATGTCCTCGTGAAAGGACTTAGTCGCAGGGCCATCGTACGGGTTAACTTAGAGGGGTTAAAGCGGACACAAAGACACGGGAGTTATACTAGTTCGGCCCCTTCGATGAAGGTAAAGCCTACGTCTAGTTGTGATGGGATTGATGTGATTTCGGCGACTAGGGAGCAATAGCTTCGCCTAAGCCTCGAATTGTCTCTCCTTAACCCGCCGCCGGTCGTCCCCTTATATACACGGGTTGACGCCCGGCCGGTCTCTGAAGTCCCGATCCAGCTCATACAAGTGTCCGGCTCGGTCTCTTCTCTCTTATCTTACAGCTCAAGTTACAAGACTAAAGGCGGTTTACATGACTGGATCCTAATCCGCCTCTGGGCTTTGGGCCTCCTCCGGGGGCCCTGATCATGGACGAGGGTAACCCGGCCCCTTCAGGGCGGTTTATACTCAGTAGTTATATCCCCAACATTAGGCCCCAGATTGACTTGAACCGGTTCATGTTAATCTTCAACGTCTTTAGGAAACTCTGAATCTCCCTTCGTATTTCGTAAACCGCCGTCCGCTTGAACCGCCATGACGTCATCATCCAATCACAGCAACAGGGTGTCTTGACGTCATCTTCAACAAAGAAATCCGAACAGTAAGATTCCCTTCATTTAATACCATCCCGGAAATCGAGGCGACCGCTGCACCGTCCGTCGCTTTTGGCTCCTCGATTCTCGCGCTCGTTAATTACTCCGTCTCCTTATAAATAGACCGGCAGGCCCCCTTTCTCTTCTTCTTCTGCACTTCTTCTTCCTCGCGAAGCTCCCGCTCTTGAAGCTCCGCCGTCGCCGCCGACCTTCGACCGCCCAGCGTCGGCCAGACGCCGCATCAACCTGGCCCGGACGGAAGCTCTTTAGCGCTCCTCCGCCGCTCGGCGCATCAGGTAAGGCTCCTCTTCGAGCCCTAGATCCATATCTGAAGGTCCCTGTTCGTCTTGTAGTTCATAGGTGTTCATCTTAGTTTCCCCATACCTGCCCTGCCATGGCCGTACGATTCAACCGTACCATATATCTTGTGCGGCGACTGCTCCGCCGTCAGTTTAACTTTTTATGCATCTTTCTTTATATTCAGATCCTCTTGTTTAGAACGCCACAAACCTTCCTGCCCTTTATGAGGCTTGCATAGGTCGCAGAAATTTTTCTTGAATGTTCGGTAGATCTAAATTATCTCCATTCGCATGTGAAACCTGTTTCTATCCACACTTAGTAGATTTTCCAGATTGTCTCTTTGGGCGGTTTGACTTTTGGGAGTTAATCCGTCACCCCATTAGTCCTCAGTTAAACCGGAATTGGAAACTGGCTACTGAATTGCCGGTTTAACATTGTATACTGTGTCCGAACCGTGAACGGTAAATCGTTTCTCCTTTCCTTTCGCAGTGTAGTCTTCCGGAATGGCCAAACAATTCGCAGCTTGCAATTGGGTCCAGTCTAAGGTCACTGAGACGCAACTCAACGGATGCGTTACTTTGGCGCTTTAGCTTCAAAAAATGTCATCCATCGCGGGTTCCGGATGCGAATGCCCTCCCGATCCGCAAGAAGGAGAAGTAATTGTGTTTGTGCAGCACTTAGACCGGGATTCTGCCCACCCGGATCAAAATTCTTCCGGATGTCCTTGCAAGTTTTCAACTCCATCCACAGGATATTGGTCCGAACTCCGTGTCAAATATATGCAATTTCCAAGTTTTCTGTGAAGTGTACCTTCAAGAAGAACCATCTGTGGAGCTGTTCCGGATTTCTTCCACTTGAACCGCCGCATCAATTTTCGGATGGCCCTAACACGTAGCTGGGCGGCGTTTCAATCCAGAAAAGGAAAGAAGTAGATTTTCCTCACGCCAAACACCATTACAGCCATCCGAAAGATTGGAACCAAACCTGGTTCTACCGCCGAATACTGCTCCTCGACAACGAGAATCCTTTGCCGGGTTACCGTCCTCACCGGCTTAGCAACCATCATCCATTGCCTTTACGCTTGACCGCCGCAGAACGGAAGAATTTTGCACCTCAAATCATCAAACTCCGGGCTCTAATGGCCAATGGATTAACTGGTGTGGACCTTGTGCGATGCTGGGTCTCTTGGGGCGATTCTCGCCATTAAGTCGCCGGCCCGGATTGATGCCTGCGAATACTGCTGGCAGCCTCCAAGACCCTCAAAGACGCGTCACGAGCTACCAATAAACCGAGCTTGAAGTCACAGAGGCGATAAAGAGGCTGCTTGATGAACCGATCTCATGCTGCAGCAAAACCGGGTTGGCTCCGTTCTGTGTTGCCAACAAACCGCCAACGGTAGGCTCTACTCACCGCTTTTCTGACATTAATGCCTTGTTGATATATATTAATCCTTGCTACTTCTCAGGCTAACAGCTCCTTCTGGAAGCGTACCAAACCGCCGGGCTCCGCGTTTAAAGACCAAGGCCACCAAGAAGGCTGGCAAGAGGAAAACCGCCGAGTTTTTACGATCAACCGAAGACGAAGAATCGAAGCTGAGGTAAAACTTGATGTCCTCACGAGGGAGTTGCCGAACCGGCTCTCCTCCTTGTGTTTCTTCTTGCTGATAACTTGTCCCTTTGTATTCCTTCTTTTCTTGACAATTTTAACTCCGGGGCGATCTTTACAGCGAGTCATGCCGACCCTATTGAGGTAATCTTTCTTTCTTCCGACTCCGACCTCGTGCGGTTAAAAGAATTAGCCTCGCCGTCCGGAAAGTGAAAAATCTCATTCCTATGCTTATTTGAATCCAAACCTTTCCTTGAAGACACAGCAGGTGAAGAGCGCCCGTCTGACCCGGACACAAGTGGTCAACAGATTACCTCATCCGTTTACCGATACACCAACCCGGAAGCGTCGTCCGGAGGTGATTTGTTCTCCTGGCGCTATCCCTTAAAAGGTTTCTTCCGATGTCCTCTCAATCCGTCTCGACCGAATTATCGTGCCTCTTCCAACTCCTCCGGCGGTTCATCAACCACACAACTGCCTCCGCTTAAAGTTCTTTGCCGCAGGTAAGCACCATACTCCCTGTCCCGCCAATTCGGTTTATATTTGCGTTGGTCGGTTTATCTTATTCTAATTCTCAACATTGCAGCACCAAGGCTCGCTTGAGTAAAAAGCAAAAACCCTTGACCCTCTGCGAATGTTGAACCGGAGAAGACCCCAGAGCAGCATGACGAAAATCCTGAAGTCGCTAAGAATAGCTCTGGCGAGTTGTACCGAGACGACATTGCTGATCCGCCAGAAACTGAACCGGAGGCCCAAGTGGAAACCTCGCATCCTGCTCCACCGAGTCCGCCACAGGCGGGTCGTAACTGTTGAACCGCCGAGCCAGAGCATGAAGGCGCCAAGCCCAAAGAAGACCGCCAATCCGGCCAGCCCGGTCAAAAATGATGATGTTATTGTGACGGGCACTGGCTACACCGCTCCTAACCAACCGGCCGCTTTAGCAAAACACAGTGCCAAGGAAGAGTCTGCCACTATGAGTAAAGATAAGGGGAAAACTGATCTGTCAGCTTATGACAACTTCTCTGCCCAAGAACTTCACTCCGGGTTTTAACCGGCTCTACACAAGCCGTGACTTTGAAGCCGGGTCCGTAAACCGTATGAAGGACCGCTATGAGGTAAAGGAGTTACACCTTGTATTTTTTCTGCCTCAGTAGCCCTCAAGGGTCGGTTCAACTGAGCATAGTTAAACCGGGACTTAATTTTGCATAGAAATCATACGCCTTACAATCGCATCAGTAGCTCCCCAAAGGGTCGGTTCAACTTAGCATAGTTAAACCGGGACTTAATTTCTGTATCCTCATAGCAAACTGAGATCAACTAGCCATTAGCCCCCAAGTGCTAAGTTGAATATTTATATTGAGCTTGGGACTTTATAATGAAACAACTAACATGCTCCCTTTGTTATCAGAATGAAATATACCAAAGAAACCGTGCAACTCAAGGACCTGCGGGCCAATCTGGAAACTCAACAAGAAACCACCAAGGCCAAGGATGAATTGAAAACTGCCTTGGCCACTATGGAACAGCTGAAGGAGTGGCATAAATCCGAGCGGGCCAAGTGGGACACCGAGAAGGCCGGTTTGATAAAACGGGCGGAAGATGCTGAATCAGCTCTTAAACCGGTGACTGAAGAGCTTACCAGACTGAAGCGCCAAGTTCATGCCATGACCTCTGCCATCTTTGGTAAGAAAATTTTGCACTGAGTACCTCTGTTTTGATTCTCCCGCCGGTTTAACCGGAGCTATCTGAACCGGTGCAGGCAAGCGTATTGCTCATCTGGGCTCTGATGTGCGGAAGAAGCTCAAGGCCGCTTACACCGATTGAGCAGTCAGATACCGGCGCCCAACGAGTCATATGTGCCACATCATACGACAACACAGCTCCGTCCTTGATCAAAGACACACTGGACCGGCTGTCCATGGTTCCGGGGCAGCTTGAAGAGTTGAAACGATGCGCGGCCCGGGCTGGCACTCTACTGGCTCTGACTCGCGCCAAGGCGTGGATAGCAGATCTTGATCCAGCTGACATAGCCAAGGGTTTCCCCAGCGCTCAAGAGAACGGTGAAGCCTTTGATAATGACGCCCTGAAACGAATAACCAAGGAAATGCGTCCATTGGCGAAGTCAAGCGGCGCGAAGCCAACCCTGGCGGTTCACCGCTCTTTTTATGACGCAAAAAACAAGCGGGTGGAGTTTGTCATTCCTGAAGTGCAGATCCTTGTTCCTCCAATCCGTAAGCACACCTATGCCCCTGACGTTGATCCGGCTGAGCTTATAAGTGAAGAGGCTGTCTTTCAGGCCTTAAACCGGATTGACTGGTCTACCAATGACTTCCGGCTTTGGGTGATGAAGAGGAAGAAGTTGAACCGACGCCAGCGCCTCTACCTCACGTCAACTGGCGAAGAAGCGTAATCCATCAAGCCGTGGCGCCTCAAAGCTGCTAGCCATAACGCCATAAACGCAGGCCTTGGAAGGCTTTGTAATAGGATAGTCGGTACTTTGTTTTGAACAATGCCTTTATGACCTCGGTCGTTATCCTTTGCATGGTGGTACTGATACTTTGGATTGATGAACCGTCAACTTATTTACGCTGCAATCACAAATTCTTTAAACCGCCAGGGCGGCTTGTGTCGCCAGCCGGCTTGTGACGCCTATATATTTATATAAGAAAATATTGAGGTATATGATCAAAACTTTGTGATACAAAAAATACCTGCCAGCGTCGGGCATGCAGTTGGCTTAGCCAAACTTGAGGCGGAGGTTGTATAAACCATTACCGTCAAAGGAGAAAACAACTCCTGTGTTTATAATACCGGTTTACCGTGTAAACCGTGTCGGGTCATGACAAGCCCCCTGTTACTCCATAATGGGATGTCAACAGAAAAAATCAAACCGGAACAAAATCGCCGGATTAAAAATGGACCGAATTCCGTTAACTGACAACCTGAATCCGGTTTAAAAAGGTTGTCGGTTTAAGAAGGCAAATAAAAATCAAGTAACTGGTATGCAAACCACATGGAAGCAAAGGCAATGATAAAAACCGTTTGCAAGAAGAGGCTTTCTTGAGCCTCGATCGGATGGTGTTACCATGGTCGACAGACCAAGCTCCCCATAAGGTGTAGCGATGGCTCAAGTCAGCCGGCCTCCAACTCGAAATCGTGGCATTATGCCGATCAAGTGGCATGGCAATGGTTCGGTTCGACCAAGCCCCTAAGTGATTCTATGGCCTTAGGCCGACCAAGAGGCGTGATCGGTTGAGACGTGACCATGTCCCCAAGTGATCTGGTGGCTTTCGCCTATCAAAAGGTGTTGCATTGGTTCGGACACCGACCAAGCCCCCAGATGACAAAAAACTTCTGAAAAGCAGGATCAAGGGCTAAACCGGAGGCTGCTTGGCGACAACAACTCCATGTACCGAAACCGGACTTTTACAGAACGGATACCCCGCTTTATCCGAGGGTCCGGTTTATTGCTTATATTCAAAATATATACATTGTCATAATATGTACATAAGTAGAGCCGATGGCTCAGGTATAATAAGGCCGAAGATGAGCTATGTTCCATGGCTCGTTGGTCTCCTCTTCGACATGCGTGAGTCTTTTTCGCTCTCGAACATCAATCGGATAGTATGACCCGTTGTGCAGATTCTTGCTGACCACAAAGGGCCCTTCCCAAGGCGGGATAGCTTGTGCATATCTGTCTGGTCTTGAATGAGCCAAGTACCAAGTCTCCTTCACGAAAGGTTCTGGTTTTAACCCGATCGTGATACCGACGAAGATCCTGGCCGTAAATCGCCGAACGAGCAGCCGCCATATCTCGCTCTTCATCCGCCGGTCCAAAGCGTCTCGCCGGCGGCCTCGCTTATCTGCCTCAACATAGGCTGCCACGCCGAGGCGAGTCGTGACGGATATCGTGGGAAGGACCGCCTCGCCCATAGACCATAAAGAACGGTGTGTATCCAAAGGATCTGTTAGGGGTAGTGTTTATACTCCATATCACCGATGGTAGCTCTTCCACCCAACAACCCGGGCGTCCTCTCTAAAGGGACCATAAGCCGGGGTTTGATACCTTTCAAGATCTCCTGATTAGCTCGTTCCGCTTGACCATTGGACTGCGGGTGGGCCACTGAGGAAACATCAAGCTGGATGTGCTCACGCTCACAAAACTCCTTCATGGCACCTTTGGACAAATTGGTGCCATTATCCGTGATGATACTGTGTGGAAATCCAAACCGGAAGATCACCCTTTTATGAACTGAACCGCCGTGGCCGCATCACACTTGCTAATGTGCTCTGCCTCGACCCACTTTGTAAATTTGTCAATCTGCGACCAGCAAGTGCGTTTTCTTGTCCTTGGACCTTTTAAAAGGTCCCACCATGTCCAGCCCCAAGTCGCAAACGGCCAAGTAATTGGAATCATCCTCAATTCCCCGAGCCGGTATGTGCGCATCGCGTCTAGAAAACTTCCGCAACCATCACATCACTTGACCAGGTCCTCCGCATCAAGATGGGCAGTCAACCAATAAAAACCATGGCGGAACGCTTTGGCCACCAAAGATTTTGAACCGGGCGTGGTGACCACGTCCCCTTCATGGATCTCTCGCAATATCTCACACCCTTCCTCCGGGACACACAACGCTGAACGCTCCTGTCACATCGCAATGATGCAACTTCGCCATTAATAATGGTCATAGCTTTAGACCGCCCGAACTACTGTCGGGCCAACGTCTCATCCTCTGGTAACTCGCCCCGGGTCAGGTATGCCAAATAAGGGAGCGTCCAATCCGGAATGACATGCAAGGCTGCCACGAACTGAGCCTCCGGATCAGGGATAGCCAAATCTACTTCATCAGGAAGCCTGACTGACGGATTGTGCAGTGCATCAAGGAAGACATTGGGCGGGACCGGTTTGCGTTGAGAACCCAGCCGGCTTAAGGCATCCACTACTTCGTTCTTCCGACGATCCACATGGTCCACCTGATATCCTTTAAAGTGACCTGCAACAAGATCCACCTCCCGACGGTATGCAGCCATGAGTGGATCTTTGGAATCCCAAGTACACGATACTTGCCTTTGGGCCACCAAGTCCGAGTCACCAAAGCATTTAACCCGCTGAGATTCATCTCCTTAGCCATCCGGAGACCATGGAGCAAAGCTTCATACTCAGCTGCATTGTTAGTACAAGGAACATTAAGCGGAGAACGTAACAGAACTTGTCACCTCGCGGGAAGTTAACACGACTCCAGCCCCCAGAGCCCTCCAGTTGCTGGACCCATCAAAGTGGAAGGTCCAATAGGTATGATCCGCTTTTCTTGAGCGCTTGCAACTCCGTCCAATCATTAATGAAATCCACAAGTGCTCGAGATTTTACTGCCGTCCGAGGCACATACCTTAAACCGTCGCCCAAGCTCTATAGCCCACTTAGCAATCCGCCGATCGCTTCCCGGTTCTGTATGATATCGCCCAAGGGAGCTGAAGTGACCACCGTGATGGGATGCCCTTCAA
This sequence comes from Aegilops bicornis, assembly GCA_021605145.1. NCBI lineage: Eukaryota > Viridiplantae > Streptophyta > Magnoliopsida > Poales > Poaceae > Aegilops > Aegilops bicornis. The sequence goes on along the minus strand of CM038674.1, from coordinate 12,045,982 downwards.
AATATTGCTTGACTTCCGGCTTGCCATAAAACGCCATATACCAGCTTACGCCAATGCGGATATCGCTGTTTCGACTCAATGAGCACCTCGCCGATGTAGTAAACCGGCCGTTGAACCGGATATTCCTTCCCTACCTCCTTCCGCTCTACCACAATGGCCACGCTAACTGCCCTGGCGTTAGCAGCAACATATAGCAGAAGCGGCTCCTTGTTAATGGGAGCGGCGAGAACGAGCGGTTGGCTAACTGCCGCTTTAAATCTTCCAATGCTTCATCGGCGGCTGAAGTCCAGACAAACTGATCCGTCTTCCTCAACATATGGTACAAAGGAATGGCCTTCTCTCCGAGGCGGCTGATAAACCGGCTCAGCGTGGCAATCCGACCTGCCAAACGTTGGACATCATTGATACACTTAGGCTTAGCCAGGGAGGTGATAGCTGTAATCTTCTCCAGATTAGCTTCAATCCCCCTGTTGGACACAAGGAAACCCAATAACTTGCCAGCCGGAACACCAAAAACACACTTGGCGGGTTAAGCATCATCTTGTACACCCGCAAGTTGTCAAAGGTTTCTCTCAAATCCTCAATCAGTGTTTCCTTCTGCCTTGACTTAACCACAATATCATCCACATAAGCATGCACATTACGGCTGATCTGTTCATGCAAGCAATTCTGCACGCAACGTTGATAAGTTGCTTGGGCGCTCTTGAGCCCAAAAGGCATAGATACATAGCAGAAAGCTCCAAAAGGGGTGATAAACGCCGTCTTCTCCTGGTCCTTAACCGCCATCTTAATCTGATGATATCCGGAATATGCATCCAAAAAACTCAAACGCTCACAACCCGCCGTAGCATCAATAATCTGATCAATACGGGGAGGGCGAAGGATCTGCTGGACAAGCCTTGTTAAGATCTGTATAATCAACGCACATGCGCCAAGTGCCATTCTTCTTAAGGACCAACACCGGATTAGCAAGCCACTCTGGATGGAAAACTTCAACGATAAACCCTGCCGCTAAGAGCCTGGCAACCTCCTCTCCAATGGCCTTGCGCCTTTCCTCATTAAACCGGCGAAGAAACTGCTACCGGGTCTGCATGCTTGGGATCAACATTAAGAGTGTGCTCAGCGAGTTCCTCGGTACACCTGGCATGTCGGAAGGCTTCCATGCAAAAATATCCCGATTCTCACGGATGAACTTCGATGAGCGCTTTCCTATTTAGGATCCAAGTTAGCACTGATGGTGAACTGCTTGGACGAATCGCCGGGCACAAAATCAACAAGTTTAGTCTCAGCCGCCGATTTAAACTTCAAATCCGGATCGTGCTCTGTAGTTGGCTTCTTCAACGGGGTCATATCCGCCCGGGTCAACATTGTCCTTATAATACTTTAGCTCTTGATGGCACAAACCGACTGCATAAGCCGCATCACCTTCCTTGCACTCCAAAGCGATCCGCGGCTCCCATGAACCGTTATCGTCCCTTTGTGACCCGGCATCTTCAGCTGCAAATAGACATAACAAGGCCGTGCCATAAACTTAGCATAAGCCGGCCGCCCAAACAGGGCGTGGTAAGGGCTTTGAATTTTCACCACTTCAAACGTCAATGTTTCCGATCTGGAGTCATGTTCATCCCCAAAGGCCACCTCCAGAGCTATCTTACCGACCGGGTATGCTGACTTGCCAGGCACCACACCGTGAAACATCGACTTTGGGCGGCACGAGATGCCTATCCGTTAACCCCATACGCCGGAAGGTCTCAGTAGTACGAGGATGTTGATGCTGCTCCTCCATCCATAAGCACCTTGGTAAACTTGTATCCTCCTACGAGGTGCCACCACTAGGGCCAGCTGACCCGGATTGTAAACCCGGGAGGATGATCCTCTACACTCCATACGATAGGCTGCTCACGACCAAGCGCAGTGTACTTTGGCGTGGCGGTTCAACAACACCGACCGCCCGCTGCTGAAGTTTTTCGGTCTCGCCGAAGCTGGTGGTAAAGACATGGTACCGCATCCACCGTTCAACTGCTGGATTGCTTTGATAACCCGATCGCTGCTTCTTTGTTGATTGTAACCCCCTTGGCTCTGATTGTTCTGATTGCTCCGATTGTCCTGCCCGCCCGGATTGCAACCTCCGCCGTAACCCGGGGCGGACCCTGAACCGCCGCCGGGCCCTTGATCATACCGGAAAGCATTAGAATTTTTGAACTCCTGCATAATGTAACAATCCTTCCAGAGGTGGTTTGCTGGTGCCTCCTTCATCCCATGCTTCGGACAAGGTTGATTCAATAGGTAATTCAAACGATCCGGATTGTGACCTGACGCACCGCCCCGGTTTGATTGCTTACCCTTGCGCCGCTGACCCTTGTCCTGCGCGTTGGTGTTGGCTACGAAGCCCATGTTACCGTTTGCCTTACGTTTGTTTCCTCCATTACCTGCCAGCTGATCCTGCTGGCCTCTGGAGTCGCTGTTCTGTTTTCCCTTCCCTATTCTGTCATACTCCTCAGACTCGGGATCCTTGGTACTATCAGAATCAGCATACTTTACCAAAACGCCCAAGAGAGTGCCCATCTCATTGCAAAACGCTTCATGCGGCCCAGCTTCAACTTTAACGGTTTGAACCGCAATTGGCTGCCAAGGTTAAGATCGCGGAATCAGGTTGATCCGGTCCAAGAATGTAAAACTTCCAAACGCGGCGCACCCAATGGGTTGTGGATTCTCCCTCTGCTGGACACAAGCCGCCAAATCCACCACGTATATGGGCTGTTTACGTGTGTCTTTGAAATTTTGAATGAACCGGGTTATGGCCTGGGTCCATGAATTGATCGAGTTAGGCGGCAAGTTCTTCAACCAAGTACGGGCCGTACCTTCCAACATCATGGTGAAATATTTCGCACACGCAGCTTCATCTACATCCGGCATCTCCATGGCCATCTCATAGCTTTCTATCCACGCTCGAGCCAAATCGGCGGTATAATTGGGCACCTTGCGTGGCCCTTTGAAGTCCTTGGGCAAGCTTACATTGCGTAAAGCGGGACGAGGCAAGGCACCCAAAGAGCCGACGTGACCCGGTTCAAAGGCGGTCGGCCGAACCGGCGCGAGTTGAGGATCCTCATGTTGTGCTGCTAACTCGGCCTCCCTACGTGCCCTGGCCCGGTCTACAACCACTTGAGCGTCTTCGCGGCCACCCGCCGGGTTATTGCCACGAGGCGGACCGCGCTGCGCATTGCTTGACACGGCCGGTTCATCTGCTGTCGGCTATAACTCCGGCTCGGGCGGGGGGTGGAGTGGATCCGGTCTCGACTGTATGAATATGCTTCCTGCTGAGCCAGGGCCGTCCTGAGGAGCTCTTTGGCCCGGCGTGTTTCTACCGCCTGCGGTGAATCGCCTTCGATCGGAATCGCCTCCAACCGTGCCGCAGCCGCAACAAGGTTATCCATCGGGTTGGAGTAGTGACCAGGAGGTGTCTGCGATGCTGAAGCGTGCGGACATGATGGCGAGGCAAATCTATCACACGGGCTGAACGGCGCGCCGTCCAGGTGCTTCCGGCGGTTCAACACCGGCGGCGGATTACTGGTTCCTGCCCTGGGGTATTGAAGAGGTCTCTCCTCGAAAATCGAAGGCAAGCGGGATCTGTACTTTCTTTTCATGACTTCATGTGACGCGTTCTGATCCAAAGCATGAGCCTATAAGCTGCGCATCCAGCGACCCGTTCCGCCGCCATCCTTACGTCGCGGCTGCCAGATCCGCTTTTAGCCGCAGCGATTTGTTCCTTCACCTTTGCGATCTCTGCGTTGTGCAGGTCTTGGTCCGCCGGATTAGCCTCTGCCATGAGCATAGCCAATGCGTCGAATAGCTCTGATAAAACCTGAGCCGGCGGGTGCACAGGGCCTCCTTCCCCGGCTGCCATCACCGCCGCTGAACCGGCGACCCTAGGCGCCGTGGTCGAAGAGTGAAGCGTCAGCTTGTGTACCGCCATGAAGATTCCATCCCGGTTGGGTAGATCAAAGGTCCGGAATACTCTCACCGTCGGAACAGCCCCGATCTGGCCATCTTGCAGGTAGTACAGAGACTGGTTTCTCCGGTGACGATTCGTCACCATAGTAGACAACGGTTTCGCGCCGGATGCTGATCCACCCTCATAGTCTCCATGGGCGACTCCCACGAAAGCACGCTTGACGGCGGTTTAGCTGTGGCAGGATTCTTTTTCGCCCACGAGCCGTCTCGACGAGGTCGGTGCAGATGTCCGCCCAGGCCCTGCTCGCCGATCTTGCCGATGAACACGTGTATGCCCCCAAGGGGACCCGGTACCAGATTCAATCGAGCGGCCTCGGGGCCCCGATCCGCATCATCGATGTAGAGTTTGCCGCGGCAACTCTTAGTCATCCGACCTGACGCATAGCCTTCGAGTCGCTTGAACTTGCCCTCTAAGATCATCAAACCATCATGCGATAGCCCCACGGTGGGCGCCAACTGTCGTGGAATTGTCACGGCAGATGTCCTCGTGAAAGGACTTAGTCGCAGGGCCATCGTACGGGTTAACTTAGAGGGGTTAAAGCGGACACAAAGACACGGGAGTTATACTAGTTCGGCCCCATCGATGAAGGTAAAGCCAACGTCTAGTTGTGATGGGATTGATTTGATTTAGGCGACAAGGGAGCAATATATTCGCCAAAGCCACGAATTGTCTGTTCCTTAACCCGGCCACCGGTCGTCCCCTTATATACACGGGTTGGCCTTGGCCGGTCTCTGAAGTCCCGATCCGGCTCATACAAGTGTCCGGCTCGGTCTCTTCTCTCTTATCTTACACCTCAAGTTACAAGACTAAGGCGGTTTACATGAATGGATCCTAATCCGCCTCTGGGCTTTGGGCCTCCTCCGGGGGCCCTGATCATGGACGAGGGTAACCCAGCCCCTTCAGGGCGGTTTATACTCAGTAGTTATATCCCCAACAGCTTGCCTGATTGCTCTGGCAAGAAGGAGGGGTCGTCAACTCCGTAGTCGAACAGGGCGGCAACAGCGTCGGTCTCGTAGTCTACCAGAGAGAAGAGGGGGAAGAAACAATGAATACAATGCAAACAGATGCATAACGATACATGACAAAGCAATGTGTGATTCTAGGCGTGCCCTAACGGTATGAGGTGATACCGGTGAAGAAACATCCGGAAAGTATTCCGGTGTTTCGCTTTCATCTGAATGAACCGGAGGGGGAAAGTTGCGATTTCGATTGGTTAGGGGTGTGTGGCGGATGAACGGACTGCATATCCGGATTCGTCTCTTCGTTCTGAGCAACTTTTGTGTACAAAGTATTTTCATTCGACATACGGATTATTTATATTATTTTCCCAAAGTTTAAATGATTTTCTAGAATTCTAATAATTCAAATTAAAAGCAAAATATATTTTTTCACCTGGTGCTTCTCTAGCCCATTTGTATGACAATGGGGCGGTGGGGAGTTAGGTTGACCCAGTCAAGGTTGACCGCTCAATATATGAATAGTAGAAGTGGGTCCGTGTGTCATTCCATTTACTTTAATTAGATGATTTTAGTTGTTTTATTTAGGCAGTTGGGCCAGCGTCAATGACTACTAGTAGTAGGATAGCACTAACAGTAATCTAGTTAGGCCATATGGTAAAAGCACTAGCCAAACTCATTGTGCAGCTGTACATGAAGCTCACGCACAAGCACATACATAATCTGCTGGCGGCCATGACAAAGCATCATTAGCCAAGGATTACTGTAGCTTAATTATCCTGGTGTCACACCCATCAATAGATATCAATGTGAGTGAGTAGGGATTGCCATGCAGCGGATGCACTAGAGCTATAAGTATATGAAAGCTCAACAAATGAAACTAAGTGAGTGTGCATCCAACTCGCTTGCTCATGAAGACCTAGGGCATTTTGAGGAAGCACATCATTGGAATATACAAGCCAAGTTCTATAATGAAAAATTCCAACTAGTATATGAAAGTGATATCATATGAGATCATGGTGCTACTTTGAAGCACAAGTGTGGTAAAAGGATAGTAGCATTGCCCCTTCTCTCTTTTTCTCTCATTTTTTTGTTTGGGCCTTTTCTCTTTTTTTATGGCCTCTTTTTTTCTCTTTTTTTATTTTTCGTCCGGAGTCTCATCCCGACTTGTGGGGGAATCATGGTCTCCATCATCCTTTCCTCACTGGGACAATGCTCTAAAAAATGATGATCATCACAGTTTTTATTTTCTTACAACTCAAAAATTACAAATCGATAATTAAAACAAAATATGGCTCTATATGAATGCCTCCGGCGGTGTACCGGGATGTGCAATGACTCAAGAGTGAAATGTATGAAACAATTATGAACGGTGGCTTTGCCACAAATACAATGTCAACTACACGATCATGCTAAGCAATATGATAATGATGGAGCGTGTCATAATAAACGGAACGGTGGAAAGTTGCATGGCAATATATCTCGGAATGGCTATGGAAATGCCATGATAGGTAGGTATGGTGGCTGTTTTGAGGAAAATATATGGTGGGTGTATAATACCGCTAAAAGTGCAGCGGTATAAGAGAGGCTAGCAATGGTGGAAGGAAGAAAAGTGCGTATAATCCATGGACTCAACATTAGTCATAAAGAACTCATATACTTATTGCAAAAATCTACAAGTTATCAAAGCAAAGTATTACGCGCATGCTCCTAGGGGGTAGATTGGTAGGAAAATACCATCGCCGTCCCACCGCCACTCATAAGGAAGACAATCAATAAATAAATCATGCTCCGACTTCATCACATAATGGTTTACCATACGTGCATGCTACGGGAATCACAAACTTTAACACAAGTATCTCTCAAATTCACAACTACTCAACTAGCATGACTCTAATATCACTACTTCCATATCTCAGAACAATCATCAAGCATCAAACTTCTTATTCAACACACTCATAAGAAAGTTTTTACTATTTTTGAATACCTAGCATATTAAGATTATTTAAGCAAATTACCATGCTATTTAAGACTCTCAAAATAATATAAGTGAATCATGAGAGTTCATCTATTTCTTCAAAATAAAACCACCACCGTGCTCTAAAAGATATAAGTGAAGCACTAGAGAAAATGACAAACTACTCCGAAAGATAGAAGTGAAGATCAATGAGTAGTCGAATAATTGTGCAACTATATGAAGACTATCTCTCATTAAAGAATTTCAGATCTTGGTATTGTATTCAAACAGCAAGAAAAACAAACAAAATGACATTGCAAGGATAGCACAACTCATGTGAAGAAGCAAAAACTTAGGCTCAACCGATACTAACCGATAGTTGTTGAAGAAGAAAGGTGGGATGCCTACCGGGGCATCCCCAAGCTTAGATGCTTGAGAATTCTTGAAATATTATATTGGGGTGCCTTGGGCATCCCTAATATTGAACTTTTATGTCTCCTTAATTCCTCTCATATCATGGTTTCTCTTCTTTTCACAACAAACTCAACAAGAACTCGTGAGATAGGTTAGTGTAAACCAATGCAAAACCTTATCATTTTCTACTGTAAAAAATCACTAAAATTATTGTTAAACATTGCATACTAAATGCCTCTGCATATTTAATACTCCTATCCTCAAATAGAATAATTAAACAAGCAAACATATGCAAACAACGTAAACATAACAGCAATCTGCCAAAACAGTACAGTTTGTAAAGAATGCAAGATTCATCATACTTGCCTAACTCCAAAAATTATGAAATAAAATTCCCACTGTATGAAATTTATCATAGCTTTATATTCAAAAAGTTTTAGCATTATATCATTCTCTGACTTCTCTGAGGAATTTTTGCAACAGTGGTAAACTTTCTGTTTTCAAACAGCAACATGTATACTAGCAAAATAAGCATGGCAAAGGCTATCCTTGACTTTTTTATTGAAACTAAAGATGCAAAAATTATTCTAAATAACAGAAAGCAAAACTAACAAAATAAGTTAACATGACGCTCCAAGCAAAACACATATCATGTGGTGAATAAAAATATAGCTCCAAGTAAAGTTACCGATGAACGAAGACGAAAGAGGGGATGCCTTCCGGGGCATCCCCAAGCTTAGTTGCTTGGTTGTCCTTGAATATTACCTTGGGGTGCCTTGGGCATCCCCAAGATGAGGCTCTTGTCACTCCTTATTCCATAGTCCATCGAATCCTTACCCAAAACTTGAAAACTCCACAACACAAAACTAAACAGAAAACTCGTAAGCTCCGTTAGCGAAAGAAAACAAAACACCACTTCAAGGTACTGTAATGAACTCATTCTTTATTTATATTGGTGTTAAACCTACTGTATTCCAACTTATCTATGGTTTATAAACTATTTTACTAGCCATAGATGCATCAAAATAAGCAAACAACACACGAAAAACAGAATCTGTCAAAAATAGAACAGTCTGTAGTAATCTGTAACTAACGCAAACTTCTGGAACCCCAAAACTTCTAACAAAATAGGAAGTCCTAGGAAATTTGTCTATTGATCTACAGCAAAAATAATCAATGCAAAAGCACTTTTCTGTGATTTACTAGATTTTTTCTCGTGCGTGCAAAGTTTCTGTTTTCAGCAGAATCAAATTAACTATCACCATAGGTTATCCTATAGGTCTTACTTGGCACTTTATTGAAACAAAAGCTATAAAACATGATTACTAAAGTAGAATAATCATGTGGACACACAAAAACAGTAAGTATAAATATTGGGTTGTCTCCCAACAAGCGCTTTTCTTTAATGCCTTTCTAGCTAGGCATGATGATGACAATGATGCTCACATAAAAGATAAGAATTGAAACACAACGAGAGGATCATGAAGCATATGACTAGCACATTTAAGTGTAACCCACTTCCTATGCATAGGGATTTTGTGAGAAAACAACTTATGGGAACAATAATCAACAAGCATAGGAAGGTAAAACAAGCATAACTTCAAAACTTTAAGCACATGGAGAGGAAACTTAATATTATTGCAATTCCTACAAGCATATGTTCCTCCCTCATAATAATTTTCAGTAGCATCATGAATGAATTCAAAAATATAACCAGCACATAAAGCATTCTTTTCATGATCTACAAGCATAGAAAATTTATTACTCTCCACATAAGCAAAATTCTAATCATTCGGAATAGTGAGAGTATCATAAAAGACTTGAACACTAAAAATGGCTTCCACATTAAAAGAGTAATGTTCAGAAAAAGGGTAATCATAATCAAGACAAGATTTGTAAATATAATCATCACTACTTTTTATAGCATAAGTTTCATCACAATAATCATCATAAGTAGCAACCGTTCTCATCATAATCGATTGAAACCTCTCCCAAGATAGTGGAATCACTAAATAAAGTTGACACTCTTCCAAATCCACTTTCATATTCATCACAATAAAATTTAACATCCTCCAAAATAGTGGGATTACTACTTCCTAAAGTTGACACTCTTCCGAACCCACTTTCATCAATATAATCATCATAGGTAGGAGGCATGCTATCATCATAACAACTTTGCATATCAAAACTTGGGATGCTAAAAATATCATCTTCACTAAACGTAGCATCCCCAAGCTTGGGACAAACATTAATTTCAGTAAATATATTTTCAAATATTTCATCCTCATCAAACATAGCTTCCCCAAGCTTGGGCCTTTTCATATCATAAGCATAATCACTCTCATCGTTAAAAATATGGATAGCACCAATAGTAAAGCAATTATCATCATCACGATGAGTAGTAGGAGCAACATCATTTGGGAGGATACCTTTTACCTTTGTTGCTCCTTCTTTTCTTTTCTTCTTCATATTATGTGTGGGTTCACCCTTCCACTTTGAGCTCCTTATTGATGAGATTGGTTGAATAGAAAGCTCCTCCTCGTTACCGGATTCATCATAAGAAATAATAGGAGGATATTGGGAAGTCTCTTCCCTTTCACTAGTATTCTCATCACCTTCCATTTGCTTTCTTTTCTTTAGGTAATTTGCAATATAAGGATTAAATTTTGGAATACAAATAAATATCCTCTAGATCAAAATCAAGAAATCTATCAAGATTAAATTTTGGAATACCCTCGGTTATATGTTTCATTTCTTCATACCCCAAAAGAAGACTAAGCTCTTTATGATGCCCAAGGGTAATCAAGCTATCACAATTTTTGGACACGATTCGATCATAAATTTTTTTGCATTGGAGATTTAAATGACCACGTTCATTGCAAAGTTCACAAGGAGCGCGAAAAATATTGAATCTTTTAGCACACTCATCAAGACTTTCTTGCAAACCTTTAGTTTTTAAATACTTATGGCTCTTGCAATATCTATTTTCTCTATTTGGTGTGTCCATACAAATCCAATCTACTCCACAAAAATCAACATGCTTATAGGAGACATTTTCATCATAACTAGTATAATCATCAGTAGTACTATGGATATTCAAAGAGTTCATACTAACAACATTGCAATCATGCTCATCATTCAAAGATTTAGTACCAAGCATTTTAATGGATTCTTCTTCTAGCACTTGAGCACAATTATCGGAATCCTTATTCTCACGAAAGATATTAAAAAGATGAAGCGTATGAGACAAACTCAATTCCATTTTTTTATAGTTTTCTTTTATAAACTAAACTAGTGATAAAACAAGAAACAAAAAGATCGATTGCAAGATCTGAAGGTATAACTTCAAGCACTCACCTCCCTGGGAACGGCGCCAGAAAAGAGCTTGATGTCTACTACGCAACCTTCTCTTTGTAGACGTTGTTGGGCCTGCAAGTGCACAGGTTTGTAGGACAGTAGCAAATTTCCCTCAAGTGGATGACCTAAGGTTTATCAATCCGTGGGAGGCATAGGATGAAGATGGTCTCTCTCAAGCAACCCCGCGACCAAATGACAAAGAGTCTCTTGTGTCCCCAACACACCCAATACAATGGTAAATTGTATAGGTGCACTAGTTCGGCGAAGAGATGGTGATACAAGTGCAATATGGACGGTAGATATAGGTTTTTGTAATCTGAAAATATAAAAACAGCAAGGTAACTAATGATAAAAGTGAGCTAAATGGTATTGCAATGATAGGAAACAAGGCCTAGGGTTCATACTTTCACTAGTGCAAGTTCTCTCAACAATAATAACATAGATAGATCATATAACAATCCCTCAACATGCAACAACGAGTCACTCCAAAGGCACTAATAGCGGAGAACAAAGCGTAGAGATTATGGTAGGCATGCGAAACCACCTCAAAGTTATTCTTTCGAATTCGATGTATAGAAGAGTTCGTACTAGAATAACACCTTAAGACACAAATCAACCAAAACTCTAATGTCACCTAGATACTCCATTGTCACCTCAAGTATCCGTGGGCATGATTATACGATATGCATCACACAATCTCAGATTCATCCAACCAACACAAAGTACTTCAAAGAGTGCCCCAAAGTTTCTACCGGAGAGTCAAGAACGTGTGCCAACCCCTATGCATAGGTTCATGGGCGGAACCCGCAAGTTGGTCACCAAAACATACATCAAGTGGCACATGATATCCCATTGTCACCACAGATAAGCACGGCAAGACATACATCAAGTGTTCTCATAAAAGACTCAATCCGATAAGATAACTTCAAAGGGGAAACTCAATTCATCACAAGAGAGTAGAGGGGGAGAAACATCATAAGATCCAACTACAATAGCAAAGCTCGGGATACATCAAGATTGTGCAATAGAGGGAACACGAGAGAGAACACGAGAGAGAGAGAGAGATCAAACACATAGCTACTGGTACATACCCTCACCCCCGAGGGTGACCTACTCCCTCCTCGTCATGGATAGCGCCGGGATGATTAAGATGGCCACCGGTGATGGGTTCCCCCTCCGGAAGGGTGCCGGAACGGGCTCCCGAGAGGTTTTTGGTGGCTACAGAGGCTTGCGGTGGCGGAACTCCCGATCTATCTTCTGTTCTGGAAGTTTTACGGTACATAGGTATATATGGGTGCAAGGGGTACGTCGCTGGAGCTTCGGGGGTCCCATGAGGCAGGGGCCGCACTACTAGGAAAAGGGCTATAGATAGGACTGATTCTAATGGCGCACCAGGTAAGTAGTGCGCCACTACTATATACTAATGGCGCACCGGTTGCTCGTGCGCCATTAGTGTGGAAGACACTAATGGCGCACCGTGCTCACGATGCGCCACTACTATTGATTTTTTTCCCATTTTTCCATACAAACTAATGGCGCATGGATGGCAAAGTGCGCCATTACTAGTTAGAATTAGTAATGGCGCATTCACCAAGACAGTGCGCCATTAGTATATAATTTTTTTTTCTTTTTTGCAAACCTACTAATGGCGCACTATGCCAAAGTGCACCATTAGTAGTTTAAACTACTAATGGCGCACTGTGCCACGAAGCGCCATTATCATAAAAATTTTTTTTTTTACTTTTTTGCAAAACTACTAATGGCGCATGTCACTGTGGTGCGCCATTAGTATGTTGGGTTACTAATGGCGCATGGCTTAGTGGTGCGGCATTAGTAACCTGGGACCAGCTAGATATTTTTGGACAGCCACACCTACACACTCACTTTCCCCACTGGATTCCCCCCACCTCCTTCTCTAAGCTTGTCGGCTGCCTCCTCCTCCTCACCTCATTTGCACCATAGATTCATCAAAATTAAGTGGTGAAATTACCTTTTTTTGATAGGTAAGTAAGGGGAATGCTACCTTCATGTTGTAGATCTACTTTTTTTCTCCCTAGCTCGCTCCAACAACGTGCACATGCACTTTTTGTGCCCTAGCTAGATCTATGTATGTTTGTGGTGTTGCTTGTGTTTGTGGTGTTGCATATATGTTTGTGTTTGCAGGTACCGGTATTTGAAATGCGATAGTTGCCAATATTTTGCGGAATGTTGATTCATTTCCGTTTGGCGAGAATTTTGGCACTATGCATTCTTTTAGTCCTATTTTTAGGGAAGGTCATGCCAAATTTTTTCTTGGTTCTAAAATATCGCTTTTGCTCTACCCTTGACGACCATGGTCCGCACGATGACCGAAGGCATCGTGAATAGGTTTTGAGCTCCTTGAAGGCCGAGATGCTTCAAAAGAACGAGGCGGAGATAAGATGTCCGTGTCGAAGATGCAAGCTGAAGAGCCTTATTGCGGACCCGGATTCCGGCAGTCGGGACCACCTGCTCTTGCGTGGTTTCATGGATGGTTATCGGTGGCAAGGTGATGAAGATGACTACGAATTTGTCAATGGGGGCCGGGCAGGAAATGAGGAAGGGCAACAAGACAACCACCGCGGCGAGGGCGGGCGAGAAGACGAAGAATCTCCAGGACATGATCATGACGGTGATGATGTACACAATCATCATGTAGAAGATGTCGTACATGATGATGAGGAAGATCAAGACGAAGGGCATGATCATGAAGATGAAGATGCCGGAGCGGAGCGGCGATGGAGGCTGGGTGCAGGACCCTCATATTCAAGAGGTGCCCATGCGCAGACGGATAACGCAAGAGCTGCCGCCCGAGAGAAAGCCAAGCTGGATCAACTGGAGATAGACGCGGTTACTCCATTGTATGAAGGATGCAGGCCCGAGGATACCCACCTGAAAGTAACGCTCATGGCTCTGGAGATGAAGGTAAAACACAAAATGACCGGCGCGTAGCCCGGCGAGGACATGTCATTACAGCACGAACGTCTTCCCAAGGGGAACAAGTGCCGACCAGTTTCGAGGAGGCGAAGAAAATCGTGTGTCCTTTGGGTTTACCGCACGTGAAATACCATGTGTGCATGAACAATTGCACAATTGAGTCTACCATATGTCCGGTGTGCGGCGTCACTCGATACAAGAAGAGGAAGAAAGCTCCTCGAAAATCGGTGTGCTACTTTCCGATCACTCCTCGTCTGCAGCGGTATTTCACGGACCCTAAGGTAGCAAAGCTCCTGCGTTAGCGATAGGGAGGAGAAGAAGCGGGAAGATGACGGAAATGATCCGGAGATAAATAAAAAGACAAGATGCTGAGTCACCCTAAGGATGCGAGCCAAGTGCAAGCGTTGAACTTCAATACCCAGAATTTGGTAAGGATCCAAGGAACATCGTCTTTGGTAGCGAGCACCGATGGAGTCAATCCGTTTGGCAGCCAGAGAAGCACACATAGCACCTGGCCTGTGTTTGTGTGGATGTACAACCTTCCCCCTAGTTGTGCATGAAGAGGAAGTACATTCACATGAGTATGCTAATTGAAGGGCGAAACAACCAGGAGCGACATCAATCTGTTTCTGGGGCTGCTGAAGGAGGAGATAGACACGCCTGTGGAAAACGCCCAGCCAATACGTGGGACGCCGCAGAAAGAATATTTCCCTATGAGAGCCGCCTGCTCACGATGGTGCCACGACTATCTCGATTCTACGGATATCTCGCGGGCAGGTAGTCCACGGATTTTCTGGATGCGTAAGGTGCATGGATGACACAATGTATCGCCAGCTAGATAGAGATCCGGGTCTTGAAAACCGTGTTCATGGGACATCGAAGGTGGCTTCGTGGCGATGACCCGTGGAGGAAGCGCAAGGATCTGTTCGATGGTGAAACCGAACCCAAAACGCCCGATGTCACGAGGCGGCGAGGAAATAGACGAGCTGTTGAAAAATTGGAAAAGACTGCCCACTTCGCCGGATAAAAGGCGCGAGCAGGAAAAAAGCGAAAAGCGCCCGAGCATTGCTGAAGGTATGGAAAACGAGGTCTGTTTTACGGGACTTGCCGTCTTGGAAGATCCACCGTGTGCCTCACAGCCTTGATGTCATGCATATCACGAAGAACGTGTGCGAGAGTCTGCTTGGTACCCTGCTCAACATGCCGTAGAGGACCAAAGATGGGCTGAAAGCAAGGGCGGAACTTGAAATCAATGGGCATCGGCGGGGAGCTTCACGCTAATGATGATGATGATGATGATGAGGCGAAGCGGGACACGTAAAGTCGTCAGCAAAGGCAAAAAGGCCAAGAAGACCGGAAATGACTACCTCCCTCCTGTGCTTCACTCTAAGTCGAGGAGATCGAGCAGTTTTCACCTGCCTCCTAGGAGTAAAACTTCCCTTACGATTCTGGCGGGAAGATAAGCGGATACCTAGACCTGCGAAGCGAAGTTCAGCGGGATGAAGTCTCACGATCGTCACGTGCGATGATGCGAGATACTTCCGATTGCAATCCATTGGGATCATGGGCGTGCACGTCTGCGGAAAGCTATTTGGCCTATGCAACTTTTTAAGCGTCATCTCTCGGAAGTCGATTGGCGTGAGAGCAACTCGAGAAGGCTACGAGGAAGAGATCGTGGTGATACTATGCGAGCTTGAGATGTACTTCCCGCCCGCATTCTTCGACGTTATGGTGCATCCGATGGTCCATATCATGGAGGATATCATCCAACTCGGGCGGCGTTCCTGCACAGCATGATGCCGTTCGAAAGGATGAATGGTGTCATCAAAGGATACGTTCGGAACATGTCACGTCCAGAGGAAGTATAGCGGGGCTTTTCGACCGAAGAGTGCATCTCCTCTTGCACGAATTATCTAGGCATCGAGAACCCCGTTGGTCTGCCCGTCAACAGCACCTCGGCAGGCTCGCTGGATGGGGTCACCGTGAGGGTCGCCATAAATGCATGTCGATTACGGTCGACTTCGCCGACATTTTTAAGAGCAAACCTAGTCGCTACAACACATAGACGTGGTCGATCCTTGGGTGGTAGAGCGCCAAAACCTTTATTGAGAAGGCGTACAATGGCCGAGGCTAACGAGAGGATCGACGGAGATATACTCAAAGAGCACAACTCATGTTTCACGCGTTGGTTCAAGCGAAGCTTACATCGTACCCTTTACATGAGGATTCTTCCGCGGAAGAACAACTCATATTCGCCTTGTCACGGGTGCCGAGCACAACTGATGACCTATGAGGCGTCACGATATCAACGGCTACACATTCTACACGAGGACAAGGACACGAAGAGCGATGGTTATCGGAACTCCGAGTAACGATGGAATCCTACACGGCAACGACAAGGACAGATACTACGGAAGGATCGAGGAGATCTGGGAGCTGAGCTACGCTGGAGAGAAGGTCCCGATGTTCCGTGTCGAGATGGGCCAAGGCGTCCTAAAGAAGACGGTATTTCACCACCATGGTTATACCGAAGCCAAATCCAAGATCATGAGCGCAAAGCGTCACCCGTGAAAAATGAGCCATAGTGCGGCTTCCCAAGTGGACCAATGCTTCCTCATTACCGACCCGTCAAAGCCCGGTCGTGTTGTCGGAGGAGAGGCAAAGGAAGATCATCGGAATGGATGGAGTAGCTAATGAGCAAGACTTCGACAAATACGGCGACCAAGATCGAACATGACGACGACGATGAAGTAGCAGCACACACCACAAGAAGAAGCAGGACCACCCTACCTAAAGGACGTCCGTTCCACAGAAGAACTCCATTTGCGAAAAAGAAGGGCAAGAAGATTGTGAACAGATATCTAGCTAAGATCAATTGTATTTAAATCGTAGTCTTCATTTCTCGATTGTATTTCATAGGCACTTTTTGATATCATGAATATTTTTAAATTTCATGGGCACTTTTTGAATTCATGAGGACACTTGATCTCGATCCCTCCATCTCGATCTCGATTCCCCCTCCATCTCGATCTCGATCCTCCATCTCGATCCCACCCGCACCCTCCCCGCTAGCTCCACCGCCCGACGACTCCACCGGAACCCTCCCGCTCCACCGCCGCCACGAGCATATTTTTTAAAAAATTGTTACTGTTTTTATAAAAAAATATTACTGTTATGATTTAAACAAGTTTGAACATATTTAAACACAAATAAATATCAAACATCATTTAAAATGCATAAAAAAATATTGGGGAGCCTGGGAATCAAACCCAGGAACTCCTGGTGTGTATGCTGCGTGCTGACCAGTCGGGCTAGTGGGCGGGTTCTGATGTAGATAGGGTTAGGTGGTATATAACCTGACAAGTCGGGCTAGATTAAAACAAAATTCTAATGGCACTCCGAGGGGAGGTGCGCCATTAGAATAGTGGTACTTATGGCGCACGAGGGGGTGGTGCGCCATTAGAACCCTTCCCCCCACTCCACCCTCGCCTCGCCTGTGGTCCTCCTCCCCTCCCTCAGATTCCTCGATCGACTCCCAACCAGACACGCTTGTGACCCGCCCGCCTCAAATCCGTCCGCCGCAGCCGCAGCGCCCACCGCCTCCCTCTCCCTTCCTCCCCCTCGAGCACCGCCTCCCCCGAGCCCCGCCTCCCACGCGGCCTTGCCGCCCCTCCGTCCCCTCCGTCCCCTCGTCAGCGCTGCCTACGCCCCTAGGGTTCCGGCTCCAAGGTGGGTGGCAAGCTCGACACGCCGCCTCCTCCTCGACACGCCTCCTCCTCGACGCACCTCCTCCTCGACGCCTCCGCCTCCTCCTCGACGTGCCGCCTCCTCCTCGACGCCAGCCGCCTCGACGCCTCCTCGGCCGGGCGCCCTCCTCTGAGCCTGCCGTTATCCCACAGTGATTCCTCACCTCTCCCCCTTCCCTCCTCCCCTAGGCTACCTCCCCAAGTACCACAAGCCCTCTTCCCCGTGTTCTAGGGTTAGCAAATTTGAGTGTCCTCTCGTGAGCCTCTCTTCAACTGTTTTTTCTGCTGTTTGGTTCTCAAGATGAGTAGTAAGTATAGTAGGAAGATGATGCATAGTAGGAAGATGATGCATAGTATTGATGAATTTTTTCTTATGAAACTGAAATTATTAACTCCCTCTGTAATTTGTAAGACGTCCAGTAATTTTCCTAAGTAATTGAGAAGAATTTATATACCAGAACATAATAAGAACCCTAATTAGTACAATTTCCGTTAGCACACTGGTAAGATATAACTTACAACTTTACAAGTATCTCTAGTCAAGTCTGATATTGCTTTTGCTTATATGCGGTCAATTTCTCAACTTGATAACTAGTAGATCAGTAGTTTATATATTGTCACATTGACTAGGTTTCATACAAAAAAAATCCAGGTTACATAAATTTGTAATTTTATATGGCAATATTATATAGTGGTGAAAGGCTCAGCTCTGTCTGACTAATGCTATGCAATGTTATAAAATGGCTAACAGCCACACATGTGAATCTGTTCTTGATACATCTTTTCCCTTTTCTTAGAATCATCATATACATCTGCATATTTCAGGTTTCCAAGGAGGTAAAGGAATTGAAGTTCGATTAAAGGCAGCAGCAGCAACACCTCCAAGGTGAGAAATATGTTCAGTTAGGGTATAGTTAGCATCATGTAAGAAAATGGCCATAATGTGCCCTGATAATGATGTATTTTGTCATAAAAATATATAGTGGACTGCCATGATAAATATATAGTGGTTTGCTGTATCTCCACCAGTTTGGGTTGGTGAATGTGGATGATTTTTTTATCCTGTGAACTCATTGTACTGCTACAAGAATTTGGTATCATCATGGTGTAATTTTGTTAACATTCTGGTTTTGTTAGATAGTGGCTACACTAATCTAGAGTGATACAGTTTTCCTTCCCATTTGGTATCATCATGTTCAGGTGTATACAGCTATAACATCATGTGGGTTTTTAAGTCTGCTTACAGCTCATGTGGGTTTTAACATCATGTGGGTTGGTGAATGTGGATTATTTTTTATCCTGTGAACTTGAATGTTGCAATGCTGTTTTCTTCAGAGGCTCTTGTCAAAAACTTGAGCAAAGATAGGCCCTTGAGTTTGCGGAATGTCGATTAACTTCCGTTCGGCAAATTGGGTATTTCCATATGTCCTATTTTCAGCAAAGGTCATGCTAAAATTTTCCGTGAATTTTAGCATGTCTTTGCTAAAATTAGGACATATGGGGTTCTTGCGACTAATGCTTGGGCTGGGGTATCTTAGTACTTAGTTAAGTAGGATCAAGTGCCCTGCCATTCTTGCTGCATTAAACCATAGGTGGCAATAGAGCCAAGTGATTAGGCCCAACTTAGAATTCTCCTTAGCATCGATAAACCCTAGATGATAAACCCAACATAGGTGGCAATAGAGCCAAGTGATTAGTGCCAAGTGATTAGGCCCAACCTAGGGTGCCTCGGCATCGATAAACCCTAAATGATGAAAACTTAACTTGGCTGCCCGGATGCCTCGGTGTCGATGAGAACCTAAATGATGTACGCTTAGACTTTTAGGGTGCCTCGGCGTCCGACAAACCCCTAAATGATGACAGCTTAAGCTTTTAGGGTGCCTCGGTGTCGACAAACCCTAAATGATGAGACCATGATCTTGTTCCTTGAAAATAACCAACTTTTTCACCAAACTTTTTTCCTATTTAGAGCGAAACATGGCCCACAACGATGAGGCCGGTGGTTCAAGGCAAGCAATTCTGGGAGCTGTCCCAGAGATGGAGGAACAACCTCACCGCTATGAGGACCCCGCAGAAGACACCGATCCCGATTACACAACCTCTAGTGGCGTCCGGGATGACACCACTTATGGTGCCGCCGAGGATGCCACCATCGATGATGGCGGCGCACACACGGATGGCGCCAATCGAAGAAGCAAAGGAAGGACCGCGTCCGAATGCGCCTCCGCACCGTCCAAGGAGGAATTCACTCAAGTGGACTCGATGGGAATCCAACAGAGCCCAAACATATAGTCAAGGGGTACACGGTTCAGCTCGGGTGCATTCTCCGAACACCGCCTCGATCAACACCGAGAACCTTAGGCATAAGGACCGAGGAATTTGGCATAACCTCCTCTTCACGAAGCTGCACGAACGATACAAGTTCCCCTACCGAATTTGAAAACACACGCCTCTCGTGGAATAAAGTGAATAAGTGCCGCCTCAACGAAGATGAGCACGACCTGTCTACTTGGAGAAGCGCGTGAAGAAAATGATTGATAAAGGTGATAGTTATGAGAAGATCAAGGCAAAATATCCTTTGATGAGCGAAGATGAGTACAAGGAGTTCAAGATCAAGTGCTCGACCAAAGGCAACCTCCGAATCAAGTCGATGGGGGAAAGAAATGCGGAGTTGAACTTAGGGAACACAAACTTCGGTCCTGGCGGTTACAGAGTGGCGGAGCCTATATGGGACAAGGAGGACGCGGGCGTGCCGAGCAAGCCCTACCGCCCGCTCGAGAAATACAGCGGTAACAAGCGGACCGAGAACTATGTCGTGGCCCGGTACAAGGAGGACCCGATAACAAAGGAGCTTACCACGGATCCGAAGACCAGGGCGCTTTGAGCTTGTTACGTAAGGAATACACCCCGCCAGTAATTAGCTCCATATGGTTGCACTCCTAACTAATCCCCAATATTTCTAAATGGTTCACGTTCCTTTATGGAAACCGAAAGCAAGAATGGGTCGCCTAAGAGCTCCCTTTCGACAGCCCTTTAAATAGGGCGTTGAACATAATGAAAAGCAAGGATAAGCTCACTAAGCCGACGTCAGCTGGTCGTGTGGCCGGCAAAGGCTTGTCCACAAAATGGGGGTCATACTATACCGCTGGTGTGCGGAAGGAGAAAAAGGCCAGCTCGGAAAGCCAGACACGCGAGGTTGAAGCACTGAAGGCACAAGTGGCGCGGATTCCGGAGCTTGTACAAGAGTAAGTGGAACAACAACTGGGAACGAAGCTCAACGCCATAGTGCCTACGTTGATTCATGGGCTGACGACGTGGATTGCGGGCGGCCAACAGGGCCTCCCGGTTCCCAGCTTCACGGCCAAAGAATCGCGACAACGCAGCGGCGCCATTGGTGTTCTCCGGCGGAGGCGGTATTCGTGTCTCCGGCCGCACGGCATTGAGCTTAATGCACCCGGGTGTACGCCGGCCGGTACCTCGCCAGCCAGCTCCCCCTCCATCAGTTGCATGCCCGCCATTGGCGGTGCCTCGACATTAGCCGAGCTCGACGGCATCACGGTAACTAAGCCTCTCGGCCGATGACTTCATCTCCTTGCCTTTTGACTGGCATCCTCGACGCCTCGCGTACATGTTTTCGCAGGGCACCGCCGACGCCTTGCACTTCTTCTCGCACTTCGTGGGCGCAGAGTTGGTCGATGTCGCCAAGGGCAGAATCGTTCAACAAGGCAACCGCATGTTCCACGGTAATCCGATGCCACCCACAGTGTATAGGGTTGAAGTGGTTCAGGTGCTGCCAGGCTGCGACGAGCTGTTACCTCCGGTTCGACCCACTGGGGCCGACAAAGACGATGAGATGACCCTCAGCGCCTGCGTAAACTCGCCGCTGCTTTGGCCGAAGAGCCAGATTCGTTTGGGGGCGGGGGACACCACCCCATAGACAAGACGGCCAGTCGTGCCGGCGCCAAGCCATGGTAAGAACGCCGCAATGCTACCGGACCTGCAGGACATCCCTATGCCGGACATCCCTATGGCACAGGATCCGGACAGCCCTATGGCACAGCATCCGGACGACGAGGACAACGACGATGGTACATTTACCAAAGTCGATAAGTACTTTGCCGAACATGGGTACGCTGACGAGTTCTGCGGGCCTCTTTCTCAAGAACCCAACCAAGACGACCGCAATCTAGCTGGTACGTCGGAGAAATCCAATTGCAATAGGCGCTCTCCGCGCGTTCAGTTCTCGTGACACGCCTCTCAGCTCCCCGCCTTCACCGAGCCTCGAGGATAGCCGAGGAGCGAATATTATCAGCCCCAACACGCTCAAGAAGGCGGTCTGTGAGCAGAACTCGGTCCCATTACAGAGATCAAGAAGAAGGGACGGGGCGAAAGACTAACAAGAAGGGCGCGGTGCGAGCCAGTACCGGCACCGAAGTTCGATCCGTGCTCGGGACGGGCCACCTTCACCTAAGGATATCTCGAGGAGGGTGCATGTGGCGGGTAGGGCGATGCTACCGCCAAATATGCTGAATGCTGCAAACGGTGCTATCGGAGTCTGCACGACGATGTTCTTTCTTTGGAGAAGCGGCGTCTCGGAGAGAATGATGTGGCATTCCCCGGTTTTTCGTGGCCTAAGGTGCCAGAGGGCAAGGGCTTTGTGGATGGCGACGCCGGGGTATGATCAGTCTGCGGTTTGATGACATCTTTGCTATGTTTAACCTTCATCCGCTGCACTACACCTTCGCTTTGGCTGTTTTCGCTGAGTATGGAGATGCGGATCATTAGAGACAAGACCCGGACATCGTGATAGTCAACCTTCTACATGCGTGCCAAGCACTTGAGCAGCGGCAGGGACCGCCAGGTTGCGAGTTCACACCTCGAAGGCATCATTCTCGCACACCCAGATAAGGATCACTTCCGGGTGGCTTACTTTCCCGAGTAAGTCATCCCTTAATCGCCCATAACATATGATTTCTTAGATTTCAATCGTTCTTTTTTTCTAACATTCCGTGTTCGTGCAGTGACACACATTGCACACTCATCCTCTTAAGCCCGAAATATTCCATGGCCACGTATTTCGACCCGAACCGTAACTCCAAGATAGACTACACAAATGTCAAGAAAGTTCTTGATGATGTTCTTCCTGGCTACGCCAAATCTGGAGGCACCTTCACCAGGGCAGTTCATAAGTATGGCAAGCACACCTTCTCACACAATACGAATTTCTGGTGCGTCAAGCAGCCGCCTGGCGGTCCGAAGGATGCCTACTATGCCCTCCATCACATGCGGGCGATCGTAAGGGACCATCATCAACTTCTGCTACCAGATAGTCTCAAAGATTGGGCCGCGAGGTTGTCGCCAACCCAGGACGCGGACCTCAGACAAGAATTCTTTCGCATCCAGTCGGAGTTTGCGGACATCATCCATCAAGATGTCCTTCATACCTCGGGGCAGTTCTACCTCAGATATCAACCGTCCAACAATGAGATAGATGGAACGCTACAAATGCAGGGTGACAACGATCATGATTTCATGACCATCACTGACGCATTTACTTGGCTTCATCCACGCCTCTGTCCGATGAGTCGAGTCGAAAGTAGTGATGTGTAGTTCTGAAACATTGATTAGCTCATGTTGTAATTAAACTTTAATGAATTCGTATGTCTCTTTGGTTTGGACAGTCGTTCAACTTAGATGTAATAGATGCTATTTATTAGTAGGACCATGAATCGTGCTATTAATGTCTTGCTTTTCTCTTCGATCCTTTTTGTTGCATACTTACATATTGCTTATGTATTGTCTGCATTGTTTGGCTTGTGCATAGAGATGCCGTATGTCGTGTGGTACAAGGGTAAGGTTCCGGAGTCTCTGACGACTGAGGAGTGTCGAGAGACAGGTTCACCGTTTCAGCGGTAACAGTTACAAAGGGTACACCACTAGGGCGGAGGCCGAATCTAGATATGCCCGCTATCTAGCTGAGAGAGGAGGAGCGTTGGAGGAACCGGATGAGGACCCGGTTTGATTGCGATGATGCTCATCGTGATGACCACAACTCTCTTTTATGTGATGGTAGTTTAGATGATCGATATCGACTTGTAATGTGAAGACAAACTCGATACTCATGGTCTTGAGACTTGTAATGTTTTATCTTTGTTGTTCGGTCTTTTGAATCTCGGAGACTAATATGATGAATTGTATTCAGAGACTAATCTTCTATTGTATTCGATGAATCTGATGTTGCTGTGTGCTGCTGTCTATATTCTGTCCAATAATATATTTTGTAACCTGTGCAAAAATCAGAAAAGCAAAAAAAAAAGAAACCAAATATTCATACTAATGGCGCATCAAGGCAGAGTGCGCCATTAGTATGCCAAAGGATACTAATGGCGCATCAAGGCAGAGTGCGCCATTAGTGTGACAAAGCACATGGTTACATATGGCCCCGGGAGGCATACTAATGGCATGGAGTTACATACTAATGGCGCCTTGCCAAAGCGCCATTAATATCTGTATACTAATGGCGCACTAGTGGTGCGCCATTAGTAAAAAATTCTAATGGCGTGCTACTAATGACGCACCGGTAGTGCGCCATTAGTAGGCAAAACCGGTGCGCCATTAGTAGGCCTTTTCCTAGTAGTGGCGCACCCTAGGGGGGTGGGCACGCCCCCCACCCTCGTGGCCAGCTCCCGTATCTTCTGACGTAGAGTCCAAGTCTATCCAGTGGCTTTCCTTCCAAAAATAACTTCTCCAGTTGATTTCGTTCCGTTTCGACCACCGATATTCCTTTTCCTCGAAACACTGAAATTGGCATAAAACAGCAAATCCGGGTTGGGCCTCCGGTTAATAGGTTAGTCCCAAAAATAATATAAAAGTGGATAATAAGGCCCAATATTGCCCAAAACAGTAGATAATATAGCATGGAGCAATCAAAATTTATAGATACGTTGGAGACGTAGCACTGATGCGGCCGAGCTTTTCAAAGATCAAAAAGATCGTGAAGTTGAAAAGCTGTTGTGATCGCAGTTCAATGTTCCGGTGCGGCCGCTGCTGTTAAATGAGCGAATGACCGAGTGGGCCGAGCTCCATAGGTTGTCCGGGCTTGCCATGAGGTCTGTTGTGGATCATCTTCGGCCGGCAGGACCAAGGCCAAATAGTTACTTCGGCTTAGTGAAACGATTCCTTGGTGTTGTGCCGCATATCGACGCTATGAAGAGGTCGGTGTGCATAGAGGGTGCGCGGTTGGCTTTTTCCCGTGTCAAGACATATTGGGCAGATATGGAGGCCACCGCAATTGCAATCCAGAGTTTGGCCATAGGCCAATCATCGGCCGAGCACTACCTTGAAGAAGTTCTCGAAGTCGCTCATTTAATAGAGGCTCAGTGCTCGAAGAGTATCATGTTCTAATGACATGTATCCCCCTTGTAAGGACAATGTAATTTTAATTATAAAGGCTGTGTTTATACTTTTGCCTGAAAGTATTATTATGCCTCCTGTGCGGTCGTTTATGTATATATATATATATCCTGAATGTTTGCAGTTGTCGTCTTTAGCCCCCACGCATATAATGCGGGGGTGCTTGCAAAAGCGTGTCTTCACACTTGATCCAACGTCTTGGTCCATTAAGGAGGTGGTAGCGCAGCGAACGGGTCAATCGGACCATATTGCTTTAACACTTTCACTTAACCATAGGAGTTTGATAGTGGGGCTACTATATAGCCCCTGGTATTTCCGCACTCATCCGAATTCGGGGCGCGTACGTACATGACCGGGAAAACCAGCCCTTCGTTAGTGTGGAGAATCCCGAAGATTCCGCTAAGTCATCGAGTGGTTGACCAGTCTCGCACTTTATCATGACAGTCAGTTTTCGGCTTTCTCTACTCAGGTGCTCGTCCGGATGAACCAGGCACAATGTCGCAATAGTTCTCCGGTGCCACCTTAGCCGATAGAGCGGGAACGTAAGGTAGCAAAACACGGAGCCGGGCAAACCCAACATTTGACCAAAGACATGATCCGGAGCTGATGCATATAAGGCCAAACTCGCGACGCCGAACACTCCCTAAGGTATTAGGTCTTTATAACGTATACCAGGCTGGATAACGCCTTTGATACTGAACCCCCAGTGTCCAGGTACGTGCATTATTCTGACGTGGCGAAATGCAAATAACGTCAGCATCTTTCTCGGCTATACTGAGTGTCCGGAGGATTTGAAGCAACAAAAGACAGCGAGAAAGCTTTACACAGGGTCTTAATCTAAAAAGAAAGCTTTGGGCGGGTCCCTGCTGCACGTCTGCGCCTGTGTCTCCGCTGTGCCATATACTGGAAGGGTGTAGCACGATTGTCATCTATAAAAGAGAAGAATTTAGGTGAAAGTTGTCGTGCACAAAATTGGTTATTCTTAATAAACCATTAAAATTCAAGGTAAGTAAAGTTGAGCGGAACTAGTCCTTTTTACACGCGGGAAGCCCCTGGGACCGCCTATGGGAGTATAATCATCAATAAATCTCGGGTTTATCTTAGCTGTTATAGCTAGTGATGCGCCGGACTCGTCTAGCCGTGTCCGCGGTCTTGACGACCGATCATTTATTCTGGTTGGAGAGGTCGTTTAGAGTTCGGCTGTTAAAGCCGGCGCACATTCTTCCGCGCATGAAGAACGTTCAATATTTCCGCTAATTGTGATGATGCCACGTGGACTGGGCATCTTGAGCTTGAGAGAAGCGTAATGCGGTACTGCATTAAAACGAGCAAAAGCCGCTCTTCGGAGTAGTGCTTGATATGCACTTCAGAACGGAGCGACATCGAAGGTTAACTTTTCGCTTCGGAAGTTGTCGAGAGAACCGAATACAACCTCTAATAGTAGAGAGCCCGTGCAGCGGGCCTCTGGGCCTGGTATTACTCCCTTAAAGGTAGTATTACTGTGGCTGATTTTTGTCGGGTCTATCCCCATTTTGCAGACTGTGTCCTGATATATCAGATTAAGACTACTGCCGCCGTCCATAAGGACTCGTGTGAGATGGTATCCGTTTATTATTGGGTCTAACATCAAGGCAGCCGCTCCTCCGTGCCGGATACTTGTCAGGTGATCCCTGTGATCAAAAGTGATCGGGCGGGCCAACCAGGAGTTGAACTTAGGGGTGACGGCTCTCACGACGCTGCGGTGTCTCGAGTGCGTGTCTGTTTCTCCTCTTCGTCACGTGGATCATGTTCACTGTTTTGACCTCTGGTGGGAATTTTTTCCTGTCCCGCAGTGCTTTGCTGGCGAGACTCGTCCTCGTCTTCACTTGGTGTCTCCCTCCCCTTGTGTTCGATGTTTAGCTTGAAGACCCAGCATTCTCTGTGGGTGTGATTTGCAGGTTTATCGGGGGTGCCATGAATCTGACAAAATTTGTCTAGAATCGTGTTTAGGGCTGGACGGTCCATCTCTGTTGCCTTTGAAAGGCTTTTTCCGCTGACCTGGTCGAGAGCCCCTGAATCCGGCGTTTACCGCCGTGTTATCTGGGCTGTCTTCTTTATTTCGACGCTTGCTTTTACTGCGTCGTGGTTTTCCATTGCCATCCCTGACTTTGGATGTGCCTGGGTCGCTGGTGCTACTACGGGCTAGCCAGTTATCTTCGCCCGTGCAAAAGCGGGTCACACTAGTAGAAAAGAGGGCTTTGGTTCAGGCCGGGTCAGCCCATTAGTCCTGGTTCAGTCCAGAACCGGGACCCATGGGGCAATGGTCCCGGTTCAGTAAGCCAGGGGGCCGGGCCAGGCCACATGGGCCATTGGTCCGGTTCGTCTGGACCTTTTGGTCCCGGTTGGTGGGACGAACCCGGGACCAATGGGCCTCGCTCTGGCCCACCACCATTGGTCGGTTGGTGGCTTGAACTGACTACAGGCTGCCTTTAGTCCCGGTTCATGCCACGAACTTGGACCATTGTGGTGCCTATATATACCCCTCGCCGTGAGCGAGCACTCCACCGCTCGCTTTTTCTCTGGCCGGGAGGGGAGGGCTTTGTGGTGCTCTAGCTCACCTCCTATGCACATGAGGTGTTCGATGAAATGCCTGAGCCACATTAGTTAAGCTTTCTCCTCTCGAAGCACGACCTCTGAACTCTATTTTTCCCGAGATTTGTCTAGGTTTATATTAGCGGGCCGTCACGCCCCGTCCCCGTCTTCACTGTTGTCGATCGCCCGCGCAGATCTCGTCACCGGCACCACCGTGGTGAGCCTCTTGTTTTTATCTTCTTTCTGAAAGAAAAAAAATTCTTGCTTTACATAGATACTTGTCTAATTTTCTTACTATTTTATTGCTTGTTATTATATAGTGCGATGGTTTTGGTATCCGCCCCGTCGGCCCTAAATCACATCTATCATTCGGATGTGGTATATATTATCTTTATAACTATTGGTTCATTTATTGTTTATGAAAATTATCCCGACCAACGTGACATAGATTTTATTTATCTAGGAGGTATGTGAACCGGAAATTCCAACCGACCCTATTGTCGAAAGTTAAATTTAGTTGAGAAAGAAAACAATTTCTTGAAGGAAAAAATAAAAAAAATTGAGGAGGAGAAGATGATATTGTAGTTGCATGTTGCGGATGTCATCGATGATCACAAGATCAAGATGGATGCAATGCGCTTGAAGATTGGAAAGATTAAAAAATATGCCATTCATACCGAGGCTTGGTATCATTATGCCCTTGGATCAATTGTTACCTTGGTTGCGATTATGATCGCATTTGTTTTCGCTTTGAAATGTTTTACATACTTTCAATTTATGGTTCAATTAATTTAGATGCTCCGGAGAGCTATATGTTGTTAGATGAGAACTATGTATGTACTTTCGTTTTAATGTGATGATGAACTTCTATTAATTTGGTCACTTAGTTATCTATTCATGATGTTACGTAATGGTTTTGACACACTTAATTATATATAATGCACGCAGATGAACCTGCAATGGATGTACGGTGACAGAGACACCTCCGAGTACATTAAGGGCGTGCATGATTTTCTCGAAGCGGCTGAGGCAAACAAGCAGAATGGTTTTATGTGTTGTCCATGCCCTAAATGTGGGAATACTAAGTCTTACTTTGATCGGAAAATCCTTCACACCCACCTGCTTTACAATGGTTTCATGCCACACTATAATGTTTGGACGAGGCACGGAGAAATAGGGGTTATGATGGGAGACGGCGAAGAAGAAGAGGACGATGACAACTATGTGCTACGAATACGGTGATGCTGCAACGGGGAAGCGGTGAAGATCGAGAGGAACAGACGATGTGCCCGATGATGATGATCTCCGCCGGGTCATTGTCGCTGCAAGGACGCAATGCGAAAGTCAAAAGGAGAAGCTGAAGTTCGATCGCATGTTAGAGGATCACAAAAAAGGGTTGTACCCCAATTGCGAAGATGGCAACATAAAGCTCGGTACCGTACTGAAATTGATGCAGTGGAAGGTAGAGAATGCTGTGTCTGACAAAGGATTTGAGAAGCTATTGAAAATATTGAAGAAGAAGCTTCCAAAGGATAAAGAATTGCCCGACAGTACATACGCAGCAAAGAAGGTCGTATGCCCTCTAGGATTGGAGGTGCGTAAGATACATGCATGCCCTAATGATCAGCATCCTCTGTCATGGTGCGTACATAAGGATCTGAATGCGTGCCCGGTATGCGGTGCATTACGGTATAAGATCAGTACGAGATGACCACTGGTGATGTCGACGGCGAGCCCCACAGGAAGAGGGTTCTGCGAAGGTGATGTGGTATGCTCCTATAATACCACGGTTGAAAGCGTCTGTTCGTAAACGGAGAGCATGCCAAGTTGATGCGATGGGCACAGTGAGGACCATAAGAAAGACGGGAAGTTGAGAGCACCCGTGACGGGTAGTGAGTGGAGAAAATCGAGAGAAAATCTTTGGGATGAGTTTGCAAGTGACCCGAAGGAGCGTATGGTTTGCTTTATGCGCGGATGGCATTAATCCTTTTCGGGAGCAGAGCAACAATCACAGCACTGGCCCGTGACTCTATGTATGTATAACCTTCCTCCTTGGATGTGCATGAAGCGGATGTTCATTATGATGCCAGTTCTCATCCAAGGCCCTATGCAACCCGGCAACGACATTGATGTGTACCTAAGGCCATTAGTTGAAGAACTTTTACAGCTGTGGAATGGAAGCGGTATGCGTCGTGGGATGAGCACAAACAGGAGGAATTTGACCTATAGGCGTTGCTGTTCGTGACCATCAACGATTGGCCCGCTCTCAGTAACCTTTCAGGACAGGCAAACAAGGGATACCACGCATGCACGCATTGTTTAGATGACACTGAAAGTATATTACCTGGACAAATGCAGCAAGAATGTGTACCTGGGCCATCGTCGATTTCTCCCGACCAACCATCAATGTTGAAAGAAAGGCAAGCATTTCAAAGG
Organism: Aegilops bicornis; assembly: GCA_021605145.1. NCBI lineage: Eukaryota > Viridiplantae > Streptophyta > Magnoliopsida > Poales > Poaceae > Aegilops > Aegilops bicornis. The sequence continues at coordinate 12,016,165 of CM038674.1, read as the reverse complement.
CGAGGTAGATCACCGGAAGAAGCCCGCCATGCGTACCGGTGATCACGTACTTGCTATGGTCAACGATTTACACGTAATCTTTGGAAAGGGTCCCGGCGGACTAGCTGTTCCAAATGACGATGAGGGACACGCACCCATGTGGAAGAAGAAATCTATATTTTGGGACGTACCCTGCTGGAAAGACCTAGAGGTCCGCTCTTCAATCAACGTGATGCACATGACGAAGAACCTTTGCGTGAACCTGCTAGGCTTCTTGGGCGTGTATGGGAAGACAAAAGATACACCTGAGGCACGGGAGGACCTGCAACGTTTGCACGAAAAAGACGGCATGCCTCTGAAGTAGTATGAAGGTCCTACATGCTATGCTCTTACGAAAGAAGAGAAAGAAATCTTCTTTGAATGCCTGCTCAGTATGAAGGTCCCGACTGGCTTCTCGTCGAATATAAAGGGAATAATAAATATGCCAGAGAAAAAGTTCCAGAACCTAAAGTCTCATGATTGCCACGTGATTATGATGCAACTGATTCCGGTTGCATTGAGGGGGCTTCTACCGGAAAACGTCCGATTAGCCATTGTGAAGCTATGTGCATTCCTCAATGCAATATCTCAGATGTTGATCGATCCAGAAATCGTACCAAGGCTAAGGAGTGATGTGGCGCAATGTCTTGTCAGTTTCGAGCTGGCGTTCCCACCATCCTTCTTCAATATCATGACGAACGTCCTAGTTCATCTAGTTGACGAGACTGCCATTCTGGGGCCCGTATTTCTACACAACATGTTCCCCTTTGAGAGTTTCATGGGAGTCCTAAAGAAATATGCCCTTAACCGCGCTAGGCCAGAAGGAAGCATCTCCATGGGCCATCAAACAAAGGATGTCATTGGGTTTTGTGTTGACTTCATTCCTGGCCTTAAGAAGATAGGTCTCCCTAAATCGCGGTATGAGGGACCTTGACCGAAAAAGGCACGCTTGGAGGGACTCAATAATATGCAGGGCGGATATTCTTGGTCTCAAGCACACTACACAGTTCTCTGAGAACTCTACCTTGGTGACCCGTATGTCGATGAACACAAGAACGATCTGCGCTCCAAACACCGGAGGCGGTCTGCATCGGATTACATGTGAACACATCGGGACTTTCAGCAGTTGGTTGGAAACACGTCTCGAGAGGTGACAACACTGTTTGCGATGAGCTGTACTTGTTGTCCGGGGACCATCTTTGACTGTATTGACTTACAAAGGATACGAGATAAATGGGAATACATTTTACACGATTGAACAAGATCGAAAGAGCACCAACCAAAACAGTGGTGTCCACTTTGATGCAGCAACCAAGAGGGGAAAGGACACATATTATGGTTACATAGTGGACATATGGGAACTTGACTATGGACAAGATTTTAAGGTCCATTTGTTTAAGTGTAAATGGGTCAATCTGTCAGGAGGCGGGGTACAAGTAGCCCCACAGTACAGAATGACAATAGTGGATTTGAAAAATCTTGGGTACACTGACGAACCATTCGTCCTAGCCAATGATGTGGCACAGGTTATCTATGTGAAGGACATGTCTACCAAACCGAGAAAAAGAAAAGATAACGGGAATACATCATACGATGAGCCAAAGCGCCACATAGTTCTTTCAGGAAAAAGGGACATCGTGGGAGTGGAGGGCAAAACAGACATGTCTGAAGATTATGAAAAGTTTCATGAAATTCTTCCCTTCATAGTCAAGGCTGACCCAAGCATCCTGATAAACGATGAAGATTATCCATGGTTACGGCGCAATAAGCAAATGACACAAGCGAAGAAAAAGTAAAGACTTTCTCCAGAACTATTATGATGATACCATGCCAACTTTGTAACAGATGAGTATGATACCATTGTCCGTTTTGTACATGCACATGCTATGTGGGTGAAATTATGATACCATGCCAACTTTCAACTTTTTCAGAGTTCATTTGAAATGCTTTAATGTCTTATGGTTCGGCCCTCATAATACCATTAATCCCGGTTCGCTCCTTGTCAACTATGTTCTCACCGAGAACACTCAAGAGGGTAGCCACATGGGCCATTGGTCCCGGTTCGTCTGGACCTTTTGGTCCCGGTCCCACGCACGAACCGGGACCAATGCGCCTCGCCCCTGGCCCATGACCATTAGTCCCGGTTTGTGCCACAAACCGGGACTAAAGGGTTGGTCCTCATTGCGGTCAGAGTTTAGTCCCACCTCGCCAACCGAAGGGCGCTCACACCGGTTTATAAGCCCCTCCCTCTCTGCCTTGTTGAGCTCCTCTCAAAGTGAAAATAGATGCCCTTATACAGAGAATTTGACCTAAATTCATACTGAATTTCTCTGAAATTCATAGAAATTTATTATGAATTTAGGTTGAATTCTCTTTATAGGCGCATCTATGCTCATTTTAGTAAAGTTAATCACAAACTTGTGATTCACACAAATTTCAAGGAATTCAAATTTTAACTATTCAGATTTGAAAACTAATGGCACTAACAGAAAGTTTATAATTTTTCTAAAACTAATGGCACTAGCAGAAAGTTTATAATTTTGCTGACCTAAAAGCAAAAATGATTAAAAAATAAAGCAAAAAACAAAACAAAAAAACTGGGAAAAAATATTTTTATAGTAAAGTTAATCACAAACTTGTGATTCACACAAATTTCAAAGAATTCAAATTTGAAAACTAGTGGCAATAACAGAAAGTTTATAATTTTTCTAAAACTAATTGCACTAACAGAAAGTTTATAATTTTTCTGACCTAAAAGCAAAAAGAATTAAAAAATAAAGCAAAAAACAAAAGAAAATAAATAATGCAAAAAAAATGAAAAAAATGAAAAAAAACTGTTTTTCTAGTAAAGTTAATCACAAACTTGTGATTAACACAAATTTCAAAGCATTCAAATTTTAACTATTCAAATTTGAAAACTAATGGCACTAACAGAAAGTTTATAATTTTTCTGACCTAAAAGAAAAAAGAATTAAAAAATAAAGCAAAAAATAAAAGAATATAAATAATACAAAAAACAAAACCAAAAAACTGAAAAAAATAAAAAAAACTGCCACCTATTGGGCCACCACGGCTGAATCTGACTAGAAACCCACTGGGCCAGATTCAGGCTCATGAAGGCCCAATAGGCCCCTGACAACATAAGCGTGTCATTAGGCCCGTAAGCCTGCATTTGAGAGGAGCTCGAGAGGGCAGCCGCAGTGGGGCTTATAAACCACTCCGAGCCGCTCTCAACTAGCGAGGTGGGACTAAACTTTTGGCCGCGGGAAGCGCAAGGCCTTGGGTCCCGGTTGGTGCCACCAACCGGGACTAATGGGGGGCATTGGTCCCGGTTCGTGGCACCAACCTGTACCAATGCCCACCTTTAGTCCCGGTTGGAGCCACCAACCGGGACTAATGCTTGGACTATATAACAAACACTTGTGAAAATTTCAGTTTTCATCGCCCGATTACCGCCAAGCGTCCGTCCGCCCCGTCGGCCTGTCCCCAGCGCCCTCATGATCGCTCGCCGTCGCCCGTCGCCCAGCGTCCTCACCGTCGTTACTGCCCCCTCTGCCCGACGTCGCCGCCACTCCCGCCGCCCTGCTCGCCCAGGCCGCCCGCCCGCGTGCCCACTGCGCCCAAGCGCCGCTCGCCAGCTCGCCTGCCCGCCCAGCGCCGCCCTCAGTGAGCATCAAGGCGCCCTGCCAACCCCGCCCGCCCGCGCCGTGCTTTAATTTTAGTTATATGCTATTTTTACATGTTTTAGATGTTTTTGATTTTCATATATGTATGTATGTATTTTTTTAGATATATTTATATCTTATGTATGTTCATATATGTATGTATGTATTTTTACATGTTTTGTGTATGTATGTATGTATTTTTTTCAATTGTAATATGCATGGTGTTTTAAAAATACATTAATTTTAGTACATTAATGTTCTCTGATTTAGTACATTAATTTTAGGTTAGTTTCATTTTTAGAAAAGTTTTATATTTAGGAAGAAGGAAGAGAAGGAAGAAGGAAGAAGAAGAAAAGTTTTATATATGCAAAAGTTACATTTTTAGAAAAGTTCTATATATCTAGCTGTAAAGAAGGAGGAAGAAGAAAAAAAGGAGAGGAAAAAGGAAAGTAAGAAGTGGAGAGGAAGAAGAGGAGAAATAAATAAGAAGAGGAAAAAAGAAGAAAAAGAATATTTTTCTTCTTCTCCTCCATTCCTTTCTTCTTCTCCTCTTTTTTTTCTTCTTTTTTTCTTCGATCTTCTCCTCTATACCTTTCTCCTTCTCCTCTTTTTATTTCTTCTTTGTTTTCTTATGTTTTATCGGGTCTGTCGTCGTCGATATACCCCTCCCGATAACTTCAACACGAGGGGAGGGGGGTCGATATACCCCCTCCCCGATAATATTATTTTCCCATGTACGTATGTGTCGTTGTCGATATAACCCCCTCCCGATAACTTCAACACGTGAGGGGGGTCGATATATACCCCTCCCGATAACATTGTTTTCCCGTGTATGTATGTCGTCGTTGTCGATATTACCCCCTCCCGGATAACATCGACATGAGGGGCGGTCGATATATATACCACCTCTCGACTGTGATAACTTATATCGCGGGAGCACCCCCCGACCCTCTCGCTCGACCAAAACTCTCGAGGACAAGCAAACCCTAGAAAAAATGATGTCGGTCTCCTACCCCCTCCCGCCGTGCCCCTACCCGACAAACTCTCTCGAGGCCACCCCAAACCCTTGAAGCGTTGTCGAGGCCACCCCAAACCCTAGAGAAGCAGCGTCGAGGCCACTAATATGATTCCTTATTGTGATTAGCTAGCTAGTTCTACGTTTGCCACTAATATATCCATTTGTCATGTTTGAATAATAATTACCATGTTGTATATATTTGTAGGAACTATGGACAGCCCCCGAGACGAAGCAACAGAAGCGATGTTGGGGGACATAATCGCACAAGGAAGTGATGTTGTCTTCTCGTTTCTCAACGACACCAATGGTCTGGAAGGACAGGGTGAAGAAGCAGGCTATGATTATGATGGCTCCTTTGACCCAATGCCGGTGCAAGAAGGAGACCGTGATGACGGCTCCGATGACCCAATGATGGTGCAAGAAGGAGACCGTGATGACGGCTCCGGTGACCGAACCGAGTCCGGCCAGGTATATATATTAGTTAAGCCTGTGCTGACTAGCTAATTGATGCATTCATTGTTTTGGTATGTACACATATTAATTAACTCTCGTCTTTCTTCTTTTTTCTAGCCCTCCGGATCAAGCACAACTTCAGTAAAGAGACGAGGCCCAAAGAAAAAGATACGCTCGGATGAAAGGTTTGAGATCACAGCAATCGCGCGCGACGGCCATCCGATTGAACCCATCCGGACAAAGGAAGCATTTCCTGCTCAGTGCGGGGTTCTTGCTAGGGACAAGATCCCGCTCAGCATCCACCAATGGTATAAGCCTAAGAACAAAGACCCTGAGGTGTCTTATGTCAATGATATGCTTGAAAGATGATCTTTGGACTGAGCTGAAGGCAAATTTCACCCTACCGCCAGAGGAAGGATTCGGAGAAGCAGTACAAGAGCAATTAATCAAGTCTCATGCTCTTAAGAAGATGGCAGACCTATTCAGGAGGTGGAAGAATGAGCTGAAAAGGTTTGTCGACAAAGAAGAGACACCAGAATTCATCAGCAAATATGAGAAGATCAGAGATCGCTGGCCCGCATTTGTGGCCCACAAGACATCGGAAAAGAGTAAGAAGATGTCGACGACAAACAAGCAAAATGCTGCGAAGAAGAAGCTTCACCATCGATGCGGGGGTCGTGGCTACCTCAAAGCCTGCCCTAAGTGGGCCAAGGCTGAGAATGATCTGCTTGATAAAGGGATCGAACCAGAGACAATGAACTGGCCAGACCGTTGCCGGACTTGGTTCTTCGGGGCTGGCGGAATCTTGGACCCTGTATCAGGGAAGTGCCTTTGGACGGATGAGCAAATGAAAATACCAGTCAAGAGGCTTCAGCACTATATCGATGCAGCGCAGGAAGGGACGTTCATTCCAGACAGAGAGAACGACGAGCTCACAATGGCCCTCGGGAATCCTGAGCACCCTAGACGGACACGAGGCACGCCAGGCTCCGTTCCATGGAAGGATGGGTTTCCGGATGCAGGCGGATACAAATGCCAGGAGAGGAGGAAGAATGTGCAGCAGACCCAACTGCAGGGCTGCACGCAAGGGTACAAGCGATAGGGGAACGAGAAGCAAATCGCAGCAAACGAACTGCCGAAGCTTCCCCCGAAGCTACCCCGCCATCTTTGCGGAGAAGCAGCGTGGTTTCCACCAAGCTGCTTCAGCCAGAGCATGTCTTGACGGCTCCTTCTAGCTACCCCGTGGATGCTACCACGGAGTCTCAAAATTGCTACCTTATGACGCAATGGCAGAACTTAAAAGTCAAAGCGGCTGTCGGCTCGTCAATTTCGACCTCTGAAGCGCAACTTTTCACCGTCATCCGATTCCGAAGGATATGCTAGGGTGACGGTGGATGAAATAACGGAGGGATTTGAGGACCTACAGCTTGACCACCCTACCGATGAAGGGGAGACTTGGCAGGGTTCTTCTCTGAAGACTCCATGCCTATGGCGGTAGGAGCTCATCAACCTTCTGAACTGGACGCCTCCGCCTCCTCCTTCGGCGAGTCAGGGCACTCCGCCTCCTCCACCGCCTCCTCTTCCAGCGAGTGACGATCAGGGAACTCGGCCTCCTTCTCCAGCGCATGGCGGCACTCCGCCTCCTTCTCCCGCTGCCAAGGCCCGGCCCGAGCAGCCAGCCTCCTCCTTCTCCGCCTCGTCAGCAAGGGCGGAAGAGACCCGCCGCCGCTCCCGCTGCTCCGGCACGTCGTAGTCCTTCTCCTCCGCCTTGTAAGCAAGGAAAGAAGACAGCCGCAGCCGCTCCGTCTGCTCTGCCGGCGTCTAGCAGTACAGCCAGAGGCGGGAGGCAATACAGATTCGGTCCTTCTCTGAGGACTCCGGAGAAGTTACCGGAGGAGAACGCGAAGATCGCGCGAGCCAAAGTGACGAACTTCTTTCAAGGGGTGAAAGAAAAGAAACATCCACCTCCGGAGGAGAAGGTCATTCCGGTGAAAGCGAAGCGCACTCTGGCTGCCCTGAGAAAAACACCAAAGTCTCCGCTGAAAGGCAACTATGAGCGCATTATTGGAAAGACATTTGTCGAAGCGGAGCGGTCGGGAAGTACTGTTAGTGATCAAAGGATAAAAGAACGAAGAGCTGGGAAAAATATTGCCCAGCTCGGCGAACAAGCGAACCAATCGTGCCCCCTGCTCAAGGTGTCTAGCGACATCGTCGCTAATGATCCGAGGATGGTGCCCGGTTATAGCAATCTTGGTGATTACCTGCCCGGCAATGTACATTATGATTTCTTGGAGGTGGTACATAGATACAAGTACGGGAAGCCTCTTGTCAAAGATGAAAGATCTTTAACAACGATGATGCGAAGATTGCATGATTGGTACATGAAAACCTACAGAGGGTCTGGGGGGAGGAATACTTTGACGCTGAGAGTTAGAGAGGAGCATGACCTCGTTGGAATTGAACTGTTGCATGTTCCATTTGAGGAGTTCTTCAAGTTTTTAAATCAAAGGGCCCTCGATAAAGCAACGGTCACTTGCTACTGTCTGTAAGTAGTACTACTTATGTCATTAAGTCTCTCTATATAGGTCAGCTCTTTCATTGCATGTATTTATAATTATCCTCTATATTATGCAGATTGAAGATCGCCGAATTGAAGAAAAGACAAGTCGATGATATTGGGCTCATTAACACAAATCTCATAGATGCAACTGAGGTTAAATATCATGCCGAATATACCGAGGCCAACTTGCTACGATCGTTCGTAATAAATGAAAACAAAGATATAATACTCTTTCCTTACAACTTCAAGTGATTGTTACTGTCTTGTGCATATTCGGTTTCCCTTATATATTAGTCCAGGCTATAGTAATGTAATTGATGAGTTATGCATGAGTGCACAGTTTCCACTATATTCTCCTAGAGATTAAGCTTGAGCAGGGACTAGTAACCGTCTTACACTCGAGACGAAAAGATCCCCTGTGAGTATCACGGACATGACTCAAATGCTCGAGAAGTAAGTTAAATCGATCATTATCCACCATATTAGCAACGTTGTTCATTTCCTGATATCAAGCAATTGTTTTCTTTGTCTGGCAGGGTTTGGAGAAAATTCACCAAAAAAGCTCCGGGACTGTCCAAGAAGCTGCAATTTAGACACCCGAAAGTAAGTACTATAGTAGCATGTTCCGCGCGTCTCCTAGTGATTCAAGCGCTAGTTTCATCAATACCATTTGGCATGCTTGCTTATCAGTTTGATTGACCTTTATTTCTTGTAAAGTGGTTGTGGCAGGATCAAGGGAATGATTTCTGTGGATACTACATTTGCGATTCCATCCGCCACACGACCTGTCAACGGGGGTACTCTGACGAACAATATGAAGTGCGTAAGCAATAATATTCACAATTTTATTTTATTACCATCATTTGTGTTGAGTTTCATTTATTCATATATATATATGTATTGACCCCCTTCTTCAAATTAGATCTTTCGGATGCGGGATGAACTCCTAGCACCGAGATGCATTATCGGAAACAATTCAAGAGGAATTGGCGGCACTCTTCCTTGACCACGTGATCGCTGAAAGACGGAGAATACTATGTGGATCCCGTGGTTCATATATAATGAGGAGATTATATTGTAAGAGATAATTATTGTATATATGTAGCCGGTAGTGTAGGATAGATATACGAGAACTTGTTGTTCGACCAATCTCTCGGAGAAGGAGAGGTGGTCGATATCACTTCTCTCTGTATGCATATGTTCATGACGATCTTACATTTTCCCTCGTTTGCTTACTAGCTAGCTAGAGTGTGTAGTCCTCTCTATACGTATATAGTACGTAGCGTCGACCAAGCATGGACATAAGAGAGAACATCTCTCTATTAATTAGCTACGTACACAATATATGAAACACCTAAATTAACCCCCAAAACCCCCAACCCCTTTAAAAAAAACAAAAACCGCAGCCCTGAAATGCTTGACGCGAGGGCGCCTATTGGTCCCGGTTGGTGCCACCAACGGGACCAAAACCTCTGCCTGGGCTCGCCCTTGCAAACCACGTGGAGGCCCATCTATCCCGGTTCGTGTAAGAACCGGGACTAAAGGGCCAGGGCATTAGTAATGACCCTTTAGTCCCGGTTCAACAACCGGGACAAAAGGCCCTTATGAACCGGGACAAATGGCCCCTTTTCTACTAGTGTCATGAGGCTTGTCAGGGCTGCCATTGTTCTCGGTTTTTCTTGGCCGAGGTGTCTGGCGAGCCATTCGTCTCGGACGCTGTGTTTGAAAGCTGCTAAGGCTTCGGCGTCCGGGCAGTCGACGATTTGGTTCTTCTTAGTGAGAAATCTGTTCCAAAGCTTTCGGGCTGACTCTCCGGGCTGTTGAATTATATGACTTAAATCGTCTGCATCCTGAGGTCGGACATAGGTCCCTTGAAAATTAGCCCTAAAAGCATCCTCAAGCTCCTCCCAACTTCCAATTGAATTTTCGGGGAGGCTCTTCAGCCAGTGCTGAGCTGGTCCTTTCAGCTTGAGGGGCAAGTACTTGATGGCGTGGAGATCGTCTCCGCGAGCCATATGGATATGGAGGATAAAGTCCTCAATCCAGACCCCAGGGTCTGTGGTTTCACCGTACGCCTCTATATTCACTGGTTTGAATCCTTCTGGAAATTCGTGGTCTAGCACCTCATCGGTGAAACATAGGGGGTGTGCGTAACCCCTGTATTTGTATCTGTCATGGCGTTCTGACGGTTGTAGTGTTCGGTTTTGGTTGTGTTGTTGGGCGCGTTTCCTTGATCCGTAGATGGATCTGGTCACGCCGGTCTTCTGATGCAAGTCCTCACATGAATCGTGTGCTGACTTATTTGCGGCCTTTTTAGCCGCTCTATCACGGCCACGAGGTGGTTGATCCGACCGGTCGGCCATTTTGTTTTTCTGCTGTGTGGGCTCTAAGGTCTCATCATCGAATTTAGGCAACAGCTTTCGCTTTGGATAGCTCTTTGTGTGGTAACTACCACCATACTTTTCTTCATTATCGAGCACTTTCTTCCATCTACTGTTGAGCGTCTCAGACTCCTGGCGGTGGCAATAAGCCTTCTGCGGAGGTTCTCTTGTTCCAAGTGCCTTTCTGGGATGATATGTGCATCCTCGTCAGGACTGTTTTCCTCTCCGGAGGGAGGTTGATGAGCTTTGCTGGTTCGGACAGCGGATCCGTACTATGTTCGCCGTTTGCTGGTTCATCCAGCTCTATTGCTGGGACAATGTGGTCGTCGTTTCCTCTGGAGTCGACTGGGGTGTTATTTTTCTCTTATTTATTATCGCTGTTTTTGCCGAGGCGGGATTTGGAAGCGCGCCTCGCCCGACGCTTTGGTTGCTTCTCAGGGAGCTATCCTTCGCTGCATCCTTCCGTTCCTCGTCATTGTTTTCTTTGGGTGTATCCACCATGTATATGTCATTTGACGAAGTGGCTGTCCAGCGCCCTGTGGGTGATGGTTCCTGTTCCTCTCCTGGATCGTCGTCCATGCCGTCGATGTCTTCGGAGTCGAAATCGAACATGTTGGTTAAATCATCGACAGTGGCTACTAAGTGGGTGGTGGGTGGGTCGCGAATTTCTTCGTCGTCCGCATCCCATTCTAGCCGGACATAGTTCGGCCAAGGATCTCCTGACAGGGAGAGAGACTTCAATGAGTTTAGTACGTCGCCAAAACGCGAGTGGTGAAATATATCCGCGAAGGTAAACTCCATGATCGGTGCCCAATTGGATTTGATGGGCGCGGACACAGGCGGCTGGGAGTCCGTGGCCGGGGACGAATCCGACGGTTTGGCAACATGGGTCTCGTAGGAGATGAAGCCAGTATTCGGTGCTATCGCGGTGAGTGGCTGACCTACGGTGAGGTCCATCCACCCGATCCACAGATGGCGCGATTTGTTCAGATTGAGGGCGGAAGTAGTTGCGGTGTGATTTCCCGAACATAGTCCGACGTCAGAGCTAAATCATGCTCGTCGTGATCGTGCGGCGCACCTGACATGGGCTTGAATCCGCTGAAGATCAAGTCTCCGCGGATGTCGGCAGTGTAGTTCAAGTTTCCAAATCTGACCTGATGGCCAAGGCGTAGCTTTCGATCTGCTCCAGATGGCCAAGCGAATTGGCCCGCAGTACGACGCCGCCGAATAAGAAGATCTGTCCGGGGAGGAAAACCTCACCCTAGATCGCATCGTTGCTGATGGTTGAAGGATCCATCAAGCCTTACGGTGACGGCACAATGGAACTCTCAATGAAAGCACCAATGTCGTTGTCAAAACCGGCGGATCTCGGGTAGGGGGTCCCGAACTATGCGTCTAAGGCGGATGGTAACAGGAGGCGGGGGACACGATGTTTACCCAAGTTTGGGCCCTCTCGATGGAGGTAATACCCTACTTCCTGCTTGATTGATCTTGATGACATGAGTATTACAAGAGTTGATATACCACGAGATCGTAGAGGCTAAAACCCTAGAAGCTAGCCTATGGTATGATTGTTGTTGTCCTACGGACTAAACCCTCCGGTTTATATAGACACCGGAGGGGGCTAGGGTTACACAGAGTCGGTTACAAGGGAGGTGGAGTACAAATCCGTATTGCCAAGCTTGCTTTCCGCACCAAGGAGAGTCCATCCGGACACGGGACGAAGTCTTCAATCTTGTATCTTCATAGTCCAACAGTCCCGCCAAAGGATATAGTCCGGCTGTCCGAGGACCCCCTAATCCAGGACTGCCTCACCCGTGGCGGCGGAGCCAGCCACGAGAGGAAGGGGGAGGGGGTGTGGCCGAGGTCGCCGCGGCGGTCGGGGGAGAGGGGGACGATGCGGCGCGACGGCCATGCCTCTGCCAGCGGTGCCTCCCGCGACGGATGGTCACGTCGGGGACCAGCCCTGCAAGTTCTTCATCAGGCTGCGCCGGCCACAGCGTTGTCGTCTCCGTCTCCCCAGCCCCTTCGCTCAGGAAATGGAGCTCGATCCGCCCCAGACCCTCAGATTGCACATGAGGGGCTGCGGGACCGGCGGCAACCTTGTGGTCGACTTGACTTTCCCGCTCCTCATGTTATGTATCTCCATCGCGGATGGAAGACATTTGCTTTCGCATCCATAGCAGCGGTGGGGCTCGTCCTCTACTTCAAGTTAATGGAGGGCAGCCTGCTCTCCGTTAAGGTCTTCGGAGATCTTGCAACTCGCCTGAAGTGTTGCGTGGAGAGCTCCTCCGACGATGAAGATTCCTCCTCAAGTGGGAGTAACGAGGAGGACAGCGATAGCGACGACGAGGGAGTCGAGCGGAAGGATGCCGACTCCGACTGACCTCGCCGCCCCTTCCTCGGCCACACGCCCTGCTGAGGGCCTTGCTCGCCAAGCTCTCCATCGGGGCACTCCCGTCGTCTCCTTGGGCCACTGGCGTAGGAGGGCCGGAGAAGGCGAAGAAGGCGGGTGGCGACCGTCAAGATGGAGTACGCGGGCAGCGACGCCTTCATCGTGTATTGCCGGCCCGCTACCTCGTCTTCTAGCTCCTTTCCCGGCACCAAGATGCTCTCTTGGTGCCTTCTGCTCCTCGTACCTTGCCTGGGCGCTCTTTTTGCCCTCCTGCCGCCTTGTCCTACCTTCTGTGGAGAGGGACAAGAAAGGGATTACGGGCACGTTATCTCTTTTTAGTTGGTAAGCCTGCGGGCACTTGTTAATTTTATGACTTGTAATCCCCTCGCTCATGTTTTTAATTTCGTATGAACTGTACCTGTATGGGATGTTTTTAATGAAAAAGGGTGCTTGCCGGGTTCTTTGTGCGTGAGCGAGGCCCATGCCAAGGATGAATCTCTGTTATTTATAAGATAAAGATGGTCGCCCGGCAAACAGGCCTTGTCGTTTCCCCACTTCACTCGACCATTCTCGCGCTCTCAGCGAAGGTAGGGGCCAAGTAGAGGTAGGCCCCTCGTTCATCTCCTCGCCACCACGACTACTACCAATTTCCGACCCAGGAGGTAGCTCTTCGGTACAGGAAAGGGGGAGCATGGTGGTTTTAAGAATCATAAATCAGGTTTCACATATCCCAGTTCTATACGGAAAAGCATAACAGGGGGATGAAACACTTATCTGAATCCGCAGCCCCCGGCAACCTTGGCATGCCGTGGTTGGGTCCTTGTATCTTCAGCCCCCGGCAGTCTTTTCCTGCCGGGGCTGGGGCGCCGGTTCGTTCTCTATTTCCCATGCGGCCCAGCAGAAGTGTCCGCGTGCCCTGCGAACCAAAGAGAACAGAAAGACGCACACTCGACCTCTAGGCTAGGGGTTAGTCGCCGCTAAGCACTATCAACCCTAACCTAGGGAGAGACTTAACCTTGCATGCATGCTATAACTTAGGGCGCCAGCGCTTCGTTTATTTATGCTCAGGGTCTGCGCCGAGCTTTGTACAGAGGGTTACATGCCTTGCCGGCAAAGCTTGTACAAAAGGTGGCTTGCCGGGAAGCCCGGCAAGCCGCATATATGGGTAAAACTTGCGAAGATGCTTTCGATGTTCCAGGAGTTGCTCATCGACAACATCTTCGATCTCGAGGACTGCACGGGCCTTCCCACTTGGCGTCAACTTGTTGGAATTCTTGGCCGAGCAACGCTACCGAAGAACAAAGGTCGCCTTTCCTCAAAGCTTTGGGCATGAACCTTGCGGCGATGGTAGCGGCGCAAGGCTTGCTGGTAGCGTGCTGCTCTCACAGCCGCCCGAAGACGATCTTCCTCACAGAGCGACGCGTCATCTTGCCACAACTGCTCTTGCTCAAGCTCATCATAAGCGAGCACTCGAGGTGACCCATATATGAGTTCCGTGGGGAGAACTGCTTCTGCCCCATATAGTAGGGCAAAGGGTGTCTGGCTGGTGGCTCGATTTGGCATCGTCATGATCGACCAGAGAACTGCTGGAAATTCATCAATCAAGCGCCTTCCGCTGTTGTGCAGCCTGTCAAAGGTCTTCATTCTCAGGCCTTGCAACACATTAGCATTTTCCCTCTCCGCCTGGCCGTTGCTCCGGGGGTGTGCCACAGAAGCAAAACAGACATTGCTGCCGAGGTCTTGGATGTGTTGCATGAAGGTGTGACATGTGAACGGCGTGCCGTTGTCAGTGATGACTCTGTTTGGTACACCAAAACGGCAGACTAGCCCTTTGAAGAACTTGACGGCTGACTGTGCTGTAACCTTCCTCACTGCCTCCTCCTCCGGCCACTTTGTGAACTTGTCAATTGCAACGTACAAGTACTCAAAGCCCCCGACAGCCTTGAGGAAAGGGCCCGATATGTCGAGCCCCCGGACCAAAAGCAGCCAGGAGAGAGGGATTGTTTGAAGGGCTTGAGCTGGTTGATGAAGCTTCTTTGAATGGAACTGGCATGCTTCACACCTAGTTACTAGTGCCGTCGCATCCTGGAGGGCGGTGGGCCAGAAGAAGCCTTGTCGGTATGCCTTTCCGGCAAGGGCCCTCGACCCTATCTGAGAGCCACATATGCCTCCATGTATCTCTCCCAACAGCTCCAGTCCTTCCTCCCGGGGGATGCACTTCAATTTCACACCGTTCGGTCTTTTCCTATACAGGACGTCATCGACAAACTGGTACAAGGCAGAACGACGGGCTACTTTTTCCGCTTTCTTCCTGATCCTCAGGAAGTTCCCCTGTCTGGAGGAAACAGACGATATGTCGTTCCCATGCCAGAGCCTGGGGCTCGACAGCAAGGACCAAAGGCATCTCTTCCGCCATGGGGGCAGCCGTCTCTACTGCCAGGGCTTGGCGCCCTGCCGAAGCCAGCCGCCCCTCGGTAGGCTCAGAATCCGCGGGAACACCCTTGCCGGCGGCCCCCCGGGGCTCGGCGGGAAAGTACTTGCCGGGTCCTGATTTCCTCCGCTTGTTCTGCTCTATTGAAGGTTCGACGGATGGTTGAGTTAACCGAAGAAAAAAGGTACATGGTTCCACAGGTAGCTTGAATGTAGCGCGCTTTGACAGGTAGTCAGCGATGTCGTTCTACGCTTTCGAGAGCGATGCTCGCTTGTATACCGTCGAAGCGCTCCTCCAGCTTCGTCACCTCATCTACGTAGGCCTCCATCAATGGAATCTGGTAATCTTTATTGACTTGTCTGACGACAAGCTGTGAATCACCCCTGACGATGAGCATCTTCACCCCGCGGTCTGCCGCGATCCTGAGACCGGCAAGCAGCCCCTCATACTCAGCAGTGTTGTTTGTGGACATCTCCCTGGGAAAGTGCATCTGGATCACATACTTGACGTGCTCTCCAGTGGGTGCGACAAGCAGCACAACGGCACCGGCGGCTTGCAGCGAGAAAGCCCCATCAAAGTACATGATCCAGTCGCGTCTTGCTTCCTTGCAGGGGAGAGCAGTCTCCTGGATTTCTTCGTCGGGCGTTGAGGTCCATTCTGCAATGAACTCTGCCAAGACTCTGCTCTGGATTGTCGGGGTACTTTCAAACTTCAACCCAAAGCTTGACAACTCCAAGGCCCACTCCACAATCCTTTCGGTTGCTTTGGGTTGTGCAGTATCTGTTCCAACGGGAGGCGGGTGACGACAATGATCTCGTGGGCTTGGAAGTAATAACGCAGCTTCCTCGAGGCCATATGGAGGACAAAGAGCAATTTCTGCACACCGGAGTACCTTGACCTAGCCCCCTGCAAGAGGGAGCTGACAAAGTAAACCGGGTGTTGCATCATCTTCTTCTTCTGCACCACTTCACTTGTCTGCGCGGGCCCCGCCCCGATGGCATCAGACTCTGCCGAGGGCCTTGCCTTGTCGGCACCAGGCCCTGCCGGGGAATTTCTGACACGCCATCCGCTAGTCCTGCCATTGCCACTGCCTCTTCGTCGACCTCCCTCTGCACCACCAGCGCGGCGCTGACCACTTGATTCGTCGCCGCCAGGTACAGCAGCAACGACTCTTGCGGTTTAGGCGGCACCGATGCAGTGTAGAAGAGGTACTTCTTCAGATCCTGCGGTTGCTTGACCTCCAGGTCCACTCCATGGGGCCCGCCTTTTTCAAAATCTTGAAAAAGGGAAGGGCGCGCTCGGCAGACTTGGAGATGAATCGGTTCATGTCGACAATGCAGCCAGTGAGTCGGCGCACATTCTTGATCCGCTTGGGCGCCTCAATCTGTTTAATAGCCTTGATCTTGTCTAGGTTTGTCTCGATCCCGCGCTGCGACGCAAAGAGCCCGACAAGCTTGCCGTACGGAACACTGAAGACACACTTCTGAGGGTTCAACTTGAGGTTGATCTAGCGCAGGTTGGCAAACGTCTCTTCCAGGTCTTGTACAAGAGTGGCCCTGTCCTTGGTTTTGACCACAATGTCATCCATGTATGCTTCCATATTTCTATGTAGCTGGGGTTCAAAACCAATTTGGACCGCTCTTGCAAACGTTGAGAACATGCTTCAACCCGAAAGGCATCCGTAAAAAGCAACACGTGCCACATGGGGTGATGAATGATGTCTTCTCTTCGTCTTCTCTTGTCATGAAGATCTGGTGGTAGCCCGAGTAGGCATCGAGGAATGATAACAGATCACACCCGGCCGTGGAGTCAACAATCTGGTCGAGGCGCGGCAACGGGAAGGGGTCCTTAGGACAAGCCTTATTGATGTCTATGTAGTCAATACACAGCCTCCACTTCCCGTTCACCTTGCGCACTACCACCGGATTGGCAAACCATGTCGGATGGAGCACCCCCCTCACCAAACCTGCTGCTTCCAACTTCCTAATCTCTTCTGTGATAAACTCTTGCCTTTCCAGAGCCTGCTTCCTGACCTTCTGCTTGACGGGCCGCGCATGAGGAAAGACAGCTAGGCGGTGCTCAATCACCTCCCTGGGAACACCGGGGATGTCAGATGCTTTCCATGCAAACACATCAACATTCGCCCGCAAGAAGGTGACGGGCGCGCCTTCCTATTTGTTGACGAGGGTGGAGCTTATGGTGAAAGCCCCTCACATACCATCCTCCCTAATCGGACACCTTCTTGAGTGCGTGGTGGCGCAGCCTGGATTTCTTGCTCTTGCCGGTGGAGCTCTGCACGCGTCCTCGACGATAGCACAACACTCCGAAGAGGTGCGCTTGCGGAGTGGGAGCCGAGAGGTCTTGCCGGGCTTCTTCTTCCCTCCGGGGCTTCAGTTGGCGAGGAGCAAGTGCCTTGGCGGCAGCTGCTGCAACTGCTTCCCGGTAGAGTAGGTCGGCGCAGATCAGTGCATCCTTCTTGTCGCAGGGGACGGTGATGATGGTCATCGGCCCAGGCATTTCAGTGTGTTGTAGGCGTAATGCGACGCCGCCATGAACTTGGCTAGTGTCGGGCTGCTGAGGATCCCGTTGTAGGGCACAGGGGATATCGGCTACATCAAAAACAATCCTCTTCGTCCTGTAGTTCAACTCGCCTCCAAACGTCAGAGGAAATGTGACCTTCCCCTTTGGCTGGCTTCTTCCCGGGTTGACCCCCTGAAACGTGTCTGTTTCCTCGAGGTCTCCGTCGAGAATCTGCAGCCTCTTGATCACAACGAGCGAGATTAAGTTCAGACCTGCCCCGCCGTCAACCAACATCTTGTTCACCTTGAGGTTGCGTATCGTTGGTGAGACCAACAACGGCAAACACCCGACCGCAGTGGTGCGATCAGGGTGGTCCTCAGTGTCAAAGATGATGGGCGTGCTGGACCACTTCAGCGGCTTCTGAGTGTCGAATGATGGCTCCGCTGCTATGATCTCACGCACCCACTGCTTGAGCTGGCGGTGAGAATCATGCAACGAGGCGCCACCACCGACGCACATGGCCTCCGTAGCCTTCTGAAACTCTTGCTCGCCGGACTCGTCGTCCTCATCATGATCATCATCTTCTTGCTTCTTGTCACGGCCCTGGGAGGGCCTCTCTTGCTAGTTCTCCCTTCTTTGCGGCGGCCTCGCCAGCCCTGGCGCTTCTTGCCGGATCCTTCGCACCGTCTTGACCCTTCTCCTTGTCCCGCCTCTCATACTCGGCCTTTGCTTTTGGCCCGGCCGGCCGCGACGTCGGCAGTTCCGGAGGTTGTGGCCCTTGGTGCAATGGATCTTGCAATACTGCTTGTCGGAGCCCCGCGGCTTGTCGGTAGCCGCCAAGGCCCGGAAAGCGGCGCACCTGGCAATTTCCTTGCAGGGGTCGTCTGCCTTGGATTTCTTGGCGGCGCCGGTGCTGTTGGATCCCTCAAGGGCAAGCACGGTCTTGCCCTTGCGTTTCTGTTCTGGCGTAGCCCTTCTTCATCGAGTGGCGGTGTCTTCATCGATGAGTCGGTTTCACGCCGGGCGTCCTCGCCGAGTACTGCCTTCCCACTTCAGTAAAGGCGCACCTATCGGCGAGAACATAAAGTTCGGCCACATCCATAACCTTGGTCATTGCCAGCTCTTCGCGCATCTTGTGGTTGCGCACGTTCTGATGGAACGCGCTAATCATGGCGGCGGGATGAACATCGGGGATGTTGTACTGCACCCGGCTGAATCTATGGATGTACTTGCGCAGGTTTCCCCCTTCCTTCTGGGGAATTATATGCAAATCACTGGCCTGGCCATGAGCTTGATGGCCTCCAGTGCAGGCACCAACGAACTCATGGCACAAATCTGACCAAGAAGAAATGGAATCCGCCGGCAAGTGCAGCAACCAAGACATGACATTGGGCTTCATTGCCAACGGGAAGTAATTGGCAAGCACCTTGTCATCGTGAGCTCCAGCAGCTTGCATCGCGATGGTGTAGATGTTGAGGAACTCTGACGGATGGGTCTTGCCATTGTACTTCTCACCGACGTCGGGTTTGAACGTGCAGTGGGACGACCACTGGAACTGCCGCAGCTCGTGGGCAAAGGCTTGGCAACCCACCTCGTAAGGTCGGCCGCCGGAGCCCCCCGGTGCTGGGTGGTCCATAGCGGGTCCCACCCGCTTGTCCGACTGGTGGCATGTATCGCGTCGGCACTCGATAGTGGTTCGAGCATCTTCGTGGGCTCATTCACGAAGAACTTGGCGCTGGTCGCGGTGGGTCCGTGGGTCGGACGACGCTATGGAAATGTTATCACATGCGTCGTCACAACGGATCGACACCGGCGGCAGCTGGCGCGGGGGAGGAGAGTGTACTGTGGCTGCAGCTCCCCCGGTCCTCCCGCCGCTGGCGTGTGGTGGCTCGACGGAGAGCCGGCCCGAGGGCCCGGCCGGTCGCGGATCATCTTTATTGGCGACGGTGATGAGGCTCCGGATGGTGGCTCTCCACTGTCGAAGCTTACGCCTGGCGGGAGGAAAGTCGAGGGAGCAGCTGCGCGATGCGCCAAGGCTTCGCTAAGCGTGGTCTTGGCGGCGATACCGCTTGGACCGTGGCGCCGCTTCGACTTCTAACCACGCGTTAGAAGGAGCTCTATCACAGCCCAGCGGCTGCGTGCCATTTCGCCCGATGCCGGCCGGGCATGTTTCGCCCTTCGCCGTCCATGGACGATGCATTGTGGCTCTTCCCACGGTGGTGTCCAGGGTCACCGGCGTGGTGGCGCTACTTCGTCTCGCACACCATGGGAAGAAGCTCATCATGGGTTCCGGGTGGGTGTCTTGGAGAATTATTCTTGCGTGGGGTAGAAATGCAATGACGCCCTTGGACGGCCCGGCGCCGCCTGCGGGGGCCCCAGCCCCGTCTTTGGACCTGGCAGCGTGCGGCTCGTCGTCTGGCGCACGAACAACGCCACTAGCCAGGCTCTGACTGCCGGGGCGATGCTGGTGCTCGCGGGCCGCGTCTCGGGTTCTTTCCGTGACTGGCCCGCTTTTCGCCCACACTGGGGCGAGCCGCTCGGCTCCCGACGAACCGGTCGCTGTGATCGTCTTCTTCTTGGGAGCCAGGGCGACGAAGAACTGCTAGGCTAACTGCTAGAATAGATTCTCAAAACTGCACCCCCCTACCTGGCAGGCCGAAAATGTCGGTGAGAATGACACCTATGGGATCACTGGAATCCCTTCTACGGTCGGCGGGCGCGGGGTTGAGAGGAGAGCAGGTCCAGGAGCCACCACAAGGATCGTTTACCTAGGTTCGGGGCGCGAGGATGCGTAAAACCCTAGTCCTCCTTTGGTGGATGTATTGAGTGTTCTTGAGCTTTCGAACTAGCTATGGTGGCTGCGTAGTTCCAAAAGGCCGAATCCCTCTCCTGGTCGCCTCGGGCCTCCTATTATAGGGAAAAGTGGTCGCCACAGTGGCACAAAGGTGGAAAGGCCTACAGTGCGCGAGCTTATCGCACGGCATTACGGGACAAGGCGCATTAAATGCGTGACTTAGGTGTCCATTAGCTTTATCTTGGACGGGAACGAGGCCCGTCCCGTCCATCGCCACTTCTCCTTGCTTCGACACGTGCCCAGGCCAGCGATGCATGCAGTTCCATGTAGGCAGGCAGGCTGCTGAGGTGGTGCGGTGGTGGAGCCTTCACGAAGATCTGCATGCCGCCATGCAGGTGCTTGCTGATTTGGCCTGGAAGCTGCATGTTGCCACAGTGCACCTTGACAGGTTGGTGTGACTCCATGCGAATGGCGGCGGAGTGTTGGCTGGTGCGGGCCTTGCAGTGGCCCTGCTGGCACCCTCGGCAAGGGCCTTGCCGTGGGCCCGGCAAGGGTCTTGTCGTGGCGTCGCAGTCGTCCCCGGCAAGGTGCTTGCCGGGGGTCTTGTGGATCTCCTGGGCTAGGATCCCGCCGAGGGTCACCGTCTTCTGATCCTCATCTGATCTTGTGTGTTTATGATCTTGAGAAAGATCTGCATGCCACCACGGAGGTGCCTCCCGAGCCCTGGTCCCAATGTAGTTGGTTGGGTTGGGACCTGTGGGCTCAAGGGTGGCTCGCTCTATTGGCGTTGGGCAAGTTGCCCCGGCAAGGATCTTGCCGGGGCCGCGGAGGCCGCCCCAGCAAGGGTCTTGCCGGGTGAGTCCACCTTGCCCCCTTTGCTCTTTGTGTTTCTTGTCTTGGCATTGTCTTGGGCTTCGGCTTCTCTCGGCTCCCTCCTTTGCCCTTCACGATGCATGCGGCCGTGGCTGTGACTGCCCGTGCACAAGTGAAGGGGCAAAAAGGAGCACCCCTACTTTTGTACACCGACATCACACATCATCGGAGAGGCTATGGTGTTGATGTAGAAGCCCTCCATGATCGATTCCCCCTCCGGTGGAGCGCGGAAAAAGGCCCCAAGATGGGATCTCACGGCATGTAAGGTTGCAGCGGTGGAAATAGGGTTTAAATGGTGCTCCTGGTTGGGTTCGGGTACATGGGTATATATAGGAGGAAGAAGTAGGTCGGTGGAGCTGCGAGGGGCCCACGAGGGTGGGGGCGCGCCCAGGGGGCAGGCGCGCCTCCCTGCCTCGCGGCCTCCTCGTTGATTTCTTGACGTCCTCTCAAAGTCCTCTGGATCACGTTTGTTCCAAAAATCACGCTCCCTATGGTTTCATTCCGTTTGGACTCCGTTTGGTATTCCTTTTCTACGAAACACTGGAATAGGCAAAAAACAGCAATTTGCACTGGGCCTTGGGTTAGTAGGTTAGTCCCAAAAATAATATAAAAGTGTATAGTAAAGCCCATTAAACATCCAAAACAGAATATATTATAGCATGGAACAATAAAAAATTATAGATAAGTTGGAGATGTATCAAGCATCCCCAAGCTTAATTCCTGCTCGTCCTCGAGTAGGTAAATGATAAAAACAGAATTTTCGATGTGGAATGCTACCTAGCATATTTCTCAATGTCATTTTCTTTATTGTGGCATGAATGTTCAGATCCGAAAGATTCAAGATAAAAGTTTAATATTGACATAAAAATAGTAATACTTCAAGCATACTAACCAAGCAATTATGTCTTCTCAAAATAACATAGCCAAAGAAAGCTCATCCCTAAAAAATCATATAGTTTGGCCATGCTTCATTTTCGTCACACAAGATGCTCTCATCTTGCACAACCCCGATGACAAGGCATGAAATTGTTTCATACTTTAGTAATCCCAAACTTTTTTCAACTTTCACGCAATACATGAGCGTGAGCCATGGATATAGCACTATGGGTGGAATAGAGTATGATGATGTGGGCTGTGTGGAGAAGGCAAAAAAGGAGAAAGTCTCACATTGACGCGGCTAATCAATGGGCTAGGGAGATGCCCATCAATTGATATCAATGCAAGTAGTAGGGATAGCCATGCAACGGATGCACTAGAGCTATAAATGTATGAAAGCTCAACAAAAGAAACTAAGTGGGTGTGCATCCAACTTGCTTGCTCATGAATACCTAGGGCATTTGAGGAAGCCTATTGTTGGAATATACAAGCCAAGTTCTATAATGAAAAATTCCGACTATTATATGAAAGTGACAAAACAAGAGACTCTCTATCATAAAGATCATGGTGCTACTTTGAAGCACAAGTGTCAGGACCCCGATTCCAAGTCACATCGATCTAGCTGGTAACACCTCATCTCACTTTGCGGCCTCACGCACGGTATTCCCACGGGTGTCGCCTTACCATGGCCCGGGACCGTTTGCGCCTTTTGGCTCACGTATATGATAGTGTCGCTAGCATCTATATGACAAAGAACTCGGGCCGACATGGCTAGTCGTGAACCCAAAGCGGCACTACCCCATGGGGACAGGCATACATGAATCACATCGAGCATGTCGGTCAGCAGCTGTGAATCCGGGCTGTAGCACTGGGCAAACAGGACTCCGGGAACCCAGGCTGTAGCAGGCTAGGTAGGACTCCGGATGTCACCGCGTGACATTTCCCCGAAGGGACAGACACAGGAACGAAGTGAAACACATGCCGGCCAGTCAAGTGTCCTGAGCAGTAGTGCTGGGCTAGCAGGACTCCGATGAACCGGGCTGTAGCGGACTACTATGGCTCAGGGAAGCACTAGACTACATTTGCCCATAAGAGAGGCTGCCAAGGATAAACAACTAGGTTGTCGGATCCCACACATACCAAGCATTTCAATCATACACCCAATATGCCTCGATATGTGTAAATACAACATGGCATCACAACATAACTCTAGGACTCAAGTATTTATTCATTAGGCTCCGAGGAGCGAGATATTACAAACATGGGTCTCATGACCCAACATTCAGAGCATAAAAATCAAAGCACATGCGGAAGGTTAACATGTCTGAGTACATACATCTACAAATGAAAAAGGCTGAGAAGCCTGACTATCTACCAGATCCTGCCGAGGGCACAAGATCGTAGCTGAGGTATCAAGCTAAACGTCGAAGTCCATGCGGAACTATTAGCGAGATTGAAGTATCTCTGCAAAGGATAAATTAAGCAAACGTGAGTACAAATGTACCCAGCAAGACTTACATCAGAACTAACTACATCTGCATCGGTATCAACAAAAGGGGTGGTGGAGTTTGACCGCAGCATGCCAGCTTTGACTCGGTAGCTATCCTGAACTACGAATGCAAGTAACTCTTTTGAGGTGGCACACACGAGTCCACATATTCACCATATCAATACACCACTATGGATCCGCTCCCGTCTTCCTACGAGAACGCCATCCATAGCACTCACGCTTATCTTGCGCATTTAGAGTATCCACTTTCACTTGTCTATGAACTGTACAGCAACCCGTAAGTCCTTTACCATGGATGCGGCTATTCGAATAGATCATTTATAACCCTGCAGGGGTGTACTTCTTCACACACGCTCTCGCCACTTACCACCATGTACACGTCGTGTATCTCGGCAACTTCAAGCGGAAGCCTGGCGAGGGAGTCGGCCACGACCTGACTAACCACACAAGTCTCTGGTCCAGGTTTATCGCCTATTCGGGTTCCATCCGCAAAGAGATCCGGCCGAGGATGTCGCTCACGACTCCCGAGACACCAAACGGGCGCTCGGTTCACCAGGCCACGGTTTATCGACCGCATCATAGCCCACCCCTAGGGTCAGCGCTACGCACGGCCTCCAACACATAACCTACAAACACCAGAAACTAGTTGCAACTCCTGGACAGAGATCGAGGCGATTAATAAGCCGAGAGGGCGAGTTACGGAACCCAATGTGTGGTAGTAACTGTTCATGGATCACAAACACAGAACTCTGTTCCTGAGGACGGCTGCAATGAGACAACCCACCATGTACTCCTACATGGCCTCTCACCGCTACCTATTACCAAATCGTGTTCACACACTTAGCTCACACATAGTAGGACATGTTCACACACGTCCAATTCATCCCTGATGAATCAGACCTGACACAACTCTAAGCAATAGCAGGCATGACTAAAAAGCATGAATGAGTAGGCACATCAGGGCTCAAACAACTCCTACTCATGCTAGTGGGTTTCATCTATTCTTGTGGCAATTACAGGTCATGCAGAGGAAAGGGGTTCAACTACCGCAGCATGTAAATAAAGTTGAATCGGTGTTGTCCTAATGCAGTAAAAAGAGCAGGAGCGACAGAGTGGGATTGTATCGGAATGAACAAGGGGTTTTGCTTGCACAGCACTTCTGAAGATAGCATTGAGTCTTCATCAAAGGTTGTCAACGCGATCACAACGTCGGTACAACGTCTACCAAGGGGGAACAACACCGGCAAACAAAGAAGAAACACGATCAATGCAATGCACAATATGATGCATGCTATTACATGGCAATATGAATGTGTGATAGGTCTAATGCAACTTGGAACAGAAAGGTTTGAGTCCATTTGAACCAAGGATTCAAATGATCACCCAAAATAATAAGTGATATAAGTGCATTAGCTTGTTTCACCTAAACAGCAAGGTTAAATTGTTCTGACATGCACGAAACTTGTACAGATGGAAAGATTGGATTTTTCTGATCATTTTTCATATATAATTTATTTCATTTGGAGTTACGGTTGATTTTCTATGATTTTTAGAAGTTTAGGCATTTTTCTGGATTTTCCTGATTAAAAATAAATCCAGAAAATGTAATACTGCGTCAGCATGACGTCGGGGTGACGTCAGCAGGTCAAAGGTGCCAGCCCAGGTCACACTGACTAGTGGGACCGACGTGTCAGTGGCTTACTAACTAAGTTTAAACCTAAACTAGTTTAATTAGCAGGCGGGCTCGTGATGTCATAGACCGAGGGAGGTCAAATCACTGGTCAACCGGGGCTAAACCACCGGCGGTCAAAGCGGTCAACCCGCCGGCGTTTAGCCGCCGGCGAGGCCGAACGCGGCGGAGGGCTCGGGATTGCTCCTCCGGCGCCCAAATGGACAGCGGAGAGCGGCTACGGGGAGCTGAAGCTCACCCGCGCCCGTTGCGGCAAGCAGCTAAGAGCCACCGGAGACGACACCACGAAGCTCTCGGCAAGCGGCCGGGCCTGCGCGTGCCCGGTTCGGCGGTAGGATGCACGGCAGGGGACGCGAAGAGGTGTTGCAGGCTCCTGTGGGTGTGGCGAACGCGGTGACGCGCTCGGGTTCGAGCCCGCGTGGCTGTGGCCATGACGGCGGCGTGCAGAGGTGGTGGCGCGTGCGGGTGTGGGTGGCGCGGCGGCTACGGCGAGTGGCAGAGAGAACGAAGAGGGTGGGGACGGTCAGTGGCTTACAACGAGCACGAAGAGCGGGTCGGCGAGCTCGGGGAGGGGCTGATGGAGACTGGAGGTCGCCGGCGATCTCGGCGGCCGAGCGATGAAGACGAGGTCGGGGACGACATTTTGGGGCGTCCGGCGTCGAGCGAGTCGACGTGGAGGACAATGGCGTCGAGGCGGAGCCTCTAGGCGCAGCGGCAGGGCGAGGGGTGGCCGGTGGCCACGGGTACGGCGACCATGACGATGAAGCTCCGCCGGTGCGCGCGAGAGGGAGCAGAGGAGGGTTGGGTCCAGGGGAGAGCAGAGGTGCAGGGCGGGGAGTGCGTGGCACTCGGGGCTGGCTCGAAGCGGCGGGAAGCGGGGAGGTGGCTTAAGGCGCGTGCGGCTGGCTGGTGGTTACACCCTCCTGCCCACCGCAGGAGGCGGAGGTGGGCTGGGCTGGCTTTGCCTGGCTGGGCTGATGCTGTGGTGGGCTGGAAGGCCAGGTAAGTTGGCCCAGGTGGTTCACTCTCTCTCTCTTTTAATTGTTTTTTTTGTTTCAGTTTTCTATTTTGTTCTGTTTTGTTTTGGTTTAGTAAAAATACTAAACCATTTTATAAAATCCTGAGAATAATTATGTGGCTAGAACTAAAATATACCAAACTACATAAAATGTTCCAGAATTATTGGACATATATTAATTATAATATAATATATATCCGATGCAAATAGTTACTTATTGAATTAATTCAAAGGCCCAAAATAAATATTTCAGTCACTCCAAAAATATTGGTTTGCATTTTACCTCATGCCAATATTTTTACAGAATAACAGGAACATTTTCTTGGATTTATTTGAAGCAATTTTATCTTGATCATTTTTTTAAAGGATTCTGAGGCTTTGAAAATTCCTCAATTCAAATTTAATTTTATTTAAACATGATGCTCACATGAAGGGCTAGCCTAGTGCATACCAGAACTAGGGATGTGACAGCTCACCCCTACTAAACAAGAATCTCGTCCCAAGATTCAAGCTTAGGGTAAGATGAAGGGGGAACGCAAACTAACACCATCTGCACCATCCGGGTTGCATCTCATAAGAACGTTGATTCATTGCATCACCTTGATCTCTACGTCTTGCTTTGAGAACTACATCCAACATGACAACGAGTGAAGAGGGAGAATTTTAGAAGAATCAATCTTCCTGAGGTTCGAGCAACTTAGGACCATCTTAATGATCACATGATCAACTCACGGAATGGAACGTAGAAACATCTCTGGAGCTGAGAGGCAAAACATGCATGAGGAGCGACAGAAGAAACAATTTGATGAGTGAGGGAGTCCTGGATTAGGGGGTGTCCGGATAGCCGGACTACCATCATCAGCCGAACTATCATCTGCCGGACTATCATCATCGACCGGACTCCAAGACTATGAATATACAAGATTGAAGACTTCTCCCCGTGTCCGGATGGGACTTTCCTTGGCGTGGAAGGCAAGCTTGGCGATACGGATATGTAGATCTCCTACCATTGTAACCCGACTCTATGTAACCCTAGCCCTCTCCGGTGTCTATATAAACCGGATGGCTTTAGTCCGTGGGACTAGAATCACAACAACCCTTACAATCATACCATAGGCTAGCTTCTAGGGTTTAGCCTCCTTGATCTCGTGGTAGATCCACTCTTGTAAACATCCACAATATCAATATCAATCAAGCAGGACGTAGGGTTTTACCTCCATCAAGAGGGCCCGAACACAGGTAAACATCGTGTCCCTTGTCTCCCTGTTACCATCCGCCTAGACGCACAGTTCGGGACCCCCTACCCGAGATCCGCCAGTTTTGACAACGACATTGGTGCTTTCATTGAGAGTTCCTACGTCGTCACCGATAGGCATGATGGCCTCTTCAATTAACAACGACGTAGTCCTGGGTGAGACTTTTCTCCCGGACAGATCTTCGTGATTCGGGCGGCTTTCGCCCGGGCCAACTCACTTGGCCATCCGAGCAGATCGAAAAGCTACGCCCGGCCGCCGTGACAGGTTTGGAAAGCCTAAACTTCACGGCCGATATCCGCGGGGACTTGATCTTCGATGGATCTGAGCCACACGGCCAGCGTGCGTGCTGTCATGATGGGCATGACCTAACTCTGCCGCCGGACAGCACCTTGAAGGTCGCACACGAATCCGCCCGACTCATAGTCCGGAGCCGATCGCTCGGATCGAGGACGGATGGCTGACACCGCCTCGGGAGCCGCAACTTCTCACGGTGATAGAGCGAACACTTACCTTTGTCCCGCATAAAGCTCATGACTCCGAGGTGCGGACTCTCTGGCGGACTCCGAACCTCCTGCGCCCCTGCCCGGTCGAATCCGATTGGGCGCCCGATCATGGAATTCACCGCTGCGGACATCTTTCAGCACTCGCCCTTCGGCGATATCATAAATTCACTAAAGCATCTCTCGCTATCCGGAGAGCACTGGCCGAACTATGGCTAGGACGGTTGGGACGCGGACGACGAAGAAATTCAGAGCCCACCCACCACCCACTTCTTAGCCACCGTCGACGATTTAACCGACGTACTTGACTACGACTCCGAAGACATCGACGGTATGGACGACGATGCCGGAGACTACCAAGAACCAGTGCCCTACAGACACTTTGGAAGACCACCTCGTCATACGACATATACATGGTGGACACCCCAAAGGAAGCGATAAGAAGGAACAACGGGGGCGGCGGCAGAGGATAATCCGCCGATAAACAACCAAAACGGCGACGTAAACGCCGCCCTAAGTCCCGCCTCAATCAAAGCAGCCTTCCTAACGACCCAGCGATAGAGCAGGGCAAACCAGCGGACGACGAACAGGACGAGCTGGATAATCAACTCCTTCACGGAGCAATCAACAGTCTGGACACAACACCGGAGCATAAGAGCATACACAAAGACTCGTCGCCACTGCAAGAAGTTTGAAGAAGGAGAAAGCAGGCTCGAAATAGCGTAAGACACGCCGTAATGAAGTGGAGCAAAGTATTCAAGATCTGCAGACAAATATGGCAATGGCCATCAAAGCGAAGAGCTAACCGAAGCGCAAGTTGCTGCCGGAATTTGACGAGGAAGCCATAGAGCCTTCACGGTCAAAAATAAAGAGGCCACTGGCCGGATAGACGGCCAGATGATGTGCCAAAAGCGACAAGCGGGCCACGCACAAGCCGACTTATAATCACAGGAAAACGGACGGCCCAACTAGGTCCATCTACGGGCCAAAAAAGAAGGCCCCAGGAAGTAACACAACACAACAAGTGTTCGAAGACAGCGGCACACCCAAATACAGGGGCGCCGCACACCCACTATGTTTTACCGATGAGGTGCTGGATCATGAATTTCCAGCAGGGTTCAAACCCATGAACATAGAGGCATACGACGGCACAAATGTAATTCCGAGTCCTGGATAGAAGATTACATACTACACATACACATGGCTAGAGGAGATGATCTCACGCCATAAAATACCTACCCTCAACCTCAAAGGGCCAGCTCGCACCGCTCAAAAGGCCTCCCAGAAAACACTGTTGGAAGTTGGGAAGAGCTTGAGGACGCGTTTAGAGCAAATTTTCAAGGGACTTATGTCCGGCCTCCGGATGCAGACGATCTGAGTCATATAACCCAATAGCCCGGAAAGTCAGCGCACAAATTCTGGAACAGGTTCCTTACCAAAAAGAACAAAATAGTCGACTGTCCGGACGCGGAAGCCTTAGCAGCTTTTAAACACAACGTCCAGGAGACGAATGGCTCGCCGTGAGACACCTCGGCCAAGAGAAGCCAAGAACAATGGCCGCGCTAACAAGCCTCATGACGCGCTTTTGCGCAGGAGAAGACAGCTGGCTAGCAAGATGCAGCACCAGCGACCCGAGTACATCCGAGATCAGAGATGGAAATGGAAAGTCACGGCGTAGGAAGGATCAGCGCCGAAATAAAGAAAAAAGCCCAAAGGGCACGACGGTCAACGCCGGATTCAAAAGCTCGCGGCCAAACAATAAAACACGGCCTCTTAAGGACAATAGAGACGAGCTATCAAATTTAAACAAATTTTAGATCGGATATGTCAAATCCACAAGATACCTCGAAGGCACGCAAACCACACCAACCGAAATTGTTGGGTTTTTAAACAGTCCGTGAGACTCAACGCCCGGACACAAGGGGCTCGACAGCGCCAAGCGAGGACGATGTGAACCCCACCAGCAGAGCAATCGGAAGTCAAAAGACTTTCCCACAAGAAGTCAAAACAGTAAATTCGCTTCACGTGTTAGTAAGGAAAACCAACACGGCACTCGCTAAGACAAGTGTCGTGACGGTCCACCTCGGTGGAACACCGAGTGGATGTCAAAACCAATCACTTTCGACCATCTGGATTAGTCCGAAGTATCCGGAACGCAGGATAGACTGCCTCGATATTGGATCCCATAATGACGGATCTGCATTTCACGCAGGTTTTGATGGACGGCGGCAGATTTAAACCTGCTATATCCGGACACAATCCGCAAGTTGGGATAGACCATACTACAATTCGCATAGCCGCACTTCCTTCAAAGGAGTGGTGCCAGGCCCTTACGCCAGTGCACAGTTTCATTATTACTAGAAGTTGTGTTGGTCACCGACAACTTCCGACGAGAAAAGCTAACCTTTCATGTCGCCCCATTTAAAAAAGTAGCTATCAAGCATCACTGGGACGAGAAGCTTTCGTCCGCTTCAATGCAATACCACATTACGCGTCTCTTACGCTTAAAATGCCCGGTCAACGTGGCATCATTTCATTATAAGGTCGCCTGAGACCCCGGACACGGCTGGACGAGTCCGGATAAATAAGCTAGGGGCTACCTAGCCGCACATCCCTTCACAAGGGTTTGCACATATAAGCCACAATGAGCTAGCATAGGCTCAGCTTTATTAATCTATATTTCAATTTTTTATGCACTTTCTCGCACGATTTCGTTTCCAACCAAGTTCCTCTTTTTTTACAGATGAATAGCGTGCACACCCGTCCGTGATACGGCTGCACAACGGAGACACAAAGCGCAGACGTGCGATGAGGGACCCATTGCAAGGACTCTTTTCAGACTAAGACCCTCGTAAACCTTTCTTCTTGTCTCTTGTTGCTATAATCCCCTGGTTTATCATTATAACCAGAGTGGAGATCATGTTTTGGCATCGGTCAGCTACCAAGAACCTGCCCTGCATTCGACACAAGGGGCTTAGGGCTTTGTTTTGCCCGCTATTATAAAGACCGAACACCTTCGGAGTGTTCGGCGTCTCGAGTTAGGCCTTATATGCATCAGCTCCGAATCATGTCTTTGGTCAAATGTTGGGTTTGCCCGGCTCTGTGTTTTGCTGCCTTTACGCTCAGATCATCGGCTAACGCGCTCCTGTGGAGAACAATCTGCGACAGTGCCCTCGTCATGGGCGAAAATTTCCTAAGTAGAGAAAGCCGAAAATCGACTGTCATGATATAGCGAGAGACCGGTCAACCACTCGATCGACTATGGGAATGTTTAGGATTCCTCCGCTTTGTGAAGGGCCGTTTCCGGCCAGGCACATCCAGCGCCCCAAATTCGGAGAGCGCGGTGCCCCGGGGCTATGTCATAGCCCCTCCTCGAACTCCATGGCTAAGTGAAAGTGATAAAGCATTATAGTCCGGTTGCCTCGTTTGCTACGCTACCACCTCCTTTACAGGACCGAGACGCCGGATTAAGTGTGAATACACGCTATTTTTCGAACACCCCGCACCTTGTGCGTGGGGGCTGAAACCGACGGCGCCATCTTTCAGGTTATACACACGTATACATGAACGGCCGCATAGGAGATATTCTATTACTTGAACGCACAAGTATAAAAGGCGCTTAGGTCATAAATATCGTTTTACATCATATAAACGTTCATTCGAACGTAACATTTTTTGAGCACTGCGACTCTATTACACGAGCACCACGCAGCACTTCGCCAAAATAGTGCTCGGCGGGTAACCAGTTATCATCCGAACCCGGGGTCGCAATAGCGGTGGCATCCATCTCTGTCCAATGTGTCTTCACATCGGACAAGCGCCCTCACGCGCACCCTCTATGCAGGCCGACCGCTTCGCCGCCTTGATATGCACCGCCCCAAGAAATTGTTGCAATAAGCCAAAGTAACTCTCCGGCGGGGCCTATCCGGCCGGATATGGGTCACTATATCCGTCTATAGCAAGCCGGACAACCTATTTAGCTCAGCCCACTCAGCAAAACGGTCGGCCAATGTAAGTGAACGCCCGGACTATGGAATTGAGACCAAAACAGCTCTTCTGTCTTGTGATCCTTCCGCCTCCAAAATGCACAACCAAGATCCGCCGCAGACTCGCTGCTAAGTCCATATAAGAGTCCTCTGAACCCCACAGTTGGCCCAGCTGAGCATATTTTGGATCCATAAACCTTCGGCGCAGCAGAAAAGGCTTGCCAGCTACAGTATCTCCGGCTTGGCGCAGCTCCTCCTTTATAGCCCGCATTGCAGAGCGGGCACCCTTGGCTTCGGCGGTGGGTTTCCGCAGGTCTTCTTGCCCCACTAGGCGCTCCTTCTCAAGAACCTCATTGCGGTTGGTAGCATCTTTTAACTTCAGGGCCATTGCGGCCATCTCTTCCCTCCTCCGCAGCAGGCGACCTTTCGCCGCTAACTCATCGGCCGCCCTCGAGGCCGCCAGACATTCTTCCTGGCCCGCTCCTTGGCTTGAGCAAGTTCGCTCGAAGGCTCTCCACAGCAGCGGCACTATCTGCATTTCACACACATATTGTAAGGAGTGGGCTTGGCTCCCTTACCAAGTGACCGCCGTAACACTTACCTTATGCGACTCATCAAGTCGCTTTGTTGATCAGCGTGATGTCCGCATCCGCAACATCGAGTTGCCGCTTAGTTCAGCAACTCCATCAGTCCGGCTGGCCCCGGACGACCCGCCACCTGCATCGGCATGACGGAATTTAAACCTGCGATTTGATCCTCGACGCATCAGTCGATTTCGACAACCTACCGAGTCTCGGGGGCTACTATCTACACAGGCGCATTCTATATGCGTAACTGTTAAAAGGTGTGTCATTTTTACGTGCCTCAAACCCGCTTGACAAACCGACGGCATCGTGCAACCCGCCTTCGGCGAACGAAATCCTTTCAATCACCATGCTCATCAATGCGTGGTGATCTTCTGAGATAGACGCCTTCTCAAGCAGATCCTTCAGCCGTACACCAGCTGGCGCCGAACTATCCGGCTTTGCCAAACCCGGGGGCTCCCTCCGCGACGACACTTTAGGCTCGTCCGCCCTATCTGATGGCGCCCCGGACGGAGGCGTCTCGCTCTCTATCATCTCCGGACGAAGGTCCCCCGAAGGCGAGCTCATCTGCGAAGGACGGAGATCCGAACTACACGGTAAAAACTTTAGTTATCCTCAGGAGCACAAATAGGGATGTCCCTTATTATAGAACTCCTTTCTTTCTACTTACGGCTCGTTGGAGGGCTGACTCTTTAAGGGAGATTGTGCGGCGGGGCCTCCCCGGACGCAGGACCCTCCGCGAAGATTTCTTCCCCGTTTAGGGGCTTTGCCCCGGGTCCTCGGTGGCAGTCCTCTTCTCCCCTTGGAGGGAGGGATTCTCGATCCCCTCTTTCAAGAGCCTCCTTAGGCGAGGCAAGAGCTTTCCGCCTTCCCCTTCATCTTCCTCTCAAGGCGCAACCTCAAGCATCCGGACCAGCACGGATCCGCGCGGTCTCTCGGGGAGGGGGGCCACACCGTATCAATTTTGCTTCCGCTATCCACTCCTGTGTAGAAGGAAGTTGGTCATAAGGCGAATCATTGAAAGGCAAACAAACGGTATGTCCGGACTCGGAACTACTTACTTGAGTATCCGGGCAATTGCAGCTTAGGCCAGCATCCTTGGTCAATTCCGGACGCACCTCTTGCGATTCGAAGAATAATTTGTACATCTCCAGGGGTGTCATACCCATGAAGTGTTGAAGAATCCGTGGGTCCTCCGGATTAAACTCCCATAGCCGGAGAGGGCGGCGTTTGCAGGGCGGGAGACGCCTAATCAGCATAACCTGCATCACCACCACCATATCGACCTCCCTCGTTTGGAGATCTCGAATCCGGCCCTCTGCGGTAGGGCACGTCCTTTGACGGCCCCCAGTTGAGCCCTTGGTTGACCCACGACATCAACTGTCGTGGAGGTCTCGGGCGGAATAAGGGCGGCGGCTTTTGCCTGCGGCCCCTCGGAACCG
Source organism: Aegilops bicornis (assembly GCA_021605145.1). Lineage (NCBI taxonomy): Eukaryota > Viridiplantae > Streptophyta > Magnoliopsida > Poales > Poaceae > Aegilops > Aegilops bicornis. The sequence continues at coordinate 11,982,195 of CM038674.1, read as the reverse complement.
TAATATAGAACCACTCTTGCTGCCACGGGCCGAGCTCCTCTTTGAAGGAGCCCGCGGGCCATGGGGCGTCGGCTCTCCTGTTGGGTTCTACGGTACGGTGCGTCGACTGCAAATTAAAAATTCCTACGCGCAGAACATCCAGGAGCATGCTACGGGAGATGGATCACAGTTCGTTACCACTAGACGCGCGATGCCGTGCAGCGGAAGAAGAGTTGGGGCAGCGGCGTCTGCGTGGATCGCCTCCTCCTCGTTCGATCTCCCTCGGCGGCCGGTGGTCCGATCCCACGTCACGAAGTTCGCGGAGCGGCGCCAAGTGCACCGCCTCTAACGGTATCCGCTGCGTGCGGAGGAGCGTCGTCTGGCGGACTGGTAGGTCCGATCACACGATCGGCGGCGAGTGGAGGTGGCTATTCGCAACACATGCAAACCCTAGTCGCAGCGCCAAGCGATCAACTGCCCGAGTGTGCCGCACCTCCACTTTATATAGGCGTCCGTCACGGGCTCAACACTTGGGCCTCGCCACGGACCCTAAAGCCTAAAGTCTATTCGTTCACGTTCCTAGTCCAGTTCGGATCACATCCGACCAGTGTCCTACGAACTGACCTCATAGGTTCCTTCCCTTAAGCGCGCGACCACTTAGGTTCAAGTCGGCTTGGTCACAGTTCGGATCACCTCCGACCTGTACGGTCGGTAGCGGCCTCTAGAAAGGCGTGCCGACCACCAAGCGTGCATTTAGCGAAGCGGGTTAGGCTAACTCGCATAACGTGTCACACTTCTGTTCCCTTTGCCGCACGATATATGTTGTCGGGCTCAAGGCGAGACTGTCATCCTTGTGCTAACCCGACCTCTTTCTCGTTCCAGTGATACCGGCCACTATCCGGATTATCTCATAATCCTTGTCGCATGGCTATGCTGTTCCTGGTCGGATCACACGAGGGGCCCAGAGTATATCTCTCTCCGATCGGAGGGGCAAATCCCATCTTGCTCGACCATGTCTCGCAAGCATGGGATTGGACAAACCGAAACCTACCTTTGTAACTACCCGATCCACGAGTAGCGTTTGGTCGGCCCAAAGCAAGTCTATCACCATCTCGAGTACATGTCGGCTCAGGTCTTAGGACATAGAACGATGTTGTACTAGAGACTCACAGATGACATATCGCTGCGTCTCATAGTTGGGTCTGTCCGACTCGGACCTTATCTCAACTCGGATCCGACTATGTCGAATCCGACCAAACCTTTCCAAGTCCATATTATCCGGTTAGCATCCAATGCTCCATGGCTAGTGAGACCGAGCCATCGACCGTGTCATATGCTAGTCTAGTCGGTTCTTGGCGTCCACACAGCCCTTTCGACTAGGGACCTTTAGGACAGTCATCATACAATGCATAGTCCCACAAACAAGTCACGTACTTGCTGATACACATCATTGATAATGTCCAAGGACTATCTTTATTCATAAACACATAGGAAATATCATCATACATGATTGCCTCTAGGGCATATATCCAACAGTCTCCCACTTGCACTAGAGTCAATCAAATAGACATAGAATGCCCATAGCTCTAACGCCCCTCATGCTTGGGTTGTGGGCGAAGGCTTAGTCAACGGATCTGCAACATTTGCATCCGTGTGAATCTTGCATAACTCTACATCACCATTCTTACGATCTTTCGTATCGTGTGATATTTCCGGTCTATG